>JAWWNJ010000128.1:0-693609 GCA_037176885.1 Favolaschia claudopus
CTATTTTTAGGAAAGGTCCGCGGACGGAATCACTCCATCTACGGTGTGTGAGAGCGTGTTTTGTGCAAGGTTCTTACTTGCAAGTCGACTTATATCCTCGTCACTGTGACATCTGGATTTCGGATCGAACCCCACGAACTCTTCGAGAGACATTTGAGTGTATCTTGTTGAGATATTTGTGTTGTAGTGTTGTGTGTGTTGGTTGATTGTGTTATATATATATTTTAGTGGTAGATTCTCTGCTGCGCTATATTTAGCAACTTCAGTTGATATATTCAAGTGTCAGCGTTACATCGGGGATCAGCTGTCATCTACTCTTACGTACCTTGCCTTCCACTCAGCCACACTCGCAAGCTCGTCACGACTGAGCTCGCAGTTAGTATTACATCGCAAATTTGAGGCTCCATTCGGCTGTCGTGTCTTAGCGTAACTTAGCGTCACTTTGGAGCACTTGGGAAAAATTCCACGCCAAACTTTTGGTGAGAAATACTCTTAAGTGACGTCAAGTGCTCCGAAGTGACGCAACCGAATGGAGTAAAGTCTTTCAATGATGCGTACGGTAAGTCTCCGCACTGACCAGGCGACCAAGCAGCTTCTATGAAATCGCTCCTAGCACTCATGGTGGCAAGAAAAGGATATCGCGCAGTCTCGATCTGTGTATTCCTTCTATAAAACGGGGATTGTTGACACATAAGCAATGGGACTAAACGCTATTGACCCAACGATGGAGCGCACCACGTGACTGACACGTCGTGAGCCTTCAAGTTCCCCCGAGGTGCCTCTCAGTACTATAAGTAGTTGCTACTGTAACAAGTTCTTTTTTTTGGAGTCCCTTATTTTCCAAGCTCGTCGTTGTGTTGTTCTTGTGTGTGAGGGAATGTGAATATTAATGATATAATGTGATATGTACCCAAAATGGACACAAATATTGAAATAATTCGGTGATTTTCTATGTAAAGCTTTGCATCTCTCTCCACCTTTTTGAGATACAACAGAGTGATTGGGAGAGAATGATAAGCCATATAGTATATACGAGTAGGTACTGTACTGATTGTTTCACACATTTGAGTACTGGCTTTGAGCACTGGCTTTGATGATTGATCTAAACGTCGACTGACAGTGACTTCCAAGTTTACTGAATGATACACATAATACTACTGGGCATGTACTGAGGGAATATGTACAAGCCTCAGAAAAGTTAACCAAGGCTCTACCGTCGTTCGATTGTGAAATGCACAACGTGTCAGTCACGTGGTGCGCTCCATCGTTGGGTTTAGTAATAGTAGCTGCCCCAGCTCACCCCCCTCCCCGAACACATCACGTGAATTTCCTTTTTGGGAACGGGTTTGCGCCGGCCTCTCATTGGGGGCAGAAAAAATGCATAAGCACCTCAGTGGAGAGTTGGAAGGGTGTGAAAGATGCTTTGAGAGCACCAAATCGACGAATTCAACAGCGTAAATGCGTAAATATGACGGAAATGCGACCCCAGCGCGGTGTACCCACTAGATATACCTCCATTACTTCAGCAGCCATTGTGGAACCTCTAGTCTAGTGGTTACCGCTCCTCACTTTGGAAGAGAAGGCGCAGTGCAAGGTCACGCGTTCGATTTTGCTTCGGCGTAGCAAAATTTCCTTTTATGGAATTCTCTTTTTTCCAACCATCTTGCTTTTTCTGAATGTCATTTGCAGTTGCCGGTTGACAAGTCTTTCTTGTGCCTTTTTGCTTTCCACTCTGTATTTCCACCCCAATTGAGGAGGTAGGGAGGGTTTCAATTGCAATGCCAAGGAAAATAAATTGTGTCTGTTATAGTCCTTGAAAGTATCATTAGCCCTTATATCTAGTTACTTCTAGTTGTCAATATATGGAATGTGAAACCACTGCTCTGGGTTAGTCCATAAATATGGTGAAATATTGGGAGGCAGAAAACAATAAACACCACAATTCACTGGAAACATCCTTAATTGGTGATGTTGGGGGCTTGGACCTCTCAAAATGCTTCAAGGTCAATTTGGTACATTATTCCGTCTCACCGCGCATAATACTGGGCGATGCTGGGCATAAAGTCGAAAAAGCACTTCAAAAAAGCGCAGTCCACCTCCCGGAATTGAACCCTCAGCCATCATAGCATCACGTGATGTGTTCGGGGAGGGGGTGAGCTAGGGGAGCTGGGTTTAGTGAAGCTCCGAGGTATATTCAGAAAGCCCCTCGGAGTAAACACTAGTTACACCAAGAAACTATGTATTGCGTGAAAGTTGCCATCCTTCGTACTAGTGTTGCCGCGGTTAGGTTCCGGAACCGATTCCGAACCTGAACCGAACCTGAACCGCACCTGAATTCAGGTTCGGAAGGGCTGGCTGCAACCGAACCGAACCCCAGGTGCGGTTCGGGGTTCGGGGGTTTTGGAAGAGGTTCGGGACCGGTGCGAACCCATACTCAAAAACGAAGAATTTTCATTGGAAATGAGGTGAATTCCTGATAACTTTAAATTGTGGTTAATTTCTCATTGCATAGTGCCTTCTTCTCGGTTGTAAAGCTCTCCAAACACCTGAACAATGGTCAGTATGATTCAAAACCACTTCAATTTCTCATATGGTATCCATTTTCGCAGTGATATGTTGCGGCATTGAGGGGTTTCATGGGTGTATTCAACAATGCAGCCAGTTAGAACAATGAAATACCGAGAAAACATAGCACTAATAGACAGCCGAACCCAAAATTCGTCCATTTGAACCGTGGGAAATATTCTCGGGTTCGAAAAGGTTTGAACCTGTGCGAACCTGTAGCGAACCGAACCTCGGGTTAGGTTCGGGGTTCGCCAAATTGGCCGAACCGAACCTCAGGTGCGGTTCGGGGTTCGGATTTTCTGCCAAAAAAACCGAACCTAACCGAACCCCGGCAACACTACTTCGTACGAACCCAAAAACAGGCTCAAGATGGGTGACCTCCGATGGAGAAGCCTATCTCGAAGGGAGACTTGAGCTCGCGATCAAAGGATGCCTTGATCAGCTCCTTGCACGGTGTCGCAAACCAATGGAAAAATGAGAGGATTTCTCAAAACGCATGATCCGGAGGACGGGTTTGCCCGGCGAATGGCTCCACCACGGCGCTAAAAGTATCAACCGTTCCGACGAAGTCGGCATGGTGCACCGACTGCAGATTGGTGCAAACCAGTGCAGTTCGATGCAAATTAATGACAAGCGATGCAGATCGGTGCAAAGTGAGTAAAAAGTCAATGCAGTGAAGATCACATGCCTGTAATGCAACTCGATGTATAGTAGTGCAATGAGTTAGATTATCCAAGGCTGCCAAAATTTCCGCATTGAATAACATTCATTTGCATCGCTGTTCAACGACTTGCAAACCGGAACGGGTGCGCATCAGTACGGCAGCTGTGGGAGCTGATGGGATCGGGTGTGCCGGAATCGCTGAAGATGTAGCTAGCACGTTCCTGTAAATGAGTTTTATGTGAACAAGTTGCTACCCAGTCAGATAGTGAGACTCACAATCATCATCAGCAAAGACACCATCGAATCGGCATTTTGCGGGATGCACGAAGTCCGGGAGAAACATACATAGAGAGACAGAAACATTGATTGAAAGGGAGACACATGGGGTCATTGTACGACACATTGAGTAAATACCAGAAACATTCCCTTAACCAACCAAGAGCGACTGTTTGCAACCGTGCCGAACGGAGACAGTGCCTTCCCCGCTGATGCATTACCTGTGCCAATTTGGGGACTCTGAAGGTTTGAAGACCTCAGATCAGTGATCCGGCAATCGGCGAGTTCGAAAACAAACCCCTCTTCAAGTTCCTCCCTCCCAAACAGTTGTTGACTCATTTACCTGCAAATTTTGTCGCGACGGCCATCGCAGCATTTCTAGTGCTGGCCATAAATACGATACGATACGAATTTTTCGTATCGTATTCATATTCAAATATATTCAGTGTCCCAATTCAAACTCAATTACAGTGCCAACCGCCACCTTTTCGGCACACGTGCCGTGAGTGATCGGCTGAGAATTAGAGTTCAAAACCAATTTTTTTTGGAAGGAAACCGATGAAAAGAATGCGATTCACGTTAAGACCTCATTTTCTTACGCAATCGGTCATTTTTTTCGGCTGTTGAACCAAAACTTCCTACATTTTTTGCCCTTTTCTCCGCTCCTGGCGGTCTAAACCTTGATCTACTTACCGTGAAAGCACAAGAAATAGACATTCTGTCTCGGTCCGAGGCTCTATGCACCGGTAAACAGTGTGTGGCTGTGCAATCGTCATTTTTTTTTGGGTCCGAAAACTGAAATTTGATGCTAAAGCTTAGCCGTTTACAAGCCTGATAGCTGCAATCAAACTGAGTCGTTTGCCGCAGTTTCCGAGGAAATCGGCCTTTTTTTGCGGCCCGAGAAAGGATTACAAATTTTTACTTTCCCGCACCCTTATATGGTAGTCGAGAGGTGATGAGTGGCACTGTATGGTGCAGATAGGGTCAAAAACTGGATCTTTTGACCACAATGAGCATTTAGATTCATGTTCAAGGTCTTTTCTCCAAAATCCTTCTGCCAATGTTATGTATTTAGGTGTTCGGCAAGTCTACTGATTGGGATCAAATTGTTAGTGTTGCCGCGGCTCGGCTTCGGCTAGCTCGGCTCGGCTTTTGATGGCTCCAGAACCATCACCGCAAAAGCCGAGCCGAGCTATTTATAATTGGCTGGCTCGAGCGGCTTGCGGCTGAGCCGCGGCTAGCCAACGGCTTAGAGGGGTTTTTTCAAAGCTGCATTTTGGACATGGTAGATGCACCCCATTACATAGCAATAACATCTAAACACTCTTCCTAACATTTTCTGAACACTCGTCAGCTATTTGACTGTCCGGACAACACCGCGGGCAACGAGGCTCGTTAAATGATTATTAAATTCAAATTGAATTTATTTTTAAATTTTTCCCAGCGATGACAAAATCACCACTGAGACGGCCCAAGACGCGAGGTAACCAGTCGAATCGTAACAGAGGTGTGCAAGAGTGCTCCGAAGGTCATTTGAAGCTCTGGCGCAATGGGCAGCGCGGAAATTAGAAAATTGTTGTAAGCCACTGCGTTCAAACAGTCCCTAAAAAGGCCGGTGGCGAGGCGCGCTGAGGTGATCGCCGAGGCCAGTGGAGGTCCACGGAGCCGCGTAGTTGCGTCTAGAATCGGCCTTTGCCGGCCGCCTCACAATTTGACGGCCGAGGGGCGTCTACCTCCGCGACGGCCGTGGAACGGAGGCGCAGTCTAGACGCGCCTAGACGCATGACGAGGCGTGTGTAGACGTCCTGGCAGAACTCGACGGGACGTACCGAGGCCGGCTTGCGGCCATCAGCTAGACATCAAAAATCTAGCCGGCGCTTGAACGCAGTGGCTAGCTGCGGCTGAGCTGGGCTCAAGCCGGCTTGAGCTTGAGCCGAGCCACGTGGAGCCACCTTGGTAACGGCTGGCTCAGCTTAAAATAGCTCGGCTCTATCGGCTCAGCCGAGCTGAGCCGAGCCGCGGCAACACTAGGATCAATAGCCGGAGATGGCCGAAACCCTGCTGGATTTTGTGCCGCAGGGTACCTGCCTGCCGACCTCGGCTAGCGTTGGCTATGACTCGGAGATGATTGCTATGGATCCGCTCCCCCAAAAAAAACCGCTGGCAATTGGCCGGGGGCCGCCAAATCAAGTGGCACGCATATTCAACCTTATTCAAATATATTTGGATACACCAGGACCGTATCGTATTCATATTTATTTGAATATATTCAGAATATATTTTTTCGTATCGTATTTATGGCCAGCACTAAGCATTTCTGCCAGCATCCCACAAAATAGGTTCGGACGGCGTCGTGATGGCATGGGTCTGCCGTAGTTCAACATAGTGTTTTCGTCTTATTTACTACTCATCCCAATTATCCAGTCAAAGTGAGCCACAGCTGAAAATGTACCATCGGCTTGGAAATCATTGGCAGCATTGCACAAGAGGAAGGGTGGATTCATGGCTTTGGAGTTGTATATCGACTCAGAAAGCGTAACTTAGGCTCCATTCGGCTGTTCTGTCTTAGCGTCACTTAGCGTCACTTTGGAGCACTTGGGAAAAATTCCACGCCAAACTTTTGGTGAGAAATATTCTCAAGTGACGTCAAGTGCTCCGAAGTGACGCAACCGAATGGAGCCGCCAGGTGGCTTCTGGCGGCTCACCGCAAACTCTCTATTGAACCTCGATTGATGTAGCCAAGCTCGACAATGAAGTCGACTGAGACGGTGTGCCAGCGCTCCTCGGGGATCTCTGTGGGGTGGAGCTCACCAATCGGCAGTCTACGAAGCGCCTTGGTGCGGCAGCATAAGTCACAAGTCGCAACATACCGGCCGACATGGCGCGACAGTTGGGGCCACCAGTAGTTCCGAGACACAAGCTCCAGAGTCTTGAAACGACCGGCATGGCCTGCAAGGCGCGTGTCATGGTGCTGCTCTAGGATGCGCCGGCGGAGGTCCTTGTCCCGGGGAACGACAATCTTCCCCCGGAAGTAAAGGAGTCCACCTTCAATACGCCATTCCGAAGACCGGGCAGACCGGACGCTTCGAGCCTTGAGGAGTTCCTTGGCAGTCAGGGCAATGGGCTCCTCAAGGTCAGGTTCTCCGGCCAGCGCATCACGGATGTCGCGCAGGAGGGGAGCCTCAGGGCCAGCGATAACCAGGGCTTCGGCGGCCCGAACGTGGAACAGCTCGGGTCGAAGCAGGGTGACATCCTGATTATCGTCCTGCACTCCATGGTCCGGTCTCCGAGAAAGCGCGTCGGGGCGACCCATGAGGCGACCTGGTTGGTGGTGCAGCGAGAAGTCGAAACGGGAGAGGTAGAGAGACCACCGAGCTTGGCGACGGTTGAGCTTCTGGGCCTTCCGGAAATATTCCAGGTTTTTGTGGTCTGTCCAGATCTCAACTGGGTGCTGCGCGCACTCAAGGAAGTGGCGCCACTCCTCAAGGGCTCGCACGATCGCAAGCATCTCCTTGTCGTGAATCTCGTAATTCCGCTGCACCTCGTTCAGGCTTTTGGAGTAGAACGCAACCGGATGCCACTTGCCATCGTCACCCTGCTGGGAGAGGACGGCACCGGTGGCATAGTCAGAGCTGTCAGCCTCGAGCCGGTACGGGCGTTCGGGGTTCAGGAGAACCAGGACGGGGTCCCGAGTCACCCGCCGCTTGAGCTCGTCAAAGGCAGCTTGCTCTTCAGGCCCCCAGGTCCAGGCGATGCCCTTCTTGGTGAGTCTGAAGAGGGCTTGAGCAACGTCTGAGAAGCCCGCAATGAACCGGCGGTAGAAGTTTGTGAAGCCAAGGAACTGCTGCACATCCTTCTTATTCTCAGGCGCTGGCCAAGCTGCCACTCCTGCAACCTTTACAGGGGCCATCTCGACGTGGTTGTGGGAGATAATCACGCCGAGGTACTCAATGGAGGTCCGCTCAAACTCACACTTCTCGGCTCGAAGGTAAAGCTTGTTTGCGCGAAGCCTCCGCAGGACCTCTCGGACGATCTCTCGATGCCGACGGATGTCTGAGTGGGCAATGAGGATATCGTCGAGGTAGACCATGACGTCGCCAGAAAGGATAAGATCCTGGAAGATGTCGTTCATCATGGTCTGGAAGGTTGCAGGGGAGTTGGTCAGACCGAAATACATGACCAGCGGCTCAAACAGTCCCCGGTTGGTCCGGAACGCTGCCTTCCACTCGTCGCCTTCACGGATTCGAACGTTGTTAAAGCCCCATCGGACATCGAGCTTCGTGAAGTACCGGGCTCCCCTGAGTCGGTTGATGAGGTCGTTGATTAAGGGGAGCGGGTAACGATTCTTCACGGTCATAGCATTTAAAGCTCGATAGTCCTGTACGAACCGAAGTCCGCCGTCCTTCTTCTTGACGAAGAAGACGGGTGAGGCCATGGGTGATTTTGACGGTCGAATCCGGCCAGTGCCAAGTCCCTCCTCGATGAAGGCATCAAGTTCCTTCTGTTCGAGAGGCGAGATTGGGTAGACCTTGCAGTTCGTGGGTTTAGAGTCCGGCACGAGCTCAATGGCATGGTCCCAGGATCGGCGTTCAGGCAGCGAGTCAAAGGACTCCTTGTTGAAAACATCGTCAAACTCTCGGGCCCATTCGGGAACGTCCGAGCGCGCCGGGGCTGAGTTTTTGGCGTATGCCTCAGCCAGGCGCTGGGAGACGGTGCTTCCAGCACGGATATCCTCAGAAGGCAGGAACTGGGTGTAGAACACCCGGTCTCCCGGCTCAAGGGGGTCATCCACCTCATCCGCATCATCCACTTCATCCACATCATCCTCGTCATCATCCTCGTAGTCCGGGAACAGCTCGGGCAGGTCATCGTATTCATCTTCGCCTAAGTCTATGGCACAGATGGACGGAAGGGGACCAAGTCGGAGCTGCCGGAGGATCTCAGCCGCCAGGCGAGACTCTCGGCGGGCAGCACGAGCCTCCAGGCGAACCTCGGTGCGGCACGTAGAGCACTCGCTGGGGCATCTGCTCATCTTGACCTCTCGGGTGTCCCAGTCGATCTCCGGATTATGCTTCCGGAGCCAGGAGTAGCCGAGGATGAGCTTCTGCTTCCCAAGACGGGTAACAGCGAGCTGCATGCGCTCAGAGTGACCACGATACTGCAGCACAACGTCCGCCACCTCGCGGATCGCACCAGCCTCATTTGGGGAGCCATCCACATTGAAAACCGGAATGGGCTGTGCAAGACGGCGGAGGGGGAGGCCAGACTTAGCTGCGAACTCAGAGTCAATGAAGTCTGAGGTGGCACCACAGTCAACGAGACCTTCGAGGGAAAGCTTGGTGGCGTCCTGGACTGCCTGAATCTCAAGGGGGAGATGCAGGGAGTTGGCACCGGGTGCAGCAGCAACAGTATAGCGCTGAGGAAGTCTACGTTCCCAAGGCTTTCGCCGGATGCGTGGGGAACGGAGGGGAGCAGGGGGTACGTCTTTCATTTCGGCAGGTTCAACAGATGTAACATTGGCAGACTCATCATACAAACATGCGAAACGATTAGGGGACGCGATCGAGGGCGTACCGCTCACTCGTCGCGTGGGAGAAAACCCTGCTCTTCCTCGGCGACTACAGACTCCGGCTCAGGGAGCGAGTCGGTGGTGGCAACCCGAGCCACCAGTTCGGAGAGGAGCTCGGACCCAAGCTGATGTATGACCTCGTCAAGGACATCAGCGGCTCGGACGTCAGCCGGGGTGGGGCAATCCCGGGCCAGGTGTGGACCGCCGCATCGGTAGCAGCCACGGGGAGGTCCTCTCCCGGAGCGCGTGCGATCAACGTCCATGGGGACTACCTGCGGAGGAGCAGGAGCTGGCATGGCCCGAGGAGGAGGCGCAGGGACAACAGGGAAGACACCTGCCGGACGTGAGCGAGCGGCTGGCGGAGCTAAGGGGGCTTTCGGGAGAAGCCCAGCAGCACGAGCCCGCACGTGCGATTCGTACTGGCGGTACGCTCGGGTCCGCCAAGCCATGTAGTCGCGGAGGTCTGGGGGGTCGCTGGACGAGGTGATGGCCGCATTGATGGCAGGGTCAAGGCCAGAGCGGAACTTGGTGACCTTGACCAACGCGTCAGCAAACCCAGCAAGGTCGAAGAGGTCTTCAAAGTCATCAGTGTACTTGAAGACATCCCGGGAGCCCATATAGTATGCCCTAGACTCGAGTTTGTGTAGGGCGTGGTCCTGCTCGTTCTCCTCGACAAAGCGTGAGCAGAACTCCTTGGTGAAGGCGTCCCAGGTGAGGAAGGGGAAAGGGGTTTTGATGGACATGCGCTCAGCCCATTTTTGCGCAGAGTCTTTGGACATAAAGGACATGGTGAAACGCACTGCCTTTTCCTCAGACATCTCGCCACCTTCGACAAACGCCTCCGGAACCAGTCGGATGTAAGTCCGAGCTGAGTGAAGGAAGGCCCGGCCAGCCGAGCGGTCGCCGTCAAAGACGAAAGGGGGGTTCGGTCGAAGGACCGTTTTTGCTGCCGGGGTGAGGTTGGCAAAGAGTCCTGGACTCTCGGCCGGAGGCTCTGGAGGAGCGGCAGGGGTCGGAGCAGTAGTAGTGGAAGGATTGGCAGCAGTTTGAAAAAGCTCGACCAGACGGTCAACAGTCCTCTCGAGCCTATCCATCCGCTCGGCGGCGGCTGCAGCAGCGGCGGCAGAGTCGGTCATGGTGGGTTCTAGAGAGGGGGAGGAGGGGGCAAGATTCGCGGTTTGCGCGTCCGAGACAGCAGAGGAGGAGTCCGACGAAGCGTCTGAAAAATCGCCAAAGCGCGCAATCTTGACCAGTTAATCCCTTGGAGCCTTTCTTCTGCTGTAAGGGCAACCTTTAGGACCCGAGATGTCTCGAGGGTCTAGCGAGGGAGAATTACATCACACCGCACCTAGCGAGGGAGAATCCAACGAGAAGAAAGGCTGAGGATTCCCACGCTAGGTGCAGTAAACATATAGTAACTAGTTCCCACAAGCTCGGAGCAATCGGCAATGTTCCCGGGCCAAGTCACATGCCTTACTCCACGATGACATAGGGCTTTGGGGATTTGACGGGAAAGTGGGAAATCTGCAGGAGGCCTGCGTCATAGGTGGCTGTGTAGTGCCAAAAGAGGGAGTTCCCCTGACATGCTCGTTCTCCTCGACAAAGCGCGAGCAGAACTCCTTGGTGAAGGTGTCCCAGGTGAGGAAGGGGAAAGGAGTTTTAATGGACATGCGCTCGGCCCATTTTTGCGCAGAGTCTTTGGACATAAAGGACATGGTGAAACGCACTGCCTTTTCCTCAGACATCTCGCCACCTTCGACAAACGCCTCCGGAACCAGTCGGATGTAAGTCCGAGCTGAGTGAAGGAGGGCCCGGCCAGCCGAGCGGTCGCCGTCAAAGACGAAAGGGGGGTTCGGTCGAAGGACCGTTTTTGCTGCCGGTGTGAGGTTGGCAAAGAGTCCTGGACTCTCGGCCGGAAGGGGTCGGAGCAGTAGTAGTGGGAGGGTTGGCAGCGGTTTGAAAAAGCTCGACCAGACGGTCAACAGTCCTCTCGAGCCTATCCATCCGCTCAGCAGCGGCAGCGGCAGCGGCGGCAGAGTCGGTCATGGTGGGCTCCGGAGAGGGGAGGAGGGGGCAAGATTCGCGGTTTGTGCGTCAGAGGCAGCAGAGGAGGAGTCCGACGAAGCGTCTGAAAAATCACCAAAGCGCGCAATCTTGACCGGTTTATCCCTTGGAGCCTTTCTTCTGCTGTAAGGGCAACCTTTAGGACCCGAGATATCTCGAGGGTCTAGCGAGGGAGAATCCGAAGTTAATTAAGAAGCTACTAAGAATACATCAAGCGCACCTAGCGAGGGAGAATCCGAAGAGAAGAAAGGCTGAGGATTCCCACGCTAGGTGCAGTAAACATATAGTAACTAATTCCCACAAGCTCGGAGCAGTCGGCAATGATCCCGGGCCAAGTCACATGCCTTACTCCACGATGACATAGGGCTTTGGGGATTTGACAGGAAAGTGGGAAATCTGCAGGAGGCCTGCGTCATAGGTGGCTGTGTAGTGCCAAAAGAGGGAGTTCCCCTGTCAGGTGAAGCACAGCTACTAGCGTCCCATCCTAAGGGTGATAACGTCCGACTCAGGTTGAAAGATACCTGTTATGTCCCTGACTCACAGCCGACGCTTATATCAGTGTCGCGGCTTGATCAGGCGGACTGTTACACCGTCTTTGGCGGTGGACGCTGTGTTACCTTTGAGAAGGGTGACAGTGGCAAGCTCATCCGCAACCTCATTTCGTCCGAGAAGGTTATTCTGACCGCCTCTCTCGGCAGCGATCGCCTCTATCACCTCGATTCCTCCTCGTCGACGGAGAATTATTTTTCCACCTCGTCTCGACCTCCGACCTCAAAGCTTGAGAAGCTGCATCAGCGTCTAGGGCATCTAGGCTACCCTGCGCTGCGTGCTCTCGTTCGAAAGGGTCACATTTCAGGTGTGAAACTATCTACGGCGGAACTCAATGCTGAGCCGCCGGTATGTCAATCTTGCATGGAGGGCAAGATGACTCGTGCCTCTTTTCCTCCTTCGGAAGAGGAAAATGCCGAACATATTCTCGATCACGTTCATTCAGATCTTTGGACTGCTCCAGTCCGTACTCTGAACGGATCGAAATATGCCCTCGCTTTCACCGATGACTGCTCTCGCTGGATTTGGATGTTTTACCTGCGGCACAAGAGTGATGCAGTAGCCGCATCCAAGGAGTGGTTGAAGATGGTGGAGCGTGAGACAGGTCGCAAGCTTAAGGTCTGGCACGTCGATAATGGGGGTGAATTTATCAACGAAGACCTGAAGCGGTTCTTGAAGGCACGTGGTATTCAGCTCAAAACCAGCGCTCCACGTACTCCTGAACAGCACGGTGTTGCCGAACGTCAGTTTAGGTCTATTTTTGACCGCGTTCGCACCGTCCTCATCGACGCCGACCTGCCGCTTGGCATGTGGGCTGAGGCCAGCAATTACATGGTCTATGTCAAAAACCGTAACCCACACAGCGCTCTCGACCTTCGTACCCCTTTCTCCATCCGCTTCCCAAACCGCAAACAGCCGAAGTACAGGTCTTTTCACCGTTTCGGTTGCAGGGCTTACCTCTATAATATGACAATCCTAATCGCAAAAAGTCCGACCATCGCGGCGAATCGGTTATTTTTGTTGGGTACCCGGATGATCGCAAGGCTTGGAAGGTTTATCGCCCCTCAAAGCGTACCTTCGGGTCGTCGCCTCATATCAAATCCGACGACAACTCAAATTGTGGGGAATTTCGGGCTGAGGGGGAGATACACTCATACAAATATTCTTCTCTCAAATCGTCTTCGACCGAAGCTGATGATGATGATTACAGCCCTCCTTCCTCCACTTCTACGCCTCCAACTGCCAATCCGGTACCTCCTCGTGCACCATCCCCTCCTGCTCCGGCTGGACCTGCGGATGTTGTGTCACAACCTAAACCCCGGGCACCTCGTCAACCTCGTCCTCTACCACCTCCGCGCGACCCATCTACCCGTATCCGGGAAGCCGCTGAGCTCAAGGCCGCCGCCGCAAACCTTAATTCAGGCTTAGCAGCAGCGCCAGCTCCAGAGGACCCTGACCGTGCGCCGGAAGATTCTGCTTTCGCGGAATCCTGGGACGAATTTGAGTACGCTCATATCATTGGTCCCGGCGAAGTTCCTCGCAACTACAAGGAAGCGATGGAATCGCCCGATCGTTCCGAGTGGGAGAGCGCGATGGAAGTCGAGCTCGATAGCATTGCGAGGATGGGTACATGGGAACTTGTCCCACCACCTCCCGGTGTCACTCCGCTTGGTTCGCTCTGGGTCTATGCCTTGAAGCACGACAGTACTGGTGCCATCACTCGGTACAAAGCTCGTCTATGTGCTCAGAGTACACCCCAGCACCCAGGTATCGATTTTTCGATGTCTTTTGCTCCTGTTGTGAAGTCAGAGTCGCTTCGTTACCTCCTAACCCTAGCTGCAAAGCTGGACTGGGAATTCCACGTTGTGGACGTCGACTCCGCCTTTCTCAACAGCGAGACGGATCCAGACGAGCCACCTATCTACATGCGACAGCCTCAGTGCCATCGTGTTCGTGGAAAGGAGGACTATGTCTGTCTCCTGAAAAGGGTAATTTACGGGTTAAAGCAAGCCGCACTTCTCTGGTACCAAAAGTTACGTTCCATTTTGGTCAAGATTGGTTTCCGGGTGTGCATTGCTGATCCGTGCGTCTTTATTCGTCGCCTGGAGAAGGCTATTTCCATCATCAGCGCCCACGTTGATGATCTCGGTTTATTCTGCTCCTCTGTTGCAGAGGTCAAACTTTTAAAGAAGCAGATTTCCGAGCATGTCCAAATCAAGGACTTGGGAGAGTCAAAATCCATTCCTGGCCTCGAAATCCTGCGTGATCGTGCGAACCGCACCATCTCCTTGTCTCATCGTTTCTATATTGACTCGATTGTGGCTCGGTATCGCATGGAGGATGCACGGCCCGTATACTCGCCAGTCAACACGTCGGCCGCTCCGCTTTCCAAGTCTCAATCTCCTCAGACTTCGGAAGAACTCCAGCGCATGGCCAACGTTCCCTACCAGCACGTCGTTGGTTCGCTTATGCATACCGCTGTTCAATGCCGTCCAGACATTACGAAGGCAGTCCAGTCCGTATCGCAATTTAGGGAGCCGTTAAACGGATCCTCGCGTACCTCAAAACCACACGCGACTCTGTCCTTGTTCTAGGCGGCAATGAAGACCTTACCCTTCACGCTTTCAGCGATTCAGATTGGGCAAACTCAAAGGATCACGCCCGATCCATTTCTGGGTATGCTGTCTTCATCTGATCCAGCTTAATCGCTTGGTCAGCGAAGAAGCAAACTTCCACGGCTCTTTGGACTGGCGAAGCCGAGCTCTACGCTGGCACACACGTCGGGCGTGAAATCATGTGGCTCCGCTCTCTTCTGTTCGAGCTTGGTTTCTTACTACCTCCCGGACTGACTTCCCTTTCCATCGACAATACTTCCACCATCCGGATGATTGTCAATACTGATGAAGTCCGAACCGCTCGAACGAAGCACGTCCACATCGCCATCTGGTGGATCCGTGAAGCAGTCCTCCATCGCTGCATCGTCCCTGTTTACGTCCCTACGGAAGTGAATGTTGCCGACTTATTCACGAAACCATTGTCGGCACCACGCCACAAGACTCTCGTCAAAATGTTGGGCATGGCTCCCCGACCGGATGCTCGTTGAGGGGGAGTGTTGAAGTATTTATTTCTCTTCCATTTACCGTACATACCTTACATTCTCCAACTCGCAATCCGTTCCGTTACGCGTCACACATTCCTTATGGAGCTTTGTGTCACCGTCACATTCCTCAGTCGTTTCCTCCACGACTGAGGTATGTGCACTCGTATCTACTGTCCTTACAGCTTACCGATTCTCCTGGTAGTTTATACTTACTGTATTCTATCAGGTATATAATACACGAGTCGTTTCCTCCACGACTGAGTTTCTACTTACTGTATTCTATCAAAGTCGCCAGTGAACCCTTTCCAACAGAGGAGTCAAATACTCCTTTAGATCCGCATTTCCGAGCCCGACGCGTACTCTGAGCTTTCGCGCCGTTCTCATACTCCCAGCCGCTCTTTTCATTCTACGCCTCTGCGACTTTCCAGGGACATTGACCTTCATTTTCACTACACCTCTGCCCTGTATCCACCGGACTTCCGACCCACCTTTCTGTCTACCAGCATCGAACTCATCACGGCGACAACGCTGGAAATTGCTTCAATTCAAAACAATTATGCACGTTTGGACAACGAACTCTCATTGGCTGACGGTATAGTCAAGTATGCAAGGTACACAACCACTACCCAACCGCTAAGGATCGCGCGCGACGAGCCGCTGAATGAGCCGCCACATGACGTAGCCGCTCCAATCCGCATGCCGTTAGAGCCGCCAGGTGGCTTCTGGCGGCTCACCGCAAACTCTCTATTGAACCTCGATTGATGTAGCCTCGACCAAGCGCTGCCAGGTTCCTCGAGGAGCGCGAGACGACGGTTGGGGATGTCGAAGCCGAAGCTGGGCACGGGTACGGGTGCGGTGCTGGTGTCAAGGTCGGTGATGGTGTCGGAAAACTCCTCGTCATCGGTGTCGGCAAGGATTAATGCGATGTCCTTAAAACAGCTGGCGCAAGCGCTACGGAGGGCGGCGGCAATACTGACGGCGACGGAAGGTGCCCCGGGAGCAGCGTCGACAATGGAGGTATCGATCATCGATGACCTTGCGTAACGGAGACGGGACAATTGCGTGCTGCGTTCCTGAACTTTTAAAAATCACCTGCGTGCCGATGAGTGGTGTCAAAGTGAGAAAGGGAGATATACAAGAGAACATCGTGTTCCCGATTAACTTGTGTCGGCATTCTAAGAGGCATTTCACCGATATCCGATTAATAGCTACGCATTATCGAACCTGTCCTTCAAGTCAAATCCATACATTGAGGCTATTTGATTGCGCTGCCTCGATCAATTGTACTTTTTTTTCAAGGCATAATCCTCAAGAAGCCATGGTCCGTCGACGCAACATATTGGGCTCCGACTCAATACTCCAATACTTCCTCTATACATCCAATTCACGGCTAGCTCAACCTCATAGATTTTCCTTGACTTCACGGAACGTGATTCCCTGGATCTTCATCAAGTTCATGCTTGCTTTTCCTTCGCGACCTTCGGACCTTCTTCAATTTTAAATTCCACATATCTTCCATCGGGCCTGAGACGTAATCATGGTACCTCTTTGATAATGATATTCAATTACTCAAGATTACGGCGCGAACACTTCAGATTCTATTCATAACCTCTTTCAAATGGAATAGTATCCAATTAAAGGCAACTACTTCCTCCCTGGTGCGTCATTTTGTTGAGATGTTGAGTTCGTGCCCGCATGCTCCACCCGTCTCTCTGCACGATGTCGATTCACTCGATGCTCAACCATGCCCGCCACAACGAGCCGTCTTCGCTCACTGCTGCTCAAGACGCCCTCTATGACTCAGCCGGAGCCCTTTTTGCTTAGCAGAACAATGGAGCGCGAGGGGAATCTCGGCGAGCTGAGTGCAGTCAGTGGTGCACCTGTGGAGATCAGAGCGAATCCTGTTTCAAGGAAGAGTCGGAATCAGGTCAGCAATTGTCGTGCCGGACCTGTTGAAAAGGAATTTTTCCTTAGTCCGAGTCTGAACGGCGTTCAGCGGGCCAAAAAAGACGGAGGAAGAGAGAAGCAAAGCAAGAGAATGATGGTCGTTTGGTACGCAAGACTTGCGATCTGAGCTACATTGTGGACTTCGCACTGATTTCGCGAGCACAGTCAGGCATTGGAAGACCTGTAAACTTGACACGATCATTGGCTCAACGAGCACGCCGGCAACGAGAGCTCGCCGGCGATATTGAGGATCTATTGGACATCAAGGGATATAAAGGTTGTCATAGGTCTCGAGCGCAAACGCTACGGCGGAGAGTTGAACAACAGGAACGAAGGTTAAAGTCATATCCTGAATGCGGTACGTGTCCACCCAATTGGAGCTGTATTGTCTGCTTACTGTTTGTTCCTCACAGATCCAACTCAGTCCTTAGATCAAGCCCTCCACCACGAGTACGATGTCAATCAGCCTCGCCGCAATGACCGATATCGGAAAAGTTACCGAAGTAGGATGCTTCGGTATGAGGATGAGGTTCGGCGAGGTGTTTATGCTGAGGAACAACGACGGGAGATGATGCTTGGATGGCAACAAATTTCCCCAGGCATTTCAACATTGTAAACGGCTTACAAGCCATTTGAGATGGAGTGAGCTTGCACACGGGGCCGCGAGGAGTCGACCAAAGGTCGGCGACGATCGGCACTGGCACCTGATTTTTGTAGGGCAGAAGAGCGGAATCCCATGGCGAAGCATGGGCTCACTGCTAGTCTATATTACAATTGAGGACCCCCGGTCCCTGCCAGACAAACCAGCCAATACAATTTGTCTTCCCTTCATTCGTATTGGCTAACGGGCACATCATGCCGTCAACCGCCCCACTATGTCGTCAGGATTTGTTGAGCTGTTGAGTTCTTGCCTACCGCTCCACCAGACTCCACCCATGAGCTCTCCTTGCATTCTACCCAAATTCCACTACCACCATGCCCTCGACTGGACACCATTTACGCCCACTGTTACCTAAAACACCGTCCATGAATCGACCTGAACCTTTCTTGCTCAAAACAACGAGGAATCTCGAGTCCGACGCAAATGTCAACAGGAATTCGGCTCAGGTTTTGAACCCAAAGGAAGTGCAGCTTCAGCAATTAGACCATGTCAAAAAACAACCTCGATCCGAATTCGAGCGTCGTTCAGCTGGCCAAAGGAAGAGAAGGGAGAGGGAAGCAAAGGAGAATTCAACGAAAGGTGATTGGCCGTTTCGTGTCTGACCAAAGCGAAGCTATATGGGTCCAGCCACACGTCGCTGTGTTGCTTAGCGTGCCCGCCGTCAACGTGAACTCGCCGCCAAAATTGAGAATTTGTTGGATATCAAAGAACATGACAAACAGTCGCGAGCGCAGAAGCTGAGACGGAAAGTAGAACAGGGTGAACGGAGGTTGAGGGCATTCCCGGATTGTGGTATGTGGTACTTCAGTCATATATTTTATTGTGATATGAAGATTTGTCTCCTTGACTCCTTCAACAGATCACGGTCGGGCGTTAGACGAAGCACTTGATCATGAATGGATGCTCAATCAACCACGACGTGAAGATCGACATCGAGAAAGTCAACGCAGTAAGTTCCTGAGATATGAAGCGGAACTTCGTAGCGGGATGTATACATAGTCAGGAAGTACAACGTGAATCGTCGCTTGGATGGCAGACAAGGGAGAATAATATCATTTTATCAATGAGGCTGTAAAGATTGCCGACCTTTGTTCCGCGCATAATTTCCTTCCGTTTACCTGTTTTGGTGTAGACGTGCATAAGTTCCCCGTCAAATTGGATGGAAAATCCGGCATCGGCAATGCGGCCGATAGAAATGAGATTATAGGGTGCATCGGGAACATGGAGTGCGTCCCGAAGAGTAATTGGGGGAGCTTGTGTCGCAAATTTATTTATTTTGTTATCGGGCCCGACAGCCCGATCGGGCGCAATAAGCATACGATAAGATAGGCCGCATCCATACGCATCAAGCTCCTGTCACAACGTCACACTTTCGACCATCTCCCTCATATCTCGACAACAGGGACAAAAGTGAGAAATCTGTTCCATAAATCGACGGAAAGATAGTCTAGCTATGTCCTCCCAAAGTTACAAGGTGAATGAGGCAATATTGACAGAGGAGATAAAATTTTGATGGGGAATCTTGTAAATCCCAACTTTGTGAGCGTTCTGACGAAAATTCTATCTCCTCCGTCAATACTTCCCCAATCGCCTTGTAATCTTGGGAGGACATAGCCAGCCTACCTGTCCGTCGATTAACGGAACAGATTCTCCATTTTCATCTTCGTTGTCGAGATATGAGGGAGATGGTCGAAGAATAGGCTCTTGTGACCAATCACGGTCACAGCTAGCTGTTTATGGATGCGGCCTATCTTAGGCGTCCTATATTGCCCGATAACCGCCCGACAGTGCCCGATCGGGATGCTATCAGGACACTATAGGGTACGATGGGGTGTTTCGCGAACATAAGTAATTTGGTGACCTTGTAATCGACATTTGGATGCCCTACCTGCAACTTAGCTTTGACTGCAGTGTTTCACTGCTTCCAAAAAGCCGACTCCTTCTGTCCAAAAACCGGACGTTGCCTGCGGTGCTTTATATTCATTCGAGTAATTGCAGTGAATGTAATGGCGAGGGCAGTGGTGGGGACGAGAATGAGGATCAGAATGTAAACGAGCGTGAAGACAACACCTTGAAAGACAACGCTTTGCCGCAGTAACCAGTCAATGTTATAAATACCTTGCAAATTTTTGCCGTCGCAAAATCTTCAGCGCTACTGATCTTCGCCAGCTTGCAATAACATCGAGATGGTACGGGCAGGAACTCGGCAAAATTTGGGAGGACGAGGAAGGAAAAACAAATATATTTCAAAGATACTGCTACACTCATTTCTTCAGTGCCTTGTTGCTTCGAGGGGCCGGCGCCGACGATGATTCCACTGGTTTGATTTGGCGAAGGCAGTTGCCAAAAAGCTGGTGGTAATTTCCGTCTACCTCCTTGGTCATTTCCTCCCTCTCCAAAGTAGCTGCGATGCATTTGGTGCTCAATCTCATCGAGTCAATCAACGGGGAGATCACTCCCAACTCATGCACCATGCATATGCTGGCGCAGTTTCTGTTAGGGTGGGTTGCAGGGTGGGCAGCACATTGGACGGCGTGCGCGCGCAAGTGTAATGGATCAGCAAGCAAAAAATAGGAAGAGCAGTGTATCGACACACCTAAATGTAGTCCAGGAGCCCAGTAAAACCTCTTCCTTGCCCTCCTTATAGTCATCCGAGACTGCACTTCGCCTGGTAACGGTCCCCTTGGTCTGAGTTGGGATCAACGCGGTTAGAGGCGCGCAGACATTGCGCGGACACGAATTTTTTGGAGGTGATGCGACAGGCGAGTTCATTGGAAAGGGACCCGGATTTTCCGGTTCAGAGTCGCATGAAGAGGAGCAACGTGCGAACGGACGCGGGGGTGCCAGGGAAGTGAGGGAGACGTTGGAGAGACGAGGAGGTCATGACGACCGTAAGACGAGTGTCATTTGTTTGGCAATGCTTGGCTGTGGAGCCAACCCAATATGTTGGAGTTCGTTCCACAACTCTTTAATGTACGCATGGGGCAGTGGTAAGGCCCCTCAAATTACTGATTCTCCACGTCGGTTCGACTCCAGCTACTAACAATTTACTCGCCCTTTAAAATTGAATTTAAAATTGAGCGTTGAACAGTATTAACGCAAGTCCATTACATTACATTACATCCATTACAAAATTGAAACAGTACTACAGTGCCATTACAACAGCAGGTAGCAAATGAAGTAAATAATTCTTTTACATTTTCGTTATTTTGTGGGCTCCTGAGACCGTGCCCGATAGGTTGTTATAGGGCTGTCGGGCCATCGGGCGCAATCGTGCCTGATTGCGCCCGAGTCCTCCCTATAGGGTAGGTGTCAGGCCGATGGCCCGAAAGCTCCCGATAACAACCGATCGGGCACGATCGGGCCCGACAACAAAATAAATAAATTTGCGACATGCTCCCCCCTTATCAGAGCCGTCACCGAAAAGCAATAAGCTGTGCTCTTGCACTTTTGATGGGTATCGTAACTTCTGATGTGATCGATGAAGCCGTGATAAATTGTTGTTCCAGTGTAATCCCGTAGTGTTCCTGCTGATCTTTCGGCAACACTGCTTGATCCTGTCTGATGGAAGCATGTGTTGCACTGATTGACCTACCCCCTCCCTGGCTGAGGCTACAGGCACTAAGTGAGGCTACAGGCACTGAGGTCATGGGTTTCCAGCTATTGCTATTGAATGTTTAGAGCAGGGAGGTATACTTTGCCGTATTCATAAGTAACCATACCGAGAATTTGCCCGCGCTGTTCCTGCTGATCTCTCGGCAACACTGCTTCATCAGGAAAATCTGGTTTTGACTCTTGAGCCATAGACCTCCATAGAGAACGGCTCACTATGGGGCGCTATGAGCCGCTCTGACGCACTATTGCGCATTTTGAGTGTCTATGAAGCACTATGATGCTCTATGAGGTCTACTTAGTGCGGTCACTCTAGCAAGTTTTCCAGAGCTCGAGGTTGAGACGGGTATCTTTTGAACAGTATTGAATGCAGGCTACATAATAGTAAAAGGCTAGAGGGCGGCGAAGCAGGGCGGAAATTCGATCCTGTCTGATGGAAGCATGTGCTGCACTGATTGACCTACCCCCTCCCTGGCTCCCATGAAAAGGCACTGAGTTCATGGGTCTCTAGCTATTGAATGTGTACTATTAGAGCAGGGAGGTATACTTTGCCGGAATCATATGTACCGAGAATTTTACATCAATTTCTTCCGCCCTGTTCCCAACTTTTTGTACTTCTCGATTGCAGGATCAGTAGAACTGTAGAACTGTAGTAGTCTCGTGACCAGACTCTTATGACATCCCAAAGGGAACCCTGTCAAAACTCGTGACCAGACTCTTATGACATCCAGTGGCGGCGCCATCTGATGCCACCCCCCACAAAATTGATGTGACCCCAATCGACTCCATTTGCATCAAAAGTTCCAGAAATAGGCTGTTCTATTTTTAGGGGTGGCATCAGATGGCGCCGCCACTGTCCCAAAGGGAACCCTAGTCTCGTGACCAGACTCTTATGACATCCCAAAGGGAACCCACAGTCTTTGTATCGCTTTCGCGAAGAACAGTCTTATGGGTTCCCTTTGGGATGTCATAAGAGTCTGGTCACGAGACTAGAACTGTAGAAGAGTCTAAGAAGACAGTCTGAATTTGAATTTGCAGCAAAATTAGTTGAACAGTTCGGCCTCAAAAGCATCCGCGTCCGTGATTTGCGCAAGGTCGCCCTACTGTAGGCCAGAAACTGGCATACAAAGCATATTGTTGTATGCCGAATTTTTAACGTGAGAGGCGATGACGGCGGTGCCTGTACCGTGGCAACGAACACTTCCAAAGCCGGAGACGGTACGGTATGATTGCCGAGAGTAGAGTAGGATGTGAATGCAGTTTGGGAAACGAGAATGTGCTTGCTCGCGCCTGAATCGGCAATCCAGGAGCCGCGAGGAAGCGGTGATGCGCCATCTTGCGCCATGAATGCAAAGTCGGTAGAGTCGGGGAAATTAATCCGAATAGGATACGGAGTGTCAATGGGTTTTCATTCAAACACAGATAAGTTGTATGGTTCCTTCCCTTCTTCAAATTAATCTCACTAACCTCGCAGTTCAATAACATGTTCACCTGTGATTCAATCTCGCTACTCATCCATGGTGCCCTCTACAATCAACCATCAGGGGTCTTCAGGTTAGAGTTTCTATATTCATAAGTCTTGCTTCATCAATTCTCAATATTGATTCGGGTATATACACCAGTCACCGTGATGGCAGAATGTTTTTTCCGGTCAAGTTTTTCACTTGAATCAAGTCAGGACCCACTTTGTCCTACCGAAAGACACTCAACTACTGGCAGGTGAGAATAAACCTAGTCCTAATTTGTATACTTCGTGAAATACAATTCTAGCTCTATCTGATTCAAGCAGAAGTTATGGTATGTGGATTCCTGAATTCAGACCACAAAAGCCGATTTTTATGGTGTTCATCTCTCAAGGCCCAGTTCCTTTCAACACAACCGAGGTATTACAAAGTCAGATGTGTCGAGAGACTGATGTGTGGGCGCTTGCCCTGTCTCAAAGTGAACAAACAGTGTCATCTCTTCAAAGTTGCAACGGTGATTAGCTCACAACATTAGCTTTTCTCCAAAGTGATGAAAATTTTCAGAAGCTTGGATGCACAGTGCTTACAGCTGTGCTTACAAAGCACCCAGTCATTTTGTAAGCATCCCGATGAATGGGGAAGCTTGCTTCCCCATGATGTCTTCACCAAGAGTCACGGTCACGTACACGCTTGATCGATCGTCTTGCTGCTATGTTGGTCCCGTTCCGGTGCTACTCCTTTGTACTCGCAGCTAGTAAAAGTAACTGAAATTGCCGTTTTTTTCCCTCCGTAAATTGAGATGCTTGTGCAACTTCGCTACTGCCGGCAGCCAACACACATTAACAGATAAATATAAAATAATAATAACAATATTTGTTTATTTTATGTAGTCTACAGTCGGATATCTCATAATGCATGAGGTCAAAATGCATAAACCTCATTATGCATCGACTTTTGGTGTCCACCAACTTGGCAGGCTGGGATTTTATGCATTATCCTCATGCCTATTGCATAGGGTGAAGAGTGCATTTATGCATTTTGAAATTGCAAAAATCGTACAATTTGGTGAATTTTACCGCTCTCATGACCAATTTAGACATGTTCCGCACCCTGAATACACAGCTGTGTCATTTTTACCCCAAAATTTAGCCAAGTTCCTTGATCTTGTTATTACAGCTAATTTTGACAAGCTCCCGGCAACTTCCAAGTGATTCGGTGTTCGCCGGACTTCCATATATGGTATTTTGGTGACAATCACGCATGTCACCTCGTGTGACATTATGCAGAAATTGTTGAAGATTCGGGTTAATTCGGAGAGAATCAAGGGAATAGAAGTAGATTATTAGCGGTTGAGTATCACGAAACCTCTATATAATCAAGTAGTTACCAAACAACTGTCAAAAGAGATCTTATTCTTCTTGAGACGACTGGGAATATCAACCAGCGCAAGTTGTGTCTAGGCTGAGGAGTAAGCGCGAGGCTTTACGACTGAAGACTAGCTTGAAAGATCTTGAAGGGAGCGCGGGGCTTCACTTAAGTTCACACAAGAATTGAGGTAGAATCTACGTAGATTGATAGATGTAAGTAAGAGCTGTCGTTACATGAGGGAACGACTCCCTTTTATAATATACAAGGATCAACTATAGAATATTCAAGAACTCAATGGAACCTTGAGGAAAGTAGCAGAATATTCTACTATACCTTCTCAATGACTCGTTCGGACGTCCCGAGTCATATTGAGGCTTATCGGTGTCGATCTGAGAGGGAGAGTATGACGCTCTGCTGCTAAGTAGAAGAACTTAGTAGCATTGACATCATGAACGCGGTCCCATGATCGATGAATGCCGAGAATGCGCCGAGCGCGCGTGAAGTCTTGCGGGCAAAGCCGAAAGTTACTCAAGGTTACCGATATCCATCACATAGCCCCCCCAGGCTTCATGTGCGCGAAGAAGATCACTCGAGGAAAAAGGCCAGCCCAGTAGTATAAGGTAGAGAGATACAAGCATACTAGACTAGCTAAAATATGCTTAACACAGTTTGCGACTAGCGCTAAGTACTTGAGTAATCAAGAAAGACTGTCGTGCCATGTACGACTTTTAAACCATCAACTCCGCCAAAAGTTCCTGCACTGACTTCAACTGACGACGACGAATTCCGCGGGAAAGGACGTCGTGTGCGGAGGTAGGGACCGGAGCGGCTTCGAGGAGCGGAACACGGATGGGAGTGACAGGCCAGGTGGTGATGTACGAGCCACCATCGTAATTGCCGATGATAACATGCTCGCATTCGGGATTGAGCCGCCGAATAAGAGCAAAATCCATCTTACTAAGACGTTCGGTATTCGCCATGTATCCCCAAAGCTGCGTGAAGCTTCCAAAGGGAAAGCCAGCGAGGACGAGGTTGAGAAGTTCGTTGGGGCGCATACCAATGAAGGCACCAACGTTGATCGCAGAGCGGTGGCCGTTGTTGAACGAGACAAGCATGACATAGGCCATAAGGAGGATATAATGTTGACAGATATCTGTCTTTAGTTAATCTCCGTAGCTCGTTGTGGAGTAAAGGCGTACCGTAAATGGTATGAAGACTTGCCAAGGCCTGCTCGCGAGATGTGTACGTGCGAGTTTCATAAGTGATACCGCGGTTCTCGAGCATAAGCGGGAGTGCAGGCATGGAAATACCTAATTCGGCGAGACCATCCTCCCGATACGACACAGGAACGCCTGCTTCGCCGTGTGCAAAGACATTATAGTCATTGATGGCGCACGAAATAAAGACTGCGATGGTCCGAAGCACCTGGCTTGACGTGTAGGTGACGGCTTCACGAATACGGTAGGAGAAGATGCCGGACTGCAGGATGGGAACAATGTCGTCGTGGGAAGGAGGAGGCGGCAGGAACATGACGGAGCCGAGGACGCGTTTGAACAGCGAAAGGACACGGTCACATCCGCCAAGGAGGTTCTCGACAACGTTGATGGGGTCTCGGATGTCGCAGACTCCCGGAAGCACAACATCGCGAGGCGCTCGAATGGTAAGTGCCGAATCTGCCGTTGTGGGATAAGCCGAGCCACGGTCGGAGACGAGTTCGGGAAGAGAGTCGTCAGAGTTGGAGTCGTTTCCGGCGTACTGAGGATTGTAAAGGCCGAAGGGCTGGTTTAGGAAGGTGTAGTCACCGGGATCGGAGTGAGTACAAGGAGATGGAGGAGGGACGTGGTAGGTGTCGCGGCGACCGAGGAATCGGAAGTCAGAGAACATTTTGTGAGGTAAGGAAGTGGGAAAGTTGGGACGCAACCAGGCGCTAAGGGAATTGTGGCAAGCTATTGGTGTTTAAATATATCGGGAGTGGCGTAGGAGAAATATTCACACGAAGAAGGTAGAGGCCGATTCTCCGTAGGAGTCTAAGCACTTGGTATTTGCACCTTTTTTGAATTTGACCACTCTTCTCAAATAGCGGGAGCATTACGAAGTGCTGGTTTGGTCGACCATTCATCGTGGTCAGAGTCAAATCCCTCCCATCGCACCTTGAATTGCTGAACTCTACGGCCACGTATTTTCCGCCAGCGTTCAGCGAGAATTCTTTCAATTCCTACTTCGGGTTTGGTGTCAAAGTCCTCACGATTGAGAGACTTAGCGGGCCGATCTGTGCCAAGATCATCAGTGGATTTGCGATAAGATTCAAGATGTGCAATGTTCAGGATTGGATGAAGTCCGTATGAGACCGGAAGTCGAAGTTGATAGGTGACAGGTGATAGTTTTCGAATGATTTCAAAAGGACCGTCATACTTCATGAGCAGCTTCTTACCGCGTCCTTTTTCATCGCGCAAGAGTTTGAGTGAGTGCGGATTGAGAACAACCAGGTCACCTTCCTCAAATTCAGTTTGAAGGCGTCCGTTGTTGTAAGTGCGTCGTTGCCAAATTTGAGCCAGAAGGAGAGCTTCCTTGGCGCGACTGCGGTAAGTTTCAAATTCGTCGGCGAAATTTTGGGCCTTTTCATTGCGTACCAATGGAGTATCTCCCCCACCAGTTTCGCCGACGGATTCGACGGGACGTGGAATAGAGTCACCAGGTAAAATCATAGAGCTTCCGGTCACTGGATGGAAGCCATAGAGCAAGTATGCCGGTGTGAATCCTGAGCTAGAATGTGTTGTCGTATTGTAGGATAGAGCCAGAGCATCCAGATAATTGGCCCAATCATCCCGTGATGGACCAATATAAGCGCGCAGTGCTATTTCTAGAGTCTGATTGAGGATCTCAGTCTGTCCGTCCGCTTGCGGATGGTAAGCTGTGGTCAATGCTCGTTTCATTCCCATCAGGCGGCAGATTTCCGCCCAAAAGTCATTTTTCCAGCGAGTGTCGCGATCTGTAATGACTTGGCGCGGAGGACCGAAGGGCGTCACAACATGCTTGAAAAACAGTTGAGCCGTTTCCACCTCAGAAATCTTTACGGAGCAAGGAATGAATATACCATATTTCGTGAGCTTATCAACGATCACTAGAACATTATCAAAGCCGTTTGAGTTTGGTAATTCGGGAATGAAGTCCATTGAGACGACTTCGAACGGGCGTGTTGGAATAGGAATGGGTTGGAGTAGGCCGATGCCAGCATGCCGTCGAGGCTTACTCTTTTGACAAATATCGCAGGTTGAAGTGTAGCGTTTAACGTCGCGCGACATCCGAGGCCAGTAATAAGTTGCGGCAATTCGATTATAACAGCGATGGTAGCCGGCGTGGGCCGATTCTGTGGGAGTATCGTGAATTTCGGCCATGATTGAGGTGCGGAATTTTGCAGGAACGCAGAGGCGACTTAGACCTTGCCAGTCTTCGAAAAAGATCAATCCATTGTCACTGTAATGATACTGTGGGTAGAGAGGATTGGACCAGTCCTTCTCCGATTTCCAACCCTGAAGTACCCTAGAAAAATGAGGGTCTTCTTGGTATGCCGCGGCCCACTCTGTGATTTCGTCCTTTGAAATTCCTATTAATACGGCATAAGAACGGGCCGTGGTATAGAGTGAAGTGACTTCCTCGTCATGATCCAATGAAATCCCACCAACGGAGACTATGTCCGGTGCTCCTGAATCCTGCTCAGTGCGTACAACCTTCGTTGCCAAGTTAAGCAATTTCTCTTCTAAACGAGGCCCCAAATCGTCATACATATTCTTGAGAGGATCACAATCAGTCAGGTTTAACATAGGAATATGTTCCGTACTCGGACTGTCTTGAGGCGGGACTCGACGACGAAGTCGGGAGATCGGATCAACGTTTGAGTGGACGCGGCCAGCGCGATGCACGATTTTGAGTCCGGGGTACGCCGCAAATATTGTGCCCCATGTGAGAAGGCGGCGGTTAACATTCTGGAATGTTCGGCTCCAGGTTAACGCGGCATGGTCGGTAATGCCAGCAATAGACTCGCCTTCGAGGAATGGTTGAAATTTAATGAGTGCCTCCCTGAGAGCGAGGGCTTCGCGTTCAGTTGGCGAGTAATTGCGTTCCGGGGATTTGAGGACCCGGGACCAGTAGCAAATGACGCGTTCGACGTGAACTGTGGTATCTTCAAAATTCTCAGCCCACGGACCGGGCGTTGGAACATCGTCAATGCCTTTGATCACTGTAACTAGAGTTGGCACGTCCTCACCGTTTTTATAGGCACGTTCAAGCCGTTCGTACAACCGAGTACCGCGAAGGTCGTGAATTTGAACCGGTTGGACTTGTTGACAGATTCCGGCGAGTGCGTAATCACACGCGTCAGTGTAGACACGGTATGGTTTCCCTGCAATGGCGTATCCGCGAACCGGTGCATTAGTTAGAACTTGTTTACTTAGCTCGAAAGCCTCACGATGAAGTTCGTTCCAATTCCATTTTACACCCTTCTTCAACAGTTCGAATAAAGGCTGCGAGATCCAGGCAAAGAATGGAACGTACCCAGCAAAGTAAACCATCATTCCTAAAAAAGTTTGAAGTTCGTGGGTGTTGCGCGGTTCGGCAAGCTGAAGGATCGCGTCAACCTTTTCTTTATGAGTAGAAAGACCGAGGCGCGATACCTTCTGACCAAGCAGTAGTAGCGATTGATACGCCAAATGGCATTTCGGAGGGGAGAGAGTAATGTTGGCGGCGGCGATGGCGCCAAAGACAAGGTCGAGGTGTTTGACGTGGTCTTCGAAGGTGAGCGAGAAAACGACGATGTCGTCGATGTATACTAGTGCAAAGATCCAGAGGAATGGCGCCAGCACCGTCTGCATTACGCGTTGAAAGACACTCGGGCCGTTTCGATAGCCAAAGGGCATTCGCGCGAATTGAAAAAGTCCGCGATGTGTTCGAAATGCAAGCTTTTCGGCGGAACCAGGCGCCATGGTGAGTTGAGTGAATCCAGCGAGAGCGTCGAGAGTGGTGAGCCACTGAGAGCCAGATAAAGCTTGAAGAATCTCGTCTTGACGAGGTAAACCGAATTCGTCTGCAACAACTTGTTCATTTAGTTTCCTAAGGTCAATAACCATCCGGGGTTTACCATTTCGATATACAATAAACACGGGCGCAGCCCATGGACTCTTAGATGGTTCAATAACACCTAATTTGAGCCAAGAATCCATCTGTTTATCAATAACTTCTCGGTTAGCAGGAGAAACGGGAAACGGGGGTAGAGATACAGGTTCCGCACCAGGCTTCATTGGTATCTCAACCTTTGTTTCATAATTTCCCAATCTACCGTCTAATCCGAACGCCTGGGAGTTGCGTAGAAGAACATCTTGCAGCTGCTTGCGTTGTTCTGGGGTCACATCTGGCGAGATGTCGATTTCGTCAAGCAGCCGGTCCGAACTGACAGGATCTTCCGGGACCTCTGCAGTTTTTGGACCACCTTCTAGAGGTTCTTCCGCCAGCGGATCGTCTGCTTCTGTTGCGTTGCGTTGAGCCTTGGATGCGATTTCCGTCTCTGAGCGCACAGCGCAAGAGAGATTTGGTGACGGCATGACAGGCACTGCCTCCGGTGAAGATTCCGCTGTCTCCGGACGGCGATCATCTTCACTTTTGCTTCCGTCGGCCACTGTCGATTTGCCAGAATGCTCAGCGACAAGAGTCCGGATCAGGTGCGCATGAGCATTAATTCTCTGCTGTTGTTCTGAACTGAACTTATTCAACTTATCAAGCCAGGACTTGGGATTACGTGCAGTACCGAGTACTTGACCAGCCGAAATCACCACAGGCATCTTCGAGAAGTTTGAAGAACAGAGTTTTCCTTCGAAATTAAAGTATCAGCGGCACCGTAAAAATCGTCTTCATTGCCATTCGATGCTATCTTCCTTTCCACAAAGAGGGAATCTTGATTTTTAGGAAAGTTCGCACCGACTGGAACAATTTTATTTGATTCCGGGGCAATAACAGTACGTTCAGTTGCCCAAACTTCTGCATTTCTTTGACGCTGATGAGCCCGTCGTTTTAACTTCTGATTTCGACGATGAACTCCTTTCGAAGGTCCAGAATGCTTTACTTCAGATTGAACTTTGACTTTGAAGGCATGGCCTTCGTCATCCAATAAACTCGGTGAAGTCGAAGATTCAACTTTCAGTTGACGCCCAGAGCTTCCGAAGCGCAAGTAGGTATTCCCTTCCTCTCTGACTATAGAAATTGAATACTGATCCGCAAAATCATTGCCTAGGATGAACGGAGTTGACATACCGCTAACAACATAGGCTTCAACATTCAATTTCACCGGTCCCTCGTTTGTATGGAAGTACAAGTCGACATTAACGTATCCAGATATAGACGAACGTCCCGTTACCTGGATCAATTTCACATCGTGACCTGACTTTACTTTCGGGGGATGGGTGAGTGAATCGAGAGTGCTTCGCGAGATTAAGGTAATGTCTGATCCAGAGTCGATGATAACTTGAACAGGATCCGTTTCTAGGCCTCCAATCGTAGCAGTCGCTTCAGTAGCAAGTGAACCAAGGAATGAAGAGCCAGCCGGCCTTGCCATATGCTTCCGCAATTCAATCAAAGGCTGTTGTCCTGCGACTCGCGCATCCGTATGAATTACTCGATAATTCACAGCCTTGATCTCTCTAGCAAGACGTCGTCGAGATCGTCGGTTCAACGAAGGCTTTGAATAATAACTTCCACAGGAAGTTTCTGCAGCATCTGAAGCATCGTTTGCCGGTGTTTAGTTTAGCGTAGAAGGTACGTCCGAATCGATTATTTGTTCCGAAGACCGCAAAATTTCCTCCATATTACCCCCCAGGGCTGAAGACATATCCACATCGTTGGATGTAGATTCAGTAATCTGAGGGGACTCTTCAAAACCCGACTGAGGTTCATTGATCGAGGTAAGTTCGCTTTCTTCGTCACTGTCAAGCCCGTAATATAGGTCATCGTATTGATCTTGCGCATCAAAGTCTTCACGGGTAGCGGAAGCCAGGTTAGTGCGCGCAGCACGATTCCCTTTAAAGGAATGCTTACACTCATTATCCCAGTGCTTACCGCTTCCACAGTGACGACAAGGACGTGCACCTTTCGACTCGGGAGTTGCGCGCTTCGAAACATTCCGATCATCTTTCGGAAACTTTGGTTCAGGTGGATTCGAAGACCAGCCAACTAGGTTCGCACGAGCAGAGCGAAACGAGGATCGATTCGAGTTGTCATACTCGCGATAAGGTCTGTTATCCCGTTCGCGCATATCAAGCTTCATTAACGCCTCTTCATGGAAACGAATCGCGGCCTGGAACTCAACCACATCTTGATACAGTTGGGTTGTGAGGATCGTATTCCACAACGTAGGTGCGCCATCCATTACATGAAGAATAATCTCTGAATCACTAAGCGTGTAAACCGTATTCAATAGGTCAGTCTTACGAATGAAATATTGAGTGGGCTTCTCACGAGCGTGTCCAGCTTCACGATACGATGCTTGATTAGCACGAGAACGTTGCCGATCGAGCCAGTTGCGATTCATAAAGTAAGTCATGAATGCATTTCGCAAGGTATCCCAATTATTTTCAATAGTATTGCGATAGGCCTTCGGCAACGACCAGTACCAAGTTTCGGCTTCACCTTGAAGTCTGCGAGGAGCAATTCTTCTGAGTTGACGCCAGACTGTTGCAGATTCACGCGCGATATCGTTAACCTTGAGAATCCACCGAACAATTGTGTCCACATTTCCATCCCACGTCGGTACGTTCTCAGCTTTTAGTTTGAATTCAAAATGAGGCTCTCTGCTTCCTCCAGGACCATATAAATTGGCTCCGGGTATAACTACCCCAGGAGTCGCATTATTTCTTGGCGGTCGAGGTGGAGGCATAGGAGGAACATTCGGATGGCCAGGACCATTTCCACCATCGGGATCATCATCATCTGGGTCACCTCCAGGAGGAGCTCCAGAGGCTTGTGGTTGCTGAGGCGGAGTTGGTTCAACTGGCTGAGGACGGATACCACCGTAAGGATTCGACATGCTAGGTTGCCGAGCTTCACGGGGATTACCGGTATTGCCTTGAGGATTCATGCGACGCATCTGATCAGCTTCGTGAGGTTCCATAGTCGGAATATAAGAACGATTTGATTCAAAAATTCCTTCCATACTAGGTTCGAAGAGTTCAGAGATTCGCTGATTCCCTCTAGGCAAGCCAGTAGGAAGCGGATTTCGGAAGCTTGTGTCCTGGGTAAGCGGATAAGTCGTAGATTCATCATATGCTGACTTCCAGTGGCGTGGAACACGAAGCGGCGGCGTTGAAGCCATTCTTGGAACACCGTAAGGATTGAATTGCTGCGACTCTCGTCTAGTGTCGGCAAAGGTCGGAGTAGTCGGAGGTTCCGGCTTAGCAGTAACATTCTCTTGCGAGGAATAGATTCTCGAAGCGGCTTCGGTAATGTCAGGATCCCGGTCGCGTGGTTGATGATGTTGAAAGTCATAATACTTATACGCAAGCATCAGGAAATTCTCAACCTCAACTCGGAAGCAAACGCCAAGAATCTCGAAGTCGTTTGGACGAAAAACATCGTTAATATCATCCTGATCACCCCATTGAGGTAAGGCAGGCGGAGTTTTTCCTTCCAAAACAAACGAGTTTTCACATTCGCGGCGCATTGTGTCCAGGGCACGAAGTAGAATCTTATAATCGATGCGCGAAGGCGATATACAAACGTGCCGTCAATCAAGGTAAGCCTTTCTAAGTCCCGCAGAATACGGTTGAGGGCTTCCCACTGCTTTGGGAATTGATCAGCCGCTATATTGCGAGAAAGTTTCACTGCTTGGTGCAGAAACCCTTTATTGATAGCATGCGCACCTTTGGTGAGTGCATCCGCGCGCCGTGCAAGAACTGTAGTGTTACCCCCAATTCGGCCAAGAGGCTTCAGGGTGGGGAACAAGATTGTGACCATTTGAGGTGGATCATCGCTGATGAGTTCGTCATCTACTGCGTGCTGCAGATCGATGAGCGGATCGAGCGTGATCTCCTCGACGGTTGCATCTCCACGCTGCGAGGAAGGTGTCCCAGCTGCCGAGCGATTGGGTGACATGTGCGGCGGAGGATCGCGTTGCGGGGTAGAAGGATCGGTAGGATCGATGGTAGGAGAATGGGTTGTGGTAGCCATTGGATAGGAAAATAAAATGAACAGTTAATGGCAAGCGTACCTGTTTAAGCAAGAGATCTCCCTGTGTGTCCACCAGTGTTGAAGATTCGGGTTAATTCGGAGAGAATCAAGGGAATAGAAGTAGATTATTAGCGGTTGAGTATCACGAAACCTCTATATAATCAAGTAGTTACCAAACAACTGTCAAAAGAGATCTTATTCTTCTTGAGACGACTGGGAATATCAACCAGCGCAAGTTGTGTCTAGGCTGAGGAGTAAGCGCGAGGCTTTACGACTGAAGACTAGCTTGAAAGATCTTGAAGGGAGCGCGGGGCTTCACTTAAGTTCACACAAGAATTGAGGTAGAATCTACGTAGATTGATAGATGTAAGTAAGAGCTGTCGTTACATGAGGGAACGACTCCCTTTTATAATATACAAGGATCAACTATAGAATATTCAAGAACTCAATGGAACCTTGAGGAAAGTAGCAGAATATTCTACTATACCTTCTCAATGACTCGTTCGGACGTCCCGAGTCATATTGAGGCTTATCGGTGTCGATCTGAGAGGGAGAGTATGACGCTCTGCTGCTAAGTAGAAGAACTTAGTAGCATTGACATCATGAACGCGGTCCCATGATCGATGAATGCCGAGAATGCGCCGAGCGCGCGTGAAGTCTTGCGGGCAAAGCCGAAAGTTACTCAAGGTTACCAATATCCATCACAGAAATGCATATTGCTCATAATGCATAGGTTTTGGGGGTCTACGGGCCTTATGCATTATGAGCTATCCGACTGTACTCTTGTTTCCTTTACCTTTAGTGTTCGCCTATATCATGTTTTGCCGCGACTCTCAAACTTGGGTATCGTAAAAATTACTATTTATGATTTTGAAGTGCAGAGCTCACTGAGTGATCTTCAGTCTTCAATTAATTTAGAAGAGCACACAATGAATTGTCCTATTGCTATTGTATTTCCTTATCCAGTAATTTTATTGTCCGCAACGGCAAGCGGCATCGTGACTTGATTGTGAAATGTGTGACACTTGGTTGAATCCGTCCTCGGTTTTGCTTGAGTGGGTGGTATGTAGGTGTATATATAAGGTGTGTAACCAGTAGACGCTTTTGCCGCCCCAAAAGACCCTGTCCTCGTCAAACGCGCCTGAAGTCGGTGTAAAATGCGCATCAGATCACACGGCGGGTCACAGGTGACAATTCTGTCACGACAGTTTGCACAATAAAATTACTGTACTTATAAGGAAATACAATAGCAATAAGGATTTAATGTGTATGCGAACAGGCTCTAAAACACGCCGTGTGCGTGACCTGGTACAGCCACTCGGACGCGTTCGGCAAGCGGCCGATGACACGATAGACCATAACCTAAGTACATTGATATACTGTGACTGTGACATCAATCCAGTCCTTTTGGAGACCGGTCATTTTCGCTGGCAATTGATGGACTTGATGGCCTGGTAGACCGCCTGATCAATATCAGCTAGCCGCGTTTTCGTTTTCGTTCATACCGATTAATTAAGGCCTGAGGCTCTGAGCTTCAAATTTTACCCTTATCAACACTGCTTTGGCCTGTCGCAAAAAGTACGAGCCTGTCGACGACGACCCTCCCCCAAAAAAAATTCGCTGTATACCGTAGACAGCCTACGTTAGTGTGAAAGTTGCCTTTTTCTTCCTCGGTGAGAGCTAGCTAAAAATCCGTTTAGCCTTCATTGGTGTTTGCCTAGGCTCGACACCAGCCGTTACTGTAGGCGCAATGACGAGCAAGCAAAGTATTGTGTACAATAACGGCTGGAAGCACTTAGCCGTAAATTGATAGATGGCAATTTCATATAGTAAGTAAGTAATCCCAGTCAAAATCGGACATGCTGGCATATGCCCCGATCGGCTAATTTCTGCTGTCCTGCTTTGAGCAGAAATCAGCAATTAATCCGGACTGGAGCAGATTTAAAACCTGCTGAAATCTGCTCGCACATGCTAATCTCGACGCTGTCTGCTGGGTTCTGTTCCGCTGTATTTCTAGTTTGCAATAGACAATTTGGCCGTATAATAGTATTCCCCGGGTCGCCGCTGGCGCCCACCAGTGCCCACTGCTTCCACCGCTTCCACCGCTACACGGCCTGTTCCTCGCCCATCCCGTGCCAATCTCGTCGTAGCGCCAAAATACGACTACTGTTGTGAATTATCAGACACGAACAATACACAAAAGGAATAGAGATAGCTTATTGGCGTTCGCTTTCTTCTCGGCATTGGCGGCCTTGCTTCGCTTGACGAAAGGCTAGCAAAATATGTGTAAGTTCGCTGAATGACGAAGAATATAGACAACGAACGTCCTTCTCCTTTGTGGTTAAATTGTCCCAATAGACTTCGAATTCACGGGCAGTCGGATGCAGTCCGGGGCGAGCGGCCAAATAATCTTTGATGCACAGATTTCTGGCGGCGAAGGTCAGCACACTATGTCTGCGTGGAAGGCGGAGAGAGATAAACTTTGCCGAATTTGTCTGATTGGCTTTGAGCGGGGCATCGGCGTCTTTGGGGCGCCTGCTCGGTTTCGGCTTCTCCCCATTGGCTCCATGCGAGCTCGTGCCAGAATCTGTAGATCCACCTGCGTCTGAAAAGCGAATCAAGGACAGGTTATCGAAAGGAAGGTAATACACACCGTTTGAGGACGGATTTTTGTCAACTTGCCCTGATGATGCTGTTGTTAGTAGTGGTGCTGGTGGTGGTGCTGGTGGCGCTGAGGCTGCCGCTGCTGCCAAGGTATCTAGTTTTGAAGTAGCTGCCGAGATGCGCGATGGCCGGGGAGCCCCGCTGTATACGTGTCGGAAACGGTGTCACACACGATCGAAGGATAGACTTACAACCCAAATAAATTTGCGCTCTGTTATTTGAAGACTGTCGGTCAGTTGCTGCCAGGATAAGCTGCAGCTCACGTACTTTGAAAGCGGCTTTAGGTGTTGGTCGGATTGCTGCGGCAGGTGTAACAGACTGCTGTGTATTTGTTGTATCTGTCAAGGGAGTATCTGAAGGGGGAAGCTCTCGATCTCCGGAAGACGAGTCAGCAGTCGCAGAGTCATTGGATGCTGGAGGGAAAGGTTGAGCGGAGGATGCCGGTGCCGAAGAAATAGCTGGCTGTAAAGACGATCCGTGAGTCGGCGAAGGGGGCAAGTCTGTTGAAGACTTCGTGACAGAAGCGGTAGACGATGAGAGGGCGGAAGAGGGTGCAATTGCCGCAGGTTCTCCGTCGGGTGTTGCCAAGTCGGGATTATGAGGTGAGGGTTCTCTCGACTTTGACTTTTTGGCGGGTACAGTGGATCCCGTAGCTTTTGCATCTAATTTGCGTTTTTTTCCCTTGCCCGACGACTGGGGACCGCTTGCTTCTCTCTTCGGTAACACATTGCCGCCGCCTTGCACCCAATTCCGTTTCCACGACGGGTAGACCAGCTTCAGGATCGCATTGAGCTTCCAGTGGTGTAGACAGAGCCTGAGGTCGGGATATGCTGTATACATTTCAGTACGGACATACTTCACGACTTCCATGTCGGCGTCGGTCCACTGAGATGGAGCGCGTTGCTTGTTGCCAACGAAGTTCAGAGCCGTCCGCGGATGTGCCGCAAGAGCCTTAGATTGCCGTTTATCGAGCGGCGTGCCGTCTTTGTCTTCCACCCAGGGATAGCCTTTATACTTCTTGGAACTGGGACCCTCGTCGTCGTCGTCACCGCCGTCATCGTCGATTGTCGAGAGGTCGGAGGACTGGGGATCGTATGCTTTCTGTGTCCACCATTTCACGTTGGGGAAGTCGGCAGTCTCCTGCAGCTTGAGAGTAGATGCAATGCAATGGCCATCTGAGGACCATGATCGACAACTTTTCGAAAAGTGTCAAGCCCTGGTGACTGTGGTGTGTGCCGCACCTTTGAACCTCTTTCATCCAAAGCTGGGCCAGCTTCCACAGTCGGCGAGACCAGAACCTGTTGTTGCCGCTCCAGTGGACTCTTACCCAGCCGTGGCGTTGGGGGGGGCAGATCCTCTCTCAGTGGCCATTCATTGAAAGCCCATCAACTTCGGCCACGAACATCTCGCCGCCGAACGAGATGGAAGACATCATTGGGCCGGCAGCCTCCGTTTCGCCAGAGTCGCCCTTACACACTTCACCCCAGCACACAGACGCTGAGGTGCTAAACCTGGACAATGATGTGGCAGCGTCATATTCTCAGATTCTCGAGGCAAAGTTGGACCAGTGACTTGGACTGTAGAGTAGGTGCCCAAAGTTCGCATCTACTCTTGGGCATTCAGACTGACCTTGATCTTGTTTTCAGGCAAACGGAAGCAGTTAACATGATGCTGGATTCTTCTTCTCAAACAAGGTGTCACAAAGACGTTTGGTAGAATCTCAATGCAACTACTAGTAACGTCAGTCAGTACCAGCCACAATAGAGGCTTTGCGGTGAGCCACCAGACGAACTGGTGGCTCCTGTCACGAAGTCGCTGTTGATGCTATCAAAACGAGTTAGCCACCTTGAGATGCCCTCATCAACAGCTGCTCAGGGTGGCTTACTTGGGATCAGACGCTCCGCGAGTTGCGAGAAAATTAGCCACCGGTGGCTACCGCAAAGCCTCTAATTTAGATCGTTATTGAATAACAATGTTTTCGATTGAGCACGACCGAGAAATCATATGAGCCCCGAGGTAAGAAAGAATCCGAAAAACATGACTCCGATGGCCTGGGGCTGCCATTGTAGCCTGCACACGTGGACTTGGACGTACATATATCAGTCAGTCTCATGATGCATGTTCATGATGTCTCATGATAAAATTCAAGGCACCACACTGAAAGTCATGATGATTTGTGCTGAAAACCCTGATAAAATTGTCGTGAAAACCATCAGGAATTTCAAGCTCTTTTTCGCTGCTCAGTGGTACTAGTTCAGTCCGAACGATATCAGACAAATTAACGGCAGGCAGGCAGATTCGAGCACCGCCTAGAAACCCAGTGGGAAAAACCAAGGTCGAGGGAAAAGCTACCGGGTTCACAAACGGGCTGTAAATACCGATCACCGAACCGCGCCGTTACATTGTCCCCCTTCAAGCTCTGGACGTAGGAGGAGCGCGGAAACTTGAGGACGGGGCGGTTGGTGTTTAACAACATGAACAGGGTCGAGGCGTTCGGCGGGTCGAGAGACGCGACCAGTACGGGGTGGTGGTCGAGATTGGAGCGACGTAGTTGGATCGAAGGGTTTTGTCGAAGAGGTGGAGGAGTTGGGGCTCGACTGGCAGCGCGAGGAACAGCGGCGGTCGTCGAAGGTGTAGGGTCCGGAGGATCTACAGGCGGAGCAGTAACAGAAGAAGTATCAGAAGAAGGCTCGGTCACCGGATAAGTCCTCTCTATGACAACACGCTGGGGACGAGTAGCACGAGAATGACGACGGTGGGTGCCTGAGAGCATCCTACATGATCTCTGCATCCGTCGTTGTGAATAACAGGAGGACATGCAAGAGCACACAAAGTACGATGCTCGGTGATCTTTGCCTTCACCTCGGCCAAGATGATATACGCAGAAAAAACCGATGTTGGTGATCTGAGCTTGTGTTAGATCGGCGAGGGGGATCTGGAGGAGTCCACGGAAACCTGCATCAACCCATTCATCCAGATGGTAATGCATGGCGAGATGAAGCCGAATAGCAGGATCGAGATCTCTGGCAGCACTAAGGTGGTGATTGGCTATATTCAAGATCGGCGGAGCGTCGTACAAGTCAATGACTTGTAGAGCTTGAAGCCAAAAGATGGCTGGCTGTCTATACAAGGTGCTATGACTGTGGTTATGTGAGATGCGTTCGACAGAGAATAAAATAAATCGTTAACGCATACTCGCCAAAGACGCATTCGAGGAATGCTTCGAATCCAGCCTCTGAGCCTTGTATGAGGAGTGGGGCGTGTTCTGTCTGGCCATTTCCAGAGCTCTGAAAGATGCTACTGGAAGTGCCACTCCGGCTTTCCGCGCCGTCGCCTTGTTGCGTGAAAGCTGGCTCCGCGTCTTTATCCTTGGCCATGTTGATCAGATTATTGAAGAAATCGGTCACTGTGGTCAATTTGTGTGCGTAGATGCAAGACTTGACGCGGGAGCCTTTCAGCTTGAATCGACCGTTCAGACAACGAAGAAAACCAAACAAGATTGCGCCTACTTGGACCCACAGCGAGCCGTCCGGAAAGCTGAAATAAAGACTGTGGTCTGTACCTGGCTTGCAAAGCCCAGGGGTACGGGGAGTGAGAGTCGATATAACTTGTGACATGAATGCAGATTTGAACGAGAGAGACCAAGAAACTAACTTTGTTTGGCGCAAACATCAATCATTGGAGTGTCCACCTCTCCCTTGTTGTATACTCTGTCGAAGTCTTCATGAGCTCAATCCCAGAAACTCTACCCTCTCTACCGTCCTCTTCCGCAGAATCTTCAAAATGGATGGTCTGCAAATGTGTTGCTTGCATACCAGTCGCTTGAACGCAGCTTCAATCACGGTCATATTCTTCTAAACCAAGAAAACGGGGATCATGTGCGACTCACTCTGGCGTCGGAGAGCATTAGAGACTTTGCGGTAGCCACTGGTGGCTATTGGCAGTGTTGCAGTTAAGGGTTTAAGGGCTTAGCCTTAATAAGGGCTTAACGCTTATTAAGCTAAGGCCTTAATATCGTGAGGAATCACTGTTAAGGTCTTAATAACCCTTAACGAAGCGCTGATGCCATCAATATGGCCCATCAACGGGCCAATGAGAGTCTGAGACAATGTGTTAGGCAGGGAATATTGTGAATAGCACTAGTTGATCATTCATAGTGCCGTAGTTCGCTCCTGGCTCACTCAGCCATTTTGGGAAATAACCCTTAATTTGACCCTTAATTTGGCACCCTTAATAAGCCTTAATAAGCTTTAAGCCCTTAATTTTGGGAGGCATCCTTAATAAGACCCTTAACTGCAACACTGGCTATTGGTGGCTAATTTTTCTCGGGACCGGATGACAGCCTCTGGGTGGATTAGCCACTATTTGTACTACCTATTCACGGGATGCTAGGGTGGCTAACTCGAGCGGGAGGCTCAAAAAACTATTGCACACGAAGAGCCACAAATAGCCACCGGTGGCTTCCGCAAAGTCTCTATTGTAAACGATGCTGTTCCACTTCTGCAACGTCTCGAGGTTGGCATGCCACAAAGCTTTACACACCAATGTGCACACGCATTTGGACCACTGGCTTGCGAACTTCAACTGACAGCACTCGCCGCGCAAGGAATGTAAGTAGAGAACTACCCAGAGTAACTTCGTTGAGCTCATATTGTCAGTGATCGTGCCAATGTCGCATTTCTTGATCCCGTCGAAGAGGTTCACACAGGGCGTCGCGGTCGGCCAGAAAAGCGTGTTGACGAAGATTTCCTCAAGGAAGCCTTTGCTCCAGGCAGAAATGTCTCAAAGACGGGTTTGGCTGCTGCGCTTGGTATCCACAGAAGCGTGTTGCATAAGAAACTGAAAGCAGCGGGTATCGGCAACAGATGACAGACGCTGATCTTGATGCGCTTGTCACCGAATTCAAACAGACCAAACGAGCCTCGGGACGGAGATATATGGTGGCTGCATTACGGAATAAAGGTTTGCGAGTGCAGAAGAAACGAGTCCGCAAGTCCCTTGCACGAGTAGACACGCTTGGTCAGATGCTTCGGAAGAAGAACATTCGGCGTCGAAAATACTCCGTTCCCAGACCTAACCACCTCTGGCACTGTGACGGGCACCATAAACTCATCTCATGGGGTTCTGTCATTCATGGTTTTGTGGATGGTTACTGCCGAACGGTTTGCTTTCACTACGCAGATCATGTAATGCGACAAATTCCTGCCTCTTCTAGATAACGGGGTTGAAGATCAGTACCAACAACCGTGCAAGCACCGGCTTGGAGGTGTTCAAGGAGGCCATTGCAAAATATGGCACACCGTCCAGGGTACGCGGTGATCGCGGAGGCGAAAATGTCAAGGTCTCGCTTTGGATGATCTTACACCGTGCACCCAACCGCACCTCGTTCATGTGGGGATCGTAAGCTCTTCCTTGTACTCTTTATCTAATTAATGAGCAGTTAATTCGGTTCAAAGCTCAACTCATAACACACGAATTGAGAGGTTATGGGTCGAAGTCGGGACCCAGTTTGCTCGGCAATGGCGGGCATTCTTCATTCGCCTCGGAGATCTACATCGGCTTGACCGGACAAATCCTGGACACCTCTGGCTTCTACATATTCTTTTTCTGGACAGCCCTAACGAAGACTGTCGTGTTTTTCAAGAACAGTGGAATTCGCACCCAATTTCTGGACGACAGGGCAATGACATGAGTCCCAAGGTTTGGACTTCATGATTTGTTCTCAGTACCTTTCTTCTGACCGCTACCCAGGACATGCGTCTCACTGGCCAATTGACGGAAGGGGTGTATGACGATCCTCTGAAGGGGGTACATCCGGAAACAATTGAACGTTACTATGGTGTGGAGGGTCCGGAGTCTGTTCGTCGCGCAGGACAGACAGGAGCTGGGCACGCTGAGGATGAGGACGACAGTGAGTGGGAGGACAACACCAAAGATCTGCGGAACGCCGTGGAAGATGATCTAGCTCACAACATCAGACACCCGCCAGTCAAGGTTCCGCGCCACAGAAATCCATTCAGGCTACCAACCACAGAGGATGCTTTTCTAGCAGCCTTTCAAGATGTTCGCCAGCGTGGTATCACTCCCGCTGGTTACAGAGTACTTCAAGATCAATGGGACGATGGCACATATCGTCTATGAAGACAGTCGTTCAAACGTACATAAAGTCTTGTTTTTGTTCGGGGGTCACACTGAGGAGCGACATCCATGTGATGAGGGCGTCCCGTTTTGGGGTTTCCATCCAAATCAGGAAGTAGCGCCGAGGCGTGCAACATTCAATGAACCTATTCTTCCCGTTTTCTGACTCCCATCATGTCCTGAGAGAATTGGGTATGAGTCTTGAGTCAGAACTGCACCGAACTCAATCTCGTAGGAAGATCGCAGGGAGCTCACTGTGACCACGGACGAAGTTCCTAATTGAGAGCCTATCTCCAAAACGGGAAGCCATCATTGATGGATGTCGCTCCTCAGCCGAGGGGTGTAACAAATCCAAGCCTAGATTAATCCGGGCACTAGAGGCAAAGAGCTCATCGTTACCCTTCCCCGTGATATCTGGCTGCCCCGGGCGGTACTTTTTGTCCAAGGTCTGGACGTGATGGTGCGGCGTTTGGTAGCTGAAGAGGCATACTTGGGGCCAAGGGAGGACGTGGATGATGTTAGGGACAATGACTCTACAGCTAATTCGGAAGAATACAATTGATTGTTTTTCTCATTCTACCTTGAAACACGCTAATCGATTGGCAATGCACGGCAGTGCTTAGATGGTCTGAAGGACATCTTGAGGCTAAGACTTGAGCGCACGCCGGCATGACAGTCTTGGATCCGGAGGCCGACCACCGGACCGCACAACCGCATTGAGGCAGACCATCATTAGGGTTAAGCACTGCCATCCTGGAGCAGCGCCGAACGCCGGCCGAAAGTTTTCTTGCTGGTCAAAACTTTTATTTCATACCCGGCGAAGACAAAAATCTACCTTGAGGATTTCTGAGGGCAACCTCCCAAAAAATATCTCCGCTCATCCTCTCTTCTTGCCATGCGCTAAAGAAAAACCCCCTCTACCGAGAAAAGAAGTGGGATCCGCCATAAAAATATCTCCCTGTGCGGAGAAAAGAGGTGCGACCCAACAAAAATGTACTGGTAGTACACAAGAAAACTACCTTGCTACTGAAAGTTTCTCACATATCATACATTTTCTGTGGTTTTGGCAAAAACTAAGAAAATACCCCGATTTGATTAAAACGACACATTGACCGCCATAGTTCGACGGCAAAAAATCAGATCATTGGTTTGAGGCCGGTATAAGTAAAATGAGGTCCGTCGGCGAGATGAAAGATATCTGAACATTACCTGAATATTTTCCCGTTTGTTTCACGTCTATAGATGACACAAGAAATAAAGCTTTGTATCTTTCGATACTGAGTGGAGTTCGAATGTCATCGGACATCATCGGCCTTTCGAACGTGCCAGCTCACTTCCTCACCACTTTGCCTCACTTTCAATTTGGCTGCGTCCGGCGCGATCCAAAGCTCTACCCTCGTCTTTTTGGCTGTTCTGCTTTCAGCTAGCCACTTTAGGCTCGGACTCCTAGTTTTGTTTTGCTCCCGGTGGGCTGACTTAGACTACGTCAACTCGAGAATCCAAAATGTACTGTCAGCTGGAGTTCCTGGGCCTAGGTCTGGGTGTGCGATATAGAAGGGGCGGCTGGTGTTTTTGTCGAGGTGTCAACACACCCGAATTTGACTCTCATTCTCTCTCAGAATCTCTCGTCATTGCTCACTGTGCCATATGTACTGACTGCACTTCTTATTCATCTGCACTCCTGCCACGGAAGTACCATCCAACACTCGCAAGCGCTCCCGCCTCGAGACCCAGATAACCGACCACTGTCCCCTAGCCCGCCACCATGCCCAAATGTGGGTTCCGCTCCATCATCATTCAACTCGCACACGTATGTAGGGTGCTCACACTCCCCTCGCTCGGTGTACTTACAGCACGCACACCACTGCCATGCATGGCATGGCAGTTGCGAATACGCAACCTGCCCTCCCTACATTGTAGCTTGGTTGTAACAGGCTGTGTGGTCAATTGAGCCGTCCTCGAGTGCGACTACACAACATTTTGATTCAAACATCTTCTGCCCACAAACAACTGCACATCTCAAACCTGGTAAGCCAAAAACAGAACAACAAAAATGGGGAAGTAGTGGCGTAAGACTACAGTCGGGAGACACATCAGACGAGAAAGGAGCTTGTTGATTAGCGCTGTGTTGGAATCAAGCCCTGTGAGAAATGTGACATTGAAACAGCCCCCCGCGTTAAATAACAAGAGTGCCTTGTTATAACTGGCTATAACACTGGTATAACCTGGCTGTAACCAGGCTGTAATCTGGTTATATTGGCTGTAAGTACTCATCTTGGGGTATCTCCGACTTTCGATTTTTGCGACATACATACATTACCTGCACATACTGTATTGAACGGCTACATACACCATTACAACGCATTAGTCGGGCTTGCTCTTAGTGCTGGCAAAGGCGGGCCGTAACCAGGCGGTAACGCAACCGACGGGCCCGATCAATCCCTCCCAATGACATTTGATCATTCGCACGTTGGCTTCTGGTTCACACGGTACTAAGTATCAACAAGTTACAAAATACTCCGTGTTTTCGTCCTTTATGCCTTTCCTTGACTGCGTCCTAATATCTGTCTACTGCTGCAAGCCCGAGCGGCTTGGTGTGAGCAACCATGGTCTTGAGAAGTCTGCCCCGTCACTTCCAAAGCTCGCCAAAGGACACTGTCCCCACTGCCCTGCTCCTGCTCGCGCATCGGATAGAGCGGTTTCATCATGGTCAAAGGAAGAGCTCGGTGTGTCTAGACCTCTTTTATATGCACCTGGGATTGATTTCATAAAGCTGGGTTGATGTCGGCTGTAGAAAGTCCCCCATTGCGCAAATTAAGCAGAAAAAAGGTGTACGACGTTGCCGTCGATCCGCGTCTCATTAAGAAGGTTATGTCAAACTCGATTTTACGGAAATGCACCTCATTCTTTCTTCAGACCACAATGGACATTGTCCAAGCTTACGAATTGCTTCACTCAAAAGGGCTGCTAGGGCTCCCCCTCTCTGATGAATCTACATGCCGAATGGATCAGCGCCTCGCGGAACTGAACGCTAAACCGGTGACGCTTCTCGTATGAACTGTCCGTCCAATTTGGAAATCCTTCTACTTCAACTTGATGAACCGATTTTAACCATTCTTTTAGGCCCTGTTCAGGATCCCGAATTAAAATACCAATTGCGAATTCTGCCCGCCAAAACGTCCAAATCCGGATTCGTACCAAATTATCTCATAGTTAGACGGAAAAAGTGTTCGGTAGCACGTCTAACTAGTTGTCATTGAGTTGTCACGCAGCGACCTAAAGTGAGCCTCGCGCGAAACCGAGCGAAAGCGGCGAAGATCGCACGACTTTGGCCGGCAGCAAACGCGGGCCACTACGAGAGGACTTGTAACTAAAAACAAAAAACTAGCAAGAGAAAGAGGCAAAAAGGCAAACAAAACAGGACAAGGGATGGTGGGAGAAAAGTGTGGTGGTACGAGCAGTGGCTACAGTTGCGGCAAATGAACTTGCATTTCCTTATATGGAAAGTGCCGAAATTACGCTTGAAGCCAGTTACCGAAGATAAGATTTGATGAGGACTTGATGTCCTATGGGCTAAATTTGACCCCTACCCACAGGAAACGCCAAAAATGTTGAGGAAAGTGCCCGCTTAGACGACCAAAGTGCCGCAGTTTGGAGCTGATCTTTTTGATGGAGGTTCACAGTCCTTGTAGCGGGATTACAGCCGTAGACGTATGTAACGAGTTAGCATGCTCGTAACGAAACATGAACCAGAACTTGAGGTGCGGGGCGCATAAGCCAAAGCTTGAGTCCCACGCCAAGATGGAGGTGACTTGAGGCGCCATATATCAATACAAAATCTGATTCAAATAATCACAGGCAAAACATCTCCTCAGCAGTGTTTACTATTTAAACAGTGCCTCATAGGAACGTCTTCTCCCATAATATTCTTTTCTCTTTGCATGAGCATCCACGGCTTAGACGACGAAGAGAACGACGACTACTACGATTATCTCTACGACAGCCCCGACGAAATGGATCCTGCCGCAATCCTCGCAGCCTTCGCACGCGATATCATAGTCCCTGTCAGCGAGATCCTTCCCAAGTTCCAAGCTGCCATCTATCTTATGGAAGATAATAAGGTGCGTCCTTAGCACTTGTTACTTTCAACTTCGACTGATCTATTTTTATCACCAGCCGACTGAACAGTGCTCTTGCTGCGCCAAGAAACACAACGTCGAGCCTTGCGCTCCTACTAGTTGGGGTCCTCCTTGCCACAACTGTCTTATTCAATTCCATCCTTGCGACTTCACCAGCAAGGACAAGATGATCGAAAGTTGGGAGAAGCGCGGAGGTCCTGGCGCGTCCATTCATAGATGTCCAGACTTATTCCTCGCTAATCCTCCCCTTCAGCTATCATCTTCGGTCGCAGCACCGTCGACCTGGAGACCATGCTTAACCAGCTTGACGAAGCTTTCGCCTACCACCATGAGTTTTCCATCAAGGCTCGCAAGGCCCAGTTTATCAAAGCGGTCAACAAGATCGATGATCTTCATGAACTCGCCTACATGCGCAAGGAACTCATCCTTCACGGCTACGACAACTCCGCTCTCGGCTTCGTCGAGCTTCGTATGTCCAAGCTCCTTCCTCCTGGCATCTCCATTCACTCCGTTGAAACGCCTGACAAGTACGATCTCCCATTTTAATCCTTCCGCGGAGAAGTTCTAATTTAAGATTACAGAGGCGCATACCACCACAATCTTTAATGCTTCCTGCGTTTGGACCGTCTAGGACCAACCGACTCTTTTGGCTCATCGTCCGACTCTGCTTCATCATCATCGTTCCCAGTCTCCGATTCTGAGGACTCAGCCTTTTCGAAGTCTTCAGGTGTTACCCTTATATTTACTTTATCGAAGGCTAGATCCTTTATCTTCTTTGAGCTGCGCTCCTTTGTCTTTTCCCCTTCCGCGGGAATGTCGTCCACTAGCTTTTCGAGTGTCTCCGTAGATACATCAATAAACCTTTGGATGTTGAGCGGAATTTGCATTCGGCGACGTGCTAAGTATGGAACCACACGCCCCGCGGCTATCCTGTCATGGAATAGTGCACCGTTCATTTCAGCTAGGATATACGCTCCTCCCTTGGTACGTCTTATAACAACCATTGGGCCAAGGTATCTCCCTTTCTGATCCATCTTAGAGTTCAGAGATTTCTCTACTTCAGTATGGCGCACGAGAACCAGATCTCCCGGTTTGAAATCATAATTTTTAATCGTATGTTCATTGTACCGTTCGAGTTTACGGACTTGAACCATTTTAGCATGATCTACACGCTTCCTCATGTGTTCAACATGGGCAACATGCTTTGCTAAAGCTCTGGCTCTTAGCCCTATCAGTTCCGCGGTCGTCAACACTCGACCTGGTATTTCAACCAACCAAGTAGCTTCCTCAATATCCAACGGTAGAATTGGATGCGCTCCAGTGACCGCAAAATAAGGTGAACAACCTAATCCTTTTCTAACCGTAACTCTGTCTGACCAAAGCATAACATGGAAGAACCAGAACCATTTGGATGGGTTCTTGCCAGTCGCTTTGAACAATGCCTGACGCATTTGGAAGTGTCCACTTTCAATCTTCCCGTTCGCTTGAGAGTTGTATGGTGAAATCTGAATATTTGGTATTCCGTATTTCTGTTTCAACCATTCCACAGCTTTCTTGAACTGCCCCGCATTATCCGTAACAATCTGCTTTGGGCAACCCCAACGGCAAATGATTTCTTCAAACAGGAACATTCCAATTGCGTGAGCCGTGTCTCTCACAAGCGGTCTCGCTTCTAACCAAGAACTCAAAGAGTCCCTCGCATCAACCACTAGTCCACATTTATTGGACACTTGCCCCATTACCATTACATCGGTATGGATGACCTGAAATAGACTTGGAGTATGGGTCAAAACTGGCGGGACTTTCAACAGTGTATGTTGTCGGTTTTGGCAAGCGTCGCAAGACGCAATGTACCAAAATACATCTGCTTCTATTCCTGGCCACCAGAATCGCAGCGTAATCAATTCTCTAGTTGCATAACTTCCGCGGTGACCCAGACTGTCGTGAGCAGCCTTCATCATGTACATGCGGTGTTCCTTGTCAACAACTAATTGATTCGCAGTGCCAAAAGATTTCTTATACATCCTCCCCCCTTTCAAAAAGAAATGTGAGGCGAAGCGCATAAAACTTCTATACTCTGCATCATCATTCATTCCCGCGGGCCTAGTCAAAGGGTCCGCTAGCCATTCCTTTACCAATGGTAATTTAGCATCACGCTTTTTCATCCACTCCGAACGATGCTCTTCATCGTAAGGTTCTCGCTTCGACTCATCCCATTTCAATTCTAAATTTGGAATCAGAGGCTCCGTCATTAGAATATACTCAGGGATCTGCTTATTCTCCTTCGAGTACGCTTCTCTGCGTGCTCTCGCCAGATTAGCTTCAGTCATTCTGGCACTCTCGCAATCCCGTTTGAAATCTTCCATACAAACTGCATCAACGTCCACAATCTCTGGCTGTTCATCCTCCGACTGGAAATATCCACCTCTGGTATCAATAAGGTGTTTAAAGTCCTCGAATTCCAACGGCTGTGGGCCTTCCGCGGAAACGTCCTCATGGTCCTCGGGAGGTTCGTTTTGGTCATAACCCTCTTCCGAATTTTTGAATTGCTCATCCCCAGGGAAAGGATCTCTCCTTGATAACCCGTCGGGTGCAAACTTTTCACCAGGGACATGCTTCAGCTTAAAATGGAACATCAAGATCTTTTCAATCCAGCGGTTAATCGTGGCGTTGGGGCCCATTCCAGGGTTTTTCAACATGCCCTTGATGTATAACGCGTCGGTTTCAACCACAAGCTTCCTTGCTCCGAAAATCCAATAATACATGGCCTCTAGAGCTCTCATCAACCCGTACAATTCTCGTTTAGGTTGCGAATAGTTCGCCTCGGTCTTCCCTAACGTTATACTCGCAAATCGTGCAAAGTATTTCTTCTTAGGATCATCTGGGTCTAGCTGGTAGATAATAATTCCTACAGCTCTCCATGAAGTATCCACTTGAATTACTATGTCCGAATCCCAGTCGTACCGCAGGGGTTTTAGAGCTGGGCAGTTTTTCAACCTTTCTCTAATTTTGGCCTGTGCCTCATCACAGTCCGCGGTCCATACAAAGGGAACGTCTTTCTTCGTTAACTCATTGATAGGTGCAACTATGTCGCCGTACCCTTCAATAAAGCTCCTCAGAACACCAACGGTGCCCAGGTACGCCTTCACTTGCGTGAAAGAGTCGCAAGGACCCCAGTTATTAATAACGTCCACCCTTTTAGGATCAGGAATTCTTCCGCGGTAAGAGCAAATATGCCCTACAACTTCAAACTCATCCGCACAGAGGACTAACTTCTTCCCTGAAAAAGTTCCTCCTGCATAAGCCATTCTAGTCACAACTCGATTTAAATTCTCGAGATGTTCCCAGATAAATCTTCTAATTCCAGGATTCGCAGCAATCCTTTCCCAATCGCCATCTTTTGTCTCGTACCTCGTAGGTCCCCCGCGGACAGGTACATCGTCTATGTAAGGGATTGTTACATGCGGCATTTCATCTCTCAAGATGGTACAAACGTCCTCGTGAAACACGGGAACAGAATTGGTCCATCCCATCGGTAGTTTTACTAACCTCAGTGCCCCAAACGGCGTCTGGAAGGTCGTATAATCCCTGGAAGATTCCGCTAAGTCCCTGTTATCATATCCGACAAACATATCCAACGAAGCTCCGCACGCTCGACCAGCAAAATGTTCTGCTAGCTTCTCCGTGGCTGGAGGTACCCCAGAGTGTTGAATTGTAACCTCATTCAACCTCTCTAACGCGTGTACAATTCTCAATGACTTTCCATCTTTCTTTATCACCGCAAAAATAGGTGACCTGTAGGACGAGTTGGATGGTTCATACACCCCAGCATCTAATTTAGACTTGATGATGCGGCAGAACTCTTCAAAATGTCCAGGCGGAATTGGAATTTGCGAGCATACCCATGGCGTATGTGGTACCACAGGCATATCAACGGGCGGGAAATATTCATGTTTGAATTGCCCTCGCTCATCCTCTTCCCAGGCGAAATGCTCGTTATGCAACATCATAAAATGATGAAGCAACTTCATCTCTTCAGGCAATAAGAACCCAGTGTTATGAGTCTTTTCCAATGCCTCCATTCGCTCCGCGGTATATCTTCCTACTGGGTGAATCTCAGGAATATCCGTTTCTATTTTTGGCATATCCTTCAAAGGATCCCCCGTGATATTCCGCACAATCCTGAACTTCTCATCCACTTTTCCAAGGATAGGCTTAATCTTTTCCGCGACCGGTTTGTACTTCTTAGTAGCAAATACGCGCTGTTTTCCCATAGAGATGCCCAAATTTCCAAAAATAAATTGCTCTCTTGGTACTTCCGGCACCGGTACTTCAAAATTCAGCTTCCCCCTAGCAGCAGGGACTGTCTCTGCTCCCTCGGCCTTCGAAGTCTTCTTAGACTTCTTCTTCTTCTTTTTCTTCTTGTATTTTCTCTTTCTACGGTTCACTTTGGGCGCACGGTCCGCCGCCTCCGCGGAACTATCTTTATCATCATTCACGCGGGAATCTCGCTCCATGTAGGCAAACGCAGACTTAGCCGAGCTATCACCCGGATTAGGTGCATGCTTTCCACGGTTCGATTTTCTCGGGCTTCCCGGGCTTCCAGATTCCGTGAACAAGAAGACATCTGTGCCTTTATCTTTCTCTACCTGCCCCGCGTATTGATTCAACAATACACTAGCATTCTTATCTCCTGCAAATGCGTCTCTAGACGCCAATAAATATGCCATCGTCCTGTCATCCTGCGTAACAACATCTCCGTCTTTCGGTAAACCATATCCTGTGCACACCAACTCCCCATGGTCGTTGTACTCAAACGCGGCCATTACTTCTCCCCCATCTTTGAGTTCCTCGAAGACTTGCAAAAATCCGGTTTGGTCTCCGCGGGAGCTGTCTGGACTGGCTTTCCTGTGTCTCGATCTATTTTGACCCCCCTCTGAGAGGTTGCAAAGGTATTTTTGTTCCCTGTGCGCGGATCCGTAATTGTGATCTCGACTTCGCCGGTTCTCTTGCTCGCAAACACAGCTTCTGACAAAATTTCGAAGGGGCGTCCCAAAAGAACTTCATAAGGCACCTCATCAATAATATGAACTTGAAGGTGCATCACTATCCCTTCAAAATTAAACGGCACATTTATAGCCAAGCCCAAAGTGGACTGGATCTGGCTATTCGCAGCAACCATCTCACAGACTATATTTGTATTCCAAGTTAAACCAATTTCCTTGGCCAACTGAGCATTCATTGATACAATCTGCGAGCCGCTATCCGTAATGGCTTCCACATACTTGCCATTCACTGACGGATGAATGCATCTGAGCTTTGCAGAGGAGCCCGCGGCTGGGACTTTAACAGCTTTCGCTTTTTCTCCCTCTGGTAGAGACTCATAGTATTGAAGGACAGGGTCCCCACAAATAACGCTTCCCTCCGGTAAATCATGATCATTGGAGGTAACCAATTCAGGGAACGTGTCAAACATCAACACCGACACAGTCTTTCCATCCTCATCTACAACTTCACAAGTTGTTGTCTCAACTCGAACGTTATCCTCTGCTTCACTTTCATCATCCGCGGGGCTCTCAGAGTCTGAGTCTTCATCCTCAAGCACCCTTTGGACGACAAAGTTGTGCACCTTGGTAGGAACAATATCACCAGCAGTAGTCTTCATAAATTTAGCTTTGTTCTTCCGCGGACCCCCAATCTCAAGAGTTTTCCGGAGCATCTCGTTACTATCCAGCAATGTGCCTATTTTGACTGGTATCACAGTTTCCCGAATAGCGTCTGCGATCTCCGCGGTAGCTTTGTCTCGCCGCTGAGTATCTTTAGGCACTCTTGTTCTTCGTGAACCTGATGACCCTTGGCCATGTTGCTCCTCTGCTGGTTTTCGCGGGAACGCGGGTCGTACGGGAGGGTCAGATAGAGGTTTCACATCCTTGAACGGAAGTTCTTCTCCTCTTTTCTTTCTTCTGACCTCAACCGACTCGTCCTCAGAATCACTGACTTCTTCAACGGTGACTTTCCTCGTAGGTTGAGTAGAACGCTTTGGTAGCAACACTTCAACTCTATTCTCTCTGGCTGGCTTAATGGGCGCCTTCCCATTATCTCTCTCGGCTACTGTTTCTTTTTGTTGGTTTTTCTGTTTTTCTGGAACGCGGTCTTTGGCTTTCGGATCCTCAGGAGCTTTCCGCGAGCGAGTCTCCCTCATCGGAATCACTGAAAATCCTTCTGAGCTGCCATAAACTGCGCTATCTTCGCAACAGACTCCTCGATTCTGTCCAGTCTATCCGCGGTGGCAGGAGAGTCTGACTCTTCCCTGGATTCACTCGCAAACGACTCCGCGGCCGGTGCAGTGGGGTCACTAGCATAATAATACTCAAACGCCTCTTGGTTGTAATACACCTGAGTACGATTGTTATAGTAATCCCGCACTTTGGTCATGTAACTTTTATTCTTGGGTTCCCGCGGCAAAGCCTTTCCATCATAGAAGAACATACGCCCATCTTTCAGGATTAGCAGGCCCCCAGTAATATCATCCCTTCTGTGCTTGCAGTCCGCAACAAAATGCGAAGGATCCCAACAATAGTAACAGCCCGTAGGCTTGCCTTCTCTAAGAGGCGGCCTATCCGGTGTATACGATGGCCTGTCTGGCCCGTATTCTCTTCTCTCTGCAGGACGACTAGGATAATTGGAAGTCCCTTTCGACAAAGCTTCATGCATCTTGGACATGACCTGTTTTTGGTCCGTCGTAAACTTGTCCAGATGATTGGCAAGGGTCTTTTCCATTTTGTCCTCAATCTCCTTATTCGACTGGAGAATTTTCTCCTCTCTGGCCTTGGAATCAGCCTCAAGCTTCTCCAATCTAGCCTTCAACTTGGCAGCTTCATCTCCACCCTCTGAACTACCCGAAAATAGAACAGCCTTCCTCTTTGTATCCGAGGGGGTTGTGAAGAAAATAGAGTCATTACTTTTGATCAACGACTTCAATATTTCCTCAAAGTCTGCCCATTCGTACAGGTCATCAGGGTGAGTGTAGGCCGGTTTATAGGCCTTTCCTTTGTTCGCAGGCAGCGCTTCATATTCAGCTTTTGCTCGCTGATACGAAGTAAGTTCCGTCGGACTTCTGGCCAGCACGATATTGCGAAGAGTCTCCCTGAAGGTAGGGTGAATACCTTTCAAAAAGTCTTGCGCTAACTCGCGCCTTGAGAGCATCTCTCGGTCCTTGTTCATCACTGCAACTCGTCCGCGGAACTTTCGACAATAGTTGGCAAATTCAACTTCCTCATCTATTCTCACCGGACGGTCTGTATACTGTTTCAAGAAAGATGCCCAGCCCGCGCGGGAACCTTTCTCTACTGCACGAACTTCAGGATAAGCATCCATCAACTCCGCTTTCCATTCCTCATACGTTCCATTCGTATAGGTGGGCAAAGCCTGCCATTCTTTCTGCACTTTACTGTTCGCATAGTGGTGTGCTATCCACTTCTTGCTCTGCTCACTAAGCTTTCCTTGCTTCGCGATGATATCTTCGATCCCTTCCAAATACTTGGGCAAATCCCCTGTTTCGTCATCGAATTTCAGGTTATGTCTCCCAAAAATATCCGGGATCTTGCTCTTATCAATCTCGTCGTAGGTAGCCATAGTGTTTGTTTGTGGGGGGTTTATCTTGGCTACGGAGTTCGAAATAGCCTCGATGGTCTGATTCAAATGATCAGATAGCTCGCCGTCCGAGTGGGTTGCGTGTCCCTCAAAAGGTAATGCTGCAGAAGTATTTATAGCTTCCGCGGAACGCGCTCTCCTTCTTCTCTTAACTGGCGACGAACTAGACGACCGTCCTGTACTGGAATTTTTCGTCGTACGCGGTTTTCTGCCAGACGTCGAGGGTCCCCAATTTACAGACTCGGGTATAAGACTGTTCCTTGAAGTCGACGTTTGAGCGGGTTCTTGTAGTGCAACCCTGGCTTGCTCTAGCAAACTCCTGGACCCTGCTCCTGTATTTAATGGAGACGGGCTACGCTGGTGTCTGCCTCTCCTCGACGTCTTTCTAGTACGAGGGTTTGTTTGGGCTGGAATTCTCGACAACCCAGGAAAGTCCCTTCTCTAGACTCTCCCAACTACAGCAACGCGTTTTGTTTTATCAACAAATTACCACCGAACCCCTCGCGGTGGGCTCCAGATGTAACGCTGACACTTGAATATATCAACTGAAGTGCTAAATATAGCGCAGCAGAGAATCTACCACTAAAATATATATATAACACAATCAACCAACACACACAACACTACAACACAAATATCTCAACAAGATACACTCAAATGTCTCTCGAAGAGTTCGTGGGGTTCGATCCGAAATCCAGATGTCACAGTGACGAGGATATAAGTCGACTTGCAAGTAAGAACCTTGCACAAAACACGCTCTCACACACCGTAGATGGAAGTGATTCCGTCCGCGGACCTTTCCTAAAAATAGGAACTATAAACGGTAGGATACAAGATACCCAACGCAGTTGAATATCAGGGCGAGATTGAAACAATGGCCACAGACAGTTTCCGCGGCAGAATGCACAATTCTTATAGCGCCAGTTACGCTACAGACCTGAACCTCCAAATTCCAGGAACCTTTGACACTCCTTTATATAGCACAAGCCTTTCAGACGAGGACTAATCAGATCTCTTCCGGTTATGCGCCAGCAGTCCCAACGCAATGCTTCAGCAGATGGACAGTTCCACTCTTCCTCAGACTCAGGGAGATACTAGTTCACTCTCGAGCACACGTATCCTCACAATGAGATAGACAGTCCGCGGGCAGTAGAGGCAGGCAGTTCCTTACACACTAAGGCCACGACAAAGCTACTCGAATGCAAAGCCTCCGCGGGTGAACACTCTCGAAACGATGCTTAGATTCACACTTGAACTGAACTTCAACACAATTTCTATTAAGACAAACGAGTAGACAATATCTTTATATATGCCTCTACGTTGCTGCCTGAGTTCACCAACGCTGTCCAATAGACTGAGCGCGATGTCCTCCAGCTCAACGAGAAATACAGGTCCTTTTATACTAATGCCAAGAAATACATCACATAAATAGTACAGAGTAAGCAATGTCGATCCAATTGAGTAGAGAGATGGTATATTGGTATTTGGGTGTCCCGGAGGACCTTCGGCAGCCTCTTGGCTTGTCGATCCAACGGTAGAAAGTCAGCACTTATGACTCTCACGGTTGAGTCACTGAATTGCGGAAGCCCGCGGAACACCATCATTGGTGATCCCGTCAATCCGTTACTTGCGGCAACCCTTCCGGTGGTGCCATCAACGCCTCTAATAACTCCTAAGACTATTCTTGGGACATTCCAATTCACTCGCAATATCACAGGCTCGTCTGTTGTCCAATTTATCAAGCCACCAAGTCATCCGCGCTGACTCTAATATAGAAATAGATTTCTAATGAAGTTGCCGCACTTGTTCGGCTTCAACATCACATCATCATCACTCCTGTCAAAGACCTCATGTTAACTCTGCCTTCTGATCCTAGCACCGGCATCTCCTGTATGAGATCCCTTTCCGCTGTTCCAGCCGTCTATTTATAGTCGGCAGCCCGCGGCATCTGTCTTTTGACTGATGTTGACTCTGATAGCCCCCGCGGCGCCTCCTACATCCTTGTAGACCTTCGTCTAAGTCCGTAGTACACAAGTACTTGACTCTTCGTCACTCTTCTGAGGGTTCTGTTATGGAACAGATCCATAGTACTGCAGTAGGCTATTTATATAATGCCTTTCTCCTGTGATGGGTTTTACGGTCAACAGCTCGGAGCTCACTTTGACCCTCCTTAGTGTCACCAACAGAGGTACTGACTTCCTATTGATAGTCGAGTAAGACTATAGTCGTGGCGGGTAGTTGGGTTGTTTAGGGCCGCACTTGACTTAAAATAGCCAGATATAACGCGCAAAAATGACCAGTCGTTACACCGATGACAGCTGTCATTCTCTTTTCTTCCTCCTGCTCTCGCGTCCGCTGCGGCGTCGACAGCACATCGTCCTCCCTCGCGCTATCACCGGTATTTTTGTCATGTCTTTCTGGCTCATCGTGTCTTCTCCCATAGGTTCTCTCTTTCCCACCTCTTGACTTCATGTCAGAGACATATCTCTTGACTTTGCGTCGGGATCTCTAGGCTTTGCGCCAGACCTTGAGGACGACCCTCTCGTTTTCGTCGCTGCATCGTCAAAACTCAGTCGAAATATATCATGGAAACGATGCTACCAGGTCACATTTAATATTTCTACTCATAGCATACACAACTAACAATTTCTTTTACTCTCGCATTTCCGCTCTCGGGGCAATTTGTCCGCAAGCTCCTGCAACAGAAACGACTTGCTCTTTTCTCGGAAAGGGAGGAAAAGTTCATCAGTGCTTCTCTTCTGCATCCTAGTGTGTCACCTGTTTTATACTTCTTTCCTTCTATTTTCTCTGTGGCCGCTCTCGTGGCTTCTCCAGCACTTTGATGTTGTACATCGGAGCCCTGGCACGATACCCGAGACGCACCACGCGCCTCGTTTTGTGGTTTCACTCATTCCATCTCGCCTCCTCTTCAATCCTGGACCAGGACACCATGTGTTATCGTCTTGTGATACAGTTCTCGTGCAGAACTCACGGCTGGCCATTCAAATTCTCATCTCCATCCCCTTCTCTTCCCTGCGCGGTGTCTCTGCTACCTTGATGTTGCCAACCGAAGCTTGACCACGATGCCCGGGAACGCTCTGACACTCTGTGTCTTGTATTTGTTCTCATCTTCTGTTTACCTGCGCGGCACAGTCTGTGTCGGCTTTCGAGCAACGGTCATAATTCCACACTCACAGGGACTCGTTTCTATGGCTTCCTTCAATCGAAACGGCTTCCTTTCTTCATCCTTCCCATTTTTTTGGTGAAACTGTATTTTCTGGCGCATCAAGTTCTGTAAGGATCGCCACGTGCTCGCGGTGCCGAACCTTCCGTTGGCTCCCATCAGAACTGTGCCGCAGTCAAGCCGCAGCACAGACGTTGTGTACTTTACTATTCTTTCTACTTGTTTACTTATTAACAAACTCATAACTACTCATTAGGACTCATTAGGAGTCAGTTCTCGGCTCCTTCTCGGTTCCGTAGTTAGTATAAATACTTCTAGTTACATTGTAGTTCGACATTCTCGAATACGCAGAGTTTTACCGACTCAACTCCTTGGTCTAAATAAGAACTCTCAACATCAAGACTCTCAGTGGTTGCGACTTTCCCTCAAGAAACACCGCAACTTCACATTTTTTTTGAGTCCAAATTTTTTTCTGTGTTTTCTCTCAATCGGACTGATCACCCGATTGAACGCACAGCGCGCGCATATAAAACCGGTAGTAATTGAAGCCATACATTATGGTTTCTACGCGTAGAAAAGCCTACTCTCCAGTTGAGTTTGGCGTTCGGAGCTCCCGCAAAACTCTCGCGGTGGAAGCAGCCGAAGTGGGGGAATCATTCCATGATGTAAACGGAACCCTCGAGTTAGTAGCGGAGGGCGAGCTTAAGCCAGGAAGCTTGCCTCCAGTAGATCAGAGTGCATTGCGCACTCCATCTTCACCTCCAGTTTGGAGGGCGGGCCTAGAGGAACACATTGATTATTTCCTCGGTCACGACGAAGATGTGAAATCAGAGAGCGCCTCATATGGAGGCGACTCTGAGATTAAATCAGACAACGAGTCTGATTATTCGGGTGTGCTTACCCCGAATTTAGACAATGCCGTTGATTGGGATGATGCGGAAGGCGCGTTCATTGTCCCTAGGGTTACGGCTAGGAAGCAGGTTTATGATTGGAATAGACCTATGAAAATAGAACACAAATTTTTCCCGAGTTGGTTTGACCCAAGTCAAAGTGAAGATCAGCTTGGCCCGCTTCCGAACGAGTGGGATTCAACAGCTAATAGTAAAGTTAGTACTATGGCTGTAATAGTAGAATTACCCGAGCATACCGAGAAAGTAAATATCAGCGGAAGCTCAGGTAAAGGCAAGAATGTTGATGCGGGAGAGCGAAGCAAGGCTTTCGCTGATTTCCTGCGGAACATGAAAGCTGAAAGGCCTACCGACTCGTCGTCAAAGAGATCCGGTAAGGGCCGAGGTGGTAAGAAACCGGCAAGCAAGTCAAAGAAGAAACCGACTTCCTTTGAGCGACCATCATCGCAGCTGCCTGATGGCGGTTGGTTCAGACGGACCACAAGTAAGAGCGGAAGCCCACCTAGTCCTCCTGACAGCTCTTCTGATTCTCCGAGCAACGATTCGGATGACTCCTCTTCAACTTCGGATTCAGATTCTTCGGATTCTGATGACTCTTCAGGTGACAGCTCAGACTCGAGCTCTTCGAGCTCGTCTGACTCTGTTTCTTCCCGCGCGAAGCGCCGAAAGGCAAAGGAAACTAAACGGAAGAAAGAGAAGAAGAGGAGTTTACGAAGAGATATGAAGAAAGCAATGAGCGGGGTTAAAATTAAAGCACCGTTTATTTGGGATGGAAAGCCGAACTTGGATCTGTTTGATCAGTGGACATACGAGGTTGATACATGGGCTAAGTTGAACGGTTTATCGGATAAATTGATTTTGATGTGCATGGTCAACTTCATGTCCGGTTCGGCGAGCAAGTTCTTCATGAATTTCGTAGCAAATGAGCAACGCAAGTGGGACGTAAAAAAGGTTTATAGTGGTCTATTTGACTATTGCTTCCCTGTTGACTTCAAACTACGACTTCGTGAGCGGTTGATGAATGCTTACCAGGGCAAGAGATCAGTGCGAGACTTCGAACGCGATCTTTCGACTCTAGCAAAGAGATTTCCGGATGTAACTGAGCGCAATTTAGTCCAAATATTCTGGGATGGTGTGCAACAGTACATACGTGTTAAATGGTTGGATCGTGGCTTGAGTCCCGAAGAAACCTCACTCGAAAAGTTGGTCAAATGGGCAGTTCGCTTCGAAAAGTCGCAAGAAGCAATTGACCGAGAGGACCGGGATTGGCGCCCCAAGCCTCGTAATCGTACTTGGGGGCGATTTGCTAATAGAACCCGCGGAAACGAGCCGTGGACTCCATCGGCGGATGCAGAAGATAGCCCTGAACACGAGGATAATAAGCCTTCTGGCGGCGCCACGGCTGAAGTGATTTGTTGGACTGACTATGTTTCGAAAAGGCCTGATAGACACTGGCAGGCTAGTTGCAGCGAGAATTTGACATTATGAGAAAGATTTTTAAAGCGTATTCTGCCTTGATTTTACATCGGTCAACTCTTTCAACAGGAACTCGGCATAATTTCTGCAATATCTAATTTTTTCGGACAATCCAATCTCGGAACAGCTCAGCTGTCATTCGAGCGAACCCGCCAGGGTATTACCACGGGCATCCGAGACGAGATTCGGGACCACTTACATCCAGGCACTTGCAGTTAAACTTTGCATGCCCGCGCTTGTGGCATGTGTTGCGGCCGGCACCATTACTTTTGCTACAAAGGCCGTGAGTATCAATCTTCGTCCTTCATCAGATATGATAATTCATTCCAGACTAAACGACTCACCCCTTATCTCACATCCGGCGCCGCCTGTTACGGATTCCTTGCCCAACTCGACTGCATGGTTAAGTTGTTCGAGGCCGGAGCCAACGGGATTACTGCACTCGAAGGTCAGAACACGACTTGTGCAGACGTGTTTTATGTTTGGGTTACCATTAGAGAGTTTGTGCGAGCGACCCAGATCGCTTTTCAACCGCTCAGATCTCCGCAACGACAGATACCATAGAAGAGTATTGCCATGGGGCATTCCGAGGTCGCTGGGACCTCACACCTGTGACTGCTCATTGTCGCGATCTGAGCAGTCCCAAAGCGACCCGGGTCGCTTTGCACAAACCCGCTATTGCCTGGCATCTTGATAAGTTGCTGGGTGATCGAACCAAGGTCATCGAGGTCTACAATGCCCACTTTGATCAGATGATGACCGAGTCATTGGTCAAAGGGTACACATCTACGATGCATACACATTTTGTTTGATTTTTTCTTTGTGCGTTGCAGCGCAAAATATAGCTCAACAGAATAGAGAAAGAACTAAGGCAATACGGTAGAAGTAGCTCCAATGTTCGGGCTATAAGTTTTCCATATGACACCATATATTCTGCACTGTCCCTCTATGCGCCAAAGCCAATATTGAATGGTGCAAAAGGTGGTTTGATCCAAATTGCCTTAGATCAGTGTAACAGCATGGTCTGAACGCGGCTTCACGACGCAATCGAACGGTTTGGGGTGACTAAAATAAAAATAATTCTCTCAATCCTGATTCCAAAACCAACCGCCATGCCAGTGACCGACTCACCTGATCGTCCCCTGGGTATTTTCGTGCACAGGCAGCGGGCCCGGCGCGCGTGATATATCGAACGTCGCGAGGATAGATGCGACGGTGCAAAAGAGAGAGACTTCCGCGAGGTATTTTCCTGGGCAGACTCTGCGACCGAAACCAAAACAGACGGTGCGCGGGTCGCGTTGTGGGAAAGGTCTGAGGTAGCGAGTGGGGTCGAATTTGTCTGGTTTGGGGTATGTTTCCGGATCGTTGAGAATGTTCCTATATGATGGGCGAGTTGAGAATTTGATCAAGAAATCGGGATAGACGAAAGAACGCACCAGAGGTTGGCGATAATCACGGATCCTGGATGAGGTTAGAATGAGTGAGTTTAGTTGACCAGAAAAGACGTGAGACGAAAAGCTACCTTCCGGGATAAAGTGGCCATTGATAACGGTGTCCTCCATCGCAGCGTGAGGAACACCTGGAGACATATCAACATCCCAACGACATCCGGGCGGAGATCCCGCGACTCACCAAGAGGCGCAACACTGTGCCAGCGCAAGAGTTCTGTTACGACGGCTGAGACGTATGGCAGCTGTTCACGGTCTGAAAATAGTGGCAGGCGTGTCGTCCCGACTACGGAGTCAATTTCGGTTTGCGCTTCTCGCTGAACCTCTGAAATACAGATCCGATTGATTTCTGTGAGTTGAGAACATGGATGTGAGAATATTTGTGGTGCTTACCTGGAGCAAGAACCATTGCTAGAAAAAATGCTTGCATAGCAGCTGCTGAAGTGTCTGCCCCTCCTATTGTTCCGGTGAGCCTCTGCGGCTCCCGTAAAATTAAGCTTACCGCCATAGAAGGACGCCGCGGTGAATTTGATGTCACGTAGATCTTCCTCGCTGAGCTTCTCTTCCTCTTTAAGAAGGCTAGAAACAAATGAGATGGGAGCGGTCCCGCTGGTCTGAAATATATGGTGTCCGGGAAATGAGTAGGGATGGCCAGCCATGTGAAGTTAATATTCTTCGCACCATTTGTTGTCGAACGAAATGATATGGGGCCTCGACCATGTCCTTCGTTTCTCTCGCCCAAATTCGCGCCGTCTGTTTGAATGGTGCGAGAATTTCGGGGATGCGCAACATGGCGGGGAAGACGTCGACAAGGAATGCGCCTGAACGCACAAGATGAATGACTACCCGTGACGATCGCCATTAAAAAATAAACTTTCCTGGCTGAGTAGCGGCATTGAAGTTGTTGTTTGCTTTTTCGATGAGTGTCACGAAAGGATCGTTTTCCTCTTGAACTTCGATTCCGTATGTTATGCGAAGAATAATGGCTCCCGTCAGTCTAGAATCGTTATGATATGTGAGAATGAACGAAATTGAAGAAGCTAAATTGAACTTACTTCCGTAGATGGTTACTTATAGCGTCGGCACCGGGGTTCAATAGTAGCCGTTTGAGGAAACGATGGATCTCCGTCTCCATTACAATTACTTGTTGCACTCTATACCTCATCGATTAGCTGGAGACTCGGAAATGAGACGTCGCAGAGAACGTACCCGCCGAGACTTCCGATCTGGTTGGCAAAATATTTCCGATAAGTTCGAAATCGCGGGCCGTAGCTTGAAACGAAGAGCGATTGAAGTCAAAAAATAAGTAGAATGGGGAGAAGAACGCCGCTGACGGTATGAGAACCAAGATCTGGTCATATCCGACTAGCTCTCCGGCCATGGGAAGTCGGGGCCGGGTGGAAAACGCAGCGGTATTCTCATTCAGGTCCTCAATGATAGTAGCGGAGTTAAGGATGACGATCGGCTGGCCAAAGAGACTGACGGAGCAGATATCGCCTGCATCGCAAGTCAGAAGCAGTCTATGACCTTTGTCGAGCCCGATTAATACCCCACTTGGCTCCCCAGTCGGCGAACTTGAGCCACTCCATGGTAGAGGGCATGTCGAGAACATTCTGAATAAAAAGAACGTCACGGTGAGCGTCGTGAGAATAGAAGTGGGGCGTACACCGATAAGAGGAAGACCAGGAGGGCCTGGAGGCAGGCTTCCTTTGGCTTTTCGAAAGATCGTACGGAGAAGAATGAAAGAGAGAGCGCCAAGCGATAGAGCAATGGTGGTGGACTGCATGGTGGGGAAGAGAGACGTGGGCGCTGAATTATTTATTCTGATGTCCCTCGGACTCCCACCTTCACTTGTCAAACATTCAGGCACGTGCATGCAAGTGTGTCCATTTGTGTGGTGGTCGGCAATGCACTGCCAATTTCAAACTCCGACACTGGCCTGATGCGTGGTCAAGGGTACTTGCGGCTCATCCACTCAGTAGATTCATAAGTGTTGGCGGGCAAATACCATGGCATAGAGTACTAGCATTATATGACTGTAGCAGAATTTTCAATTTCAATTCATATGTGTACAAACCGAGAAATTTTTCGATCAAAACACAGTTTTTCTGAGATACACTTACATCAGAGATAAATGACTTCAGACATTGAGCAAAGCTCAGCTAGCTACACATTTTACTCCGCAACACCTTGCCAAGGTCTGATGCGTAGGCGACAGAATTGTTCGAGGTACGTTTCGATACCTTTTTAGGAAGTCGGACATGCGGCCCGGCCTCCGCCGCTCTCGTCACTACCGTCACCGACGCGTCCTCCCCGTCCACAAACCGCCTCCAAACGCGCTTTTGACGCGTCTTTTACGCGTCAGATGCCTGTCTCAAAGGGAAGGAGAGAGCATGCTCGGAATCTCACGCGTCAGAAGCAAGAAGCGCGCGAGAGACAGGCTCATGACAGTCCTGTCACCCCGCGGAAACAGCTTCTACTGGAAAGGATGGCCGCTCTCGAACATCGGATGGCCACCATGGAATCAGAGAATAGCTCACTAAAGGAGAACAACGAGGCTCTGGTTTCCCGCGCCGATGAGCTGGCTCGCAGACTCCATAATAAGTCGCGTCAAGCCAATCGCGCGCGACTATCTGCTGATGGGCTTCGTGCCGAGTTAAATCGATCTAAACATGCTCGCGCCGTCCAAGCCGTTCGATTGGGGAGAAGGAAAACCGATGGAATTGGCAAAGCCATGAAGCTGGCACGCGTCTCAGACACGAAGCGTTGGATGAAGGGAAAGGGTGGGATTTTTGTGGAGAAGAGTCGGGAGATGGTTCGCGAGCTCGTCGCGCTGAAAGTCACACCCGAAAATGTCGACCCAGTCATTCACACAGTTGGCACCGGCCTCGGCCTGCAGGTTCAGGATCACATTAGCGCGCGGCAGGTGGGGCGGGTGATGGAGGAGGGAGGAATTGCTTCGGATGTTCAGGTGGCTATGGAGATTAATGCGTCGAAAGGTACGTGTTTTGGTTGACCTCTAAGCTATTAATCTGACAGGGAATATCTCAGCTATCACATTGAGCGGCGACGGCCTCTGCAACGGATCACACGAGCGAGTCGCAAATGGAAGGATGGCGTACCGTCCTAGTAGAGGGTCTGGTGGGCACGTACAATGCCTCTCCGCTTGGCCGCGCCAATCCCATCGACGTCGACGAATTCATCACCTTCATCAAAGCTCTGGGGACAGACCACGCGAATGATCAGAAAAAGCTTGCGCGACTGATCACCGAGTGGGTGCGGAACTCGCGCACCGTTATGCTCGGGAAGCGATGGCTATCTAGCGCCTCGATGCAGCAATATATGCCGACAATTCTGCAGTTCAGCAATGACAAGATCGCCAACGCCGGGGGATTGGATGCTTGGAATGCGCTGTCGGAAGAAGAGAAGGCGATCCGGGACATTGAAGTATGTCGGGCGTTGTATTGCCATTTCGGGGAGCAGGAGTGGAAGAATCTGTCGGCAGAGGAGCGCTTCGAGGCGGAGTCGCTCGTATGGTGTGGGTGCTGCATGCACAAGGAGATGAACTCGGTCAAGGGGGGCGTGGAAGGGATGAAGCTGTTTTGGGAGTCGATTGGCGGGCCCGCACCGGTGAAGTTGATGAACAAAGCCAATGCATCGGCCGTCAAGAACAGCAATAGCGGCTCGGCAGCATCCGAGAAGGCTCTCGACGCATCAGAGGGTGGTGCTGTAAAGCTGACGAGCTTGCCCGGTGCTCTGTTCAATCACAAAGACGACAAACGAGGTCAGCAAGACACTTTCAAACTCTACTTTGAGGACGTACTTGGCTTCAAAGTTTCGTGTCCTGACACCAGCAACACCCGCTTCCAATCCCACTGTGATTGCGCTATCTTCATCATCCTCTATCTCCCCCAGATTCTCCAGTTCATGTCGCATATCATGTACAACAAGGGCAAAACTGCTCTTAATCACCTCGAAGCGAACGTCCTCAAGGGTTTGCAGGATATCCCTACCCTCACAGAGCTTGTGGTTCTCGCGCTGTATGCAAACGCGGTCAGCTACGCATACATGCGGGTCGTACGCGCCACTGGGAACCGGAAAATGAACGCGCTCGATCTTGCGGAGTTTCATAAAAAGGTCATTTCATTTTGCGAAAAAATTGCCGAAAATCCAGACCTTTTACTCGCTCCGGACGCGTCGTACGAGACGGGAACCCTTCACGGACAAGTATGGGAGCATCCCGAGGTCTTCTATGCGATCCAGCAGCTGAAGTCGAAGCTGCCAAACCTGTCGGGCTGCTTGAAGTCCTTCTTCGTTGGGACGTTTCGGTGAAGAATATCATCCGGACGGTGTAATCGCCAGACTCTCAGCAGCAGCACGGGCGCTGATCTATGCCAATCCGACCAACTACCGCAACGAGGGTGCGCTGGGGGTGCTTCGGAGAGCAGTCCGAGAGGCGGCACGACTGTCACTCAGTGTTCACAACGCGAAATCAAAATATACCGTCAATGACACCCGACAATTTCTTCAAAGTCCGGCTGTCACTGACGCTTTTCGAGCGTGGTTACGAGCGGAGGCAAGGCGGCGGATTGACTCTGGAAGGGACAGGAAATGTCGGATGAAGATCGTGGCACACGAGAAGGTTGTGGCGGCGGAGAAAGAAGCAGCAGAGGTGAAAAGGAAGGCGGGCGGCCGAGGTTTTGGCGGAACTTCAGGCTTTGAAGCCTATCCTGGATGCGGACTACATTGAGGCTAACCACAAAAGCTCACAAAAGCATTACCACCACGGAGCTCATCAAGAACATCAATTGGCATCGCCAGTTCGTCGAGGTGGGCGTTATTCCGGCCAAGACACTCATCAGCAAAATGCCGAAAGAGTCCAAAGTCCGACAATTAATCGCGGCCGTCGAGCGTTATAACAAGCAGATTCTCCCAAGATTACAGATGCTGGCATTGGCGGCAATGACGGCGGGGGTCTCAGACAAGGACGGAGTCGACGGGATTCCCATAGTCGACAGTTGGGATGCGGAGGACGAGGGGCTTGAAGAGGACATGCTGGACGACTATGATTGAGTGGAAACTCACTAGATATACCCTAATTCAATGTCTAATTCCATTTATAATACTTTACAGGCCATCGATGGGTGTAATATCGTGCGCTGAGCAAAGGAATGAGCGGGAAGAGTGAAGGTCAAGTGGCGTGAGATGTGTTATGTCATCGATTTCCGAAAGCGGCAATACCATCTTTCCCGTCACCGATTTTTGGCAGCGTTGCCGACCACCAATTTGTGGTCATTGCAGGGTTGATTGTCCCGCAATCATCCAAAACAGCTTCTTGACTGTCACCGTCGTTACAGCCGTTTTGGAAACAATATACGGGTTTTGATCAACTGGTGCTCACTCGTTTGTGCTTATGGTGGCGGTCACAACTTCGTGACAACTTTGAGTCCCAATTTGACAATCCATACTGTCGATCCAGTTTTGGTTGAGGCACCCTGAGACTGTTTAAATAGCATCTTTAGAGGGTATTCTATAGATCTACTGGAGCAAAAGTTTGAAAACTTGATTTTCAATGTTTCGTCCAGCAATTTCGCGTTTTTGATAGCGGATCAATCGTTCCGGTGGCTGTGAAACGCCATCAATCGCGCCCTCGTCCTCACCATCAACGCCCTCCATGCCCAGGTGAGGCTGCATAAAAAAGGATCCCAGGCTCAGCGTGACTCGAATGGAATGTTTCTGGTTGTGCACTCACTTCCCCAAACCCCCGATCCAACATCGGATGAAGATCCCATGGCATGGGAAGACGAAGACTCCGGATCGAAAAGTGAAGAAGATGGCGACGATTCCGACATCGAGTGGGAGAAGTTATCGACCCCAATGACATTTGAGGAGCGGCGGACAGCGCGGAGGGAAGCGCTCGCGTCCCTACCTACGGGGGGTACACAGCCTGTCGGGGCTCCGCCCCAAACCCCGCCTGGATTTTTTGCTGGATTCCTTGCCCGCGGCGCCGCACTGCCGCTCGCGGGGACCGCGTGTGAGTTTCAACATCTCGACAGCCGGTTGTGTTGTAGGATGTTGACAAAACCCCGCGATTTTCTGTCAAAAGTCACGCGACTGATGGCCTGGCCCTCTTTAAGTACTGTAGCCTTGTGTATGGGTGAAACGGACTTTCGAGCGTGACCTGAAACGCAAGGCGTGAAACCAGAAATGACCTGGGAGTTACGCGTGACACCTCAAAAACTTTGAGAAACAGCTTCAAATAGTGGCTAGAAACGACAGTTCTCGAGGTAAATAATGATTTCGAGCTTACAATGACTGCCAGGACCTTCTTATCTGGGTGAAAATGGGAATTTTGTCAGTCCCGACCGTCCCACCGTAAGATACAGACCGGAAATTCAGCCAGGAGCATTGCCTTCGGAATCCAGAAAAAAATTCGAACAGCACAAATAAATTCAGCAGCAAAATCGCTTTTTTTGTCATTTCTGTGTCACGCACCTTTCAGTGAAACCAGCCCTGCGTTTCGCGTGACGGTTAAAACGAAACGGAGTCTGCGTGACGCGTTACGTTTCACCCATACACAAGGCTACAGTATAGGATGGCCTGGACCTCTTTTCAAGTATAAGATAGGATTCGGAGTGCTGAGAATAGATTGGGAGGGTCTATGCAAGATGGGTCTATGGCGGCAGATAATCAGACAGGTGCGTTTCATTATTGACAATCCGATTAGTGATTTAATTTGGTCTAGGGAAGAAGCGGGGACCCTATGGTGTTGGCGTGAAGCTGCGCCTGGCATGTTCAAGTTCTGCCACTTCCTCCCCAAATTCCACCCCGAGATGAACCCGATTGAATATTTTTGGGCTTGGATCAAGCGATACTTCCGTGAACGATCCAACGGTCAGTGGAAGAGGGCCCAGCAGCTCGTTGACGAAGCTCTCCACGCTTGTCCGCTTCCGACCATTCGACGATTCTTCCGCCGCGCCGATCGGTATGCCAGTGTTTACCGCCACGGAGCAACAGGGCCAGTTGCCGAGTTTGCGGTCAAGAGGTATCGTTCCCATCGAGGGCTGCAGAAGAAGGAGGTCGAGGTTGCAGAGGCTGAATGGAAGGCAAAGGCTCAAATAGGTACCAGAAAGTCCCGAGTTTAGTACACACAATTTTTGGGCGACATATTATCATTCGACAACTAAGAGGGGAGGGAAAATGGCTCGTTTCTAACCCGGCTAACCTGTTGAGTATACACTAGGCATATATAAAGTCTTGTATGAAGTGCTTTAAAGCACATCATGCTCAAAAAGTCCCCATCATAGCTCGCTTATGGAGGCAAATTGAGCCGTTAGACTCTCCAGACAGAATCTACAGCAAGTCCATTGGATTCCACTGAGGCGTACATTCATTTGGATCATCTCTGTGGTTGATTGAAAGCCGAGTGAAAAATCATTGGATTCCTATAAGTGTCAATCCCTATCAAATTCCGGTGTCGGGCGGCATAGCCGTGTAGATTACAAACTCTGGACAAACGTCAATCAAGTGGGTTCCGGGAACACCCGAACGCCCCACTCACGTCATCTGTCCGCAGCCAAACAACAAACCACAACTCCGCTGCTGTCTCTCGCGTCTTGCAACCTCCGCTCCACATCGCTGCACACGCCCCACTCGCAATGTAGCTGTACCACCGTAGCCTCACCTCCAATAAATGTGCTTCTTTAACTCTTTTGTGTGATCTCAAAGCCTTTCATCTGCGTCTCTTTGTCTTCACCTAGCAGCAATGTACATGTCAATCCTCCCCTCGCTCCATTGTAGGCTCAATGTTTCTAGGAACTTATTAACCCCTCCGACCACGCCGCAAAGGCATCAACAACAACAACGGCAGATTCAACGCGACTTACGTGAAATCAATGAAGGCAGCCCCCGCCGCAGACGCGTCCCTGCTCAGCATGATGAAAATATGCCGCCAAATTCCGCCGCCGCTCCTAGCGCCCGTTCTTTCGGTCAAATCAGAAGGCACCAAAGAGCCTGCGAAAACCGTCCGGCGCCTCCACCGCAAGCTTCTTCGAACAGATCACTGGCTCAAAGGGCAAGTGCGGAGAAGGCTGCGAGAATGGATGTCGGTGCGCTGCGATTCAATATTCATTGGTATCTACTTCTAACATCCTTTTCTGTTCTACAGATCCTCCGCCGACTGCGCGCAACTCTCGAGTATTACAGATAAGTCGGCTTCAATCTCCAGTTCAAGAGGCTTGAAAAGTCTTGCTCCTCAGGCCATCCACAACGGTCTCCCTACCCCACCTGCAACACACCAGAGTGCTGCCGCTGCTGGTGGTGAGTTATCTCTTTGTAGTCGGTGTCTCAAGCCGTTAATTTCGCACAAGCTCGGCCTGAAGGAACAGGCAATCGTACACGCCAATACAATCAAAATGCGAGTCCCGCATGGCCGCCAAGTACGTGTAAATGATGTTTAGATTACTTCCTCCGCTGATTGCATACCGTTATGAAAATAATCGTCGGACTACCCGCGACGAGTTGTTTTTAGCGGCGCAAAGATTACCTGGATCCGCCATCTCGCCATACATGAACGGCCGCTGTCCCACATGCGGAGCACTCCATTGGGTCGCTGAGCAAGTCCTACACCCCTCGAAAAATTCCCGTTCGCCGTACGGGATGTGCTGTAATCATGGCATGGTCGCGTTGGAGCGCCTCGAAGAGCCGCCAGAGCCTCTGCATTGTTTCTTCGTTGGGAATGATGCCCAGGCTGTGGATAGTCAACAACAGTACTCCTGTGCGCTCCAGATTTACTGAGTTTTTCGGAGAACAGACATCTCCTCGCGACGCATCTGAGCCAAACCCCAAGAGACGCAAGCTCGATGTATCAAATGGGCTGGAAGACCGGGGTGAAGGGACTTCCATCGGTCGTCGCGCAGGGGGTTCCACTAACAGACACTAAATGAACTTTATTAATGTATGTATATTCACTCTGTAACAACTACAACTTTTTCTCGCTTTCGCTGTAATTTGCGTGATGAGTCACACCGTAGCGTAGCACGGGTAACTGCTAGTAGCTTCAATTCAAAGGTCGATGTGACGCGTTACTTGAATCTACGGTCGAAATAGTACAGTAGCACGATACATAGTGGTCAAGCGTATCTGAGTTGTCCGAGTGATCAGAATCAGAAGCAGACGACTCTGCGGAGTCGGAGAACGAGATAAATGACATCGACGAGACGGAGAAAATTGAGGAGGTGTCGCTGTGTGACTCCGAGTTGTCGTCGTCCTTGAGGAAGAGGTCGTCGTCGATGTCAAGTGCATTCATCATCGTTTCCTCCTCCCCCTCTTGCTCCTGTCGTGCCCGCTTACGACGGCGCCAGAACTGCAGTCTCCGAGCGTGGAGGAATGCATTTTGGAGAAGTTTTTGCCGCAGAGGAACGCGCGGCATACGGGCTGTGTGAAAGGAGGACTGGCACAGGAATAGCGGAGCCGTACAGGCCGAACGGTGCAAAAAACGACTCAAAAAAAGAGGGGGTTCACGAGCAGGCGTTTTATGGGCCATTTTCTGCAATAAATTATGTACATAAAAGAGCAAAAGAAAAACACGATAAAACGGCGATAGAAGGGGGCGTAAAACGCCCTAATTATTTTGTGTCATATCCATTGTTCACCCATCCTTTAGAGCAGCCGGCCGAGCGTGCCGTTTGATACCCGAGCCATCGGTCCGCACTCCTTCCCTAGTCTCGCTACTCAGACTTTCTGCCGAGTCGATGAGAAGATAGTCGTTCTCAAGGATCTATAGAAAGTCTGGGCGCTGATGGGGGGGTAGGTCAGTGAAGCGTCCGTGGGAGTGATGCTGGCGATGGCAACTGATGGCCGCAAGTTGGACAATTTTCGCGTCTAGATTGGGTTCCCAAACCAGTATACAACCTGTATGTGAGCGCATGTGAGCACCTGAGGATACCATTTATGCATGAAAATCAGTATTTTGACTGATTTGTGTGTGTCTAGGAAAATGCCTGCGGCCATCAGCGGTCGGCATGGTTGAAATCACTCCCACGGACGCTTCACTGACCTACCCCCCAACAGATCCTAGACTACTCCTTCCCCTCTTCTCGTCGTCTTATCGTCTTCTCTGGCTATCCTCCCTACGACAATGAATAACACTGAAAATCGTCGAAAGACAGCCGCGTCGAAAGCGGCGTCTGCGGGTCCGAGGCAGCAGCAGACCAGGGCCGCGCAGGTGGATTTCTCACAGTATAAACTATTGTCAGACTCACAACAAGCAGCTATTCTCGGAGGGCTATTTGTCGCCACACTTTCGTAAGACCGATGATAGTCCCCATGAAGACCTGATTTTTTCGGAGGCAAAAAAGTCAGGATTTTTGTGGCCAAAATTCAATGAAAAAGTCAGGGCCTGGACCCAAAATTTCGTCCAAAATCGTCAGCGGGCTTTCAGGATTTCGTACAGGCCAAATCGCCAAAATCTCCGATTTCCGTCAGGATTTGCATCAGGCCTTGACCCATATTATCATCGGTCCTACTTTCGTTTGCCTACTTAATAAACTTAACAAAGACAAAGCTGCTGTCTCGGGCGGTGGGAAATCGGATGCCCGTCTTCAATAAATAGTCCGGACAATTGTTCGTCTGCACTCACTTCCCGCTCACATTCACACTCAACTGACATCCAACTACCTTTCGATGGCCCGCACTAAGCAAACCGGTATTTTAGCTTCCTCTTGATCTCCCCTTATCTAATCTCTCCTCAGCTCGCAAGAGTAATGGTGGTAAGGCACCCAGGAAGCAACTCGACGCCAAGTCCAGTGCCGCCAATGAATCCACTACCGTCCGTCGTCTTCGTCGTTTTTATTCCCCTCACATACCCTCGCAGAACGCAATCGGTGGTGTCAAGAAGCGCCATCGGTTCCGGCCGGGCACTGTCGCCCTGCGTGAAATCCGTCGCTACCAAAAATCAACTGAGCTCCTCATACGCAAGCTCCCCCTCCAACGTCTCGTCCGTGAAATCGCGCAAGATTTCAAAGTGCGTCCGGCACTCCTCTTCATGTTGACCATTGCCTTATCTTTGCTTTCCAGATTGACCTCCGCTTTCAATCCTCCGCCGTCATGGCTTGCCATTCATGCCAAACGTGTCACCATCCAGCCTAAAGATCTTGCCCTTGCTCGTCGATTGCGCGGGGAGCGGTCATGAATCTTTGCTTTCCGTGCTCAATAAAAGGTCCTGATCAGGTGCAATAAATGCGTATGTAGTATGAGACGGGAGACACAAGATGAGAAAACGATGCTTTTGAGCAAAATACACGAATGGCCAGTGACAGTGTGATTTGTGATCATCAAGAATGAGAACGCCTGCCTGGATTGTCCAGACGCGCAGCTGTGGCCGAAGCAAAAATCTTTCTCCATCCACAGTTCTCGACTTTCAAAAGTAGCCGATGGATGAAGAGCTGTTCCACCGGCGCATATATGCACTCGATAATGCGACCCTCTACCTTCGCCTCTGTTACTTCTGAAGTCCCAAGATCCTCTACATTGTGTCTAGGCAGCACCGAACTTTCGGCAATCCCCCAGCACACCCTCCTTCAAATGGCCGCAATCTTGAGCTCTATGCCAGCATTTTGGGCCCAACAATGCAATTTCAACGCTTTCTAAACACTCTGGCGCTTTTCTTTGTTCAGTATATGTTTGATGTCTTTGCTCTTCAACGGTCTCGCTGTCACACTGAAGTATCATTGCGGATTGTCGGAAAAATCAAAAAAGGTTTATAAGGCATTGCAGCACCTTACAGCCTTATAAAAGGTCCAATAAGGTTGGCAGGGAACCTTATAAAGTGTTACAAGGCCATATTGGGCCTTGTCAGCGGTGCTCAAAAGGCATGGATCGCAACCTATTCCTTTGGCTATATGTGCATGGGAAATGACGTTGCAGCGGAACGGATCGTCATAGTCAAAAAGACCAGTTCAAAATTTTTTCTCCAATGAATCTGTTGGACTCCTTTTCCACATATTGAAAGGATTTGGACGCCACTTCCCTAAGGTCAGATCGACGGCGTGTAGGTGTCCCAGATCATCGATGAAGTAAGGGGGTGTAGTGGAGGTGCGGTGAAGGACCCCATACTGTAGTATTTTGTTCAATTCGTAAGCCGATTTGGGGTGTAACATCTCATACGAACTTGATCTTTCGTATGGGGGCCCGGACCGGTGTGACTTACGAAAATTTTCGTTTTTTTACCCTCATTTTGGGCCGAAAACAGGCGAAAATTCGTGTGACTTTGGGGGATCATTCGTATCGAACCCTCGTGGGGGATCATTCGTATCGAACCCTCGTGACGTTGTGACTCGCAAAAATTTTCGTCGTTTTTGGTGTGATAAGTGACAAAACGAATTGAAGGAAATACTACAGTATATGTATTGGATAACATTCCTTGTCCTGCAACTGTTCCGTGGTGTAACAGTTAGTAATGGGGATCTTTTAGTGCATGTTCCGATGGTCGAACGTTCGAATCCCACTCCAGTTATTGCCAGTTATTGGGGGAGCTTCCCCTTTTATCAGAGCCGTCACCGAAACGCAATAAGCTGTGCTAGAGGGCTTTTTGATGGCGTCACTGCCCTTGACGTGGGCTCATTAATCATGTTCGTGGAGGATTATGTCCGAAAAAGGCATACTTGTGTGATCCGATCAGTTCCGCCATGAGCGGTGCTGTCAATCAACTTCCTTGTCTCACCTCGTCGCGTCGCGCTTTTACAGTGTACTCGGTGTGACCAAAAGTAACCGGAATTTGGCTTTTTAGAGGGGAATTTCGAAACTCAAACAGCTTTAAGTAATACAGGGCTCTTCTAAATTATTTATTCTACTACTTTCATGGTATGGGCATGACATGCAATGTTTTATTTTGAGTTGGTGAATCAATCTTTAAAATTGAACCAATTTGGACATGTTTGCGTTCTCTGAAGGAGAGATGCCGTAATTTCAGACCTGTAAGTACCCCAAAAAGGTGCTTAGTATCCCAATAGTCTACAAATCCGATATCTAAGGTTGCCAGGTGTTTCCCGTTGTTCAGTGAGAGAGGCAACTCGGCACACTAATTTCCCGCCTCAAAGCATACATAAAAGAATGTGTAATAATAGGACAAAGAGACTATGCAACCTTTTGCCTGCTTCTTATGCAATCGTATATGTTCATACACTGCCAATTGGGCCAATTTGCCCAGCAGTTGTCAGGGGATTCCACAGCTAGGACGTCCTTTGACTTGGGCAGTCTCCAAGACATCATGCTGTGTGCTCACTTATGTCATATCTCACGTCACCTCTTGTATATAAGTAGTTCACTGGGGATCTCCGATCCCCAGGTTTGTTATCGACTTGGCTCCAGGGCCCTTCTCCCCTTACAGCATAACAAACCTTCTATTCGACTCTGGCACTCTCCTAGCCGCAGCCGACCACCCTACTTCCTACTCTGCCCTCATCCTACCATCGACCTCACACCTCCCTTGCTATGGCAACCCCCGCCGTTCCTCAGGACCTTTATTCCTACTGCACTCTCCTTTGAAGCGAACTACTGCGCGTCCACGACCGTCTTGATCGTCTTGAGTTTGGGGACACTGCAGCCTCTACTCCCCGAGGGCATGCCTGGCGCTTCTCCTGGGATGGCGCTCGCTGGGGCTCTGAACCTTCAACCCCAGCCCCTACCCCTGCCATCATCGCTGTCGGCCACACCGCCATACCACTCGCCGAAACCCTCCCTACTGCACAGGATGCACCGTCCCGCTACTCGTGTACGCTTGTGGTGCCTGACTCGGTCGTCGGGCATATCGTTGGCCGTGGTGGTAAGGGTCTTCATCAGTCGCACGACATCTCCGGCGCCCAACTTCGAGCCTATACTGATAAGGCTTCCCCCTTGGAGCGCCGTGTATCTATCCGCGGTACCGACCAGCAAATCGGTGAAGCGCTAATTGCGCTTGGGAAGCGTTTCATGCGTAAGCGTATCGGCTCTAAGAAGAAAGGTCCGTCACGCCTTTCCGGGGACCCTGCCCCTGCCCGGTGCCGGTTTTGCCGAATGCTTCTGGCGAGGGCGCTCGCCCGCTGAAGAAGCGCGCACACCCCGTCCATCCGTCTCAGCCACCGGCTGGGTTCCACCCCCTCCAGCGGCAAGTGCTCAGCCGCACCCCGGTGCCGCTACACAGCCAAGGAAGTCTGGGGTGCGATTCGCACCACAGGAGTCTTCCTACCCCGCCTCTAACTCCCTACCCCATAACCCTGCCGCCATCTCTATTCCTACGCAGGTAATGGCGTCCCCTATTCCTACTCCCCGCCCCAGCTCTACTCCTTATGCCCCCTCGGTGGCCATGCCCACTGCCACCGTCCCCCTCTCCACGTTCAGTAGCTCCTTTGCCTATGGCCATTGATGCTATTTGACCTGAAAGGGGACGTCGACCACAGACGGCACGGCGAGGCGGTGCAGTGTCTGCGTCTGATTCGCGGATTGACTCCCAGGGCAACCTACTCTTCCGTGGCAATCCAGGATTTTGAAGGATCGTTCATTCTACTGGGCTTTGGTCTTCGTTGAGGCGACGAATCTTGAAGAGGGGGTGATGTCAGGGGATTCCACAGCTAGGACGTCCTTTGACTTGGGCAGAAGTTCTCTGTCTCCAAGACATCATGCTGTGTGCTCACTTATGTCATATCTTACGTCACCTCTTGTATATAAGTAGTTCACTGGGGATCTCTGATCCCCAGGTTTGTTATCGACTTGGCTCCAGGGCCCTTCTCCCCTTACAGCAGTCACCCACAAAATCTGGTTGAAAACACGCAATTTCCGATTCCGGTTACTTTTGGTCACACCGAGTACACAATCTGTCCCTACCACACATGAACGGAGGAGCTAGAAGTAACTTTGGGAGATGAAGACCCCCCAGTAACATCGCTAATTTTCATCGGATTCCCTTGCCCGGCCCCGCAATCCATCCCACCCCAAGTACCTGCTTTCGACCTTACAACAACAGCCCACCTGCGTGCCATCCCTTCGTGCTCAGAATGCGGGGCAGCAATACTTTATTGTCTTCAAGCTTCTGGAAAGCAATACTGCTGGTTTAGAAACTTCAATTGGGTGTCTAGTGGAAAATTGATATTGCTTGAGCAATGAGGAAGGCGCAAGTCCGAATATCGGTGCGTGTTTTTCACTGACGTCCAGACGTAGTCCTGTGGTTACCACGCCCGGTAAGAGGTATCCTGCGTTATCAGGGAGTTTGTGCGAGCGACCCAGGTCGCTTTTCAACCGCTCAGATCTCTGCAACAACAGATACCAGGTATGAGCTCCAAGCGACCTAAGAGAGTATCGCCCTGGGGCATTCCTAGGTCGCTGGGACCTCACACCTGAGGCTGCTCGTTGTGGAGATCTGAGCGGTCCCAAAGCGACCCGGGTCGCTTTGCACAAACCCGCTATTATATAAGCAGCCTATTTGGGAAGTAATGGCAACCGCGCCTCGACGCGACTTAAGCGCGTTCCCGGGCAACTTTGAGGTGGAAAATCAAGCTCTCGACCAATACTAACCTCTTTGAATGCTCAAGCAACAAATTCTACGGGCCTTCATGATACTCGAGGTAGAAAACGTAGAATTCTCTGATTTGGGCACATTTCCGGTGAGTACAGGTTTGGAGACAGAACAAGTGTGAACTAAAGTAGGTCAAAAGGTGATGAGAGCGCGATGAGCGGCCGTGAACAAGTGAGTCGGAGTCAGCTAGAGTATATTAGAGAGCTAGTCGACGTGGGGAACAAGTGACTAGCGGGCAGCAAAGGTAACGAGCAGTATATAAGGTAGTGAAGGGGATGGTGATGGCGATGCGACGGTACGGGTGCAAAGGATGATGAAACGACGAACAGAAATCGGAACGGAGTGGAAGCTCACGGATCAATCCTACAACATGAACTGAGCAAGGACCTATTCTTGACCAAATTGTAGGTCTCTTACACTGTTTCTGACGATTTCAGCTCTCCCAGTCGCGTCGAATCGGTGAAGGTGAGCGCGTTGTTTGGTTGTGCATCACCATCAATCAGTGATAAGGCAAGATACCGGTTATCAGGCGCGGTAACTAACAGACTATAACTAGCGAGGAACGAGCTGCAAGTTATAGCGTCTGTCTAGAGAGACTAGTCCAGACGGTGCTCCCTGACCTGATCTATAGACATTCTTATTATGTTTGCCGCACCTGTACACTAGGCCAGATAGTTGTCTAGATTCACCAGAGCTTACATGTAGTTCAAACTACCTCGGATTCATCTATAGACGTAAGATTGGGGTGAACGGCGAGCTCGAACAGCCTCGAAGAGCATGATTGATTGAGACTGGCAAAACGAGAGATAAATTCTGTTGAGATAAAGTCGAAAATCGAGGTTTAGGTCCGTAAAAGTCTCGGTTGTCAGAAAAAATAGCGGAACATGTGAAGATCCTACTTGGTCTCATCCGGGATAGAGTGTGTACACACTGAGATCATGTGAGAATCTGAGACGGACGAGGAACAGGACTTGTGCGCGAGAGATTCGCGGAAGATGTGTTGTTGGAAAACTAAAAGTAGTGAGTGTGTATTTTGTTGGCTATCCCAATCGATTTAATTACACAAGTAGGCAGTTACATTCAAGCTGAAAGCATGCATTTTAATACTGCGCCTGCATAAAGCACTCCACAATACTTGCTGCCACCGGAGTTCAACCAAAATCCAACCGAACTTGGAGGTTTGCTTGTGGTTCTGGGTGTTTAGCCCAAGTACTCAAGGAAATTGTGCCTAACTAATTGCTATAAGATGGAGAGCATGGGAGCCCCGCACCCTGATGTAAGCAGCCCATGTGACCGTGGGAGGTTCCACGGAACGAAAAATTATTTATTTTAGCCTTTTTTGAGGGCTGGGAGCCCTTATCCCTACCTAGAACTGCTAAGATCTTCGAAACGGTCCTTAATGTGCATACTAGACTCCCCTTTGTTGCTGCCGAGCTGCCCACAACATGACCAAAGCATGTGCCGGGGCGGGCCGAGGTGGCAGTGCTGTGGCAGTGCATTCCAAAGATTTTTGGAAAACTGACGGGAAAACACGATTGCAACACTTCCTTTAAAATGTCACGCTAATGTCACACCCGGTTATATCCTTTCTCCTGAGGCTTTTCTGGTCAAAACTCTTCATAGAATGTCATCTACTGCTCTGTAACTTCCATTTCTATGAAAAACCTTGGCCCTAAGTGGCCTGTTACTGACGGTATAAATGCGTGACAGATGACACTGTGACTGCTGACATAAGGGTGCGGGTTCCCACGCTCTCCATCTTATGGTCTTCAGCATTAATATCACAGCCGTGTTGCCTCAATTTTTTGGACCAACAAGTTAATTGTTAAGTTCTAAGTTTCTCATTTGAAATATGGGTCTAAGAAATACATTTGATTTCTTGGCGCTAGAAATATAACTAGATGATACGCCACGATACCTTACGATTCGTGTGAAATGAACTGAGATGAATTGCACAAATTCTCGAACTATCACAATCCAGCTCACACCATAACGCCTCGCGTGCATTCCTATCAACAAAATCTTTCGCCGATGCGACTCGATTGCCTGGCTGAACGCTACAAAGTCTAGGGAAACTATCGTCTTTTTTTTCGTGGGCTTGCAGGACTCGCACACCCAACCTTTTTTGCCCCCCGAATCTGCACAGTCTTCGTGAAACTGAGAATAAGTAAGTTGGGGTAAGAATCGAGACCTTCCCGAGGGCGAATATTTTCGGGGGTGTCACGGTCTCTCTCTATCATTGATGTCTCAAATCGACCGAAGCAAAAATTACAGTTTTTTTCTACTATATAATCAACGCGCAAGCCTTGTCAGTTTCGGCAAAACATATGATATCGTGCGATTTGAACTCCGAAAGGAATTCCTCGCTGGTCAATTCTAGAGTGACCCTTTCAATTCTATGAATCCATTGTTCCTTCCTTTTATGTACGCCGCAGGCTCGGTATCACAGAGAGCTTAGCAATTGCCCAAATTTCAAGGCTCCTCCTCCATGCCGTCGACAGACATATCTACTCGGACATTGAGTTCGTCGTGTGATACTTATGTAGGCAGCAATAAACATACTGAATGTCCAGCGGGCGAGGTTAAGCTGAAGTATCTGAATGGGAAGAACTGCGTCACTGTACTCTGCCTCCGTTAGGGATTCAAGCAGAGGAATCGCAGAATCGATGGCCTGTATTGCAGTGTCACGTGCCATACTGAAAGATTTGGCAATTTCATAGTAATATACAGAAAGGTTGAGTATCAGCCCAAGCCTGATGGGATTGGTAGGGGCGAGATGAATAGCAGAAATCGCATTTGCTCTCGTATAGGCTTCGAGAGAGCTCTGAGCAAGGCCTTGAGCCGTATCTTCGGCTGCTACCTCGGCCAGATATCGATAGTAGTCCCCCGCCCTGATCGAGTGTTTGAGAGTCGCAACGGAACGCACACAAGAAACGCACATTTTCTGGAAAAAGACTTGAGCTTCGTGTGAAATGGCCCCTGAAATGAGCTGTGTCTCCAAAGTGTGGAGAACTTCTTCACATGTCTGAGTTAGGTCTTTCTCGATCTTTGCTTTGCATTTTCTGGCCAAAGCAAGGTGAATGGGATGTCCCGTCACTTCCCCTGACTTCTCAACAGAGGTGATAACTTTCCAGGACCTACGGTGAGAGTCCACTGTCATTTTGTATGCGGCGCAAAACAAGTTGCGCTCTTCGGACGTAAGATCAATGCCCGAAGTAACCACTGCCTTCATATATTCGAGCATGTCTAGTGAAGGCAATCTTGTGAGCCAAGACACGAAAGTCCATTTGAACATGCCTCCAAAGCGATTGGCTTTATCTGCAAGCCTGGCGAGGTGCATAGATTGTTCACGAGACATACTTTAAATGCAATCAGAACTTGAAGATTGTCACACTGGTAGCCTGCGACGCATGTACTCACATTGGCAAAGAGGGCGAGGCGTCTGTCGTTGGGAGGAACTGGATAATGTCGAGTGACGTGGCAGCAACGTGGCAGAGTTGCACGCGTGGAGATTCTAAATTAATACGGTTGCCCACAAGTCCACGCTTTGTTTTCGGCCGCAGAGTTTCGACGGGACTTTCTGGCGCACCTTCCAATGCTCTCTACCTGCAAGAGCCCTCTCCAGGGCCCCTTTAGAAACGCCTAAGACGTCGAGGACGCCGCGCAATTATTTGGCGATATTTGACTCGCCCCATACATTGCCCTCGTTCTCAATGAAAACATCGATCCTTGATTGTAAGTGGTAGCCAGGAGAGTAAACTATAAGTCTACAACAAACACCACCCATTTCCGCTTCCTAGTCCACCCACAATCAAGCGCAAAAGCTAAACGTTTCGCTTCGGGGTTTGCGACTGTAGTCTTGAATTCCCTGATGTTTACTCAATATGGCAAAAGAATGGCCCATATCCCATGTCGGTTGAGAGAAAGGAGAAAAATTGAAAAAAAAAAAAAGGGAGAGAAAAAAGAGAGAAAAGGGAGAAAAAGAGAGAAGATTACAAATTGTATTACAAGGCTCCCCGCGTTTGACGCAAACCAAGCCTCCCGGGCTTTTGATCGCTGTTCTGTCCCATGTTGTTGCGGTGATTTCCGTGTCCCAAGTCTAAACGGGGTGTAGTCCTCATTTGGACATGGGCCAGCCAATCGTTTTTCAAGATAACAGACGAGATAATCGAAAGGTGATTATCTGCCGGCAACCTCCGGCGACTTACTGTAATCCTCTCCCACGTCGCTATGACGCGTCAATTTCGGTTTTCCGCACATTGTAAGTAAGTACTGGGTGCCGGAGTAACTCCTATGAAAGGGGAAAAAGGAAAAAAAGAATGCAAAAAGGGAAAGAAAGGGAGAATTTCAAGGAAATCATGTAGATTCGGAATTGAACCAAGAACACGAACATTATATTCACTATACACAATTTACATCTCCCAGGCACTCTTTTGGACCCTTTTTTTGTGTAGTCTTTGTTGTAAGTGCATGTTTTTCGGAAATTTCCATTATCCCCCTGACATCTTAGCTGCTTGCATGTTTTGCAAAGAACGGTGCAAACAACTAGACCGGTAACCGATCTCTCGTATGAAATGAACGATTGTCTTCATACGAGAGATCGGTTACCGGTCTAGCAAACAACCGGACACTTGAATATCCTACCCGCACCTTTGCTGCTTTGGCATCGTCTGTAACTGAGAAATTAATACTGATCCAACGATTCATGCCGTACCTGTTCCCTGTACCTTCTCCAACAAGGCCTTAGAAGACAGATGGCCCCAAGGAGGACCATTTTAGGGGAGATAGCCCATATTTTGAGCATTTGAGCCGGCCCTGCTTGTGGGATTGACAGTAGGTTGTGGCATAAATGGTTTGAGACTTGCGGGGTATTGCTGAGGGATAGCAGTAAAAGATCGTGCCCTAATATGATGAGTGCAATGCGCACGAAGGACAAAGGCGGCGACTATGCACATAATGTGACGTGACAGTCACATCAGTGCACATCACTTTTGGCGGGCAACTTCAAGTCTTGCTACCCTTCCGCAATATAAGAGAATTCCGTGTTTCTTTCAGACAAAGATGATCTATGCTATTAAAACTGACTTCACAAATATTTCTACGGTTTAAAGTTGTGCAGAAATGCAAAATCAACTGCCTCGGATTATGTGCTCCGAGTGGCTGTGTGTTATGTGCGTTAAGTGCACCCAGCTGATCGGACGGTTAACCCTGATCCCACTCTCCCGCGCCGCGGTGCACTCTGGTGCACTCCAAACTACAAAGCTTACAAGCTCAAACCTCGATAATCTGTTGCTATGCTTCACTCCCCGGGATTCTACAACACAATTTTACACCGGAAATTCGAACCAAATCCGAACTCGACAACTTTCAGAATTTTGCAGCAAAAAATGATTTCATTCTCGTCTCTCTCGACAGCAGATCCCTTCCATTGCGGATAACCTCCCCGTCCTCCATTCGATCTGGCAACACATATGCCTACAAACCCTTACCTCTGTCTCTGCTGTCTTTAATTTGGATTGCTCGGGAGCGCCATCACTACTTCAATCAACACGACACCATTAACTTGAAAAATACAGCCTCAAGTTTCTCATTCACTCTCTGCTGTTTCCCTTCCAATTCAAACACGCCCAACCTTGCTCAGATCTCCCCAAACCCTTTCCTTCCCCGGATCTTCTGGTTTTGTCTCGAGAATGTCACGCTCTACCACCCCGATCAACATGAAAGCATTGAAACAAAAATCTAAATTTCTCTTTCAATTTCCGCTCGTTTCCCTTGAACTCAAGCGTACCCGGCGTAGTTTTAGACTTCTCTAGATTTTTCCTGCTTGTGCGGGGGAACGCCGCGCTCGATGACTACCATCAATATCAGCATCAAACCAAAAATGTATGTTTCTCTTTCAATTTCTGCTCGTTTCCCCTCAACTAAAGTCTACCCGGCGTCGTTTTAGACCTTTTCAGCTCTTCCTGCTGCTCATTTATGCGGCGCTGTCCCGGAAACGCCGCGCTCAATGGTTGCCATCAATATTACCATTAAAACAGAAAATGTTAGGTTCTCTTCCAATTTCTACTCGTTCCCTCTGATTTCAAGCATTGCCAACATCAATTCGAAGCTGTATAGTTTTTTATGGTGTTTTCTTTTTTCGCTGTTGCCCCGGGATGTCGTGCTCAATGTCAATATCAGCATGGAAACGAAATTGTGAGTCACTCTTCTGATTTCCTCTCATTTTCCTTGGACCCAAGCATCCACAGCAAGGTTTGAGGCTATATTCAATGATATTATTTAGCGAGAACTTCCCCAGAATGTTGTTATCGAGGGCTGCTTGACTCGGTGCGAACAGTTTAATTACACAATATGAATAGACTTGGACGTCCTGATCCAACACGGAAACCGCCGTAATTATCGTCCCACCCATTCCGGCAATTCCATTGCAGATAGGTATAGGAGTTCGAAAGGCGACAAAGGTTTGCGAGGAATGTCAACTGCCGGTGAAGGCAGTGCACATCATAGGATCACCGGCTAATGTTCCGATCAGATGGCCATGTACTTGGCCTCATCTGACATGGATAATGAGCCAAAAGAATCAAGATGAAATCAAGACACTGAATTGTAGATTGTGCTCGCTGCAGCAAAGTTGAAGCTCTGAGATTTGTAATAATCTCTCCTCTTTCTCCCTCTTTTTTTCTCTTTTTCTGCAACTTGATTAATTCTCCGTAACCACAGACATAGTACATAAGCCGATTTCAGGTGCTGGATGTATGTAAACAGATTACTGACCATCACCAAGATCAAAAATAATTGATGTTTGGCTGACGAACCGCCAGTTCGTGTGGCGGCTCACCGCAAAGCCTCTATTGAGGGATATCACCGAGCTGGTTTATATAGAGCATCTGTCTACGAGAGACTACCCCGCGCATATGGATAATTCAAGCATCGGATTCAGCTCTCCGGCGCCGCTCAAGCGCCCTATATATGAGACAAAGACGAACCATCGCTCTCAGAGCATGGACATGGACGCCGCACTTTCCATTATGATTGGCATTGCATTTCGAGCCATTATCGACGTCTGTACATGTCCCAATGAAGCATTGTCCGCAAATGTGGTTGGTCTCTGGGAAAGCATAGTCCTCCTCCATTTCACTTCGAAGAACACCAGGGCTTCGGGCCCATGGCCATATCTGGCTTGTGGGGTACGCGTTTTTGGAGACTTGCTAATGACGCAAAGTATATTCAAATTAGCGGTCGTCTTCCTGTGGATCACAATAACGCTATTAATTTTTGAGGCTGTGCCCGTCGATTGCCAGATGTGAGCCCCAGATCGTTTTGCTTATTTATTCTGTAACGTTATACTATAATTTCCCTAGTAATATAAGAGTCAAAAATCCCCTCCGTCTGGATGTCCGATTTGGCACCTCAAATTCATCGGAAGTACTCGGAGAGCCTTTGTGGTCGCTTTCGCCGTCATATGTTCTGCCCAGTAAATCCCCCTCGACGCCCCCGGGCCTCGAACGTACTATTCCTTCTTACCCGACGGACTTCACTCACGTGAAGTAGTCAGGAAGCGGGTAGAGGCTCTTAAGTCGGATATTGAATTGCTGGAAGCTCAGTGGAAGCCCGGCGGGGGTGTTGAATCCTTCCTGCAGCGATTCTCAATTCAACGCAGACGACAGCAGCTTGTACCACTCATTCTCCAAAGTGTGTGTCTTTCCACCACTTAGTCGACATGCGGTGATTAAAATGATAGTGAACAACATTGATGCTGAACTTGAAGAGTTCGAGATTGCTGGTTTGACAGCTCAGGAAGCAATCGCTGAGACGGCGGCACGCATGGAAGTCCTGAGGACACAGATGCATGTAGATAGCGCCACAAACGGAGAGGGAAACCGCAATATCTTAACCTTAGCCCTTGCAGAGGGCATTGAGGGACGGATAGTAAAGCAGAGCCTCTTAGCGGCGTTGACGGAGAACGGGTGCGTGCTATGCACTGAACATACTCGTATATTGACCATCGTAGAATACGGTGGTCGGAGGACTCTGTTCGCTCCCACATCATCCGCGTTTTTCTATTGTGACGCATTTCACTCCAGGTGTAGATAGGCCGCTCTGGCTGATTGGGGGGTTCTGTGCGTTAAACAGACTGTAGCTTACAAGGTTAGGAAAAAAAAATCACAATTTCTGAGATGGTGTTATCTGCGGCCGCTGTATCGCAGTGGATTACAAAGGCCACCCCGCGCGCGGCCGTGAGGTTGCCCGGGTCGGGGGATACCTCAATCCGCAGATTCTCTAGTATAGAGTGAACAACTATCTTCAGAAAAACGTCGAGCATACACGAGTACTAGGGAGGCTGAAACGAGCTTAAGCTTGCATATACGTCCTATACACACCCATCACACACCCGTGTTAACCCTGCTTTTAGTCGAGGGCCACAGAGGCACACTGGACCAAACGGAAAGTTGTCAATAGGCAAGTACCTTGAAATAAGTTGGAGTCAAAACTTCACCGATGTCCTTCTCGGAGAATCGTTCAGATCAGAAGCATGGCGTGAACAGGGACAGTGTAACGGCGTCACATTATAAAATTGAATCGTCAGAACGCGTTCCCGCAGCAAAGCAATCAGACGTACTGGTCAAGCTTACAAGTCCTGCAAACAATGAGACAGTAAAGTTCGCGTCGAAGTAAAATAAAACACCCACAGCACAACACGGGGAGACGTCAGCATATAAATTAGCACAAAACACAACCAGCGTACCTGTGCGAAGTTTGGAACTTTGGGCGGCCGTGTTCAGTTCAGTCTGCGAAGGAGTCAACTGCGTGAATACGGACAAAAGTCTAAAAGGCTACCTTCCACTCCATTCAATATACGGCGCTGGGATGTCGAGATGGTGTCAATTAATTGTACATAATGTTAACAGTTAGTACCTGGTAAGTACTGTCAGTACCACCATTTCCTTGACACTGCGAAGCAGCTCGCTGCTGATCCCAGCAGGCCAGTGTGGTAGGGTGTTTGGTCGAGTAGATAGTCATGTGATGTAGACAGCGTGAGGATCTATTGCCTTGCCTCTTGCCATTGTCGTCCGCGTCCAGCTACCTGCGGAGGGCCATCCCTAGCGACCCCGGGACCCCACCACATATGGTGACGATAGCGTGATTCGTACCCAGCCTGCCCCGACGACCAGATCTTGCCTTGGTTTTGTCTTGAGCCACTCGTCCAAAAGAGCTGCTTTTTTTCGCGCGATTTGCGTTGTCTTGACTCGTTGCCGCCACCGCAGTCTCTAGAAGTCCTAGTCGTTGTTGTCGTATCTGCAGTTGAAGATTTTCGAAGTTTCCGGAACCATGGAGTCAAACAGTTCGCCACGTAGCATTGAAGAATCGCAGCGTGACATGGAGCGTATATTGCTCGAAACTGTGCCTTGGAGTGCACGGAAGAAGGGAGGTACAGAGCTGCAGCAGTGTCTGAAGAGACTCTGGGCTATAGCGTTCGATAAAGGCATGGAGTGTGCGGAGGAAGATGCAGAGCAGGTGAGAAAGGAAGGGTATGAGGAGGGAGACCGGGCAGGAACACAGCGTGCAGTGGAGTCATGGGAGAAGCTCACAGTTGCGATTGCAGCTAAGCAAGTGAAGCAGCTTGAGGGGGAGCGTATGTGGGGTTTCGAGGTTGGATGGAAGCTTTGCGAGAAAAAAATGAAGAAAAACAAGGTGCGCGACGTGTCGTCGACAGGAACTGCGGTACAGACAGACATGCCGGTTCCGGCTCTCGTTTCGGTCGCTGTCTCCGCTCCCTCCCTTCCTCTGTCCAATGTCGCCACCCAAACCGATATACCCACTGTTGTCACCATTGTGTCCACACCGCTAGATTGGGCCGAAGACGCGCAGGAGTTGCCTACACGTGCACCACCACCTCCGACTCCCGTGAGGGACTTTTCCTGTCTGCGTTCCGACAGAACCCATCCGTTTGCAAGTCTACGCCGGAGAGAACGCCGCGCACCACCGAGCATATTTTATCATACCCGCGCACATCGACATTGCAGACCACCAAAAATTCATTCGCACACCCGACAGCGACCACGTCTCGATTGGGATCACGATCCTCGACTTCGTGACTTAAGTCGTGAGCTTACAGCATTGGGTTGGTGCAGGCCGCATTGAGGAGGTTTTTCTTGGTTTTCTTCGAGCTTTCGGGCGACGAGGACGTCGCCATTTTGTGTTGGGCAAATGTGGTAGGGTGTTTGGTCGAGTAGATAGTCATGTGATGTAGACAGCGTGAGGATCTATTGCCTTGCCTCTTGCCATTGTCGTCCGCGTCCAGCTACCTGCGGAGGGCCATCCCTAGCGACCCCGGGACCCCACCACACCAGGGATGATAGAAGACCAAACCCACGCCGCGAACTGTCACGCATCTGTGACACAACGTGACATGCTCCGCCAAAGTTGTTTCCTTGCTCGCTGCCTTTTTTTGCCTCCATTTTTCCGCTGCTCCGACTCAACGCACAGTCAATTTGCCGTTTTTCACCGAGATTTGCGGCGCCCCACTTCGTGGACCTGCCGCTCGGTGAAAACGGCAATTTTCCTGTGAGTTTCGCTGGAGCAGCTCCAAAATTCCGGTTTTCTTACCTCCTTTGTATCATTTGTGAATGATATTTTTTGTTTGTGTTATTTGATCATTAATTGGGTTTGGGTTGCGGGCGCCGGCCCGGATGGCTGGGGTTTTCCACCCCAGACCCCGACCGCTGCGCGGTGCTTTCCGCTCGCCGCGGAGGCCCACTGCGTGGTGCTTTCCGCTCGCCGCGGGGGCCCACTGCTTGGTGCAATAATGCTATAGGCCTAAGTTCTCAGAAATACAAGGAAAAAAAAGATTGCGCAGGTTGAGACTCGAACTCATGACGTTGAAAAAAACATGAAACTTGAGAACACAGATTCTTCAACCACTAGAACACAGGAGCTTATGGGTACTTTCTCATTGTTGGATAGGTCAACTCCAGCGTGACGTGACAGGTGATCGTCACAAGTTCGCGGCGTGAGTTCAAATTTCGGGATGATATGGTTTCAGCAGCTCACTGTTAGGTCACTGACCCCATCTAAGTGCAATGCTCGGTCTTTGATTGTCTATGGGTCGTTTCGGCTACCTGGGCCCTTCCCGACTGGTGAAAAATAGCGAGAAAAGCGAAACAAAATATCATGAACAGAGGGTTTTAATTTGAATGGTGGCTGGTAGATTTACAGTGCTTGTGCTACGTTGGGACATCTCATAACTAGGCGGTAGAAATGTATGGTTGTCAACGGTGGGGACTTTGGATAAAAAGCGAATGGGAGGGCGGAGGCAGTGGCGAGACGGGACATTTGTTCATAAATATAAGAAAGGACAGAATCAAGAGGACATTGACAATAACATGTATGTACAAGTCGCCAATTCAGGAGAGGAGGAAAAGACGACTGAATAAGTACTTCAAGTTGCGCTGAAAAATCCTCCTCCAAGCCTTGAAGCCTCGATACCTAGGCCACACGCTGCGCTCGGGGGGTCCCCCGAACCGGGGCCGCTCAGGTCGGCACACTAAAGCCACGTTCGCGCGGAGGACTATGTCTTTCACTAACCCGTCGGGGTGGGGTTCTTTTGCTGAATTGCCGGAGCTAGGGCGCGCTCCGCTTGCCCTAGCTCCTCGCCTGTGTATTTTTTGGGGGAGCTTGCTCCCCCTTTTATCCAAGATCGTGAGAAAACTGTCAATAAATTACCGTATTAGGCAAGCTTACATCAGCATTACGTAGCCAGGGAGGGGCAAGAGGCTCTTAAGTCACTTTTCCGACGTTGTATGGAAAATTTTAAGAATGAACACCTCTTGCTTTTATCAGAGTCGTCACCGAAAAGCAATAAGCTGTGCTAGAGAGCGTTTTGATGGCGTCACTGCCCTTGACGTGCGCACGTCAAGATTGGCATGCTTCGAATGTTCTTCCGAGTGATCCAGCCTGATCCCTACTGATCCAGATTGATTGCAACTGATGACGCACCCTTTCAACTGATGGTGCACGGGTGATTGATCCTGCCCAAAGCTGCTTAACGGAAGTGAAAAATACAGTCCTCCTTTTCATACACGGTACAGAGGGGCAGGTTCTCGACGAGGTGTTGTTAATGGTGCCATTAGTTTTGCAAACAGCTGCTGTGATGAGGCGATGAAAGTAAATGATATCAATGTTGCTCAGACTTCAGTTAGTGTCTTTATAGAGAGACTATGGCACTGAGTGGAAATTCTATCACGATGATAAGCCAGTCGAGAATTTGATTGGTGGTTCATCCTTCAGAACGTCATTGCCCGGCATAAGTAAAGTTTTGTTCACAACAGTAGATTATGTGCGAGAAAAGAATCCGGCCGAATTATGCCCCAAACAACAGCGCAACGTTGACATTGTTAATTTGAGTGCCATTCCAGTAACAATTTACACAAGCTCCCCCTGCTGTAGGCCGGTACTCCGGCATACAAATCATATTGGCCTACGGCAGTCATTACATCGTGATGATTAACTGATGGTTGATCAGATGCTGTGTGTGTTGCTATGTGGCAACGACTTGGCAACGGCCTCGGACAACCTCTGAATAGGCGTTCAGCCAGGCGTTGGCGAGCGCCTATGCTACTAAAGTTGTCGTGCCTCGTAAAATCATTCTTCATGCTGATATTCCCGACGTTCTACACCGCCAACCCAGACTGAGACCTATGTGATCTCAATGCTGAGCGTCAATTGAGGCCCACGGTTGGTCTCAAAAAGAGGCAATGTTGACATCAAAAGTCATTCCGTTCGGCTTATTCTCAGTTTGAGCGCCACCTCATTTTGAGCTCAATGACTGACATCGAAACGAAGCGGGAGGAGGAGGAGCGAGCGCGGCGCGGAGCGCCGCGCGAGCGACGACGACGACCACAGAGGTGATATGCTAGAGAGAGAAGACGGGCGGGGACCCATTTTGAGCTCAATGACTGACATCGAAACGAAGCTTTCATCCAGCCTCTCTGGGGGCACAGGAAGCTTTGACCAAATTATGAATGCGAATCACGCCGGTTTCGAGATTAGAACATAATGATATTGGGATATAAAATAGTCCATGCAATCCTGTACGGTAATTGTGATCGTCACCCTTCCTCGCTGGACCATTTGCTCTTCCTCCTATTATTGTCCACACACCCACCTTGATTATTGGCACCGACAGACACAAACGGTGAATCCTGCAGACAGGCGTCAGTATAATCGCAGACGGAAACCACGGCGAGGCATACGTACATGGCAAATGAATGAATGTGCAACCTTGGAAAAAATGGATGAACTGCAGAGCGGAGTCGAAGGGAGCACATACCGGCTATTGAAGAGCCCTCCTTATCCGTTCTCGGATGTCCGTTGCCTTTGGATACCCCGCTCCTTGAGCTGATATGACACCGAACTCCGCCTGACTCGACGTTGAAAGGTCGGTGAGTTCACTTGCGCACGTACTATATACTACCTGGAAGATTCATTGAGATGATTGCGGTGAAGAAGTGGAATACGTAGTCGCACCTTGGTTTTAGGTGGTGCGATGCGCCCTGGGCATGGGCTAGCGGTCAATGTGCTGTATAGAAGCCACAACAAAGGTCATACGCACCCGTCAATGAAAACACCTCCCCACAGTCACTCTTTGCAATCACGTCACCATCGCCCCGGCTTGCTGATGGCACAAGTCGATGTTGAGCATGGGCGGCGGCGGAGTCTCCGACGTTCAGAGGGGGCAAGAACCCATTTGAGATATAGTCCTTGATAGGGGAGGAAGAGGGAGGAATTGGAAGGAGAAGATGAGGGGAGAGGAAGAGAACGACGAAGTCACACGTCACAAACAAACCAACATGCCAAATAAGTCACGCGATCAAACCACGTGCGTGGGGACTTGGCGTTTTTCTCTTCAAAAACGCACCAAAACTCGGGGTTTTTTGCGCTAGCTAGCGCAAAAAACCAACTTCCCTTACTCACTGTAGCGGCTACCCCTTTGCTATTTGCCTCGCCGTTGTCATTGAGTAAACTCTACGAACAAGTCAGCGAGCGTCGATCCAAAGGTGTGTTTTGTTTACAGTATCTATTGCTCGTACCATACATACTTATCAACAATGTCCCCACGTAGTCCGCCCGTGAACTGGAGATCTTGTAGCAGGACTGGAGTTCCATCGCGCGCGGTGTTCACACGTAGATAACACATGTATTGGTATATAGACCTTAATATCATCTCATTTCATCCTGAATTTTGCTCCGTAACCCATTATTTTCATTGTCTCGTTCCATGATTTCGTGCTTGTTGAGGGAGCAATTTGGACTTGAGACTGATTTTCATGGAATCGGTACATTAAAAAGGCACATGAAAACGTCGAAAAAGAGTATGATTCTGTTCACGCGCTGAGACATGAATTTCAGGGAACTAGCAGTTACCCGTGCTACGCTACGGTGTAATCCGGGTACAACGGAAAGGCCCCCCAGAGCACGACATACATAATGGAGAAGATTTTTTGCTTGCAATTTTGTTACAAATACATCAGAGTTCAAGTCTAGTTTATTCAATAATGTCTACCATTGCGACGACCACTCGAAGTCCCTTCCCCCTTTTCCTCCTGCTCGTTTCCGTGGTAATGAAGCTTGCGCTTCTTCAAATTCAGCTCGGAAGTGTCAGTGCTGGACTAGGGGTGCTCAATTCTTAGTTCAGTTCGTTCAGTTCACTTTTTAAAAGAAAAATAATTTGTCAATCAGTTGATGGAAACTTGATGGAAACAATCGTTATCAACCACCCGCCCTGCCGCCCTCCGCCCGCCGTGTTCATGCATTCATAGAACATTTTATTCGAAGTTCTGGTTGCGGAAAGATTGAGCCAAATTTTCCTTATTGATGTTGCTTGGAATACCGCAGACGTTGACGGTCGCGTGTGTGCGGAGGCTGATGCTGTCTAGAGGTCCGAGAGGAATCATCTTGAACGTCGGGTCAGCTCAAAGAGGTGTGAAAATGGATAGAAAGAGACAATATCTCCCAACAGATGATAATCGAGAGGAGCAAGCTCCTGAGAGTACACTTCACGCGCGGGCTGAAAACATCAATGAAGGCGCGCAAATAAGCAAAGGGCTTCTTATACACACATGAATAACCGTGCGATAGCAGCCAATGTGGGGAAACTCCAAGTTTTCGACATTAAAACAGCAGAGAGACGCGATGGTTGCGGCGACAGAGGATCCCAAGTAGATTTGACCGCCAATAGAGCCATAACGCACCGACATCCATCCCTGTAGCTTTATCGGCACACTCTCGTTCCCATCTCGCCCTCTGTGCCAGCGATCGTTTGGAAGGTGCTTGCGTTAGAGGCTGAGGTTGACGATTTTCACGGGCTCTTTAATGTCTTCTGTTGGTCTCATCTGACTCGGAGTTGACTAAGAGATCGCGGAGAGATCGCATGGAAGCGTTAAAGAAATACTTTTATTGAAGGCGATGCTACGGTGTACAGCTACATTGCGACTTGGGCGTGTGGAGTTGGTCTGGAGCATTGTGGAGCGGAGGTCGGAAGACGTGCGAGACAGTAGCGGAGTTGTGGTGAGCTGTTTGGCTGTGGACAGATGACGTTGGTGGGGTGTTCGGGTGTTCCCGGAACCCACTTTGTCCAGAGTCAACCCTCGATTGTAATATAGATGTTCAGAATACTAGCAGTGAGCCCATGCTTCGCCATGGGATTCCGCTCTTCTGCCCTACAAAAACCAGGTGCTCCTCGCGGCCCCGTGTGCGAGCTCACTCCATCTCAAATGGCTTGGTTTCCTACATACATACATATAGTGAATACAATGCAAAAATCTCATCTTAAGCCGTTTACAATGTTGAAATGCCTGGGGAAATTCCAAGCATCATCTCCCGTCGTTGTTCCTCAATAAACACCTCGCCGAACCTCATCCTCATACCGAAGCATCCTACTTTGGTAACTTTCCCGATATCGGTCATTGCGGCGAGGCTGATTGACATCGTATTCGTGGTCGAGGGCTTGATCTAAGGACTGAGTCGGATCTGTGACGAACAAAACAGTAAGCTAGACAATATAGCTCCAATTGGGTGGACGCGTACCGCATTCAGGAGATAACTTTAGTGTGAAGTCCTCAGATCGCAAGTCTCGCGTACCAAACGACCATCGTTCTCTTTTTCCTTTGCTTCTCTCTTCCTTCGTCTCTTTTGGCCCGCCGAACGCCGTTCAGACTCGGACTAAGGAAAAATTACTTTTGAACGGGTCCGGCACGACATTTTGTTGAATTGCTGACCTGACTCCGACTCTTCCTTGAAACAGGATTCGCTCTGATCTCCACAGGTGCACCTCTGACTGCACTCAGCTCGCCGAGATTCCCCTCGCGCTCCATTGTTCTGCTAAGCAAAAAGGGCTCCGGCTGAGTCATAGAGGGCGTCTTGGGCAGCAGTGGGCGAAGACGGCTCGTTGTGGCGGGCATGGTTGAGCATCGAGTGAATCGACATCGTGCAGAGAGACGGGTGGAGCACGCGGGCACGAACTCAACATCTCGACAAAATGACGCACCAGTGGGGCGGTTCACGGCATTTTGTTAGCGGTCAATGTCCCTTTCGTTTGTCTTGTCTTGTCCCACCCAGACACGAAGTCTTTGGTTCTTATATAGATGCTCGATGATTTTCGGTGTAAGAGGACATGAATTTCGGGGTACCAAGGTATGGTGCGCGTCACTTAGTCACCGCCTCTCCGCGACAACGCTAACTGTGACCCCAGCTTTTGCCCTAATTTTGATTCCTTTTGCAAAACAACTCCTTTTCAACAGAGGAACAACTTCCCAAGAGGGATTTCTAAAATTTAAATAATTGAAGGAGCTATAAATTTTCACCCCACCCAATTTGGCAGTATACACCAATTGCGATCTTGCTGGCCTCAGGCTCCAGAACCCTCAATACGAGGGATATTAAGCACCACTCCTATGCCAAAACCCAAATCGCACCAGTAGGTGCATCAAAAGTCCACTCAAAAAGTCTCCAAATTGGTCGAAATCCAGGCTTCAATAGGGTGTTTTGAAAAAATTTCGGCCTCTGGCCGATTTGGCAGTAGTGCAAAGGAGGCGGTGACTAAGTGACGCGCACCATACATGATTTTCATGTGCCCCCAGTCTCACAGTGAAGATTAATTTATTCACCCACTGTGTGACAGCTTAGCCCAAGTTTATACTCGTCATCACCAAAAGTAACCGGAATCAGAAATTGCATGTTTCCTGACACCTAGTTCAGTCACCACGGTGCCAAAGCTGCCCTGTAGGTAGTAACCAGTTATATGCTACTGCACACAGAGCTGCGTTGACGTGCTGTGATTTTTGGGCATTGATATTTGATCCTCTTTTTATACTTATAACTCATGGTGAGAATGTGGTACGTTGTTTTTCAGCTCTTATTGAAGCATGAAAACTTTCTGTGAAGCCCTGAGCTGTTATATACGGCCACATAAGATAGGAAAGCTATTTTTCAAATGCTCACTGACCAGAAATACTGCTGACCTATTGCCGAAAAACGCGATCTCTATGTTTGCTGGAATAAATTTGATGCCCGACTCATATCATGTAAGTTGTAGCAAACACCACAAAATCTGCGTGCTAAAAGCAAGATTCCGGTTACTTTTGGGAATGACGAGTAAGATAGAGAGCGTGGGATCCCGGCACCTTACTTAAGGATGTTATGTAATGCTTCCCACGGCCAAATGCCCAGGTGCGCAAAAAAATTTCATGGTTTGTCCGGCCTGCAGAGGGGCTGACCTACAGACTCAGAAGACATTCTCGCTGTTTTGGCACTGAAATTTTGGGTTTCGCTTTGAAAAGCACCTTCCAAACTGCAAGGGAGGTCCCGTCACCAATCACGCCCAACAGGTTGACAGGTCCCACCCTCAAGCGAGCTGCCGAAGCGTGCCGAGATTACTATCCTGTGGCTGTGCTGGCCAAATTCTCCTCCGAGATTTTTGAAAATGGTGAGTTTAGCGAGGCCCCCGGTCACTGACATATAGGTCTGTAACATCCATAGAGTAAAACAACGTCCAATTTGAGAGGTCTATTTGGCGAACCAGCCATCTGACAGAGGTTTTGACTAGATAGGGCGATGCAGCTCCTCTAAACTAAGCGTTTGCGCGCATTCTCAGAAAAAAATCGTGGTTTTTGAAGCCGCCAGAGCGCCATCAGTGCTGAAAAATAGAGTAAATCAGGCCAAAATTCGGGTTTTCAATGTTACAGACCTATATGTCAGTGACCGGGGGCCTGTTTAGCGAATATGGGCACAAACTGAGCAGCTTGAGCCCGGAGATGTTTCCTAATAAGGTATAGTCGGAGTTTGAAATTTCCGTCTGTCGGCCGAAGGGCAAAGGCCTTAATGAAGGGTTTGAAACTCGACTCACAAGGAATACTCAGATAATCTAACGCCATCTGTGACAGCACAGGGTACTCGCGTCGATGATTCCACCACCATTTCATAGGGTTGTCAGTGTTGGTCCGCGAAGAACCCTATAAGTGGGCTATAATGAGGCCTATAGCATTCGTCGAACAAGTCTGAAGGCCTTAAAGTGGGTACGGGTTGGGTACGGGCATTGCCCTTGCCGAAAACGGCAGCTTTGTACTTGTTTAGTTCGTAGAGGTGCTTGGTTCCAATTTTGCAAAGGTTTCACCGCCCGAAAAATGGGGTGTATCTCTTAGTACTACTGAGGTAAAATCTTCATAAGAGGCATAGAAATAAAAGTTATCCCTTTTGGTACGCCCTCCCTCAACCTTCATCTCAAACCTGCTGCATTTTCTCAACACTACACCATTTCGAGGGGAAGGCAAAGGAATTTTACAAATTCAAGGGATAACATTTGAGGCCCTATACAAATGGAGCATATTCCCCCCTCAAATTATATGGCTAGGATGTGTTCTGAATAAACGATGGATTTTATTCCGTTTCCCCCTTCGTACGCGGGAGTCACAGATGTCACACTTACTGTGTACTGCCGATACACCTCTCTGCTCGGCCAATTTCGCTCAAGTATGCACGCTGCCAATGTCATAAACCGTACTTCCTTCCCTGGGAACGCTATCCGACCACGAAAAGGGAGTCAAACGGTGTTCAAACAGGCGAAGACCAACTATATCCGAACTTTCGGCCAGTTCGGCCGAAACTGGTTAGTCCTCTTCGCAAGTCGGAAATTTAAGGCAAGGTTTGGGCAAGGTTGGTCCAGGATGCCAACCCAGACTGCCCAGATGCAGCATAAATGTATGGAGAGTGAATATATTCAGATTTTGAAGCTAATGGAACACAAAATGTTGGGAAGTTGCTGGTTGCAGCACAATAAATTGAGTATTTGAGAGCAAAATTTTGTTTTTGTGGGGGGTCCAATTAGGTTTAGGTATTTGACACAACATTCACCGCGAAAGTTAGTCTCTATGGGTATTGTGCAAGCCGGAACAGAGTGGAACATGGAAACCCAGGAGTTGACTGGGAACAAACAAGTACAAACCTGCCGCTTCCGGCAAGGGCAGTGCCCATACCCACTTAAAGAGGGCTATAAAGTCACATGTCTTTGCTCCAGTCAACAGAGGCAGCGAGCGGGGTGAGTGGCACTAGCTAAGGTGCTGAACAGCGGTTCATTTCGTCTGAAGGTTGATTCTGCTGTGTTTTCAAAGGTTTTTCTTCCAAAAATAATTGCAGCTTGAGGCGTGGTCCAAGCGCTAACACGTGACATTTATAGGCCTATAAAGCCTTATAGCTATAGGCCTTTGCCCTTTAAAAGGGCTTTAGGGTCCGCCGACCCACTTTTAAGGCCTATAGGACGGTCACTGCCGGCTAAGTGCTTCCAGCCGTTATAGTAAGTAATACCTGCTTGCTCGTCATTACCACTATAACGGCTGGTACCTATCGAGCCTACTCTTCTGAGGAGTCTTCACGAATCCTCAAGCCCTTTGGTAGAATTATGCATTGATACTAGTAGAATACATGCCGGAAATTTCCGGGGGCAAAAAGTAAAGAGAGGGAGCAGGAAATCGTGAATTCTGGCCCAGTGGGAGAATTCATACCTATTGGGCACAATAGTAGTGCAAAGGAGGCGGTGACTAAGTGACAAGTAAACCCCCGATTTTTGGATAATTCTATTTGGGAACCCCAAACTCTCGGCTAAGGGGCTCCCAAATAGAAAGAGTCTATTTGGGAGCCCCAAATTTCCCGGCGAGGCCCGGCGACTCCATGGCATCAATTGATCTGGGTGAACTGGCCGGTTTGCGGCACTATATTGAATAATCTAGGATTTGTTGAAATTGGCTTCAAGATGACATTGGTTGCGGTGCAATTTGCGATTTCCAGACCTGGATTTGGTTCGCTTACTCTTACAGTCAATGTACTGCTAGACTCCGACATGGGCCGATAAACGGCCCGCAGTGAGGATAATGGAATATTGTTGTTGTTGTTGTTTTGACTACCCCGTCTCTTCGCGAGATATTCTTCTTTCATTACTTTACATACTGTACCGCATCTCAGCTCCTAGAGCGCGACGAGCTATCTTATCCATGAAAACCCTCTGGCCTCCCCCCCCCGCAATGACAGTCACGTGACATAATACATATGATTGGTATGCCATTTCCTGGCCTACAGTAGGGGGATCTTGCGCAAATTGTCACCGGCTAGAGCAGAAACGAATCAAACGATGAGTCCGTGTTGATTCCGCGTGTTTGCAGCCAAGGATCAGGCGCAACAATGCCTCTATTACTTGGATCAAGCGGGATCACTCAAGGATCAGCTTGACGACTCGCGCATCACTCGGAAAGATCATCTATCACAGATGTATCGATTACATCAAAAACGCTCTCCTGCACAGCTTGTTGCGTTTCGGTCACGGCTCTGATAAAAGGGGGAGCAAGCTCTCCCAATTACCTTTCTCGGGATGGCGTGGGTTCGAACCTGGGAGGTCAATTACCTACTTTTTTTGGTTCACTTCCAATCAAATACTTTGAACAAGTCTCTTCTGTTATCCATGCTTCTTGGTTGCATTATCGAATCAGCGGACCCCTAAGAATGGCTAGCTCTTTTGCTGCTTTCCTTGCCTAACGCAGCTGGATTCTGTGTCCAGCGATTACAAATTCGAAACTGCCGAAAAATTTTGGATCACAGTGGATTCCGTTGGGGAGAGAGATTCCCAACCCTAACCACCAGAGAAAAGATTAAAAGATCAAAAATTAAAACAAAAGATTAAACCAAATATACTGACCGGGAATCGAACGCTGAACATTCACATGATGCCATCGGGTCTCCGTAACACTACATACATCCACTACACTAGAGAGCATTTAGAGACCGTAAAAATAGAGCATAGTCATGGCTTACGCCAGCGCCGAATTTCCTAATAAGGCAAGTCATTGGAGAAGTTCGACAGCCACAAATGAGGCGGGTTGGATGGCACAGTGGTAACCATCCCTTAAGGTCAACCACGCGCACACTGCCAAGGTCGCAGGTTCGAATCCTGCAGCCCCCACCCTCGGGGAAACAATTTAGACACTCAGTCTGGCTTAACGGTTACTATGTTTAACATAAAGTTATCCCGACCCACTGTGTGGATCGGGTCAACCCCCCTATGCTCTGCTGCATCCAGTGCAGTCAGGCGGTGGCCAGCTGGTAACTACGGTTACCCTCTCCCGGGGAATGGCGACGGCTTACGGATCGCCTGCTCAATGCGGCAGGGCTGTTCGATGACAGAGTGATCTCAGCGTTCATCACATTCTCCTCGGGTGAGGATTGAGCCCTCGACCCCCCAGTGGGAGTCGGGATAACTTTAACACCTATATTGTCAAGTTCGGCGTAGAAGCAAGCAGAATGAGAGGAGGTAAAGTCCACACACTGTGGGAAAACTCCATCAATTTTGATAAGGCAAGGGTACGGTTATGTGGCCGCTGATTGTTCCAGACTCTTATGACAGGGTTCCCTTTGGGATGGCATAAGAGTCTGGTCACGAGACTATCCCACACGGTTGATTTCGCGCTGAACGATGATCGCGATGCTCTGTTGGAGAGCACGGAAGTTCAACTTCTTGAACCCTTCTAAATTCGCACGATTTCCTCCCTCGACATCGAAATGGTCGTCGAGGAGGGCGAGGATACCCAAATGGTTTGATTTTGATTTTTCGAAGACCATTTCGAACGTTGAATTGATTTTGAACAAGATTTATTGATTTTTGTATGAAGATTGAGCTCGTCGTGGTCGACAATCTGGAGGGCGGATGTGACGGATCGGCGTTCGCATCCGCTCACGGCGAGATCTGCCCGTGTCGTCCAGTGTTGCAGTTAAGGGTCTTATTAAGGATGCCTCCCAAAATTAAGGGCTTAAAGCTTATTAAGGCTTATTAAGGGTGCCAAATTAAGGGTCAAATTAAGGGTTATTTCCCAAAATGGCTGAGTGAGCCAGGAGCGAACTACGGCACTATGAATGATCAACTAGTGCTATTCACAATATTCCCTGCCTAACACATTGTCTCAGACTCTCATTGGCCCGTTGATGGGCCATATTGATGGCATCAGCGCTTCGTTAAGGGTTATTAAGACCTTAACAGTGATTCCTCACGATATTAAGGCCTTAGCTTAATAAGCGTTAAGCCCTTATTAAGGCTAAGCCCTTAAACCCTTAACTGCAACACTGGTGTCGTCCCCATGACTCCACGGACACAGCCTCGATAAGTAGTTTAGTTCTTGTCGTAGTAGCTTTTCCCTTGGTCAATTTAGTACTTACACCAGTTCTCTCTTGATCCCTGTGTGCCAGAACTCGACTCGCCCTCGCTTCCGTCACATGATTGCCGCACATCATGAACATCCACTCGACTAGAGAAGCAGGCACGATGAATAGTTGGGCCAAAAGATTTCGTAGGACGCTTGCAGCACCGACTGTAGTTGATTAGTCGATGATAGTTGGCCGCAAGGTATGAATTTTGCTCTTCCGTAGGCGGAGTCGGTGCTTGCTATGCTTCAACCACTTTTGAGTTCGTCTTTATGACCGAGTGTATGTTGCCACGCCCGTTGCATCTTATTTACATTGTCGAATAGAAAAAGAAACTGCAGCCCGAGTGTAGCTGTGAACGCGCCAAGGAGTTTCAACCGTACTTCCGAGTCCGCCGCCAGGACATGAAGGTTGGCAAGCGTAGTCTTGTACGCAACTGACCATCCGAGCCGGCTGTAAGGGGAGAAGGGCCCAGGAGCCAAGTCGATAACAAACCTGGGGATCAGAGATCCCCAGCAGACTACTTATATACAAGAGGTGACGTAAGATATGACATAAGTGAGCACAGCATGATGAGAGAACTTCTGCCCAAGACTAAGCAAGTCATAGCTGTGGAGTCCCCTGACATCACCCCCTCTTCAAGATTCGTCGCCCAGTAGAATGAACAATCTTTCAAAATCCTGGATCGCCACGGAAGAGTAGGTTGCCCTGGGAGTCAATCCGCGTATCAGACGCAGACACTGCACCGCCTCGCCGTGCCGTCTGTGGTGGACGTCCCCTTTCAGGTCGAATAGCATCAATGGCCATAGGCGAAGGAGCTACTGAACGTGGAGAGGGGGACGGGACAGCAGTGGACATGGCCACCGAGGGGGCATAAGGAGTAGAGCTGGGGCGTGGAGTAGCAATTGGGGACGCCATTACCTGCGTAGGAATAGAGATGGTGGCAGGGTTATGGGGTAGGGAGTGAGAGGCGGGGTAGGAAGACTCCTGTGGTGCAAATCGCACCCCAGACTTCCTTGGCTGTGTAGCGGCACCTGGGTGCGGCTGAGCACTGGCCGCTGGAGGGGGCGGAACCGGAGCTGGTGGCTGAGACGGGTGGACGGGGTGTGCGCGCTTCTTCAGCGGGCGACAGCCCTCGCCAGAAGCGTTCGGCAAAACCGGCACCGGGCCAGGAGGGGGAGGGGCAGGGTCCCCGGAAAGGCGTGACGGACCTTTCTTCTTACAGCGGATACGCTTACGCATGAAACGCTTCCCAAGCGCAATTAGCGCTTCACCGATTTGCTGGTCGGTACCGCGGATAGATACACGGCGCTCCAAGGGGGAAGCCTTATCAGTATAGGCTCGAAGTTGGGCGCCGGAGATGTCGTGCGACTGATGGAGACCCTTACCACCACGGCCAACGATATGCCCGACGACCGAGTCAGGCACCACAAGCGTACACGAGGAGTAGCTAAATACGCGTGTCTAAAAATCTCAATATCCTTCAATAACCGTTCGGCGCGTGAATTTACACGGTGAGATCAGGGTGCTTTGAGGTAAAAGTTCAAGGTATAAACTGTTTGAATACCTCCCGGCTACACACCGGATTGGCGCTAGTCACTGAGAGAGAGAGATGCGTGAGAAATATGATTTTTGTCTACTTTTGGGCAGATGACTCGGCTCTCGAGTCCGCAATACCTCTACAGCAAGGGAGGGCCTCGGCAGCCCAAGAACAAAGCTCTGCGCAAGCGACCAGCCAAAGGTGGGGGAGGAAGAGCGCAGAAGCCAGAGGCACTCCACAAACAGTATGCTAGTGCCAGCCAGTCTCACGTCGCCGCGCAATCTGTGCTTGACGGGAGACGACAAAGAAAAACTAAGGAGGAGGAGGGCAGCGAAGGCGGGGAGAAAGCGAACGTGGTGGGAGGAAGCAAAAAAGATGAGATGATGAGGAGGGGATGACGTGATCTTAGCCAATCCCCTTGGTCTCTCCAGGCCATCCATCTCAAGTTTGGAGCAAAATGAGGGCGGATTGACGCGGCCGCGACGCGTCGAAGAAGGCCAATCAATGCGCTGATCGGACGGGTTGCCACCGCGAAAGCTCAGTGCAGGAAGAAAGGGCTGCTTGCTCAAAGGTCAATAGCGTACCCCAAATGCCTTCTCAACGCTCTGGGTCCACGCTTAGCGGAGCTTTGAGGAACAACACCTTGTAGTGACACACCAGGGCCACTGAGTGTAGGTGACATTATTTTTTTTCTGGGGGAGTTATAATATTATGGTGCCTGATATTTAGGTACCAGCTGACCCTGTATTGGAGCAGTAAGAGAGGTTGATTTCCAAAAGAATAATGCCTCCAGATGCTAGGCTCCGGTGGTATATAATATTATTATGCCTACACAACAAAGGACTGCTCACCTTAGACTAGCCAAAAAAAAATTCTTTCCCTGCTGTTCAGGTGACAGCTGACTGCCCGGTCAAGCTGTTATATTTTTCAGCCAGCTGAGTAGCTAGCTCACAGCCTATTATACCCAGTATAATATTAAGTCACTTGGGTTGTTAGCACTCAGCTCATTAGTGAGGTTGAACACAATAATACTTGTTCACCTGCATGACTGGCTTGAGCTGTTCGTGACACAGAAAACATTTTGCCTTGACAGATGGTATCAGCTGTCCAAGTGAATAATAATATTAGCCCTAGTCCCTTGGAGTCAGCTGATGGACCCTGTAGAGCACCATATTATTATTGCGGCCAAATCTTTAGCAGGAGATCATTGCCAAGAAGAATATTTGTTGTCTGTCTGACTAGGGATGAGCTGGTGGAGATAACAGATATTGTTGTACCTGTGCCCCACGACACAGCTACCACACAACTGGCACCCATAATAATAATATCTCCCTTACATAGCTGGTTCCAGCTCCCGATACAGAGAATATTATTCAATCTGGGGGCTACTGTTCAGCTGACACAATTGTGACGCTAGTAATAATATTACATTGGCTGTGCAACAGAACCCAGCTGACCATCAGATATATTTTTTCAGTGCCTAATTCACTGGCTCTGCTTGTTAGATGGAACAATATTACTTGCTCTACTTAGCGAATTACAGCTCATAGTACGCATACCCGCTAGATAACATCATCTTGCCTATCATATAGTATTATCCTCCTTGCGACTAGGGTTCTGCTTTCTGAAACTATAACAATATTATGTGCCAGTCAGCTAGGGAGAAGCTACTCATATTTTGATAAGGGTTCCAGACACTGAGAAACTGAGGTCACAACAAAAGAAAAAGTGTGGAGTGAAATGATTGTCTGTCTGAACGGTAGAGTACGCGGCAGAGCAGAAGAGCTGAAATTTAACGCAACCAAAAAAAGCACCAGTACCAGGGTTGGAACCCGCAATCTCTTGACAGCAATAGAACAGCACAGACATCTACTACCAATACACCAACCAGGCATAGCACAAATCTTCTATTAGCACTTACCCTCGTGCTGCATTCCTTTCTAGCAGGCAGCCTTTTGCGAGCCTCAATAACAACATTCCTTTTTGGATACTGACTCCTAGCACCCAAAAAAGGAAATTTCTCATAAAATGCCCTTACTTATGCATAGCCAATGTAGGCTGTTGATGATAACAGCTTATACTGATTCTTGGATGGTGTTTGAGAACAATGCAGTTCTATAACTTTGAAAAACAGCAGTGCAAGCCTGTGAAACTGTTGAAATACTCAGACTGAATCTACCAAATGCAATATAGTTATCATAAAGTGTTCCATATACTCTGATAAGGTCATGCTACATAATTGAAGTATCCTTGAATGTCTTAGCATTCTTATTACTATCTAATATGCAGCTATGCAATGAATTTACCCTACATCAGGAAATTGTTGCCTAAGTGATCATGGTACATGTACTGGACAAATAAACTTTGTAATGTGTAATACCCTCACTTCCTGAGGTGATTGTGCATGAAGTCTGTATATCAAATGTGCGACATTCTAAGACTATTGTTGATATCTCATCCAATGTCATTTATGTCTATATTTCCTTACCCTTAGTTCATCACTTGTTGTTAAGCTTGCTTCAAGTCAATAAAGCTTGTGTCCGTTATCTGAAAAACTGTTTTTTGTCATAAATCCAACCTTCTTGTGCACTTCTGATCTCATATTATCAAATATGTGTTTTGGATAATTTGATGAATTGTGTGTCAAGGAGGGCATATCAGCCAAATCTGATGATACAACATGACTTAGAATATTAATTCCCATCCAAAAATGCCTTCTTACATGAGAATCGACCAAGATCTGAGAAAGTTGTGTTTTCGGTAAAGTGGATTGAGAGACCTCAAAACTTGCACATGGACTCAAGGTCATTTTAGCATACATTCATGTAACTGTCTAGGAGAACTTATTTTGAGCAAGTTATGAACTCAATGAGAGCAGTTTGAGTGTCTTCAACGCCATATCTGCCATGTTTAGAGGGCTATTCACAGATCAATTCAGAAATGTCAAAAATGATCTTGAGTATAGCTCAAGAATTTGACGAGATTGTAGCATATGTCTGGTGACAAAACCTTTTTACAGCCCAAAAATTGTCTAAACTAGTCTGTCTCACCTTTCATCATACTCCTTTAATGAGCTAACAGGGAGACAGACTTTGGTTGTTGTTGCAATGAAATCACATTATAGGATGGTTCCTGATAGTGTAGTTTGTTATCAAAGGCAAAGATATCTCTCAGTGAAGTACTGTGGCCTATATTGGGCAGCACAGATGAATAGGGAGGTACAGGATCAGCACAATATGTGTTTCCACAGAATACAACATATGCTGGCTTTTCTAAATGATAAGATTATTGTATTTAATTGATAGAAGGAGTACCACTCTATATCAGTGTCGTGTCTTGTGGCCATTGCTGCTTTGTCAAACAGTGAATCATGTTAGGCTACATAAAGTAGAAATATTTGGTGGTTTTGTGTGGGTTGGCAGGCCACCAGTACTGGCATTAGATGTTGCAAATCTCAAGAATAGACAACAAAACCGCTTGATACAAGTTCAAAGTTGAAAACATGCAGGATTTAACCTGTGCCTAGCTGTGATGTTGAAAATTTCCTTTTTGGGATGTGAGGTGTAGTGTAATTGCCTTTTTCAAATGGGAAGCGTTGGTAGCCCAAAAAGGAAACAACCCAGTGGTAGAGTCGAAAATAACGATATCAATTGAGAGCATTGCTGGGTTTTCTTTTGCATTTAATCATGTTCTAAGGATGTCTACGGTGTTTTTGTGGTTACTCAAATATATAATTGAGCTTGGGTCTAGATACAATATTATTGAGCTTTGCCAAACATTTAGGACAATAATATTGTTTCTGCGAGAAAAGTTATAAGTGCACACACATTCATTTCCAGATAGGCTGCTCGAAAACAGCATGTTTGACTGTTATACGGCACAAGCAATATAAGGATGAGCTGAAGCCTAACTGTCAGATGATAATATTTTTTCAATGCTTTTGGTAGAGTGATAATGAACGTTTGAAAAAAAGTGAGCGACGCATTCCACTCATTGTGCTATACTGATACCATGGAGAAGGAGGGAGTTGAATATATCACACCGCAGATAAAAAACAATGCCTCTTTGGTGTAATGGCTGAATTGTTTGTCATTAAGTTTCTCTTGTTATCAGGATGCTCAGGCTTCGAATCCTAGTATATCCTATTTTAGTTATTCTTTTTTGATTATTGCATTCAGAGAACAGCTGAGGAATATTATTTTTATTGGCAAGCTGATTCCGAACGTCCAAGGCCCAATAATATGTCATATAACAAGCTCTGGCCGGAGATGTAGCTACATCAATCTTATTTGTTCATGAGCTACAATCTGACAGATAGGATGAGAAATATTGTCCTGTTTGATTAGCTGTGACTGGCTAGGTAGGGCAAGTAATATTTGCTACATCAACAAGCAGAGCCAGTGAATTGGGCACTGAAATTATTATTACCAGTGTGACAATTGTGTCAGCTGAACACTCACAACCAGACTGGATGATATTCTCTGCATCGGGAGCTGGAATCAGCTACGTAAGGGAGATAATATTATCATAGGTGCCAGTTGTTTGATAGCTGTGTCCTGGGTCACAGGTACAAAAATATTTGTTACCTCCAGCAGCTCATCTCTAGTCAGACAGACAACAAATATTCTACTTGGCAATGAACTCCTGCTAAAGATTTGGCCGCAATAATAATATGGTGCTCTACAGGGTCCATCAGCTGACTCCAAGGGACTAGGGCTAATATTATTATTCACTTGGACAGCTGATACCATCTGTCAAGGCAAAATGTTTTCTGTGTCACGAACAGCTCAAGCCAGTCATGCAGGTGAACAAGTATTATTGTGTTCAACCTCACTAATGAGCTGAGTGCTAACAACCCAAGTGACTTAATATTATACTGGGTATAATAGGCTGTGAGCTGTAAGCTACTCGGCTGGCTGAAAAATACTATTGTATCACACCAGCTCGATCAGCTAGATGCTAAGATTCCAAGGAAATAATATTCTAACAGCTTGACCGGGCAGTCAGCTGTCACCTGAACAGCAGGGAAAGATTTTTTTTTTTTGGCTAGTCTAAGGTGAGCAGTCCTTTGTCGTGTAGGCATAATAATATTATATATCACCGGAGCCTAGCATCTGGAGGCATTATTCTTTTGGAAATGAACCTCTCTTACTGCTCCAATACAGGGTCAGCTGGTACCTAAATATCAGGCACCATAATATTATAACTCCCCCAGAGAAAAAATAATGTCACCCTAGACACTAGGCCTCAGCTGCGAATCCGGCGGATTTCGGGGGACCCTATGATCTAGCCATTAATCATTTGTAGGAGACCTGCTATCTAGGTCATTATGGACTGTATATTGTGACAGGGTAACTATCAGCTTTTCCTGTTTTCCTCTTATATTAAAGCCTTTCAGGTCTGACTGTCTCAAGGACTCTGCCAGGGGCTTGATGCCGAGGTCAAACAGAAGGCACGATAGGGGGTCGCCCTGCCGGACACCTCTTGTAACGCGGAATGGGTGTTGACTTTTTTCTCCGTTTACAAAGACGTACGTCCACGCGTCACTGTACAATGCTTTAACCGTGTTAATAAATTCTTCGGGTATGTTGTAGGTAGCCAGCGTACGCCACAGGTAGTCGTGTTCAACTTTGTCGTACGTGTCCGCGCCGCCGTCGCCACTTGCTCATCACCCTGGCGACAGGCCATCACATTCGGAAATTCGAAAACACTCTTCACGGGCTGCCGTATGCTTGTTCTCCCTGCTCGATTTCCGATTATGCACTTCAGCTGGGTTTGCCTCAGCATCTGTTGACGCGGACACTCAATTCTACCTCAGTGACGGCAAGAACTGTTGGTCGGCTTCGACGAATGCTATGAATTTTACAAGGCTCCTTCAAAGCTTCAAGTCCTTTTTCAATCTCGGCGCTCTTGTTTGAATCGACGTTTCATCAACTCAGCAACCTGATTCAGCGCCACTTTACCCCCTCCGCCTCTTATCCTCCTTGCGACCCATAATCCAGGCGTATCAAATTCATCCCTTCAAGTTCTCTGTCGGCTCTGATATGGTTTCAACTAGAGACACCGCGGCGCTCAATACACTCCCTTCAAAACTTCTTGATATGCCTGTGACAATCAACCCTTCTTCTACCTCTGCAACGTAAATCTCCGAATCAAGTACCGTGCTTTATTCACAATCCGTTCCCGGCCCCTTTGCCTCCTTCCCCTGCTCCTCCTATCTGCCGCACTATCGAGTCTCCCTTGGCTGGTGTCGGACTACCGATTATATACATGTAGTGCTTATTCTTGTTGCAATATATGATTTATTTCGCATTTTTATTGTGTGTGCTTTGAGCCACTTCGACGACTTCGAGCGCTATAAGCGCTATGACTTTGGCTACTATGACCGACTATGGGTGTCTATATGGCTGACAACACCCCACCCAGGTTTCTATGTAGCTCAGCCCTCTGCTATGACGACTTCGACGTCTATGGGGTGCTATGTGGGTCTATGGCGGTCTTTGGCGCAGTTTCAGTTTTTCCTGATGTTCTCAATGAAAACATAGTCGATTCACTCGATCCTTGATTGTAAGTGGTAGCCAGGAGAGTAAACTATAAGTCTACAACAAACGCCACCCATTTCCGCTTCCTAGTCCACCCACAATCAAGCGCAAAAGCTAAACGTTTCGCTTCGGGGTTTGCGACTGTACTTACCGGCCTGAAATTACGGCATCTCTTCTTCAGAGAACGCAAACATGTCCAAATTGGTTCAATTTTAAAGATTGATTCACCAACTCAAAACAAAACATTGCATGTCATGCCCATACCATGAAAGTAGTAGAATAAATAATTTAGAAGAGCCCTGTATTACTTAAAGCTGTTTGAGTTTCGAAATTCCCCTCTAAAAAGCCAAATTCCAGTTACTTTTGGTCACACCGAGTACACCTTTTCTCTTTTTCATGAACACTGCGCCGTGGCGCACGCTCAGACACCTAAACCAGCGACGGGTCCACCACAAGCCCTCTTCGAGCGACTAGTTAAACTACCTCGGCCAGCTTCTGGTACACCTTCCCAGCACCTTGCTCGTGGTCTCCGATGCACCGTACCGGTTCTATCTTGACGAAGATTGTAAAGAGTGATTGAGTGCAGTGAGGAGGAGGAGGGTTATAGCCAAGTTATAGCAGTAGATTCAGCTAGATTTTACAGCCACAAACATGATAATTCGACATCTTTGTATGTCACGCAGTCCTCAGGGAAACCACCCGACCGTTATGCGTTACCGTTGAAACGAAACAGGGCGGGCGTTACGCGTTACGTTTCACCCATACAAAGTGCTACAGTAACTGACAAGTACCATGCCTTTACTTGTTACCCGTAAATAAGGAACCTCGTACCCGTACAAGTTACAAGTTAGTTACGCAAGCGTGGGAACACAAGTTAACTTGTGGCACGCATGCCGAAGCGGGCAAGTTACGCACAAGTTAGTTCCCACAAGTTACTTTTTACGGACTCTCGTCGCGGGCACTGGCAATAGAAGCTAAGTACTGGACTGTCGTGCGTGGCACTCATCCCCCTCACTCTTTATATCTACCCTACTAGCCATATTACCTGCGTCTCCAGTTCTATCTCTACCCTCCGCGCGTCGCGACGTGTGGCATCAATGCCGCATCATTTGTAGTGTGTATACGATTACTGTACCATTTCGATCAATTCTCCCCGCCTGTGACGCGTGACCCAAATATTCGAACTTTGGATTTCTCAAAACACCTGGGAGCGCCGTGACACCCTAAAAAATTCGTAAATAGTTCAAATTACAGCACTCACATCCCCAAGCATTTTTAGAGCATTTGAGGCAAGTATGAATGAAAAACAACAGCTTGAAACCGAAATATTCACAGGGTGAGCAAAATTTGCAAGGTTTTGCATGGTTTCACTGCCAAAAAAGGTGTAATCAAGCCGGCCGCTATACTAAACGAGACTAGGTTGTACACTGACCATTGAACGGTGTTCAGAAGCAATTTTGAGGACGCAAAAACAGGGTGGGGGCGAAAAAATCGAATTTTTGACGATTTTTCAGAGATTTTGTGACTTTTTTTCGACATTCGAAAAAGGTCTCGGTGACCCGTGACAGGTACAAAAATATTCGTAAAAAATCGGCCCTGTGACGCGTGACATACGAATTGAATGAAATGGTACAGTATTGCAACTCATACAACCAGATGCACTCCAAAGCACCTTTTTAAAACTGCTTGAATACAAGAGAAGAACAGTCTGGACCATCCAAAAGGCAATCTGGACTGTAACGCCAGAAACGCGAGAAGGAGTCTGAGGAGCCCAAATTTCCTTTTCGGGAAAAATTGGTGTTTGCCATTATTTTCAGAAATTGCTGTAAGGGGCCTTAGAATGGAAAATGGGGATTTTTTTAGGCATTTTCAGGTGCATTTTTTTGGCGAGTTCCAAGCCGCTTTTGCTTCTTACGGCTTGCTCCTACTAATTTTGACAGTTGCAGCAGCCTATCAATCGCTCCCTCCACGGCAATGCAGGTGGTAGCCGAGAAGTTGACTGGCCTCATGTTCCGATGTGCTTCGGGAGCAGCAAGGCCCCCGGTCACTACCTACTAGGTCGGTCGGAATAGGGTAAATCTGCCTCGAAAAATCGCGATTTTGGGTCCGCAAAATAGGGTAAATCTGCCTGAAATCGAGCTAGGTCGGTCCGCAATACTTAGGGTAAATCTGGGGGCTCTGAGCTTCAGTTTTCAACCCACTGGCCACTTCAGAGGAACGCAGATGAAGTGAAGCGACGCGACCGCGCATTCCTCGCACGCTCAAATGGCGCGAAAACGCCGAAAAACGCGATTTGGGAGCGAAAACGGCGAAAAAGAGTGGAAAAATACCGAAAAATCGAATATTGCGGCATTTTTCGGTCCGCGATAGGGTAAATCTGCCTCCAAACGGTCAAAATTCATAGGGTAAATCTGCCCAAATGGGCGGACCGACCTTATAGGTAGTGACCGCGGGCCTGAGCAGCACCAACTTTTCAATACCGTTTGATCCTTACGCGCTGCCGGGCATCCCACGGCTGCCGGGCTTGCAGAGGCTAGCGGAGGACGTGACGTAATCTAACCTAAGGCTTAATTAAGGGTTAAGATGGATCCAGCTTCATGTTAAGCCTTAGCATTAACTTGAAATTAAGGCTTAATTCATTTTAAGCCTTAACCCTTAAGGAGAACACTGCCGGCAGGTACAGTACTCGGTGATTTATCCTTTCCCGTCTCCATTTCGGTGCGATAGAGGACTCGTATGATACTGACTGTACTGCTAGCTGAAGCAAAGCATACTACGGAACGCAAATCATTCATTTTGCCCAATTTTTGAGGTCTGGATGCCCTTGGATCTCGATGGCTGAGCCGCGCACCCAAATCGGATCTTCATTGCCCACAGCTATCTCATACTGCCACCCTCGTCCTCTTTTACCCCGGGATAATATCTGGATCGTCTTATCTCCACTACGAGCTTTGCTGCACTGCATGACCTGTTAACGCTGAAAATTTGCTGATTCTGAGCGTTTGGAGCTTCCGGCCAGCTTGGAGATGGAAGCCCGAACTGGAGGTCCCAGATCATAAGGGTAGTTTCCAACGACAAAAGCCGCCGATGAAGATCCTCAAGGCTCGGCCCGTGTGTCCTGTATCTCGCCTCGAATTTAGCAGCCAGTCGCGCAGTGGCTAGCTAGACTCACGATGCCAATTAGAAGGAGAGTCACCCCAGGGCTGCCCGTAAACAGGCGATGTGGTGATGGCATCAGACCATGACTGGTCGTAAAGAAAGCTTGAAGAAGAGCCTGAGGAAGCGGAGAAGCTCTGCATTGCTTCGGCAGGACGACCAAGCGGAGTTTAGGTGCTTTTTAAAAACTCTCTCAAGGGTGCGCCGGTGTTTAAACCGGCGACCTGGATTAGAAGTGTTGTCCGGCAGGTTCCTCCCTAAATCTTTGACCCCCTAGTTTGTGGGTCAGAACGCAATCCCGGAGGTGCTTAGAAGCGCCTAGTTATGGTATGAAGTGATGAAATGAGTCCTTGCTAGAAACATCAGTCCCGGACACAGTTTTGGTAACAATGTGTTCATGTTTGGCTCTGCCTCTGGATTAGAAGTGTTGTCCGGCAGGTTCCTCCCTGAGTAAAAAGGACTTAATGGATGCTAAAACCATCCCATAGATGATTTGAACACATTTTGGACGTCCAGTTGGTCCGTTGAGAGTTCAGCAGCGCACCGGTAACTAAAGCGTGAGAGGATATCACCGTATATGGTGCGTGGGAACGCTTACGTAGTATGTTAGTCCACTCGCCGAGCTGGAAAAAAGAAAATCGGGCTCATGGCTTTTATGTCTGTTGTCGGGTGCCAAAATATCAAGTTTTTCAAGTTGAAAGAGAGGGGAGGAAGGGGAAAAAAGAGGGAGACTCTTCTACATATTTCAAACCTCTGCCGTCACTTTCAAGTGCCAGATTTTGCGTCACAGAAGCTCAAAAAAATCAACGAGAAAAGATATCAAGTTATTCTGTTGGCAGGCCCATCCCGAAAATCAAGACTATCTCGAAGGGGCAGACTGCCCGAAGCGACATAAGCCCCAGCCAATGAATTTCAAGAAGCACTGATTTCGGGTCAGCGTGCTTACGCTGCTTCATTCGGCCCGGGACTTCTCGAAGGTGTTCCTCCCGACCACCTCCTCCGCCTCCTCGTCTGGCCTCGCAAGTTCCGCAACCCATTTGCAACATCAAGCAACTCGTTTGCAACTCCCGAGGCCTCGTTTAGGCGCGTTCCTGTGGAGGAATCCGGAGATAAAACGCCGAGGTACGCGTTCAAATTAGGTGCGTATCTTATATCTTTTCCTCGTATTTTCCGCCGATTCCCTTGTAACTTTCAGCTTTTCTGCGTCGAACTACACACACCCCGCCCCCTTCCCCACGCCCTTGTTGAACGTAGCGCGTCGGAGCATCTCGGCATCGCACTCACAGCTTCTCATACACACACCCTCTGGCGACCCTCTGGCAGCAACCCGTCAGCCCGGCCACTCGACACGCACAACGTTCACGCCACTCCACGCATCCCCACCGCTTTGAACTCACTCGACAACGCCGGGATCTCTTTGACGCGATAACCCCGTCCTCTTCCCGTTCCCTCCTCCTCTCCTCCTTCCCTCCGCATGCGCCTCTCTGCTCTCCTCGTCTCCCTTCTATACCCTGGTAACTCCCCAATCACGCCCTTCAAAAACTAAAAAAGACGATACGGCTGCTTCCGTTTGGGGCTGTCAGGTGGGTTTCTTATTCCTCTTTTTCTTTCGTTGTTTTGGGGGGAGAGTCGATGGCCGTGTGAACGTGGGGGGAGGGGGAGGGGGCGGGGGAAAGGGTGGGGAGACGGCGCATGTGCAAAATTAGCTGAGGGCGAACGAGTGGTGGGAGGAATCCGTCGAGAACGAGGCGAGAGGAAGGGAGAGCACCGGAAAGGAGGGGTGAGCAGACGAAAGGAGGGGTGAGAGAAGGGCGGGGAATGGGAGAAGATGACAAGCAGGAGAACGAGCAGGAAGGGGTAATGCGAGACAAAGGACGAGGTGGTAGAAGGGGAAGTGAGGTGCTCACAGGACTGGATGAGTATTTGCGCGTGGGGGGGATGTTGGGGATGGGGACGTGCCGGCGATTGGAGGAGGAGAAGGGGTAATTGAGCTGGACGCGGCAATGGAGGAGGGAAGAACGCCTTGAGACTGTATGCGTTCAGGCGCAAAAAATGAGAATCCCCGAGGAGAATCGTTCCCCTTGAGGTGCCGCTGGTGAAGTGCTGGACCTGCCTGTCGTCGGACTCTCATATACACGCTGGTGCTGCGTTCGTCGCGTGAGCACACACTTTGAATGAATCGACTGAGGTTCTGGAAACATTACCTGTAGGGTCTGCAGCTTTCCGTATGGAAGGAGAGGAGGGCGGGAACCAGGAAGAAATTCTTGAAACTGTCCCCTCCCATTCAGAAGAACCGCGACCTGTAGGTGATTTAATCGCTAGATTTGTTCAAATTGTGTTACAAGAAGCACAACCTTACCCTGGAGACTCAGAGGTTCAAGAAGAAATTCGCTTTGAAGTATACTCGGTGTCAGACACTGAGTATGTTGTTATCGACAATGTTACCATGGAAGATGTCATCTTACCCAAGGAATATCTACTTGAAGACGATTCCATGATTGCGTTGTGGTACGCTATTGAGCGTCAAATGGCTATTGGATTAAATCCCGACGATGTCGATTGGGTAGATCGTTACACGGGCAGAACCGGTGACATCTACGCCATTATGGCGACTCTGATATTGAACGATGTTGACCAGAAAATTGAACCTGAAATTGAGGATAATCGGATTCTCGTTGAATCTTTTGACGATGACTCCTACATTGTCACTAGTCTCTTCAGGAATGTTGAACCATGCTTGCTTCCGAAGACCTACCTGCAGAGCCATGACTTCGATTTGTCGGCATGGTACCTCAGGAATTTTGGAAGCGCTGCAATGACCTCTGATTCAGAGACAGAGTCTGACGACGAATTCGCAGACTTACCTGAATTATTCGAGGTTAGCGACTCAGACGAATCGGACGAATCGGACGATGAGTCTGATTCTGATTCGGAATACCAACCATGGTATTGCCCTAGCTGTTGTGGTGATTTAGACGACGAATCTGATGAGGAATCTCAGTCAGAACGTCGAGATGAACCACTGGTGGAACATGTAGACAACTCCGAGTCTGACTCCAAGTTTGAACTTCCTACTTGCTTCAAACTTGGCCATGGTTTTGAAGAGGATTCGGACTCAGAAGATTCTGAGGACTCACCTGCTCGAAACAATAGCGTTTCGACGCCATTTGATTATTCTGACATGCCAGAATTGCAGTCCGTCAGCGATTCAGATTCTGAATTTGATGATATTGATGATTCTGATGATGAAGACGAATCTGGATTTATTTCACTTTCGAGGCTTCCAGGGAACCCAGAAGAGACACTGGATGACCGTCTGGACTTCCTCTCCCAGGTCCTGAACTTACAGGAAAATTCATCATCAAACTTTAAAAATAAACAACTTCGAACGGATCGCATTGGTGATCTTGTGGCGGAGGGCGCAACTGCGATGTTGGAATTTCTTCAGCCATATCCAGGCGACGAAATCGTTGGAATGGACGAACCTTGTCGTGATAAACGCCGATTCTTCGTTGAACAAGTTGTTCCTCATCAGTGGACTGTATAGGACGAATATTTCCACGAAATTACCATCGTACCTCGTAGTCAACTCTACGACGAAGAATTTGAAATTGCGGTTTGGTACGCACAGGCTCGTCTCTACCAGATGGAAAGGCCAGAGGAAGCGCCTCGTCCTCTTCATCAGGTTCAAATTGATGACTTGCTCTGCAACGGAGCAAATCAGTACCTGACCGAACGGTTGGAAAAGTACCCGGAAGTCTCGACTTACCATGTCCGTAAAAAATCCCCTGGATGCTATATGGTATCAGGTGCGAACGAAAACGGATGTCGCTGGCGTCTTGACTTGCCAGAAGCCTTGCTAATGAACTGGAGGTTCAATTTTATTAATTGGATTCGCCAGAAACGGCGCAAGGTTGAACTTGCTCAAAGTTGCCGTTGGAACGAATTTGAATCCGAAGATAGCTTCGGTTACCTCTACCTTCTCTTTGAGACGAACTACTCACAGGAAGAGATCCGATTGTTTGAAGTAATTCAATCAATTGAATTTGAACGCGACACTGTGGAAACAGAACTCGGTAGACGAAGTGCGCTACCTAAACTGAGTTTTCTGTTGAACATGCTCGCTGAACTCAAAATTCAACACCGGTTTGAACCGTCTGTGTTGTATTGCGGAGGCATTCAGGTTCCCGCAGATCAAGTGAACGGAATTGCACGTACCGCGTGTATGCCCCGAATTCCTGACAAGATCGTAGCAAAGCCACTTATAATTGTGGTTCATGTTAACGGGCATCCAGCGCGGGCACTCGTTGATTCAGGCTCCCTTGGTGACTTAATCTCTACCTCGATTGCGGATCAGTTACAGTTGAAGCGACGGCAATTGGACGAACCCATTACTCTTCAACTTGCCGTTCAAGGCTCGAGGTCGAAAATCAACCATTCTGTTGAGGTTGAGTTCAAGTATCAGGACATTAAGTGTCCTCGTACCTTCTACGTCGCAAATGTTAGCGGGTATGACTTGATTCTTGGGACAGCTTGGCTGTTTCAACATCAGGTTAGTATCGGGTTGAACCCTTCTCGAGTTTGCGTTGGAAGCGCAAGATGCTTACCTATCGAAGGGGTTGCAACTGCGAAAATTTATTCTCGAGAGCGACGCTGTTCGATTAGCTCGCGATGAGTTAATTGAATATGCAAAGCCAATCTGCAAGAAGGCAGCGGAGACTCCGTTACCTCCGCTGCGTGCAATCAACCACACAATTCCTCTCATAGACGAGAAGAAAATCTCACCTTGGCGGCCGTCTCGGTGCCCTGAGGCTCTTCGTCCTCAGTGGGATGAAAAACGCCGGAATTATTTGAAGACTGGTCGCTGGAAGGTAACCAGTTCGGGCAACACTGTACCAATGTTGTTAATCCCGAAGGCGAAGACAAACCCGCCGAAATTACGCACCGTCGTGGACTTGCGAGCACGCAATAAAAACACGCACAAGTTGTCCTCCCCGCTGCCGGATATGGAAGGTATCTTGCGCCGTGTTGCTCGATGCAAGTATCGGTCGCTGATTGACGGACAGGACGCGTACGAACAGATTCGTATCGTCCCAGAACACGTCGACCGTACTACGGTGACGACTCCTGATGGAAATATGGTCAGTCTGGTCATCCAGATAGGCGATTGTAATGCGCCTGCGACTTACCAGTCACTGATGAACTATCTCTTCTCAGATTTCATCGGGAGATTCATGGATGTCTATTTAGACGACATTATCATCTATTCAGAAACTCTAGATGATCATATAAAACATGTTAAAGCAATAATTGACGTGTTGAAGCGTGAAACGCTGTACCTTAGCGAACATAAGCTTCAAGGTTCTGGGTCGTATCGTTGATGACGACGGGATTCGGATGGATCCTGATAAGATTGACAGCGTTATGAACTGGAAAACTCCAACTAACCGGGACTTACTGCGTGGTTTTCTCGGGTCTGTTGGATATCTGGCCGACGACTTGGCTCGTATTCGCGAACCGATGGGGATTCTTCATGGATTAACTGGAGATACTGTGCCGTTTCGCTGGGGTTATACTCAGCAGCGTGCATTTGAGGATTGTAAAAGAATCACTCACCAGTCTCGTGCACACCGTCGGGTTCCGCTAAAATACGGACCAAATGCAGATCCTGCCTTCCTTATAACGGACGGATCTAGCTCGGCGATTGCTGGCGTCGTCAGCCAGGGTGCTGATTGGAAGTCAGCAAAAGTCGCTGCATTTTACAGCGCAAAACTCAACTCGGCGCAGCAGAATTATCCTGTGCATGAAATTGAAATGTTAGCTGGAATTGAAGCGATGCTGAGGCATCGCGACATACTGCAAGGATTCCATTTCAAATGGATTACTGACCACAAGGGCTTGATTCATCTCATGAATCAGAAGAACTTGTCGGGTCGACAAGCTCGGTGGATAGAAAAAATTGCCGAGTTTGATTTTGAGGTCGTGTATGTGCCGGGGACTGAAAATGTTCTCGCCGACGCGCTATCTCGCATCTACTCGAATGAGGCTCCAGGTACTGTGCGCGCGAGAAGCGAGTACACGTACCATGATGTCGTCGACAACGATTCCCTCGAAATCCACTCCATTTCGATGCCGGTTTTTGCGGGTGCAGAAGCCAAGGCTATGGGGAGCGACCGAGTCTTGAGGTCCGCTACTCGCGCTGCTGAGCAGGAGCTCAAAAAAAAAATCGCAGATGCAAGACATACCCAGGAGGGTCGTGTCTTGCGGTCGATGACTCGTGCCGCTAACGAGCAGAACTTTGCTTCCTCGGGCGAAGCAAAGGAGGGCGGGAGTACCAAAGAAAAATTCAAGTCGCCTAACGCGAAGTCAAGCCGTCTCGACGCGAAGTCGAGAGAACGCCGCGACGCGAAGTCAAGGGCGGACTCAAAGTCCTCTGACAGCGGGGATCAAACATTGATGCCGGAACCGAATGCGGAAGCAAACTCTTCTTCTTCCGTTCCGTCCACCACCTCTGACGATCCTCCGCCGCTCGAACCTTCGACGCCTCGGCCTCCTACTCTCTCGGAACTGGAGCAGCAACTGAATGACATGGATCCTTCCATCTTCCCCGTGGTCTCTGGCGGAACTGACGGGCTCGACCTTGTCAAATTCTTGCAAAATAAATACGGCGAAGATTCGTTCTTCAAAGATATTCTGGCGACTCCGAAAGCTTTCAAGAACTTTGAGGTCTCGGATGGGCTTATCTTCCTCTGTGAACACGACCGAAAGGTGCTGTGTATTCCTCATCTGAAATACAAGGGTCGTACCGTCCGAGAAATTATTATCTCGGAGGCTCACTCTGTTCTTGCTCATCTCGGGCCTGAGAAAACCACAGACTACCTTCGGGAATACGTCTGGTGGAAGGAGATGGTGCAGGATACGCAGGTTTACTGCGATTCCTGTCAGACTTGCAAGCAGAGCAAGCCGAACAACCAAAAACCTTATGGTTTACTTCATTCACTCAATCCTCCCACTCAGCCTTGGGAATCGATTGGAGTGGACTTCGTTGGACCATTACCCGAGTCCAAGAACCGCGATAGCGTCTTTAATTCAATTACTGTTGTGATTTGCCTGCTTACAGGAATGGTACACATTATTCCAAGCCGCATCAACTACACTGCGAAGCAAATGGCGGAACTTATGTTCGAGAACGTGTACAAGTTGCATGGGTTGCCGAAATCTATCGTGAGTGATCGCGATGTTCTTTTTACCAGCAATTTCTGGCAACGACTTCACCAATTGATTGGTACGAAGCTTCGTATGTCCAGTGCTTATCATCCCGAGACAGATGGTAGCACAGAACGTGCAAACCGCACAATAACTCTAGGTTCGGAACAAGCCTTCTCCGGTCCGGGCAAGCCGGACTAACTCGGAGGGAGGCTTGGTCCAAACTACCAAAAAAGGCCAATGTCCTCATGATTGTCTACTGCTCGTAATTCAGCACCAACGCTCATAAAACAAGTTCAGACTTGATTAATGGAAGCATACCCATATGCTCATGCATTTGAATTGATAAAATACCTCAATTTTAGTGTCCTATGCTTGGACTTTGTGCTTGTTTCGGCATTTTCTAAACCTCTATTAATCACCTTAATTTTCAGCTATATGCATCTAGTTCTGCCTCAGAGTGGCTAATATGATTAGGGAGTTTGTGCGAGCGACCCAGGTCGCTTTTCAACCGCTCAGATCTCCGGAACAACAGATACCAGGTATGAGCTCCAAGCGACCTAAGAGAGTATCTGCCCTGGGGCATTCCTAGGTCGCTGGGACCTCACACCTGAGGCTGCTCGTTGTGGAGATCTGAGCGGTCCCAAAGCGACCCGGGTCGCTTTGCACAAACCCGCTATTATGTACTACAACTTCTCAACAACAATCTTGCTATGAAATCCAATGCTTCGCCCAAGGAATGCAAATTTCGCTGTGATGGGTGAAATGTCACGTATGTGACATGCGTGACAAACGCGCTTGCCAAGTTGCAAACCATATTCCTAGTGGGCGCAGAAACATAAAGAAACTCAAAATTTACTCAGAAAGCATACTTGACATCCATACACATGTCCAAAAAATTTTGGAACCAAAAAACCAATGTTGACTCCTGAGTGGAGGATTTTTGTGGCCTTTTCTCGCTCGTCGAAGCGTAGCATCAGCGGGCTGTATTGGAGCAACACGGGCTTAAAATAATAATCTGAGTAGCTCATGCTGCTCGAATACATCTCAGGTACATATTATACACTTACAGAGAAGGGATTCCGCCAACGGCTGAGCTCCTGGACCGAGCTCAAGACATCCCTCTTTTTCTTGAGCTTGGCACAAGCCCCTTCTCAGAATCCGTGTCTCCGCACGTGAATGTCATGTGAGTTGAGAAGGCGGCTTGATCCGAACCTACAATAACTCAAATGATTCGTCAGTGTATCGGCGATAGGCAGAAGGATTGGGTGTCCAAACTTCCCGCTGTGGAGTTTGCACTGAATTCCGCGCGATCCGAGACAACTGGCTATGCACCATTCTTTCTACAACAATGGTCGTATGCCTCGGTCTTTGATTTGGGATTCAGATCGTACCCGAGAGTACCCGGGCATTGCTAATTTTGCGCTTCAACGGCGCTTGGCGATTATGGCCGCTCATGACGCGGTTTTGGCAGCACGAGTCAAACAGACTCGGAATGCTAATCGTCGCAGGCAAGCTGCACCATTCTCTCAAGGAGACTTGGTCTACTTGTCGACGAAGAATCTTAAGTTTGAAAAGGGATTAGCTCGCAAACTCATTCCTAAATTCATTGGGCCGTACCGAATTACCCGAGACTTTGGCGGGAATAATTCATTTCAGGTTGCACTGCCGGCTCAAATGAAACAACGAGGTGTTCATGACGTCTTTCATGCGTCTCTTCTCAGGATTCACATTCCTAATGATGACCGTCGATTCCCTGGACCGCTGGAAACTCAACTTGATGTTTCAACAAAGGCAACGACCCATGAATGGGCCATTGATAAAATTGTTGGACACTCGGGACGACGTGCTGACGCCGTTTTCGAGATTCAATGGCAATCTGGCGACCGTACGTGGATGCCGTATTCGCAGGCGAGTCATCTCACCGCCTTGCGGGATTATTTTGAATCCATTGGAGTGTCTGAGATTTCGGAACTGCCTCTGGGGTCTGGGAAATTACCCGCTGAAGACATTGACGTCTTTTCAGCGGAACTGGTCTTAGTTGGTGCGGATCAACTAGATGTCTCGAACTCGACAGACCATAAATACTGTCTGCAATTGTTCGTAGAGCTCAACCCCGAGTTCTCCTCTACATCTACATCATCCTCTACTTCCTCAACCGCTTCCAACACAACCACCCCTTCTACCATGCCCAAAATCAACAAAATCCAGCGCTCCCAGACCACCGCCGTCGTCGTCTCTACTCGCTTCGGTGTTAACGGATCTTTCCCCACCGATGTCGTTCCCGACTCCAAATTTGCGGAGTTCAACAAAACCCATTTACTCCAACATGTCGATAAATACACCTTCACCCTCTACGATCCCGACCACGACACTTCCCTCGTCATTCCTGCGGACCTAGTTCGCATCTACATCTTCTTCAATTACCTATTCAACAAACCCTCCACTCCCATGGCGGTTCTCAAGAACATGCCGTGGGGATACCATGCCTTCGCTACCCTTCTCAACGCCAATTGTCCTTCCGGCGAGAAGTGGGCCTACTTCGATGCCGAAGGTGGGATATAGCCCATTGGTTCCCCGACCACCCTCTTCCCTCTATCGTCACCTACCAAGTCCGCGAGAACGGCCTCGCCGACGATCCCCCGGCTGACAAAGTCCTCGTCTCCAAGACGCGTTGGGAGTGTCTCATGGAGATGGGCTCTCGCCGCGGAGACACTCACGAGCGTGTCAAGGGCGAGCGCCGCATGCAGAAGCAGATGCGCGATGCTCCGGAGTTTACTCTTCTCACGGAGGTGGACAACCGTATCGCGCTCAAGGCACGCATGGCGGAGCAGGAGAAGAGGATGGCGGAGGAGGCTGCTCAGGCTGACGCTTTTGATGCTCAGCTTGCGGCTGAGCAGGCTGCGAAAGCCGCGGAAGCTCAGAAGACTGCTGGCCTGTCTAACGGCGCGGCAGCTGGTTCTCAGGCTGGTGGCTCTGGTGGCGCTGGGGGTGATGCGATGGATCAGGATGGACATTAGATTGGCGACGCGCCAACCTGGAGGGCGTATGTAACGATATCATTTTCCTTTACTTATCTCGTGACCGTATCTCACTCAGACACACTCCACTTCCCCCTCGAACCTCCATTATTATTTGCTCACTTATGACTTCATTCCGCATTGTTTTACCGCTCAGTATCATATATAAGCAGAACTGTAGTAGCTAGTTTTCTTCGGTGAATCTAGAACTCAAAACAGTCATCTTGTGTTCGCCTCAAGCTCTCAACAAATCTCTCGTGTGCCGAAACTGTTGCCCTTGGTAATTCTTTCGTCACAGAGTGAAGAGCGCAGATGGGAGGGATGGGATCTCAGGATGATAAACTCAGGAGATGTTCAAAGGCCGGGGCCCATAACCTGTTGAACAGGCAAGCACAGAGGTCTGAAGTCAACAGTGAGAACTCTAGTAGATTGCAATGTGAAGGAACTACTTGCCTGAAGTCAACAGTGAGAACTGAGGACTCCAGGCACTATCTAGGGCCTTTATATATGTAGAGACTACTACTACTAATATGTGCTGAGTAAAGCACTTAGTAATGCTGAGTAACCAGCTGAGTAATGCTGAGTAACTAGCTGAGCAATGCTGAGTAATGGTAACTAAGCTAATGGTAACTAAGAGTAATCCAGAATGAGTCAGATCAGAATCAGATGGTGTCAGTGATAGGAACATGAGGAACAGATATCAGTGATAGGATCAAGTAGGACCACATTGATGATGTTCCCACACTCAATGAGTGAGAGATGTTAGAGGCAAAACCCACACTTCAACATTGTTCGCCGACGGTCGACCCCAAGAATTTTATTTCGGCACCAACTCTGCGCGCCCTGGAGTCTTCAAAGGCATGGCGGTTATCCTCAAGGAGCGCGGCTATGGTTTAACGTACCTGGACCCAACTGGCAAGGTAAAAGAGCTCGCTGCGCAGTGCACCGGTTTCAAGTGCCCTCTGGAGAACCCACGCTGCTGCTGCCGTCGTATCCTCTACAACGAGCCGGACTTCACCCACGGCCTTTCCTTGCTTGAGATTGCTGCTCAAGAAGAAGGGTTCTCGGTTGTGTTTCTCCCGAAGTTCCATTGTGAATTGAACTTCATTGAGATGTGCTGGGGCAAGGCTAAGCGACTTTATCGGTTGAATCCTCCTTCCTCTCGTGAGGAGGATGTCGAAAAGAATATGCTTGAAGCCTTGAACTCAGTAACACTCGTTGATATGCGCAAGTAAGTTCAAACTCTTGTCTCTGTCCAAAAGGTTGTTGATTCTTCGAAGGTTTGCTCGCCGAGCACGTCGATTTATGGATGCCTACAATAAAGGATTGGATGGTAAATGGGCTGCCTGGGCTAGTCGCAAATATCCAGGCCACCACACTTATCCCGAAGACCTTATGATTGAGTTGGATGCCGCGAAGGAGGCGGAACTGGAGGCGGCGCGAAGCAATTGACAATATTTTGACCAGATTTAATTCTAATACTTGCTGATGTATATGATATACATATTCTACCTTCCGTTTTCGTCAAATTTGCGGGCTGGAAATGCGGAGACTTAATTGAAAGCAGCAAATTCGGGGGAGAGTCACGGATTGGTCACAGGAAGTAACACATCGGTCACTGCACGTGACGTCTGCGTAACGTCCATCATGCGCCCTACCTTACCACTCCACAAGAGGACTCTGATCTCTGGATCGGCCATACGCTCTCACGACTCTCTCTCTCTCTCTCTCTCCCCCCCCCCCCCCCCCCCCCCCCCCCCCCTGGATTGGGAAGTAAATCCGAGAGCCATCAATATTGCTTTTATACGCTGTATTTATTACTTCTGGGCACGGATACTCATGGAGGGCTGTATGATATAGTAGTTTGTACCCATTAGCCTCTTTTGAAGCAGCAACCTCTGTATCGCGGTGCGACACATGAATAGGCGAAGCCATCCAGCTGCAGCCATCTTGCTTCAGCAGATTTGCCTCACCGATAACACGACGGAGAAATCCCTGGAGGTGAATAGGTGCAGCGGAATCACCTCACCGAATACACGATAGAGAAATCCCTACACGGGATTCTCTATCGCGAGAACTCCGTGCGAATATGGAGGTCGCCGCACACACGAGAAGAGAGACAGGACAAAATCAAGTAAAGAAGAAACGTCGACACACCTCAGTTGGTCGATATCTCAGGAGATAGAGCCGGGGTTTGGTATTTCAGGGTACGAGTCAGATTCTATCAACATAACAGTATCTGAAATGCGCGGAAGGCGCAGTAACCTCAGTCTCCCGCAGTAAGTGGGATGAAAGACTATATTAAATACCTGAAATGCGCGGAAGGCGCAGTAACTACAAAATGAGTAAATACAAGGTAACTAAAAGACTTACCCTCAGTCTCCCGCAGTAAGTGGGATGAACGGTGAGAGCTTGCGAAACGTTTATACTTATGTAAGTACAAGGCTGTATGATAAGTATCAGATCTATATCTGGGACGGAGTCCCGGGCGGACCGAAAAGATTCATATCCTGAAGTTCCCTAGTTTGAACTGACCCTTTGGTGACGGGCAACTTGGTGTGATCAAATGTCTGCCGTCCATCAGTCCCTTCTGCAGCCTCAACAATTGACATTGTGAAGAAACTTTGAGTATACAATCTCTAGCCATTAGCAATCTACAGGGAATGTCCCTGCCAGAATTTTTGTTTTTGCCCTTATTACTTTGGAAGTGAATATTCTATCTCGGACACAGCCATTTCTCTGCCATTTCAGCGGTTCTGTTCCGGGTTCACTGGGCAAAATTCAAAAAATCGACGCGGGACATTCCCTGTAGATCTAGCTCAAGATTCATTTGCGATTTATCTCGGATTTTGAGGGTCACTGTGAAGGGCAGGGGACGGGACCGACTGCGAACAAACATGGTACAAACAGACATCTGTTTGGTGTGACTTGCCGGTTGGCGCACGCCTCCCCCACAATGACATTCCTAATAAGGCAATTGGTGATTTAGCCGGTGATGTGGGGGCTACACATCCAACCAATCCAAATGCTCTCTGGTGTAGTGGTTCACGTTGCACCTACAGTCGCAAACCCCGAAGCGAAACGGCACTAGGAAGCGAAACACTCGCCGAATACAGGTTTAACGCTTTCCCCCGGGGCCAAATCTTTGCATGCAGGCACCCCACTATCGGAGCACCCAACTACAAAAGAAATTGGGTCAAAAGTCCTCTCGCCGCCGGCAATGGCCTTGTTTGTTTCGGCTTTGTTTACGCCGGCAGATGCACCAATGCAAAATATTATTTTTTGCTCTGGAATTGTGGCCGGTGACATACAGTAGTAATATAGAAAGTCACTTTGAGGCAGATTTCATGAACAAACTGGTCGATTTGCGCAAGAATGGCTCAATTTGTTGTGTTTTGAAGTGTTTCGCTATCACGTTATTTGGCGATATTTGACTCGCCCCATACATTGCCCTCGTTCTCAATGAAAACATAGTCGATTCACTCGATCCTTGATTGTAAGTGGTAGCCAGGAGAGTAAACTATAAGTCTACAACAAACGCCACCCATTTCCGCTTCCTACACTGTGCCAAGGGAAGGTTTTGAAATTCGTGATGTTGTTCAGGACCTTGTGTTAGGTATTTTGTCGTCATTTGTGTTGAATTTCATGATCTTTCGTCGGATTTCATGATGAAACGTTACGATCCGGGGTCCTGAAATTCCTAACGACTGTGGGCCCGTTCCTAACGTTTTTTCATGACATTTTGTCATGATCTTCGCAATGATTCGTCCGAAAGTACCACCGAAGCGCTAGCCAGCTATCCCGACGCCTTACTCTGTGAAACTCCATGGAAGAGGTATAAATCAGGATATATTTCAAGTACTGGACAATACAGTTGCAGTACTACTATAATAATACTGTGACCTTCAAAATCTCGCCACCGTCGCGATCAGCCGTACTGAAACAGCTTGCGTGGCTCGGAAACACACTGCGGAGAATGAAAAAGAGGTAGAGAAGGGAAGCAACTCACCCAGTTAGACAGATCATTGAATGCTCTGTCGTCATCAAAGAGCTAAATTACAGGGAAAGAGCGGATTAATGAGCTGCAATGCACTCTCGCAGAATCACTCACAATGATAGCCTGCCCAACCACTTCATCCCGGGTCATCCTTCGCCACCCCTTACTCCTTTGAGAGTCTTGCGCACTGCAGAGAGATCAAGCTCGATACGACGGTGTGGATTGACTCCGATTGAGCCTAGAGGGCGGTGACGTAGGGAAGGAGGCGTGGTGGTCGTGAGGGTCTGTGTTACAGCAGAGTGTGTTGGCGAGAATGGCGGCGGCGGCGGCGCTCTACGATGGCGACTTGGAGGGAGGTCACGGTGGGGGGAGACAAGAGGCGTTGTGAGCGGCCGCAGCATATGTGTGCTGCGGATGTGGAGCAATGCTGTAAGTGACGTCATCGACTCGGCAGCTCGGCCACAGGACTTACACAAAAATTTGCTGGTTTTTCGAGGCCGAAATTCATGATGTTTCGTCGTGAATGCAGGTTCAAGATTTTTATGTCACTTTTTGAAAGAGAATTACTTTCTCAAAGTATCCGAAACTTGTTCAAAGTATTCGAGGCCTATTCAAAGTGCTTGACTGGAAGTACGCAAAAAAAAGGTAATTCACCTCCCAGGTTCGAACCGACGGCCTCCCGAAAACGGCAATTTGTCACGTGCTTGTCATTGCGGGGAGAGGGCAGAGGGTTTTGACCAGACCCTTGCCGGGAAATACGTTATTTGCACGTGACGCATTTACTTGCTCTTTTCCTTTGCTGTCATGTCATTACCCCCCGTCTTTTCCTGGTGTGGTGCTGTGCGTCAACAGGTAGCTTCTCAGGAAAGATATTTTGTGCTGTGGATGTGTCCTGACGGACTCTATTGTGATTGGGTGTCGGGGGAAAACTTGGAGTTGGATTATTTTGCACGTATAGAGAAGTAAGCCTGACTGATTCGTTGCAGACAGCATCGTTCCCTTCTTGGCAATTTCGTCGAGGAGCACCCACAAGGCCATATATTCTTGTCCTCCGATGCCGAAGACGAGCCTTGGGATGAAGGCTCATCTTGGGAGGAGGTTCAAAACCATCTGGATGACATTGGACCTCAAGACTCCGGTGTTTCTGAGCCATTGAATCTCGATGCTCTACCTTCCCTGTATGAGTCCTCCGCAGCGACTTCCCAAACAAGCTGGGAGGATATTGTCGAGAGGGTTGGCGCCCTTGAAGATGTTGATGGCCAAATCATGGTCATTTATGCCTCGTTGAGTTGAGGAACTAGGAAATTGGCCGCTAACTGACTCTTCTGGATAGTGCTGGAGGGTGGTACAAAGACCCCATGCAGGTGGCAAAGGATAGGTTTCCTCAAAAGGTCGGGCCGCATCCTCTTAGTGATTTCTTGTACTCATTGGATCGCAGTTGATTGAGTTTCTCCTCCTCCATGCAAAATGGGCCGAAAAGTCTTTTTGAGGCCTCCAGCATTGAGTCGGCCCTTACGGTTACAGTACTATGGTAAAGATCCTCCACCCATGGCAGAAACGAATGGCCGCGGGTGTTTCAGTAAATTTCGGCCATCCGCCAGGCCGAATGGGCTAAAATAGGTTGTAGACCTAGATATCTGATTGGGGGAGCTTGCCCAAAATCCGGATGGCTGTGCAATGTTCCTGGATATTTCGGAAATTTCCGGGTATCTCCCCCATCAGGCCTGATCTCTCACGGGCGCAGTGGCGGCGCCATCTGATGCCACCCCCAAAAAATTGATTGCTGCGAACCATAGCGGGCCCTTGGGGGCGGCGCCGGGGCGGCCGTTGATCGCTGTGATGAGCGGCGTTGTTTTCTCATAAAAATATGCAAATGATGAAAGGGGATTGATTTTAATGGTTCTTATAATGTTCTTCTGGTTTATCCGCTCTCCATAGGCGCAGGAGCAGTGAGACGGCGAACCTCAGTCAGGGGCCGAGCGATGGGATCAGGGATTTTGAAGTCCGACATGACATATGCATGACCGGCGGTCAACCGCCGGCCACAATTTGATGCCGGTTTCCCCAATTCCCGAAAGTCCTCGAAAACTGGAAGTTGGCCGTATCGGAAGTTGAATTCGCTGCATGAGACTGATATCAGCTTGGGAATATCCCATATTAAGCAAGAGATTGGAAGATCCATTCGAAGGGGAACTAGACCGGCACCAGATGGAATCCCAGTGACAATCGACGTCGGAAAGCGAGCGAAATGGACGAAAATATAGCTTCGTAATCGTAGAATCCGCACAGATACTGTAGTATTTCGGTCAATTCTCCTGGCTTGTGACCCGTGACACATGGAAACGAAAAGGGGTATTCATAAATCGTCCGGACCGACCGTGACACGAAGAAATATCCATAAATCACCAGCGGCCAGCAGGCAACTTCCTGAGCATTCTTAGGGCGTTTCAGCACATTTTCAACCCAAAGAAGTCCTTGAGACCAAATTTTTCTTGAGTTGAACAAAACCTCATGACTTGGTATGGTTTTCCCTGCAGAAAAGGGGCAATGAAAGTGTAGAGCAAGTGGAAAAGAAGTCAGCGAGGCTCCAAACACCAGGAACACCGTCCGAGGAGAAAGAAATGGTGTGTGGAGGAAGAATCAATTTTTTGACACTCAAATTTGTGACATTTTGAACCGGTTCGTAAATGCTATGAATTGACCGAATCACTACAGTAGAATCAAACTCATAGGTCCGACGTCATGTGCGAAAAAAAAAGTACAAACCTTTCAGCTTGCTGCGATGACCGAGATGAAATTCCGCCAAATCAGATGAATAGACTTGAACCATCGCGTAGTGTGTTGCAGTCATAAATGTAGACAAAGCAGGTATTGTTTTCGCAGTACATGGGCCCAGCGTGATGAATCAGAAGACGATTCACTTCCGCGAAAGCCACGAGAAGGTAAATTGTGCTATTCGTCAATCCCAAGGTTCCGTTGCACCTGACGTGGTAGAGGCACTGTCCAGATGTACTCCAGATGGGTAGATCGAACTATCGGAAGATACGGCACTTGAAATTCACTCGCCGCCTCATGAAGATGTGCAGGTGGCGGTCTGGCAGATACAGCACCAAACGACGATCAATCCAGAAAAATCGAAAATTGGCTGCAGCATATTGAGCAGTGGCAGGCGGTTATGGAGTCATGCCGAGAAGTTGCCCAGAGACGCATAAACCGCAGATAGTCAATGCTAATCTCGAGTGGTCTCAAAAGAAAGCACAAGGAATAGGTAAAAGTCAGAATGACGGCAGATCAAAAACACCGTAGGTAGGGGCCACGTCGTCGGATGAGCGAGTCAGATTAGACACTGCGTCGGAAACGAGAGCTAATTTATGATACGGACAAATGCCCAAGTAAGATTGGTGTACGACGTCAAAGAATCCTGAGATGAGTATGTAGGGTCTTGTTTATTGATCAAGTTTGTAAGCATGTTTATAAACACCGGTTTATAAACCACTTCAGCCGAATCTGATTTTCGCTTCCGCCAGCCTATCAGGAAAAACCGACCCCTCGACAATGCCCACCATCGTCAATGTAGCACTCATAGCCTCATCGGATGGTACCCCTTTATGTAGCCTCTGTAGCCGGCCACCCATCTACCGTAGCCAACGGTAGCACGTTGTATGCAAGAGGAGCTGATCTGTATCACACCATAGCTAAGAGAAAGGCAACGTACCTTGCTGTATTCGACACAATATAGCCTCCATTGCCTGTAGTCGGTGCACATATTGTATATATTCACACATATAAAGGACCCAAAAAATTGAAAATCAATTCAGGATAAATACTACGTCGAGATAAAATAGATTGAGATAAATTTCACGCGTCAACATCCATACCCTCCAATTCAGCCAGGGCCCGCTCGCGAGCTTCTTCGGTCATGCGGCCCGCAGGCTTGATGAGTGCAGCGCCAGTGCCCGCGCTATAAGCAATTTCAGCTTACAGTAGCCTTGTGGGATATAAGAAAGATACACACCGCGCTTCGTCGTGCATGCGTTGGAGAACAACATTCGTAACCTCGGGCTTGAGAGCAGCCCAGTCGGTGAGGTCGAGTAGATGATTGTCGTAGACGATCTTGTTTGCAGTCTCGTCGAAAGTTGCCTGGTGGAATTGACCGGTGGACCATTCCTGGATGCCAAACTCGATCTGAAGACGGTCAGTCCAGTAAATAAAAGGTTTAACTTTACTCACCACGGTGAAGATGAGAGCGAGGGTAACGAGCGAGATGGGGCTGAAGTATTCCGAGTAGGTGATACCGCGGCCAGTCTTGGTCTTGAACCACGCCGCCACAATGGCGTCCATAATGATTTCATTCTTTGCGTAGCCGGTACGTGCCTCAGGATCCTAAGCAAGTAGGATGAGCCCAGGGAAAGAGATAAGAGCCTGAGGATGAACGATACCTTATAATGAAATGCAGATTCTTCGAGTAACATCTTATAGGTCGCGATGTTCTTGTCCTTGACCTTGTCGGAACTGCCGGTCTTGAATCCATACGTGGACGCGATGAGTGGCCGGACCTTGTCGACAACGTAGCTGCGCCCGTGGACACCGTACTTCGTGATCTGAGTGAATGATCAAAAGAGGAAAATCGGCCGTCCCAAATAGGCAGGAGAGCAAGAGGGGCGTACCATAGTTGCCATACGATCTGTGAGTTCCATGCAGGACTGAGCATCGGTACAGACCTTATCCCAGACGTCCTTCGCCGTTTCGAGTTGAAGCACCGCCCCCGGATAACTGTCGCGTGTCCAGACATGCACCTCGTAGAGGTGCTGGGCGCGCTTGATCAAATTAGCACCAGCCTCGGTGTAGTCTTTCAGGTTGGTGCGTGATCCACCGGGGGGCTTGCCAGCGACGAACTCGGCCTTAGCGAGCGGGGCCTTAGACTTCTTGCGCTTGTGATGCGTCTTCCCAGCCGGCGATGACGAGCGCGCGCGTTTTCGGTGCGGCGGGGCATGATGATGCTCGGGGCCAGGAGGATCGGAGGTGGGTGGGTCGGAGGATGGGAAGTCGGAAGGAGGCGGAGGAGTGCCATTTCGGCCGCCTTCTTCATCATCTACACTGTTACACGACATGAGTAAATTCGTCTGAAAGATGTACAGCTTCGCACCTTCGAAGGGCTCGTCCGCACGCCGGGTAGTCACTAATGAGTATGAGAATTGGTGCATTGTTTCTAAATGAAGACATACAAGGAGGTTTGCACCGCCAGAGTGGAAGTGCCAGCTGGGACAGTGGGGCGCGCCGGTGTTGGAATCTTTGGGACCAGCGGTGACTGCGCCGCCGCCGCCTATAATCGTTCCCGGCCAAGCTCCGTCGACGTTTAGCAGTGGCCCGCCTTCAGCCACTTCCCCTTTCCTCTTCAAAAACGCAGATGGAGGCTCCCCAACCCGGCCCCCACCTCCGCCCACCTCCCCCTGGGCATCATTGTCCGTTGGCGACTTTCGGGAGTGGGTGTTCTTTTCTGGACCTTCCGCAGCAACCACAATCAACAAGGACCAGTGGCACTGTTCAGCTTTGGCTTCGCCCCACTGGCCACCAGTCATCCTCCCTCACCGACATCGGAGAGGTGTGTTCGAGCTTTCCTAACTTCATGCTTCCTAGTGCTTGTTCTGATGATGACTAAAATGGGTCTCTGTTATAAGCATGGAGGATCCCATCACACTGTTCCCGTTGCAGACCCTCAGCACCTGCCCCTCTACCAGCTCTCCAGCGATACCTGGACGAGACTCCCCCAATCCCAACCCGTCAGACAAAGCGGAGCCAACTCCTGCACTGAGCATCCTCACCTGGGCATCGTGCTCCTTTGTCTGCTGCTTCGTCGCATTCCTCCTCACCTCGATTTCCCCCTCTCGCACTCTCATCCAAATTCGCAAGAAGATACAGATACACAGCAGCAAATGCTAGCAGAAAAAAAAAGAAAAAAAAAACTCCTCGGCGTGTTTTTCTTGTCGGGTGAAGAAGATTGCATGGAGGCAATTGTGGAGAGAAAGGAGAAGGGATGGAGAGTTGTTGCTGCTTCTTTTTCTTCCCCCCGTTTCCCACGCCATTTGAAGGGTGCTTGTTGTGAAACGGCGGATCAGGTAAGAATCAGAGATGCCGGATAATTTGTGTTTGCGATCGGTCTCAAAAATCGGTCATTTCGAGGGCTTTATTTCGCCAGAAATAGCCTCAGATTGCCGAGGGTTTTACTGGCCGGGGCCATCGGCTTTAATCGGTCGCCAGACCGATTTGCCATCACCCTTGGAATGGCGGGGTTGCCCTTTTTTCGACCTCGTCTTTGTAACATTTGATCGAGTGATATGATGCCCCCATTCATAGAAAAATCCAGTCGGCTAGACGCGGCTAACGCTCAGGCAGTCTCCGGCATGTCCTCGGGAAACCGTTGGGATGTGCCGAGCTGCGCTGAATTCTGCGGCATCCGGACAAAACCTCCAAATTAGGTGCATCATATCACTGCAAGGAAAGAAACTGTGACATGCCAACGTTTTTCGGAAGCGCTGTAAGCCTTGTATTAGTCTCGGAAACCCAGACGTTACTGCGTAGTCCTAGGAGGCGTAGTGCAGAGCTGTTTCCTAATCGGTAATTATAATGACAGCTTGTGACGTTTGATCGATTTTGGTGATGATGGGAACGGGGGTCATTGTAATTACAGATTAGAAAAGAGCTCCGAGCCCTCTCGGATTGCGGCTAAACGTCTGGGTTTCCGAGACTAGCCTTGTATTTGAGTTACAGCCCTGAGATCTAAACCCTGAATCTAAAATTAGCTTCGCCAATATTGATGGGGTGGCCTTCATCGCCGATCTGATTCCGTTTTCCCATGCTCCGCTCTTCTGATGTCTTCAAAACAGGCTACTTATAAGTAACCACTGTCTGCCCCAATTATCCCCCCCCCCCCCCAACTTTTACCAATGGGCCGCTCCTTCCGATTCATCATGGAGTCCCCCCAATACCATGAGATGCATGGAAAGAGGCTTCGTCTCATCACTTCTTGCGACCAGTGGGGTGTTCTTTTTCCTCAATTTTGTAAACAGAGATTACTATGGCGGATTTCAGTCGTGTCAAGAAGAAAAAGTGTTTCCAGCCTTCACCGAAAACGAATTCGAAGTGCGAGGCGTGCACGGCTGCGAAGATTAGGTGTCGCTTTAGAGACCGCAAACGTTATTTTGCAGAGCGCAGACGAGGGTTACCGGGTTCAAGCGCTGCCTCAGATGTCTCAAGGTGTGATTGTACTCCTTCTTCTCTTGATTCATGGTTCCCTTTCAAATCCGCGTTCTTTTACAAGCCCGCTAAGATCGAGTGATGCTGCAGTATCTCAAGAGGCCCCGAGCTTGCCCACTGCTTTTCCCCCGACTTACAGGTCCGTAATTCTTTCCCCAGCTCATATATCACGCGATACTATGGTTGCTTTGTGAACCCTAGCCATGACCTAGATGCGTATAAGCCGGTTCAGTCCCTGACAGGGCCCAGCCCAGCCCACACTCTTGACATCAATCGTGAGTACTTCAATTTCTTGGAGCTCTCGCTGTTCACGCATATTGGACGAAGCCTGTGGTTGGCACTTTCCTGATTGGGCAAGCGCCAACATGGAACATTCGCAGGTTGACACCAGCTACGAAAGATTTTATTAGTTCTCCGTTTCTTTCGAAAGCAAGTGAATGTGAATTTCAAGGAATTGGTGCGTGAATTCCATGGTTCACGGGGTTTGCCGTGAATTTAAGATTTTGGCCAAAAAGCCACAGCAATTTCTATTTGCCACCACTGTAGAGGTCCTTCGGGACAATCTCGACGGCTGGCTGCCGGCATTCTCTAGTCTGCTCCAGGCTCGCTCTCCATCCGCATCGTGTGCCTACTGACTTTGAAGTTGGTAATGGCACGGTGCAGACAATGACTCATGGGAGAAAGACATTTTGGAGCTAGCACTTGCGAATGAAATTGACCATCAGAATCTGGTCCGAGTTCACTGGATCGGACGCCGTTCCAGCGAGCAGGTTCGTAGGACCAAGAAATTCTCATCACTCGTTCTTCACTTCAACGACTTGGATGTGGCGAACTATTTCATTACGAATAAGCTCGCCCTCCATGGTCACCTTCATCGCACCAAGAAATACTGCCCGCAGCCCCTCCAATGCTTCAACTGCTACCGGTTCGAACACATTGCTGCGCAGTGTAAACGCTCTGCTGTTTGCGGCACCTGCGCCTCCGACCACGCCACTTCCAACTGCCACTGCCCCCGTAAGACTCCCTGCCGTACCAACTCCACTGGATGCTCCCATATCGTGCTCAAATGCGCCCTCCGGGGATGCGACGGGCAGCACCGATCCACTGATCCTGCATGCCCCGTCCGTCAGTCGATTCTTCGTCGCATCGCAGCCGAGCACCATGCATCGGGGCCGTTCTTCCGTGCGGAATAACTCTCCCAATGCCAATCCCTGCTCCCTCCTCTTGCCTTCCCACCCTCATGTATATTCAATTTTCCTGCTCGCCCTCACCCCCGGGATTACTCTCACTAAACCCACGAAAACCACTCCCACCTATATACAATCAATAGTAGAAATCTCATGTTTAGAGTAGCATCATACGCCATAAAAATGGAACTTTATTATTAAGATTTTAAATGCTTGTGTTACAAATACATTGAAATTTGAGTATGGTTGATTCAATGTCTACACCATTACCACCGGCGCGACGACCACTGAAAGTCCCTGCCCCCTTGCTCGTTGGTGCGGTGATCTAGTTTGCGCTTCTTCGAATTCGGCTCGGAAGACTCGGTGCTGGACTGCCCTCAAAACAGCCGGTGAACTTGAGGCGTGCTGGAGTACTATGTATTGGTAACTAAAGATGATTTGAGATTCAAGCTTTGAGAGATAGAAAACAGAAACATACCAATTTTGATTGGACTCTCTTCTGCTTTTGGTGCCGTCGTCGAGGAAGCATTGCCGAGGAACGTCACTTTCTCAACATCAACAATGAAATACTTCACGGAACGATCATCGTTCAGCTCGAGACCGGTAAGAAAACCTTCGACGGAGACACTCTTTCCCTTCCCCAGAATGGGTTTATACTTCTCCCACCTCGGCGTTGCAGAGAATACACAGTGAATGGGGAAAACATTGTTTGGTGTCCTAGTAGCAGAGAGGTATTGCTCTGCTTTGACGTCGAAAGTCGAATTTGCCTTGTCGATGTCGCTCGGAACACCACAGACGTGGACGGTAGCATGGGTTCGAAGGTTGATGTCGTCTGGAGATCCAAGAGGGATAATCTGAAAGTCGGCCTTAGTTGTAATAAACGTGAAAAGACAGGTGGAACATTATACATACATACAGAGATTATGTCTCCAAAGACATGATTGAGTCTAGGGGAGGAGAAGAGTGGTCTCGCAACCTATGCAGTACGCGTGAGTTGTGCGCTTTCGGCGGATCTGAAATTGAAGAGGAAAGGATCAGAGAACAGCAAGAGCAAAAGAGTCCGAAACTACGTACCGTCAACATCCATTCTCGCGGCCTTTTCAGCACGTTCTCGCTCCCTCCGCGCTCTCTGCGCCTGTGACCTATTGGAAAGCGGTTCCGTTGGAGGGTGGGGACGATTCTCTCGGGCTCTCTGATGTCGTCTGACCTGACCGAGAGAACGGGCGTTGGGGCCGCAGTGGTGGAAGTATCGGGTGGGACATTCTGGTCGCGATGAGCAGGTACACGCCTACAGGCTTCGTTGGTTTCGCGTATAGCGCGTTGAATCTCTCGCTGTCGTTGTTGATGCCGTTGAGGTGTCGTTGGAGGTGTTAATAAATTCCTGTACACGGGATGAGTCTAGCCACGGTAATTGAGAAACGGCGCTCGTACATTTGAATGTCGAGTTCACGGTGGAAAAGGTATTTAGATGCTCAATGTTCACACAGAAAGATAAGGAAGAACGTTTATTGAAGGCGACGTTTGCGGGTAGCTACATCGTTGGGTGTGGAGCGGTGTGGAGCAGAGGCCGGTCGACGGGAGAGGCAGCGGCGAAGTTGTCGTAAGTGTGTGCTGATGACGTGAGTGGGGCATTCGGGCGTTCTCGGAACAGGTTTGTCTCAAGTCAATTGGCCTAGGGAGGTCGATTGTAATATACTTGCTTTCCTCCGCCATCTCTCGACGACTCTGCTGCTGTCTTGGTGTTTGACACTGAGAGAGCTCTCTGCTTTTTGGATTTTGTACTTGGTTTTGGTTCTGTACTCCCGCCCTCCTTTGGGAGCGTACCGGAAGGATTTGACTTCGCGTCGGTCCCAAACGGCTTTGACTTCGCGTCGGTCGCTGGCTTTGACTTCGAGTCGGCCTCTCTCGCAGCGCGGGTCATCGAACGAGTGACTCTATCGGTCGACATAGCCATGGCCTCTATTCCGGCAAATACTGGCATCGAAATTGACTCAATCTCCAAGTCATTACTGTAGCACGTTGTATGGGTGAAACAGACCCTCGAGCGTGACTGGAAACGCTACGCATGAAAACCAGAAACGGCCTCAGCGTTATGCGTGACATCATAGAATTTTGGAAACGGGCGGGCAAACACCGATAAAGTCTATTTCCAAAACGGATTCTGGGCAATTTTTAGCTCTCATTTATGCTTTCTTTGTATCCATAGCCCTTTTGATTGCATTTCTCTTGTTACGGGCTCCGTAATACACCTATTTTTTTTTTTCATGAACACTGCGCCGTGGTGCACGCTCAGACACCTAAACCAGCGACGGGTCCACCACAAGCCCTCTTCGAGCGACTAGTTAAACTACCTCGGCCAGCTTCTGGTACACCTTCCCAGCACCTTGCCCGTGGTCTCCGATGGACCGTACCGGCTCTATCTTGGCGAAGATTGTAGAGAGTGATTGAGTGCAGTGAGGAGGGAGGAGGGTTATAGCAGTAGATTCAGCTAGATTTTACAGCCACAAACATGATAATTCGACATCTTTGTATGCCACGCAGTCCTCAGGAAAACCACCCGACCGTTATGCGTTACCGTTGAAACGAAACAGGGCGGGCGTTACGCGTTACGTTTCACCCATACAAAGTGCTACAGTATTGTCAATAACATCGTGATAGGTGTACTCGGACCTCGCGCGCACAGTCCCTGGGGCTTCGTTAGAAAAAATACGAGAGAGAGCATCTGCTAGGACGTTTTCGGTCCCAGGTACGTACTTAACTTCGAAGTTAAAGCTCGAAAATTTCTCCATCCAACGCGCTTGTCGTCCCGACAAGTTTTTCTGATTCATAAAATGAATCAAGCCTTTATGATCTGTTACCCAGGTGAACTTACATCCCTGTAGGATGTCTCGATGCCTTAGCATCGCCTCTACGCCGGCAAGCATTTCAATTTCGTGTACCGGGTAGTTCTGCTGAGCTGTATTCAGCTTCGCAGAAAAGGATGGCGCAACATTTGCATTCTTCCAATCTTCGCCTTGGCATACGACGCCCGCTATTCCACTACCGCAGCCGTCGGTTACGAGCCAGATTGGAGGGGAGCCGTTTTCATAATTTAATGCCTTGCGATGATGATCGCGCGCACTCGATATATTGTGCTTAATATCCTCGAATGCTCGCTGTTGAGTATGTCCCCATCGAAAGGGAACAGAATCACTCGTCAAACTGTGCAATATACCCATAGGGATACGTACTGACGGCACGTCATCTGCTAGGTATCCGCACGAACCGAGGAATCCACGAAGCAAATTACGATTCGTCGGTGTTTTCCAGTTCAACACGGTGTCGACTTTGTGGGGATCCATCCGGATGCCCTCGTCATCAACGACTCGACCCAATATACTCAACTCGGACCTTAGCAACTGCAACTTGAGGTATAATTCCTCGCGCTTAAGTATGTCAATTACTTTCTTTACATGTTCGACATGCTCCTCGAGTGTATTTGAATAGATAATAATATCATCCAAATACACCGCCCGATATAATCGCCGAATAAGTAATTCATGAGCGTTTGATAAGTGGCAGGTGCGTTGCAATCCTTGTTGAAGAACAAGACTAACCATGTTGCCGTCGGGAGTGCTCATCGCGGAACGGCCGACATGTTCAGGTTCAATCCTGATTTGCTCGTAAGCGTCTCGACCATCGATTAAGGATCTGAATTTACAACGCGAGGCGCGCCGCAATATTAATATGCCTTCCATGTCAGGCGAAGGTGAGGTCATCTTCTTTGTGTTTGCATTGCGTGCGCGCAAGTCAACGACAACTGGTAGTTTCAACGAGTCACTCTTGACTTTTGGAATCAATAACATCGGCGCGGTGTTACTTGCGCTGGTAATTTGCCAACGGCCATTCTTCAGGTAAATTCGACGTTTCTCGTCCCATAAATTTCTTAACGCTTCGGGACAGCGAGAAGGTCTCCAAGGAAGAACTTTGTTCTCATCAATGAGTGGAATAGTATGATTTATTGCGCGAAGACGAGGTAAGCCCGTCTCTTCGGCAGATTTACATATTGGTTTAGCATATTCCATTAGCTCATCGCGTGCCGTTTGCAGATTCATCTCGTTCAACTCAACCGCGCCCGAAAAAACCCGAGCGGTAGCAATCCCTTCAAGAGGCAACGAATTAGCGCTTCCGTTGCAAACGCGAGCCGGATTAAAGCCTATGCTCACCTTGTGTTGAAACAACCAAGCCGTTCCCAATATCATGTCGTATCCGTCAAGGTTCGCAACGAAAAAACTCCGTTCCTCTGTGATGTCCTGATAGCTGAACTTCAGTTTCACAGAGTGATTGATTTTCGATCGCGATCCTTGAACCGCAAGCTGCAAGGTAATTGGATCGGCCAATTCTTTGCGCTTGATCTTGAGCTGATCTACAAGAGTTGTCGAGATCAAATCCCCAAGGGATCCTGAATCAACAAGAGCGCAAACCGGCTCGCCGTTCACTCGAACAACAATAACCAGAGGTCGCGCCACTACTCTGTTTGCAATTTTCGGCGTAGAAGCGGTGCGTGCGATTCCCTTCACGCTATCCGCTGGAATTTGAACGCCGTGGCAGTTCAAAATGAACTCGCCCTCCACGGCAAAGTCAGGTTCATCAAACAACGAACCGAGGTAATTGAAGCGGTGAGTCGCCTTCCAACCTCGCTTCAAATCGTTCTCATGGCGTAGGTGCTGAATGTGCTTCTTCAGCACCCATCCAACCAAATCGAGCTGTGGGTTCAGCAGCATATCCTCTGATATCTGCACCGCAAGCTCTCGATCTCCTAGCGGGATTGAGACGACATACCACTCAGGTAATTCATATTCATCTGGCTCTTGAGGCACTCGCGCAATCGCGACATGCTCAAAGACAGGTATTTCTCGACTGACGTCTCGAAAATATTGCTTAATTGCATCGGCTAGCAAGTCTTCGATGGGAAATGCGTGAATCGGTAAGATTTGCCGATATTCAAAGCCCAGAAACAGCGCACGTTGACGCGCATACCATTCAACGAGATGGAATGAAGGGTGACGAATATGATCAACCGGTAAGGGTACCACAACAACTGAATATGAATCCTCGATGACAAATGTCTCTGCTGTAGTCCGCAGAACGCGAAAACGAACCGACTCTCGCTTGTCATCAGACCAAGCTGTGAGCTCGTCGCCCGGGTAAGGCTGGAAAAACTCTAACAGAGCGGAAACTGTGTTTCCAACCACATCTCCGAGTCGGCGCGCTCGAGGGGACAACTCGCGGGTATGTGGGATTCCGTACAACTCTACCGCGCGAGCCCGACGTTCAAGACGGTCTTCATAGCTATCCCCGGAATCGGTGACCAGAATCGGCACGGGTTCGTCGTCATCCGAGTCGTCGCTCGGGAGTTGACTAAAGTCTTCCAAGTCTGGCATGCTCCCATTCGACGAATCGTCGTCGTCTGAATCATCAGAATCTTCATCCGAAGAGTCGCTGACTGTCTTCAAGCTGGGTAAGTCATCCATCTCTGAATCATAATCTTCAGAGTCGCTAACAGCTTGGAGCGGAGGCAGTGAACCGAGCCCTTCGCTAGTTGAGTCGAGTTCCATCTCCGTGAAGACCAAGTCCGACTCGGTGCTGACAGAGGCAGAGAATAAATCGTAAGATTCCGTTTCAGACTCGAGACCTGCAATCTGATTTTTATACCAGTGAATGAAGTCGAATTCTTGGTTCAAAGGAGTCTCTCTTGCCAAAGTAAAACATGCAGCGATCAATCGATCGGAAGTAACGATGTTCTCGCCATCCGAGTTGACTTCAAATCGCTCTGAGTGCGTAGGATCGCTCGCTTCGGTCCATTCGTGATCGTCAAGCATATTTTGACCATGCTAACTTGAGCATCACCCAGGGGTTGAAGATATCTCTCCTCATTCACGACGTTGTCGGGGTCGAATCCCCGCATGACAGAACGCAGTTGAGCGTACCAAAACCCAGACATGAACCCAGGATCACGCAGTAAGTAATCTTCGATGACTACTTCAACGTCGCACTCGTTGTCCATGACAAGATACTCGTTATCAGAGGTGCGGTAAACGTTGAAACGAACTTCATCGTAGCATTCGTCTGGGATCCTCAGGGTACGGCTGAGCTTCTTGAAGCTTCATGACCATTTCGAGCGCATGTAGGTCTCCGATTCGATGAGCCGGTGGGTTGTCGTTCGTATGTTCGGGTTCAAAAATTGAACTCATGTCAGAAACATGCTCAAAGTCGTCGCTAATGTCTTCAAAAGTTTGTAGGGGTTCCCCGCCCTCCGCGACTTCATCAAGATCAAAATGAAGCGCCATTGTATCAAGAACCTCGGTGCTCTCGTATAGCGCGTTGCGTGAACTCGACGCGGTGGGTATATAAGCAGAATGGGCATTAATTACCGGGGGTTGACCTTTCTTTTTAGACGACATAGACTGCGCCTTGGGGCAGTTGCGAGCGATATGGTTGGGCTCTTCACAGATGAAGCACAATCCTTTAGCGAGTGACTCATTGCGCTTCTGCGCAGACATTTGTTTCGGCTCTGACTTGTCATTCTTTAATATGAACAGAAGAAGTTCGCATGACCTCGTCTCGAGGTCTCGACGAATTGAAGCGCCCTCCACGACCGCGTCCACGCCTACGGAAGCCTCCGCGCGAAGGCTGGTTGGAATTATGTGACCGGTGCGAGTTTGACTTCGGCTGTTGCTGGTTATTCCGTGTTGATGAATTTCCAGCGTCGCGATTCTGATTCTTTGCTTCTATTTTCAGCAAGATCTCAGCCTTCTCGGCTGCCTTAACGAGTTCATCCCAAGTAGCGAGCTCGGAGTCAAGGCCCTTACGGTATATTTCCGTTTGAATCGCGAACTTAAAGCTGTTGAAAAGCTTAACATTTTTCTCCTGCGTGTCTTCAATACCAACAGTATTGTATATTTCAGACCATTCCGCAACGTGTGCGGCAACCTCCTTCGCGCCTTGAAAGCAATGATTCAACCGACGCCTTTGGCTGTTGCGGTAATCAACCGGGAAACAAAACTCGAACAATTCAACGAAGAATCTCTTCAAAGTCCAAGTTTCTTCGTCTGGAACGACGACTTGATTATAGAAGTCCAAAGCCTTCTTATCCAAGTAATAAGAAACAAAGAAGACTTGTCGATCTTCGGGAACACGACCCATTTCCACGTAAGCTTTCGCTTCGCGTGCAAATCCTTGAATTGCATTTGCATCTGGTTCACCGTTATAACGCGAAGGTGGGATCGGCTTGAGAAGCATCCTCTCCTTGCGAGCATGCCCTCGCTTGCGTTTTGAAGACAAGCGCGGACTAGGCGTGCGGCGCCGGTGATTTCCACGTCCATCAGAGTCAGAAGAGCTGGAACTTTCGTCCGAGCTCGAACTGGAGTCGTCTGATGGCTCAGATGGCGGCGGTTTCGACTTTGGCTTGTCCGAGGGAGTGTCGCGCAGAGCTCTATCAAAGAAATTCTCAGCGGCCGTTCTCGCGGGATGGGAGAGCGATTCTCTATCCTGCGGAAGAGGATTTCCTGGCGCTTTTGAAGCGCGAGGAGTCTCTGATTTTCTCAAAGACTTCGGAAGCTTTCTTTCCGAGGCAGATTCCGTTTGTTGTTTTTCTTGAAGCTCATCAATCTTCCTAGATAACTGAGCAATCATTTCTTCAATGGAAGGTCCGGACTTCTTAGATTCGCGATCTTTGGTCGCATCGCGGTCAGAAACAACAGGAATCTCTTGAATCCTTGTAGTAGTTCAACAATTTTGATTTCACGCGGCGTTTCCGCAGGTTTAACTGGAGGATATCCAGGAAATTTATCAAGGTAATGACGTGATTTAGGACTCTTTGCACGTCTTCCCGGTTTAACCGGAGGTGAAGACGGCCGGCGGGATATCTCCTCAGAGAATTCAAGGTGGGGAGTAAACTCCGCACTCATAGTGGAGGGGCCTAGTTCAAAGTGCGCCATAGTGCGTCAGAGCGACTCATAGCACCCTATAGTAGGCCGTTTTTTATGACGGTCTATGGCTCAAAACCGGATTTACCTGATGTCCTCCTGCTTAATTATACGGTTTGCTTCCGCAGCTAACGCGTCGCGTTGCTTTCTCAGGTCTTCCTCCGAGAAATTCTGAAGTGAACTGATTTCACCCCAGTTCCGAACGTCAGGGCCTTTGCCCTTGTCGCGGGATGGACCGGGATGAATGATGGGCGCATTTTCATCCTCAATCTCTTCAACAGTGACGCGGTGGCGGCTCTCCGTCGGAGGCGCGATGTCTTGGCGCACCTCCGTCGGTGCGGCCATTTCAGACCGTTTGTCTGAATGCAGATGGGCTTTAGTCTAGAAGTTTAAGGTACGTCCTCCTTCACGACCATCTTGATCTCCTGATCTTGTTCCGCTTGACCCCGCAATTGCGAAGCCAAAGCTGCGTAGCGGTTTGCAAGAAGCAAGAGCTCGTCCTTGCTCATGTTGTTGGCACTGGCAGCTTGAGCGAGAGTGGACTCAGTTCCCGACTTAACAGCGGTACGATCAGAATTAACATTACTGTCTTTACTTCCAACAGAGTCACTACGATGAGAACGAGAGGATTTGCGAGTGACGGCTCTTCGTGACGGGCATCTCTTCCCGCACCGCAAAATCCACGTTGCTGTCCAAGAGCGACGGCAGCTCAGGAGATATTTCTCCAGCAGCGCTGGGAGGTCTCGCCACAGGAGTGACGGTTCTCGACGCCGGAGCGAAGGATGGTCTCGCTGCAGCAGCAGCGGAAGGTCCCACCGCAACAGCGGTGACATCGACGTCCAGTTCTCCAGCTTCAATAGACCCAAAGCTCATAGATTGACTAGTGGGACTAAAAAGAGGCGGAGGAGGAGGGAACACACCGGCGAGGGTTGCCGCGCGGGTGCGGTGTTGACTAGCAGAATCTGTAGCCATAGTTTTTTGGATTTTTGCAGAATGTCGACAGCGAAGTGGTAGTTAAGGATGATCAAGCCTCAAGGGAACCAAGCAGAGCAGCGACGAGAGATCGGACACTTAAAAAGATGTGACGAAGAGAAGTCGGCGGGTAGTCGACAACTAGTTTCGGCACAAGAAAAGATGCAAGAACTATCTACGTACAGAGCCAGTATATGTAGTAAGTAGCAAATGGGAATAAACGGAATGATCGTTGGTACGACAAGAGATGCGCGGCATCGAGAGTCGGATCGGTAAGATATCGGGGACGGAAGGAGTGTGGTGAGGTAAGAAGATAATGAGAAGATAAGATAAAGTAAAAGAGCGTACGCTACAAGATCTCACCAGCGGGACACAGGTATCCATTCTTCGCCTGAAACACACGATAGCATCCATAATCCTATACTTGAAAAGAGGGCCAGGCCATCAGTCGCGTGACTTTTGCAACAAGCTGTGTGACCGAACGAAGGGAGGTCGGCGAGTGCGAGCGCAGCGAGTCGGCCGTGCCGGAGGCAGGGAGCTAAAGCTTGTGAGGCTCTATAACACGGTAATTGGCCAGCGCATCAGCAGCGGTGACATTCTTGTCAACCTTGACGGCGGTATCCGTGCCCTTGAGAAGGAAAATAAATCTGAGGTATTGTGCCGTGAACTCACCAGGGCGAGGCTGGGGATCAGCCACAGCTGTAGCTGCAGCCTTCTGATTCGCGGCAATCTCCCTCGGTTTATCGCTACTGTCACCGGTGAGACTGGTGGGCAGGGCTGAGGAACTGGAAGCAGCGTTGGAGGCCTAAACAGGGCTCAAAAGCATGTATAGCTTTGCGAACGGACTGAACGGACTTACCTGAGCTTGCGACTTGCCAGTTGGTGCATAAAAGAGTGACAAACTGAGGAAATCGGTACCCTCAACCTCTGTCAAAGACATGGTATTCGTTCGAACGCTATTGTTTTCTATTGGGTCCTGCTCATCCCTATCTTCACCAGCTGGCTTGACAAAGCCTTTGACCTTACCGATGACCATCTGGCTGTTACAGTGGTGGCAAATAGAAATTGCCGTGGCTTTTTGGCCAAAATCTTGCCGTATACTTCACCGAGTGACCCGAAATAAGATGTAGAGATAAATATATGATACCTCTGTACTGCTTAGAACACTCAGCTATATATTATGCCCTGACAATGCATCAATAACAGGACAGTTTCTGATTATTGCCATATCTGGAAAGACTCAATGTATCCTCAGCAAAAAAGTGTCATAATAGGATGAAAGTACTTGAAAAACATTCCTAGTTTCGACTTTGATTGAATGGAATTGACCCTCATTTGGGCTCACAACGGCCGCTCAGAGTTGGCTATTTTCACACAAAATAGCTGAAAATGCAGAGAAAATAGCTAAAATGACCAACTTCGCTGTCATCCTCGCTACTACTGTCAGAAGAGATTGGTTTCTCTGGCGTGTCCCCCAAGTCACGCTGCTCTTGGACCTCCCCAATTGAAAAGAGAGAAGAAGACAGGCGAATACCTCCCCTTTTTTTCCAGACTCGCTTGTTGGAATGAGAGACTTTGTCGACAAAAGAAAATAAGTTTACGTACCCTGAGGGGACTTCGAAAACCGACGGCGGCCGCCGCCGACCGTGTCTTATGCGGGCATATAACCAACATATAACTCGAACATCCGAGGTGAGTGAGCTGGCCGACTACGCACGCCATCCCACTCACAATGTAGTTAGCTTCTCGAAGGCAAAGTCCATTTTGGTGAGTGTCCACTTTCGGTCCACTGCACTTTTCCTCCCGACGCTCGAACTCTAGGTGAGCATGCGTCCCATATTCTCGGCCAAGATCTGACTCTCTTTTTTGCACAGTGGTGGCCCTATGATAGACAAACATACGATGAGTTCGGCACTCCGGGTCCGATATACTTTAAATTAAATGAAATACTCCTCTGTTACTTCCAAGGTATTTTTCCCTGTTACTTCCCTTTCCCAGAAAAATGAAGAGTTCTACCCCCACCGTAATCACCTATGTCCTGTGTCTCCTATCCAATACATTGCTGGTCATTGTATCTATAATGTTTGCAGGTCGATTCCGTATGTTCATTGTTACCTGTCTCATGAAGCCCGCACATGAATATCTACACAGGCGACTCTCTGTTTGCAGCTCTCACAGTCGCCCTAATTTTGGCTGTATTCTCCTCTACCTGCATTTACGTCGCAATACCAATTCTGTGCTTGCGCATACCTTCTGATTTGATCTGTTGCTCATAATTTCTTTCTAGGCTGCGTAAATTAAGAATCGGCCCATACAGGCCCCAGGGCCTACGAGTATATTTTGTGAATGTGGTCCACATCGGTCTCAGTATTGCGACAGGTCTTTTCCTTCTCGTCGAATTATACACGAAATCGTCACTTTATGCGGGCCCCGAGCAAGCTATTCTTTGTGTAGGCCTCGTTCTGTCCTTTTAATACTCGAGACGGGTAAGTACGCATCTTCTGGATTCATTTTGATACGAAGCCTCACTCGTACTGCTCTAGGCGGGGAGTTATTGCTACACCGTCATTTGAAGCCAGCGTTGCCAAAAATCTCGCTTCCAAGCAGGGATATATCAGGAGTGGTGAAAGAGGGAGAACATTGCGAGTGGGAAACCATACCAATTTAACTTGCCAAAGGCATACCAAACATAAAGTAGGAAAAAACATATTAGGGCCAGATGTGACAAGTCGCAGTCCCAATTTGGTGATTGATACTGTCACGTCAGTTTTCATAACCGCGGCACGGTGTGGGGTAGCTAAGTTAGCAGTATAGTTGTTTGGTAGTGTAGATTACGGATGTCATAGCTTAGTCAGCTTCTACATTGGGTCTTTCCTGCCTTCATCCACCCGCTGCGAGCCCCGTTGGTTCATCTCCACTCTAGACCTCCCTGGGGGGTATCCAACGGTCATACCGGCTGTGCCTTCTCTGTTGAAGTATTTATTTCTCTTCCATTTACCGTACATACCTTACTTTCTCCAACTCGCAATCCGTTCCGTTACGCGTCACACATTCCTTATGTAGCTTTGTGTCACCGTCACATTCCTCAGTCGTTTCCTCCACGACTGAGGTATGTGCACTCGTATCTACTGTCCTTACAGCTTACTGATTCTCCTGGTAGTTTATACTTACTGTATTCTTTCAGGTATATACACTGTGCGAAGTATTTGTCATGAAATTCAAAACAATAATGTCGGAAAAACCCTGTTTCGCTTACAACGGATTAAGCCGGCTTCCGACCTTATCACGGCTTTCAAGGGATTGCAAGCCACCCAGCGGGGGATTGTGATCCGCGACCAGCCGTTATAATCGGTGCATCAGCCAAAAGCTCAGAAAGCCTCTGTAGTAACTTCGCCGCCTCCCGCGGCATACTAGGAAAACATCTTCTCCCTTATCTTTCCCTGCGCACCTGAAAATGTTAATATGATTTGTATGCCAGTTTCTGGCCTACAGTAGGGCGACCTTGCGCAAATCACGGACGCGGATGCTTTTGAGGCCGAACTGTTCAACTAATTTTGCTGCAAATTCGAATTCAGACTGTCTTCTTAGACTCTTCTACAGTTCTACAGTTCTACTGATCCTGCAATCAGAGAAGTACAAAAATCTGGGAACAGGGCAAGGAACAGGGCGGAAGAAGTTGATGTAAAATTCTCGGTATGGTTACTTATGAATACGGCAAAGTATACCTCCCTGCTCTAAACATTCAATAGCAATAGCTAGAAACCCATGAACTCAGTGCCTGTAGCCTCAGCCAGGGAGGGGGTCAATCAGTGCAACACATGCTTCCATCAGACAGGATCAACCAGTGTTGCCGAAAGATCAGCAGGAACAGTACGGCATTACACTGGAACAACCATTTATCACGGCTTCATCGATCACATCAGAAGTTTACGGTACCCATCAAAAGTGCAAGAGCACAGCTTATTGGGGGAGCTTGCTCCCCCTTTTGTCAGAGCCGACACCAAATGGTGATGAGGCTGTGCTGGAGCGTTGATGGGTATCGTAAATCAGCATGTGCCGTGATGAGAACATGTCCCGATACCTGATATCACTGATGGTCTGTGATCCAGCACAACCCCGCCTGATCCAGAGTGATGTGGTGCTGATTTCGCTGATGGAACGCTCTGGCAGTGTCTTTTCTGCTTCTAATCTCGATGCCTGCATCCAGTTTACCGCTTCATGCGTAAAACAGATGTCAGACCATAAGTAGTCTTCAACTTTGCGAGGTACTGTATGTAGACAATTGCGTTCATGAATTTCTTCAAGTCTTGAGCTTGCGCAACCAACACACAACTCGCAAATTCAGTCATCATCATTCCCCCAGTCCTCTTCAGCATCGCCAAAGTCCAATCATCTTAACATTATCCTACTGCTTCCATAGTAAACCTAACATACTGTACAGTGTACATGCATTGAATCTGAAATATTAATGCGGATTCGTGCAAGCTCCCCCACCTGTACGCCGGGAATCCGGCATACAAAACCTACGTTGCTTTTCGGTGACGGCTCTGATAAGGGGGGAGCAAGCTCCCCCAAATATGATTTGTATGCCAGTTTCCGGCCTACAGTAGGGCGACCTTGCGCAAATAACAGACGCGGATACTTTTGAGGCCGAACTGTTCAACTGATTTTGCTGCAAACTCGAATTCAGAAGACTTAGAGTCTTCTACAGTTCTACTAATCCTGCAATCAGAGAAGTAAAAAACGTTGGGAACAGGGCGAAAGAAATTGATGTAAAATTCTCGGTATGGTTACTTATACTTATGATTTCGGCAAAGTATACCTCCCTGCTCTACTTAATAGTACACATTCAATAGTCTCGTAACAAGACTTTATATACTCCTTTGAAGATAGTCGTTCAATACACATTCAATAGCTAGAAAGACTAAGAAACCTACTTATGAACTCGGGGGTAGGTCAATCAGTGCAGCACATGCTTCCATCAGACAAGATCAAGCAGTGTTGCCGAAAGATCAGCAGGAACATCGCGGCATTACACTGGAACAGCAATTTATCACGGCTTCATCGATCACATCAGACGTCACGATACCCATCAAAAGTGCAAGAGCACAGCTTATTGCTTTTCGGTGACGGCTCTGATAAAGGGGGAGCAAGCTCCCCCAATGATGGAGCTTCATGTTCCCCCGGCTCTGTGCCGAGATTGCCGAAGCATTTACGACAGCATTCACACGGGCTCCACAACTCCCTCACACAAATACATGAGGTGCTGCGGAACGCCTCTCACGCCTCTTCTCACCCAACCACCACAACGGCCACTGCAACTTGTCCGTGCTTCGCCTGCTGCTTCTTCGTCGTCGCCCTCGCATCGCAATGCTGCAACGCACAGGCTCGCTTCTCCACTGTCCCGCTTTCGCCATATTGACATGAAGTCGGCCGCTGAATTGTACGCCGGGCGCTTGACCACTGGTTTCATTGCAGTGTGAGGTGTACGTGGAGTCGAGGACCGAGCCAATGAACCACCTGGTGAGTTGCCATGCTCGAAATTTCGAGTCTTATCTCTTATCTGAACTCTCTCGAGTCAGTTTCTATTTGCCGCCATTCAAGGCTCTTATCTGTGCGTTACCAGTCTGTTTCATATGGATTGAGCACTAACGGCTGCTCTCCAAGTGCTGTGTGGTAGCGGGTATGATTTCTATAATACGTTTGTTTTGTGCCAAGTCACAACTTCAGCATCCGCTCATAAATGTCGACCAGGCTTGATTTGAAATCTCGGATTTGGCGGCAATTCCATTGTGGGGCGCTGGGGAGGCGTTGAGTAGGGCTCAGCCTTTGTCATTGTCCATGAATATATATCTTTTGCCACAATACGCAAGCCCTAAGTATCTAAATGTAATCTAAATGCGCTGTAATGCACGGTAATGGCTTATATGAGCCTTAATCCCCCATAATCCCAAGGGTAGATTATACGCGCTTGAATGGTCTACACCTATGCCCTTATTGATTATCGGCTTATGGCGGCTTGTACTGGCTTACGAGCCGGTATAAGCAGTTCAGGATTTTCCGACAAATGAGGAATTTCAAGATTCCTGATGTTTAACCACATCATGAAATTCAAGATGCCTTTCATCATGCTCAGAAACCCATTTTTACAATAGTTGTTGAGCATATGAATTCATGACAAAACGTCATGAATTTCATCGCGCTCCCAAAAGCAAACTACACACGTAGACTCGATACTCTGAACACAACGCCAATTCCTACCGTGGACGATTACCTACCATATCACTCCAGACGATACCATTACTTATTGCGTAGTACATATACCCTACGCGGGCTTCTTAGCTACATAGCATAGCTTGTGCCATAAACCGATTCTCTCTCTCTCTCTCTCTCTCATGAATTTCATCATGTATGTAAGACTGTCAAATTTTTGCCAAGTCCACTAGCCAGGTTGTTGAGTGCCATTATGTACTCAATATTCTACTCACACATCATCTACCCCTCTCTAATGCAAAGAGGGGTTGAAGAAGGGGGCTCAGGAATATCTGTAACGGGCTCAGTAGTCGGACTCACTCGATGTGGCCGCATATATAGTGTAACAAGCTAGTGCTAAGGAATCCGTCTTGGCTGACTTGGATGTATGCGCCTGGCTTCATTTCTTATTGTCAGGTTGATCACATTCCCAAAAGTAACCGGAATCTTGCTTTTAGCACGCAGATTTTGTGACTTAGACCACTTTGAGCAACCTAGATCCTCTTTATATGGTGTTTGCTACAGCTTACATGATATGAGCCGGGCATCAAATTTATTCCAGCAAACATAGAGATCGATTTTCAAAATTCAGCCAATTCAGTGATTTTTGCGTTTTTCGGCAATAGGTCAGCAGTATTTCTGGTCAGTGAGCATTTGACAAATAGCTTTCCTATCTTATGTGGCCGTATATAACAGCTCAGGGCTTCACAGAAAGTTTTCATGCTTCAATAAGATCTAGACCTGAAAAACAACGTACCACATTCTCACCATGAGTTATAAGTATAAAAAGAGGATCAAATATCAATGCCCAAAAATCACAGCACGTCAACGCAGCTCTGTGTGCAGTAGCATATAACTGGTTACTACCTACAGGGCAGCTTTGGCACCGTGGACCGTGGTGACTGAACTAGGTGTCAGGAAACATGCAATTTCTGATTCCGGTTACTTTTGGTGATGACGAGTAGGTCATGGGTTCGGAAATATTTGTTTTATATTTTTTGCTCCTTTTCACCGCCAAGAATCATGATGTTATCGTTATGAATCCACAACAAATCATGAAAATAACGTCATGAATGTTCCCATAACCGTAATGAATTTCGCGATGCACTTTCATGATGTTACGTCGTGAATTTCAAGAGTGCATCATGAATTTCGTGACAATTCCTCGTGAACTTCCTAATGAATCGTCGTGAAAAACATGAGGAATTTCATGATACTTTGACTGCACAGTGATAATACATGAGTCGTTTCCTCCACGACTGAGTTTACTTACTGTATTCTATCAGGTTATGGGCCACCGCGCCTCTGCTTAATCTCAGCCAGTACCGGACCGCTACTTGTCGAAAACTCGACGACTCTTTTTATTATCTCATTCCCCACATCTACCCTGCTTCCCGCCACATTCTACGCCAAACTTGTCGACTTCTCGCTGACACGTCATACCCGATCCGGACACCAAAACTTCGACGGCTTCTTCCCCCACGGCGCTGGGACTGTCTTTCCGCGCGGGGAGGACCGCCTCAAGAACGAAACCGGGTACTTCCCGACGCCCGTGGTCCAAACGGATGAAGTCAGCGTACGAGACAATTGAAATCTGGGATATAAGTAGTTTCCACGGCATCCAAGCCGGGGGACAAGGCGTCTGCGGAGGAGCACAAGATTTGGAAGAAGAAGGACAGGTCCGCCCTCTCATATTTGCTGTCTTCTGTCGACAGCGAGCTCGTCGTCAAGGTCTCAGACTATGACACTGTCCACCAAGCCTGGACCGCTCTCGAGACCGAGTTTGGGCAGACTGGGACTGGGGGTATTATGCTCTGGTTCCGTCAGCTCACTCGTCCCCTCCTTGACGACGACACGCACGCACTCGATCAGCATGTGAAGGACTTCCAGAAAGCGCAGACTCATCTTACGAAGTACTTACGAAGGCCGGATTCAGTTAGTCATGGACGTGTTACCCCCCCGCTCTGAGGAGCGACAGCGATCAATGATCTGAGCGTTCGCCGTGATGACGGCTTCCCGTTTGGGCAATATCCGCTCAATAAGGAAGTACCTCCGTATTTTCAGAGCTTCGTCTTGTAGCTTCCTTGTAGCTCACTCTATGGACTCCCTCTTGTCTCTACTACCTCAATCTACGCATAATACTCAACATGGAATCACATTCGTTCGCTCAGACGACCTCGTACCCTCAAAATACAGTGCAATGGACGGAGCACATCTTGTGCACAAGCTGCAAACTCACCCAACTACGGCCCTTCCGGCTCGAACTAGCAGTGGGATAACCTGTCGGATGCTTGTTGAAGTCATTGCGGAATAATTCCGGTAGAAATTCCCCGAGAGTGGAGAAGCCGCCTCTTTTGATTGCTCGCAGCACCACTAGAACTCGATCCTCCACAGAAACCTCAAACCCCGGGGGCCATTTGAATTGTGTACGTTGGCGTCCTCCTAGAGCTGTGTCTGGAATGATCTCGTTGAACAGATCATGCGCAAAAGCCCCTGCCATTTGTTTCCTAAGACTTTCAATCGGTGTGACAAGCGCAACGGAATTCGGTTCCGATTCGACGTCAGGTTCGGTGGATTGATCTCCAGACTCGGTGGATTGAGCTCCCAGTTCAGCAAAATGATGATATAGAGGTGTATAATGAACAGGGTGAAACCCATACAGAGGACTCTGGAGTCTGGAAGTCTTAGCGCAGTTTATACGAAGCGTACCTTACACGGGTGAGCGTGTCTTAGTCGAACCTTACAATGAATCACACAAAGATAATGGGGGGTAAAAGGCAAGATGGTAATTGCTCAAAGTACGAATAGTAACTACTTAAATATGGTCTGCTGTACAGCCAGGCACAGCCAATGAATATTCTCCTGTATTCCTACACGTTCCAGCGTGTACTGGTTTGCACTGGCGGCTTGCCCGATATACCCGAAGGCTCTTCTGCTAACACTCCCCCTCAAGCCGACAGTAGTCCCATCATCGAACAGAATTGTTCGTGCTTCGCGCGGGACAAAGCCTTGGTGAATATGTCTGCAACCATCTCGTTAGTTGGACAATATTCAACACTGATATCACCTAATTCAACGCATTCTCGGATGAAGTGGTTCTCGATGCGAAAATGTTTCGATCGCGCGTGGTGTTGAGGATCGCGGGCAATAGATATTGCTGACTGATTATCCGAGTATATGAGTGTCGAATCTTGGTGTGGAAATTCGAACGGAAGGGCTCCAAATAAATATCTGAGCCAGATAGCGTGTCTTGACGCTGCGGTGAGAGCTGAGTATTCAGCCTCGGCGGTGCTGAGAGCCACGGTGGGTTGTTTCTTTGAATGCCAAGCAATAGGCCCTCCAGCTAGTAGGTAGATGTATCCAGAAACTGATTTGCTGTCGTCAGGATTGGATGCGAAGTCGGAATCGCTGTACGCGCCATAGCGGTTGAAGAGAGAGGAGGATGATGCGGTCCGAAATTCCGGACCTCCGTATGTGATCCGCATGTCACGCGTTCCCTTTAGGTAACGGAAGACTCTCTTCAGCGCCGTCCAGTGCGCCATTCCTGGGTTTGCCGTGTACGCTCCGACTCGCGCAACTGCGTACGCAATATCGGGACGGCTAATCGTCGCTGGCCAAATCAGTGAGCCCATATACTCGGCAAAACTGTGGCCTCGGTCATCGACTGTATTCCCCTTTCCCTCAATCTTCTCCAAGACGACATTCGGGTCCATGGGCGTCTTCACAGTCGACATCTGGTCGTATCCAAATCGTTCCAAAATGCCGTCGATATAGTGCTCCTGGGGGCGGAGAGCATGATGGTGCTGTTGCTGAATAGCAGTAAGTCGTCGACCCATACCGTTATAATAACGAATTGATCTTTAATTCGGCGAAGATATACGCCGTGGTCGACTTCAAGACGCTGGAAGCCTAGCTTCGTGAGTAATGAGTGCGATTTTCTATTCCACTCTCGGCCTGATTGTTTGAGACCGTATAGCGTCTTCTTCAGACGGCATTTCCGTCCGGATCCGTCGTCAAAGCCAGGAGGCTGCTCCATAAACACTTCCCCCTGCAAATCTCCATTCAGGTATGCTCCCTTGACGTCTAGCTGCTTCATTTCTAAATCTTCGACAGCTGCGATAGCTAATAAAGCTCGGAGAGATTCTAGGCGGACGACGGGGGAGAATGTATCGAAGTAATCGATACCTGGAACTTGTGAGTAGCCTTTCGCTACAAGTCTCGCTTTATAGCGGATAATTTTACCTTGTTGATCCGTCTTCAGGTCAAATACCCAGCGGCAGCCTACAGGTTTGCGCCCAGTGGGGCATTCTTCGAGCTCCCACGTACCCATATGCTTCAAGGTCTCAAGTTCTGTATCAATGGCCTTCTCCCAGTACGGCCATTCAGGCGACGCTTTCGCCTCATTGATGTTGGGTTGGGATGTTGGGCTTCCCGGGGTCGATTTGACCGGTTGTGGCCATGAACGCGAAGTGCGCCATCTCGTTATCATCGTCGTCGTGTGTGTTGACTCGCTCGGACACGGTGCGGTTGGTACGGCCTGCCTTCGGCCGTCGAGCGTTGGGATTGTCGAGTTGGGAAAAGTTGTGATCTTCCACCGTGCGTGTTAATCGTCGGAGCGGGATTGAGTTGAGCTGATTTGGTTTAGGATTGTGCTAAGTGGAGATATGCGGTGTCGTTTGTGCTGGTGGATTCGGTGTGCTCGCTTTCTGCGGCGGTTGGGCTGGTTGGGCTGGTGCTTCAGTGACGGATGGTTGGGTTGATTCGGGCGCAGGTACGTCTTGCGTCGTTGCTGGTGGTTTTGGTGTAGCCTGATTTTCTGATGTGCCAGACGAATTCCCGGTTTTCTCCCCCTCGGATGGCACAATTGCCTCAATCTCGTTCATTTCAACGGCGGGGTCGGAGAACTTGTAGTTTCGGGAGATTTTGACGCGGTGAGTAGCGGTATCGTAGTATCGTACTGCTTTGGGGCCGTCGAAGTAACCACAGAATATATGTTTGATTGCCCTATTATCCAGTTTTGAGAGTGACTTGACATCCTCGCGAAAAATCCATATCGGCGCTCCAAACTCTTGGAAGTGAGAAACATCTGGTTTCTCCCCAGTGAATGCCTCGTGCGGCGTTCTTCCATCTGCTAGTGCTCGTGTCGGCGATCGGTTTCGAATGTAGGCGGCGTGGGTTATAGCGAATTCCCACAAGCTTTTAGGTAAGTCTTTCGCTGCTAACATCGCTCGTGCCAACTCGACAAGTGTGCGGTTCACGCGTTCGGAAACTCCATTCTGCGACGGGGAATACGGTGCGGTCGGTTTTATCTCAATACCTTTGGCCGCGAGAGCGGACTTGAGCTTCTCATTCAGATATTCTTTTCCCTCGTCGACACGAATCCATTTGAGTTTATATCCGCGTTGTCGTTCCAACCACTCAATGTGCTCCAAGACTTTGCTCTTAGCTTGATCCTTGGTTCGCAAAAATAAAATGGTGAGTCTGCGACTGCAATCATCGGTGAAAGAGATATAATAATAATTCCCTTCAGTTGAACGTACGCGTGCGGGACCCCATAGGTCGCTGTGTGTGCCTTCTCCTGGCTCCTCTGAGCGGTGAAGGGCTTGGTGTGGGAAAGGTGTCCGGTGCATCTTCGCTTCGATGCATGCTTCACAGAAGCAGACTTGCTGTTGGGATCGACGGTGAGTCCTTCTACGGACTTGTTCTTGATGAGGAGTTCCAACGATGAGTTAGAGATGTGGCCATATCGACGATGCCACGATACCCAGCTATTTGGGTCAGCTTCCTTCGTTGAACCAACGTTCGCTCGGTTCTCGGCTTTCACTGCTCGGACATTTTCCAGCCAGTAAAGTCGAAACTTCTTCTTGCCTTGCAAGACGAGCTTACCGTTCTTGTCCCGTATGTTCGCATTTCCATCTCGGAATGCCGCTGACCCTCCCGAATCATCGATGCGCGGAATTGACAACAAATTGTTAACGGCTGCAGGTGCGTACAATGTATTGTTTAAAACAACTGTCTGCTTCTTCCCATTGATAAGGGTTTCGAGGGTAACTGTTCCCCGGCCATAAGCTTTGACAGCATTGTCGCCCAAACCATTTATGGTCTCGCCAGAGATCGGTGCGTAATCGGTGAATATTTCCCGTTTGTTCGCGATATGAACGGTGCATCCAGAATCTGCAAGCCATGCATCCCTCGACATTCGGGGATCAAAGCGGGGTGAGTCGGAATGGTTGGCTATGAATGCGGCCTGGGAGCTCGTATTATTCCCGTCGGAACCTTGGTGAGCTGAATTTCCCTTCCTCTTTCCATTCCACTTCCCTTTACGACTACCCTTGTAGTCCGCTGGGCGTTGGCCTTCTTTGCCACCGCCTTTGCTCCAGCAATCTCGGGCCATATGCCCCGGACCTCCGCAGTTGAAGCATCCGTCGTTGGTGTTCGTAGATTTACCGTGCTGGTTATTCTTACCGAACAGTGCTGATGATCCCGTTGTAGATTCTCCGGCTTTCTCCTTCCGACGTCGATACTCCTCGAGTATGAGGGCCACCAACTCATGTGAATTAATGGTGACGGGGCTTGCTGTCCCGGTGGAAGTTGAAGGTGCGCTACCACTGATAGAATTAGCGTCCGCACTAACAGTAGCCGTTAGTTTACCATTGTTCGCGGCAAGGTACGCGCTCGTGAATGAATCCCACGATTCTGGGAGTGAGGTGATCAACGCAATGAGGAACTCTTGGTCTGATACCAAGCTACTCATGGTGTTCAGTTGCTCTTGTATGGAGCGCAGCTCCTTGATGTGGGCCGCGATGTCGCTGCCTTCATCGGCAATCGTACGGTACAGTCGCCGCCGATACGACATAATCCCCAACTGACCTCTCCTTTCCTTCACAGTGCATAGCTGCGTCCACATTTGTAACGCAGTCGCCGCTCCCGCAATATGAATCATCTGGGAATTTCCCAAGGCGAGCTCAATCTTGCTCCTTGCCTTTCCATCTGCTTTCTTCCACGCTGCAATTGCTTTCTTCTCGTCTGCGGTAATCTTCGTCTGGTCAGCAACCGTCGGATAGACTTCGGTGCCATCAACATAACCCTCAAGGTCGTTGTCTCGGAGTATCGCCAAGATTCGGCGCTTCCACGGCATCCAATTCTCCTCATTGAGGAGTTCAATACGAGTTGAAGTCGACTCAGTCATGGTGGAAATGGATATGATTCAAGTATCACAGTATTACAACAGTGTACTAGATAGTCGGGGCGTTGAATGGAATGGTAGAATGTCAAGGATAAGTTCTGTGTGATTAGTAGGTGGGCGCGGGGCCCATAACCTCTTAGCGCAGTTTATACGAAGCGTACCTTACACGGGTGAGCGTGTCTTAGTCGAACCTTACAATGAATCACACAAAGATAATGGGGGTAAAAGGCAAGATGGTAATTGCTCAAAGTACGAATAGTAACTACTTAAATATGGTCTGCTGTACAGCCAGGCACAGCCAATGAATATTCTCCTGTGTTCCTACACGTTCCAGCGTGTACTGGTTTGCACTGGCGGCTTGCCCGATATACCCGAAGGCTCTTCTGCTAACAGGAAGGAAGAAGCAGCAGCATATGTAATCGGAGATGGCTGGTATAGCTGAGGTGTTGGGCCAGAGAATGAACTTGTATGTCCAGCATAGTCAGCGGGGACCCGGGAAGGTGTCTCGGGTGTGTGTAGTAGCTGGAATTCGTGCATGTATTGCATGTACGACTTGGGAGAGGTTGTAGCTGATTCATCTCGATCCCGGCCTTCACTCGCATTATTAGCGGGTTTGTGCAAAGCGACCCGGGTTGCTTTGAGACTATGGCAGACATACTGTGCAAAAAGTTTTCGTCGACAACTTCTCCAAATTGACATATTTTGCGACAACTTTTAGTCTAGCGGCAACTTCGGCAGGATGCAACTTCGATGGCAACAACTTCAAGTTGCTGCAGCATTCTGAACGACAACTTCATGGAGCTCAACCTACATGGTCATTGAGCACATATTGAATTCTTCGTGATGCAGGTTCCGTCTTTGTTAAAAGTTCGGTTTCATTTCTACCATGCCGTGAGATATAATATTGATCCGCGTTCATGCGCCGAAGAGTTGTGCTGGTTCAAGGCTGGATGGTGTTTTACAAAGACAGCACTGGTAGCGTTGGTGTGTGAAGCTCTCAATAAGCCGCAGGTATACTGTATCCTACCCTAACCTGGAACTGTCTGAAGGGCCAAAATTCTTTATCAGCTTTGACTGAAAGACATTCCATGGTCCATCAGATCAAGAGAACTTCGTTGAAACGATTGAACTCTAATTGAACGACTGGAATATATACTCACACATCTTAACGCCCAATTTCGCTCTGTACTTGGCGTCTAAATTGACGTATATCTGCCTTCAGAATCCAGATAGCAAAACCTTCATTTAGAAAATACTCCCGGGGATTGAAGGGCCATCAGGGCCGGATAGCTTACCAGAGATGGCGATCCGCAGTGCTCAGTACCTACCTAGTCAAGAATATTCTGAAGCTTCACAATCTCTGATCTCAAGCACTCTCACTCAATATCTCCTCTATTGAACTTGTATATCGCAGGTAAGCTGTCTTTTACCGAGTTTGATTCAAAGTCGGCAGCGCCTAGCCGGCCTGCGGATCATCGATCAAACATTGCTGCCGACATCTGAGAATAAGTGAACGGAAGAACTTGCCGCTTGCCATTTTGATCCTGTGTATCCTTGGTCATCCTCAGGACAAAGTTGCACAACGCCGAAGTTGCTTCCCGGACAAGTTGCAGTTGCCAAAGTTGAAGTTGCACCAAAGTTGAAGTTGCACACAAGGAAAGTTGTTCATTTTTCCGCTGTAATTCGGACCTACTGTACCATTTCGACCGATTTTTCAGGTCACAGGTCACAGCCGGTTTCATTTGATGTGTGCAAAAATCGCTTTAATTCAAAACAAAACTTTTCGGGCATCTCGGACTGAGAAATTACATAAGTTTGATGAATCTTTGGTCGAAATGGTACAGTAACCTGAAAATACTTTTTGCACAGTATATCGCCCATATGAGACCGCTCAGATCTCGACAACGAGCAGTCTCAGGTGTGAAGTCCCAGCGACCTAGGAGTGCCACAGGGCAATACTCTTCTAGGTCGCTTAGAGCTCACACCTGCGGTCGAAAAGCGACCTGGGTCACTCTCTATTGTTGTACAATACCAACTAGAACAGTGCCCCCCAGTGCGGAGGCGTCAGTGTTCATCCATCGCATCGCTGTCTTCGTCAAGGTTCTCCGACACATGGGCGTTTTGGTGAAGAATTTATCATCCGCTTGAATGAGCTTATTCTTTTGCAAGAACTGTACACATTGCTTCATCAAGCTGCGTATAGGTGAATACATGATATGTCAGAAATGTAAAAATGTACTCACCGCCGATATTCCTTGTTAGTTTTAGTCGTAACACCTTTGGAGGCATCCAAAAGGTGCTCTCGCAGTTGCGAGACATCATAGATATTTTCCTCCAATAGTGTTTTACCCTCAGCCTCGATATCCTCTTCAATCTCGTCATCAAAGGCTCGGTCCGCTTCGTTAGCAGCATGTATAACTTGACGAATAGTTGCCAGGATAGGCGGAATCTCAGTCGACATGGGAGGAGGAGGAAAGAATCAATGTATTGAACTCCTGTCTACTGTAGAGAAAGGAGCTGCAAGCGTAATGTATTACAGGTGTTTCAGATTCAGCTTACGACCCTGACGGCTAGGTTAACAGGACGGCGACGAAAGGATAGCTAATTTACCTAATACATCGCTTCAGTCAAGCTTCAGTTGTCAATCCAGCCATGTAAGGTCAATGATTTCGGAGCCTGAGAGCGTCGAGTCGGAGAACATTGAGTCGGAAAGCGTGGAGTCGGAGAGTAACTCTATAATAGACTGGTTAGCCAGCATCCATTGTCGACTAACAACAAGAACATACCAAGTGTGGTAGCGGAGCTGCTGGCTACTGCACCAGCCTTATGCGCAGGCTTCCCAGTGTGGGACTTGCATGTGGAGCGGGGTCTACGCGTCGCCAAGCGAGAGCGGGACAAGAGCCCGGGAAGCGCGTAATCAATAATGGCGGCCGGTATCCATTTGCACATGGCCGCCGGGATTACAAAAGCTGAAGCGTCGGTTAGGCCCGCCTTGGCCCGAAGACTGACGGCGCCCGCCGACATCTCGACTTGGTAGAGCAAGAGAGACTGGCAATGATATGTAGCTGTCTTGGTCTTGAGAACTCGAAGCACAGAAGAGCGGGGGAAATCGTCGGTGTCGGTGCTGAGACCCAATTCAAGATGGGCTTCCATGAGCGCGTGGAGATCATAGGGCTGGATACGGTAATCAGAATGGACACAAGCGAGAAATGCGAAACACGGACCTTCAGCTACACCGGGGAATAACCCTTTACTGAATTTTGCTGCGACAGTTGATGCCTCCCAGCTGAAGCGCAGCTGGCAGAATTGCGCAATTTTCTGTACGTCCGGAGTCGCCAGGCTCCAGGTGCGATGTGGCGGCAAGATATGGCGTGGGGAATATGAGGTAACGGGATGTACATAGCTGAAGATCACGTCGGCGTGGGGGAAATCCGAGTCCGCGATGGTTTGAGAAATAGATTTGTATTTGCGCCCAAGTAGCCCATGAGGATGCTCAAGAAATTCTTGGCAGAGGTCATGCTTCCATGCGGCTAGGAATACTGCAAAGTCGGTGGTGGGGACGGGATTCTGTAAAGCAGCATGCAGCAGCGCATCACCAAGAGAGCCTCGAGCAATGGCGTGAGCAGTCTTTGCACCGCAGCCTGGACAGCCCTGCCAAATAATATAGAACAATTCTAGCACTGAAAACGTAAAACGTACTGGGTCGTAATCTCCTCCCGCAAGCAATGCGAAGAGAAGCAAACCGCCGCGAGTCAAACCAACGCTGGGCGTCAAGGGGCACCCATCCTTAAAATCTTGGACACAGGGTCGGAAAACTGACTTAAGGCTCGGCCGACCCCCACCCCCCATACGTAAGTGTTACATAAGCCCCAAAACGGGTAATTCCCATCAAAAACTGAGAAAATTTGTACAAGTTTTGCCGTGATTTGGACTGTACCAGCACACTTCCGGGACACTTTGGTGCTCAAACGTGTTATCCCACACAATTTTGCCTCCCAGCTGGCCAAAAGTTGCCGTTCGGGTCTGGTCGTGGGACACCCAATATATTATGTAATCAAATAGTTTCTGTTACTTTTTTTTTTGACCTTCGGAAACGCGTTTTTAGACCGATCGGAGGCTAGGTCGGAAAAGTGAAATAAGGTACTTCAGACCCCCACCCCCCTCCAACCCCGTGTCTCGGGTTTTGCCGGTGGGTGCCCCTTGCTGGGCGTAATAAATAGGTTCTCCAAGGTGTACACCGCAATGTTGTCACCATCTGTTTTCTTCTTGGGACTTGGATAGACAAGAGGGCGTGAGATGAGAGGTGAGAGGATGGAAAGAAAAGAGTCGACATACGTATGTATACATCACACATTTAGCACCGAACAAGAAAACGTCGCTGTCAGTGGTCTGAACCATATCAATGATGTTCTCCGCCGAGAGTCGCCCGAGCTCTGCATCTGCCTCCCCCGGCGCCTGAGAATGGTTAGCTTGGTACTCTGATAGCAAAAAAGGCCACATACAAAATGAACGTGAAAGCCAAAGCAGCGTATAAGCTCACAAAACATCGCCGTCAAAGGGTGACCCTTAAGATTGACGCGGGTGCCTCGTTTGATAGTCCGCCGCTCAGGACCATCAAAGACGAATACAATCACCGCAGCGGTATGTAGGAGAGCCACTAGGCGGTGATAGATGATTTGCATTGCCGGATTGGGGCCTCGTCGGGTGTAGCGGTAGTTGAGAGCTGTAGTAACTTGGTACATCCAGATGCTGAGGACATTCATCGAAGAAGTCGTTTTGCTGCTGCCCAATGAATTCTCTTTGGCTTTGCACTAAATCGACCAAGTACTCCTACACTGTATGCAAGATCTGGTCGAGTACCTAGCATGGCATACATAGCAGACCCGATTACAATTTGATATGGAACAATAGATCCACCTTCGACAATAGCTATATGGGTAATGATACTGTCGTCATCAGGGTCATTCTCTGTGAGCGGGGTTCCAGTAGACATAGGTGTGAATACAGGTTTGCAGTCTGTCATGCCATAGCGCGAAAGGACTTTGTCAATATACTGACACTTGTTCAGTGTAATGGTGCGCTTCTTACGGTCTCGAACGATCTCGATCCCAAGGAAGTATTTGGCTGGACCTAGGTCTCGCATCTTAAAAGTAGATGAAAGCATTCTTTTGACTTTGGAAGAGAATTCTTTAGAGGTTGCAGCAACAAGAAGATCATCAACATAGACCACAACAAAACATAGTCTTATGGTTACCGCGCCCCTCCAACCGCGTCAGAATGTTATTAGCTAATATTATATAAGCAGAGTTCACGTCGCGTATATCTCCCTCAAAAATCGCGTTCTTTCCGCATTTCTTTAGAAAATGCTCATCATAATACCTGAAACTAGCTTTCTGTCTCCTCAGATCTTTGATAACAAGACGACGTGCTGCAGGAAAAGGTAGCGCGTTTGCATTGCGTAGAGATCGGGCCTCTCGGCCGAGCTCTAAAATGCATTCAACTTAAGCCCAAAACGCCTCAGAAAATTTGAGAAAGAGCGCACAAAGATTGAAACTCGAGCTTGGAGTACTGTACTAATTCGACCGGTTGTTCACTGGGTGTCACCCGTCACCCAAATTGTTCACTGGACAAGTTGTTCACAACAACTTGTGCGCATTCCGCCGCAACGTGCGCACCCAATATGGCAATTTGATGCGGGCTGTGTTGATGGCAAATCACTTCGGCGAGACTCGGCACCCGCCAAATCGTAGTCCTTCATTTGCGCGAAGGGGACCAACCATTCGCGGCCCCTCCCCTCCCTCGCTCCGCTCGGGGGGTCCCCCAAGCCGGGGCCGCTCAGGTTGGCACTCTAAAGCCTCGTTCGCGCGAATCCTTCTGTTCCTCACCCCCACACCCCCCCGAACCCTAACCACTAACCCAAACCTTAACCCTAACCAGGTACCTAACCCAGTATTCTTTTGGCCTTCGGCAGTCACAAAATTGGGAGCAACCCTAACCACCTAACCAGTGACTCTTGGTCGGCAGTCATAATATAATGGAAGTAAAAAAAAATTGAAAAGAGAAAGAATTGAACTCACAACCTCAGCAAGTCGATGCCCCTGTCTCCGCTCCAAACCTCTAGACTACACCGCAACTGGCTGACCTCTTTTTTTCAGCATGACATTACGCCCCCAAGGCCCCCAACAGCTCACATTGATCTACAGTCAAAAGCATTTGATCGCCGAATATTTTGCCGCCATCAAATCGCCTTATTCGGTTGGCACGTTGCGGCGGAATGTCAGGAGTGTTCACAACACGTCAATCACATCAAAATTACCATATATGGTATGACGGCATTGCTCGGCACATGCCGGCCGGAGATTTTTTTGATTTTCTTGCCCTTTTTGGGCCAAAAATCTCGGTGTCACCCGTCACCAAGTTCAAAAAGTTCAGTTCACGACCGGCCGTCACGCATAACGTGAACAACCGGTCGAATTAGTACAGTACCTTAGAAGTATAAATAGTATTAAAACCCGACAATGCAAGAGGGAAAACACAAACCGGCGATTACCGGCTTATATAAGATTAGCTAATAAGATTCTGACGCGGTCCGAGGGGCGCGGTAACTAACAGACTCTATATAGCGAGGGCACCGAGCTGGTATATATAGAGCGTCTGTCTACGAGAGACTAAACAAAACAAGTCTGTTTGCCTTCTTTATAAACATAAAGGCAGGTCTCTGAATTCAAGCGATGAAATCCGAGTTTGAGAATCTCTGTGTCAAAAGTCCTGTTCCAAGTTCTCCCAGCTTGTTTAATTATAAGACCATACAATGAACGCTTGAGTCGCCAGCAGTGACCTTCTGGAATCTCAACACCATCTGGAGGCATCATGTAGATTTCTTCCTCCAGTTTACCATTGAGGTAGGCTTGTGCAACATCCAGCTGATCCAGTTCTAAGTCATATTTGGCAGCAAGAGCACAAATGATGCGAACAGACTCAAGATTGGCAGTGGGCGCAAAAACTTCTTTGTAGTCAACACCTTCTTTCTGAATATCTCCTCTGGCAACGATTCGGACTTTGTAACGAGCAATTTTGCCTGTTTCGTCCACTTTGACTTTGGGAACCACTTTGGTATGGGAACAAATCATAGAAGAGGTCACAGTTGATAAAACCAGATATTGCCGAAGTTCCAGTGACTTGTATCAATTTAACTTGATGACCCTGCTTAATCCGTGGCGAATTCGACAGTGAATTCAGTGTTTTGCGCGAAATCAATGTTATATCGGAGCCAGAATCAACAACGACAGGGATTGGATTGCGGAGAGACTTCCCACGGTTGCGTTTGCTTCAGTTGCGCTTGACACAAGGAAAGTGCTGCCCGCAGGTCGAGCCATATGCTTTCGCAACTCGATTAGCGGCGCAAGTGGAGATGCATCGGTCGTTTCCACAACACGATAGTTCAACATAGTTGCATGATTCAATTTCTCGAGCCAACCTTCGGCGCGAACGACGATTCAACGCCGGCTTTGTGGACGCGGTTGAAGTTGACTTGGAGGGCGAAGGTGAGTCTTCCTCGGAGTCATTTTGATTACTTGAAGGGTCGTCTTCAAGGTAATCGGCGCGATAAGGGGTATCGGAGGGTATGTTATTTGCAGAAGAATCAGAAATATCAGAGGGAGGAGGAATATAATCTTCATTAGGTTCGAAAATTCGGTGCGAGGAAATGGGGTGCAATTGGGTATAAGGTTCGTCTTCATCGTCTGAAACGTCTTCAACGCGCGCTGCCTGCGAGCTTTTACGCTCGTTTTCACCCTTCAGTGCCGGTGTTATATCCCCCCCAGTTTTCAAGTCAGCGCTGACTTGAAAAGTTGAAGGGCCGGTAGACGGAAGGGTTATTTCAAAATCCTGCTCTTCAAGACCGTAATAAAGCTCGTCGTATTTCTCCTGCGCACTGATATCATCCGTCGTAGACACGAAATTTGCTCTCGCGAATTTATTGCCCAAAACGAGTGCTTGCACTCGTTGTCCCAGTGCATCCCACTTCCGCAATGACGACAGGGCCGAGCCCCCTTTGACTGAGGCGTAGCCTTCTTCGAAATATTGCTATCGTCTTTGGGAAAACGTGGAGGAGGGAGATTCGGCGAGGACCCAACAAGGTGCACACGAGCCGCAGTGTCCGATCTTTCGTGGGCTCTATACTGACGATTATCTCGAGCTTGATGATTCAACAGGTCTGAATTATCAATCGGAAGATCCAGCAAGGTTTCTTCGTGGAAAACAATCGCTTTGTGAAATTCAACGATCGAATTGAACTTCTGAGTATCCAGGATCGTGCGTCAACTGCGAGGTGCGCCGTTCATGACCTCCGAGATGATGGCTGAATCGTCGAAATCATAGACAGAGCTAATGATCTCCCGCTTCCGCATGTAATATTCAGAAGGTCTCTCCTTCCTATGCTCAGCGTCCCGGTACATCGTGCGCAATGCTCTTCCTCGAGTGCGGTTAAGCCAAGTATTGGACAAGAAAAATTCTCCGACTGCCTTGCGGAAGGTCAGCCAATCTTGTCGAATATCGTCTTGATAATTGGGATCCAATGCGAAACACCAATTTTGCGCAGGGCCTGTGAGGCAACGAGAAGCAATAGATCCAAGCTGTTGGCAAGCTTTAGGACCTTCGGATGCCAGCAAGTTCAGCCGTTGAACCCATCGCATTAGGGTATCCGGGTTGCCATCCCATTTTGGTACGTCAGACTCTTTCAACTTCATATCGAAGTATCGCTCAGCACACATATACTGCGGCCGCTCACGACGCCTCTTGTCTCCCCCCACCATGACCTCCCTCCAAGTCACCGTCGTAGAGCGCCGCCGCCGTCACTCTCGCCAACACACCCTGCTGTAACGAACCCTCACAACCGCCACGCCTCCTTCCCTACGTCACCGCTCTCTAGGATCAATCCACACCGCCATATCGAGCTAGATCTCTCTGTAGTGCTCAAAGGATTAAGGGGTGGCGAAGGATGAGCAGGGATGAAGTGGTTGGGCGGGGTATCATTGTGAGTGATACTGCGAGAGTGCATTGCAGCTCATTAATGCGCTCTTTCCCTGTCGTGGTAATTTAGCTCTTTGATGACGACAGAGCATTCAGTGATCTGTCTAACGCGGTGAGTTGCTTCCCTTCTCTACCTCTTTTCCATTCTCCGTAGTATGTTTCCGAGCCACGCAAGCTGTTAAAGTACGGCGGATCGTGACGGTGGCGAGATTTCGAAGGTCAGGGTATTATTATACTAGTAGTACTGCAACTGTATTTGATATATCCCGTTTTATACCTCTTCCGCGGAGTTTCATGAGTAAGGCGTTGGGATAGCTGGCTAGCTCGTTGGTACTTCCGGACGAATCATTGCGAAGGTCATGACAAAATGTCATGAAAAAACGTTAGGAACGGGCCCACAGTCGTTAGGAATTTCAGAACCCCGGATCGTAACGTTTCGTCATGAAATCCGACGAAAGATCATGAAATTTAACACAAATGACGACGAAATACCTAACACAAGGTCATCATGAATTTCAAAACCTTCCCTCTGCACAGTGCTTAATTCCATTGGAATTACACTGCGGTCCGCTACCATACGGTTATGTGGCCGCTGATCCTATACTTGAAAAGAGGGCCAGGCCATCAGTCGCGTGACTTTTGACAGAAAATCACGGGGTCAATGTCGAGATGTTGAGATCGTACTAGATGTCGCGAGCGGAGCGAGCGCAGCGGGGTTTGGGGCGGCCAGCCCCAACAAGCTGTGTGACCGAACGGAGGGAGGCCGGCGAGCGCAGCGAGTCGGCCGTGCCGGAGGCAGGGAGCTAAAGCTTGTGTTGTTCCAGACTCTTATGACAGGGTTCCCTTTGGGATGGCATAAGAGTCTGGTCACGAGACTAAGAGGACTCGGGCGGCTTCGATAGTCCAATCAAACACATCGTTTTCATCGTTAGAGCAAGCTTGGAGCTACAAAACGAGGTACTAGAGCTCCCAATAAATTCCTGAATGTTCCTCCCCTTTCCCCAATTTCTCTCTTTTTTCGTTTTGAAAAAACGCGATTTATTCCCCCCCAGCTACAGTACAGACATAGTGCATGAGCCGTGAAAAAGGGAGCTTACAGGCTACGACTATCAGAGTACTAAGTTCTGCTCCTTAGGTCCTATATGTATGTCTAGCCCATCTTGAGCTAGTTGACGAAACGCTGCCAGAGCCTCTTCATTCAGTGACTCCTTAGCGATTTCAACGTCTTTCGAAGGAAAGCAGAGTTGAAAAACCGCAAGCGGTGTTTGTTGAGTCGTGCGCCGAGTGCGGAGAATGCTAGATAGACGCAGGTAATCAATTTTGTACGGCCGGACAGCGTGCATGACGACCCTGAGGGTGTGAAGGAGAGGAAGGGCACCATCCTGCGCCGCCGTCAATAGTGTAAGCATAAAATTGGGATCGCTCCAGGATGCCCTAACGAGTTCCAATCTCGTGAGGGTAGGCATTGACTTGAAAATCGCACTCATGAACTGTGGGGGCCATCGCTGATTGAAAACCAGTGACAACGAGCGTAAAGGCGGCGAGGAGCGAGCGAGGAAAGAAATAAATTCGCTTTCCTTGATGTCCAGATTGGTTATTCGGAGCGTTTGGAGCGCGGGAAGCGTGACGTATTTCAACAAAGTGGCCGTGTTACCATGGGTAAGACGTGAACTGAAGGTATATGCTTCTCCGAAACAGAGATATCGAAGAGCTGGGTGGACTAAACGGTGAGCTGGAGTACACCTAGTCATGCCATTGAACGACATGTTGTCGAAAGTGCACGTTGTTAGTGCGGGAGCCGCAATTAACAGATCGAGCCACTCATCCACCTTCGAGAAGGATATCCCCTCATTTGCGTGAACGCGAAGGGTTCGCAGGGCTGGGAACGGTCCTCGAACAAGTATTCGGCGCTCTGGATATAAATTATCCCAGCGCGTGACGGATAGTCCCAGATTTAAACTCTCCAGTCCATCTCGATGGCGGGTCACCAAGTCCTGAGTGTTGGGATCGAGCAGCAGTGATCCACGAGCTCCTTCCAAAGAGAGCAACAAGGGAAGACTCTGAGTGCGCTGGATCCAGAGATTGCAAAGTTCTATATAACCAGCCCTGCGTGGCAACGCCTCTATCTTCAATGCAGTCCACAAACGAGGGATGGCAAGGGCGATGGCATGCCAAAGCCGAGAGATAGTAAGGAAGACCATTGGTGCCGCTAGCGGATGCGGTACCTTGGACGCGGTTCCCGGCTCGACATCAAGAAATATCTGCGACTGAATCTCTAGTGGCAAACGGGCCATTGGATCGAGGTAGGAATTTAGGGTCATTCGAGCGTTACTCCTCCTTTGTTCGAGGTCGAACAGTACTCGTTTTTGTTCTTCTATCGCCACTGAAAGCGCTTGAATTTGCTCGAGCAGCTTGTTAACAGTCGAGACATTCGACATGGTGGTTCGGAAGAGAGTGAGGTGCAAACACTAGTAAATACTCCACTCTGCCCCTTTCGCGACTCGGACCATCGATGTCCGGCCAACATTGCTTCACGAATGCCCGCACGCCCCTTCAAGCAGTCCTACAGTGGCGGCGCCATCTGATGCCACCCCCAATGTGACCCCAATCGACTCCATTTGCATCAAAAGTTCCAGAAATGGGCTGTTTAATTTTTAGGGGTGGCATCAGATGGCGCCGCCACTGTATGCCTCGGTGCTACAGTATGATACAGTACTGTACCGATCTGTATGGAGGCAACGCTCTGAGGTGCGCTACGCGCCGTTGCTAGCCTTTTATGGTAATTTGCTGTGCAAAAGCAGTGCAAAATTACCATATATGGGTCGATTTGTAAGCAAAAATGGCTCTGTGTTATACGTTATGTTGCTACCATACATATCGGTACAGTAGTCGGCACGATTGGTAGGTCGTTCGCCATTCATCACCAAAATCACTTTAGGATCAGTTGACCAAAAAAGGAAACTTTGTTACGTCACATGTCAGAGGTGGGGACTGATTTTTTTTTTTTTGGCAGGAGTCCTCCTTTTTGCGGGTGACATTTTCACACAAAAAAAATGAAAATGTTCGCACTGGCAAAACTGCGTTTTTCGCTGCCTCAGAAAGCGTGGGAATTTATTTTTTGTCCTGACTTTTTGTCTCCCAGAAAATCAGGCCTTTTTTACCAATCATCATCGGTCCTTGGGGAGGCCAAGGGGGGTTGCGCAATTGAAAGAGGTTCAATTTTGTTTCGGCGCGAATTCCGAGGTCACGTGACATTGACAGTTGCATGACCGTCGGCCGTTCCCGTGATTACATCCACCCTGGTCTTCTACTTACTTCGAACCCCGTACTACGAGTACTCCAAGAGGTAGAGTAGCGACATACTGTAGTATTTTGTTCAATTCGTAAGCCGATTTGGGGTGTGACATCTCATACGAACTTGATCTTTCGTATGGGGGCCCGGACCGGTGTGACTTCGGTTTTTTACCCCCATTTTGGGCCGAAAACAGGCGAAAATTTGTGGGGACCATTCGTATGGAACCCTCGTAACGCTGTGACTCGCAAAAATTTTCGTCGTTTTTGGGCCTTGTGACAAGTGACAAAACGAATTGAAGGAAATACTACAGTATGCCCTAAAGGGCATGAAACGTTGCAATAAAAATTGACTTCATCATCACCGTCGGCCGTTTCCGAAGTCCGAGGCCACGGAGTCAGGACTCCAGGACATGCTTACAAACCACCTGGACGGAGATTTGCATTCCGGAGCCCTATAAGTAAGTTACCGATGAATCAAGCTTCCCCATTTTCCCCATTAAGCGCCAGATATTTATTGCAACCCAGCAAAGAGGTAGTCTCTCCTAATTGAGCGCGGTGCCCTCGCTACATAGACTCGTGGGTACGGGCATTGCCCTTGCCAAAAGCGGCAGCTTTGGCCTTGTTTGCCCCCAATCAAACTCCTTCTCCGCATGTTCCGTCGGTTTCTGCGTTCCACAACGATGTAGAGGCATGGACACAAGGGAGGAAAGTGTTCAAATAATGTCTTGTAGCATGGATCTGTAAAAATATTTAGGAAATTCTTCATCTCTCGAGTGATATCGGACAATTGAGGTGGGAATGGCATACCATCGGGATGTAGGTAGTAACAGAAAACATGGAGAACACCTCCAAACGCTTCCACAGCACGAAAAACAAACTTTCTGCCTTGGGATCTCGCTTCAGGCTCAAATTTGAACCAGAAGTTAACTGGTCTCACTTCCTCGTCACGCATGTCACGCATGTCACAAGCCTCAACAACGGCACATACAGCTCGCTCTGCAGGCTGAACGGTGGCTCAGAATACCACACTTTATGTGGGAGGTTTGCTTGGTATAAGCGGGTGTATCAGAATATTAACAGAGCTCTGTGTTTCGTTGCCAGAAATTATGACTTCCAGCTTGATTTTGCTGAAATCAATGTCCTGTGAGCCCCGAAGGTCGAAAACAGGAAATCCGGCATATAACCTTTGGGAAGGCAGTGAATTCATACATGGTTCCGCTTTGGTTTTAGTAAATCCCTGATGATTTGAGAAAGTTATTAGCATATTACTTTGATAATTCCATTGATCGCCTACATACGATTGTTGCTGCCTCATTTACCTGGCAAGAATTCACAAGATATATTCATATCAAGTATTGAAAGCTTTCTGAATACTAAGTGGAGTAAAACAGGGATCTTTGGGCCATAGAACTGGGGGTTTCTAGTCGTCTCCGTAGAAAAGCTTCTCGTCCTTCAAATCCGGCCCAATCCTTTGACCACCGCAGACAATTTTGTTCAGAATCCATCATTCAGCAAAAGTACTATGCCGGATCTTTCAAATTTTCTCTATGTGTTGTGAAGGTGCTGGGTTTTCCGAAAAAAAGGCGATTTCATACCAAATCACATCAAAATTCGAAAATCCGGCATAGTACTTCTGTTTAAATGCTTATTCCCTACAACATTTATCGATGGATCTAAGGGATAGGACGCCGTTGTAAGAGGCTGAAGCCTTTGCGAAGTTGGAACCGAGGTCCCCAGCGAACCAAACACAACCAAAGCTGCCGCTTTTGGCAAGGGCAATGCCCGTACCCACATAGAGTCTGTTCCTTACCGCGGGGGGTCTGATCGTGATTGTATTATATAATATCATGTAAGCCGGGAACTTCCGAACTTCCTTTGAATGCTTACCTCCTCCCAATACAAGCATAATTACAAGGTGGTACACTCCAGCGAAGACTTAAATAGTGCTCTGAAATACTTCTCAATTTACAGCTGTTTGCAAAGCTAATGGCACTTTCGATCATTTTGTATATGAAGAGCAATTTAAATGTCCGAACTTGTATTGCTCCTTACACAACCATTTATGGACCAATCAGCATGATTCTGGGCTCATTTTGTAGCGTTTTGACAGGGCTTTCATCCTATATCCAGGGTGTCCCCTAATCCGATCCCTTTGCGTCCCTTGACTGCCGGTCATCGGGGATAATACGAACAACGAACCTGAAAAAACTTGTTCATTTCTGTTCAGAATCACTTCGATTTTTGAGATTTTGTAGCCATTAGGTAGGTAATGAGGTCTGCAAGCTCAAAATGTAAGACAACAGCAAACCACTAACAGCAGAATGAAATTATTGAGGAAGTGATCGTTCTCGGCGCTGAGCAATTGTATCTGCATATTTTCAAAAGGTGTGATTGCAGACCTGATTTTAGCTTTATTCTCCCGCTACATTTCTTTACTGTAATATTGCTTTATGGCACACAAAACCGTCCAGAATTGAGCCAGAACGAAGCAAATCACATCCCAGTTGGGACAACTAATCTCGGCATGATGCCATCACATTTCGGAAGCACTTGCCGCTATTTGCCGGCAGTTTGGAGCCCCTGCTGAAGTGCTTCAGAACAAAACTTGAACTGTGTGAATTGGTTGGAAATTGAATGAGATATGAGAGCGGGAAGATAGGACGTTTGAAATGCTTTCTTTTCATAAAAATTCAGGAGGTGCCATTAACTATGCAAACAGCTGTAAACCAACTCAAAACAAAACATTGCATGTCATGCCCATACCATGAAAGTAGTAGAATAAATAATCTAGAAGAGCCCTGTATTACTTAAAGCTGTTTGAGTTTCGAAATTCCCCTCTAAAAAGCCAAATTCCGGTTACTTTTGGTCCCACCGAGTATATACAGTGCGATTTGAAGAGAAGCAGATTCTTAGTGTGTTCTTGCGCCGTCGGATCCGTTTCGGCCGAAAACCCAAGACCGAAAACGCGCGTATTGTGAGCAAGACCTCGCGACGCCTTTTTTAAAAACTTTTGCATGCAGGTCTCGAAAATTTTGACGAAGTCCCGAGATCAATTCTCGGGAATCTCCGTGTCTCTATGTCACCGGTGATTAGCTTCCAGTCGTTATTTGACCGCTCCGTTGATCGACCCCCGTTGAGTTAGGAAAATAACGACTGGTTCGAGTCTAATCCTACAGGTCACACTGGATTTTGTCCGGTTTTTTATCGAGTGGGGCATTTCGTTTCTTGTTTACACCTGTATGCCTCTGAGTCGCCGTATGGCTCCACTCTGACCTCAGATTGGGCATTTTGCTCCAAACGGTTTTGCACGAGCCGATTCCCCCAAAACTCAAAATCAAAAAAAATTGACCCCAAAATTTTGGCCGAACACTGAGATTTCATGGGAAAATTACGAAACATACAATCGACTCCGTTAATCGAGCTGGTTCTGTCCCTGATAACATCAAAGCAATTTCACGAGCCGTTTTGGCACAAATTCCTTGGGAAACATCGCCGTATTTGGACAACTTACATCATGTTGATCAATTCTATCACAGACCATGTGTCAACAACATGCTTGCCGATCATCATGCCGTGCCGCTGCCGTGGGTATGTCAAGGCCATTAACGGCTCCAATCGCAAAAACGCTGCCTACCCTGTCCCCGCTCGTCCCACCCCCCATATTTCCCGCAGGAACCTCTGAGTGGCCTTCTTGCTCACTCTCGTCCAGTTTAGAACGTCCTCAGTCAGCTATTGAGTCACCAGCTAGGCAGTCTAAAGTATCAAGCACCCCGGGACAGCCTCGCTCGCAATTTCACCTATCCTTCACCTTATTCTCAGCAACGTCGTTCGCGGCAGCCCTCTCACTCAGATTCCATAGCAACTGCCCCTTGTTCTGGAGCAAGAAATGGCTCATTGCATTCAGGTACCAAGCCGGAAGCTTTTTTCAAATAAACCTAATGTATCGGTAGACGCAACCTTGACGTGCGGCTGGCACTGTAGAGAGAAGTCGCAGCCGGAACAGCAGCCTGACCGCGCGACCGCGGTCGGCATGACTGTGCCCGGCCATCTCAGCTGCGTTATGGCCAATTTCGCGGTCAACCTGGCTGCGCTACCACAGCCAGCGCGACCGTGGCCCACAGTCAGTGCAGCCGCGCCTTCACAGTCAGCCTAGCAGTACCCTCACAGTCATTGTACTCTTTGGTTGTGCTCGATCCAATTCGTGATAAAATCTTGTATTACTATTCAATCTACATACTACTACTACCCCCAAGCTGTACTATAGACCATTATACCCCTGCAATTGATAATCCTCACAATCCTAGCAAAGGGAATCAGTTAAGGAACTTCCATGAGCTACCCACTCACTGGCCGAGCAAGCAAATATCTTTTAAGACCACGCCCGACGCGCCGTCTCCTATCCAACTCCATATCAGAATCGTAAAAGTATTCACCATTGCACAGCACTCACCTAGACACGTTTTTGGTGAATCTATGACATATCTCAGAATCATATTCGTCGCTCGATGTGACGGCACTTAGCTGTAACCAAACCACATATTGTTCACGAAATCTGAGTGTCAAGTGGGAGTGAGGTCAGCTAGATTCTCCTCTAGGTAATGATGCACCTTTTTGAATGGTGCGCGTCGTCCCGTTGTCGCAATATGAGTGGGGGCGGAATCAGCGAGGTTCTCTTACAGACGGCAATGTACCTTTTATTACTGGCGCGCATAATGAGCTGGTGCTGTCCACCATATGTTAGCTATTGTATATACTATATCTTATATCTTACATACCTTCGAAGGTCCAAATTCATGTCGACCGATCTATCCAAAGAAATTCCCGTTAGCAAGCGACATAACAGAACAAGTGTTCGCGATACCTGTAGAATCCTACCTTAGCTTCAACTGGGCCGCAAAGCCGACCTATACGAAACTCACGAGAGTGAAGCCGGCACCGTCTTGAGAGTCACCCCAGAAGTCACTCAATAAATCAGTGCTGATAAATGTATGGCGAAGCGACTCACCGCGCACGTCGATTTCGCTCGTTCTACTAGATTGGATGCTGACTTGCTGAATTTCAGAGTCGAAACTGCGCGTTTGATGGCGCGAGGCGGGGACTTAGGTGTTGTCCGGTCAGAAGACGGTGGGGTCGGGATAGTTGGTGGCGGCGGGAGACGAAGGTGGTGATGGCGAGAGAAGCGCGGGGATTGCGGTCGCGTGGGAAACGGCGTTGAGAGAGCGGCGAAGAGGGAGTAGCGGGAGCGCCGTGTCGAGGGCTTGAGGGGCAGGATTGGTGGAGATCGGAAACGAGCGAATGGCGGCGGTGTGGAGCTTGGATGGAGAATTTGAGGTAGAAGGCGGAGTGTTGGCGAGGAAGGCAGCGGTGTCAAAGCCTGATTGACGACATGCTGTCAAGTTCCCTTGGGGACGATGGCGGCGGGCGGCGGTAGCGAATAGGAGTTGGGTGGGATTGCGAGGTAGGCGGTAGTTGGGCTGAGGAACGGCGGCGAGGTAGACGTAGCGTAGAGTAGACACAGGGAACGTGGGGGAAAGTGGCGGCGGGGCGTCAGCGTCGTCATAGAGAGAGGGAGGTAAGGGTCAGGCTTGCGTGAGCGGACGTGGACGGCGTTGCTGATTGAGCGAGCGCATCTTGACGGCCCTCGAGTGTGGCGTTCGTTGTCGTGCTGGAATTGACGTGTCGGTATGAGGGTTGTGGAGTGTGGAGGTGGAAGGGTCGAGGGCGCCGTTTCGAGCGAGGAAGCTGGTGTGGTGTAACGGGTCTTGAAGTGAGTCAGTTATGCGCAGAGACGCAGCAATGAGAGTTACTCGCCCAGTATCCAACGTCGACACATTTCCCAGGATACTTCCAAACGTCGCAAACGAATCCTGGCACTTGACGAGCCCGCCGGCGACCATCCAGTCAAATGTGTCGAATGAGAAGCCTCCGCAGGGAGCTGCGAATTGAGCTCGTTGAGGGTAGAGGAGGGAGGAGGGGCAAAGAGGAGGAGAGACACATTTTCGCGCTCAGCAGAAGGAGCTGAAGGGAGGTGGATGAGACCGACGAGGGGGAGAGAGTTAATGACACACGCACCTTCAATCAGAATACAAGGTGGCCGATGGCGTGTTGCAGAAATTGGTGATTGGGAATGAGATCGTGGCGGAAACGAGCGGTTGACGAGCGAATTGACGAGGCGGAACGTCGTGGAGTGTCGAGGTGGTTGAATCCGAGTCTCTCCGCATACGTTCCCATCAAGTCTTGAAGCTAATTGCAAAGTATCGAGAGGCTGAGGAGCGCGTGAATCAGCGATGCAAATGATGGTCATACCATGTCCCTCGTGCCGGTCAAAGAGAGGTGGCAGGGGATAGTTGGCAAGCTCAAAATAATTCAAACGTTTCATAGTCGTCAGAGCACCCGGATGAGGCACTTGAACGCGCGCAGCGCACCTAGCGAGGGAGAATCCAAAGAGAAGAAAGGCTGAGGATTCCCACGCTAGGTGCAGTAAACATATAGTAACTAGTTCCCACAAGCTCGGAGCAATCGGCAATGATCCCGGGCCAAGTCACATGCCTTACTCCACGATGACATAGGTGATGATGATATCTATTATCGTGCTCGAGCCGCTGTAAGCGGCTATGTTACACGTTAACTAATGTACTAATCAACTTCTCAACGACGACGTCCTCGAACCGTATGTCAACGGAATACCGGACGGAATGCGGGGCAGACAGGGCGGGACAGGTGACTTCGGGGAGGCAGCGGGCAGCAGGGTGTGAACTCGGGTGGGCAGGGATGGGCTTATGCGCGGGGGGATCTCAAGAGCGGAGTTTTCTCAGACGCCCGAGATGCGAGGATCGGAATGGCAACTCAGAGCGGAGTTGTCTCAGACACTCGAGTGCGGAGCTTGGAGAGCCTGTCGACGAAAGAGGTGAGTTGAGTACGAGGTGGTGAATGTAGGTGGTGGGGGAATGGTTTTGTTTTTGGTTTCGTGTAGCGAGAATTGGGAGGAAGGGAGAAGAGTCGAGGAAGGGAAGGGGGAGTAGTGGCTACAGGTTAAGATGGTGCGGGTGTAGTAGTGGAATAAGTAGGATGGTTAACTGGGCTCTTGTGGGACGGTATCTTTGTAGGCCGGTAGACGATTAGTTGCGTGGATGTATTGTAGTAGATGACGAATGCCTTTATTGTTGGTGAGTAAGTAGCCGAGGGATGTCGCTTTGCGACCGAGTGCAGAGTGGAGTAGGGTGCGGTGGTGTTTGTAGCGGGTGCAAAATAAAACAAAATGTGTAACGTCTTCGCGTCGTTGGCAGGTTTGGCACAGGGGAGAGTCAGCGCGGTTGATTTTGAATAGCCAGGCGTTGAGAGCGACTGTTCCAGTGCGCAGTTGAACGATGAGGCTGGAGTTACGGCGGGATAAGTTGATGAGGGGTTTATGGATGGAATGGACGGTGGCGGATTTGTCGATGCGTCGATATTTTGGATGGCGTGGGGATGATTGCCAAGTCGCAGACCATAGCGCGGTCGTTTGCGCTTGGAATGCTGCTTTTGTGGCAGCCGTGCTGCGTGGGAGGGGGGACAGTAGAAGGGTAGGGAGGAGTGGGTGAGGTGGGTCGTCGTTTTCGGCGGCGAACTTCGCTTCCGCGTCTACTCGTTCATTTGGGGGAAAGTCGACATGCCCCGGGACCCAGCCTATATGTAGTGTGAGGTTGGGGATGCGGTTCATGAGACGGCGATGACATAGGGCTTTGGGGATTTGACGGGAAAGTGGGAAATCTGCAGGAGGCCTGCGTCATAGGTGGCTGTGTAGTGCCAAAAGAGGGAGTTCCCCTGACAGCCTACCAGAACGAGGCAACTTGAAACTGTTACCTTTCACGCAACGGCAGCTGGCAGTTGCATCGACTTCGAAGGCTCTCCCATGTATGGGAATATCATGCAAAGAAGATCCCCTCATCGCCCAATACCTTGCGCGACCGGGCGCTGACGGGGGTGGTGGGAGGTCCGTTACTAAAATCACCGATGAGCTGTATCCACGAGCAGCATCTTACAAAAAACTTTCCGCTGCCAGGAACGAACGTGTTGATGCTCAGCAAGCTCACGAATGGGTCTGGCTGAATGATCGTTCGAGGATGAAGGTCTTCTCGTCAGAATGCAAGAAAGTGTTGCACCCTCGGTCCACTGATCCAGCTTGTAATGAGTGCATGGCGTTGCTCGCAAACAAGAGTTTCAGGAAAGCCATCCGAATTGAATGTCCTGACACCGAGAATTTCAAATTCACCAACGAAATCTATACTCGGAAGAATATGGGTGTATTGTTATCGAAGTGTCGCGGATTACAAGAGATTTTCGAAGCACAGGTATGATCCCTTATGTCTAACTTGTCATGTTCTGCCGCTGACCGGTTGCTACAGGACACTAACACACCTGCTCTTAGATATGCAATTGGTGTACTCAACGGCAAATTTCGCGGGGACGATGTGTTTGCGGGGTTGCTAGAAGGCCTAATGATCAAGTCAGATAAGGACGATTGCGGCGTCGGAACTCAGGGCATGAAATACACCCCGGAAGCCATGGAGTTTTAGCATATTTTACATATGCATAGTCCTCGCGCATTCAAATTTGTCACGAAATATCTTCCAGCTCCCACGGAGCGGACCTTACAGTGCGTAACTGGTCGAATTCTCTGCAATAAAGACGGGCTAACTCAAGGCATTATAGGCGTCACCGTGCTGCTCTACCAACCCTCCCTTTGGGAATAAAAGAAAGGACTTTTACGCTTGCTTACGACCGCCTCGCTGTCTTGAGTTATACTGGGCCGGTTGCTCTGAGTTGCGATGACACAAAACTAATGCCGGCTTTCCGACCATACTATGATAATACTGAACAAGCGTGGTTCATTGTTGGCGCTACCGGGGAACCTCAAGAGCTGATTGACCCAGACCAATACCAGGCAGTGGTGGACAGTTGTTCCATTCAGAAAGCAACAAAGGTATGTCTTCGCAATCAGCATTGATATTCTATCCCTATTGACCGTTTGTCCAGCTTCGACTCTGGGTTTTTCAGGTGCCCATTCCAAAGATTGCTCCTATTATCGTCGCCGCCCTTCCAATCTCAGAAAGTGATTCTGCGGAGGAGCTGCTTGTTCCGCTGTGGAAAATTATGGAGGGACTGTTGGAACGAAAGATTCGAGTCGTTTCGTATGCTAGTGATGGCACTTCCGTCGAGCGGTCATTGCAGCGACTTCTGTTTCAGAAATCATCGAAAAAAGTTACCTATAAAATCACGCATCCTAATTCGAAGAAAGACATCGAGATCGTTATCCCACTCTACGGCAAGGATGCCAATTACCCCCTCGCCATCCTCCAAGACGCCAACCACGGCAGAAAAGACGCTCGGAACGCTGTTTTTTCCGGTGCCAAACAGATAGTTCTCGGGGACCAGGTCGTGCTGTACGCTGATTTTTTGGAGATGCCATTGGCTGCGGATGGTCCGCTATTTCGGCGCGATACCTCGGAGAAGATGGACCGGCAAGATGACCCTGCGGCAACGCGCTTCCTCTCTGCAGCTTCGTTGGATTGGTTCAAAAACAATCGACCCGAAAAACTTGGTGTCATGGTGTACCTCTTTGTATTTGGAGAGCTCATTGACGCCTACCAAAGTCGTACCATGTCCATCGAGGAGCGCGTGCAGATTGTTCTCCGGACCCGGTTTTTCATGGAAATATGGGAAAACTTTCTACAAACAGCTGGCTATCCAAAACACAAGTATCTCATCTCCCATGAGTTTCGGGACGTCATTCGTATCCTTGTGGATGGACTTCTTCAACTCGTGTTCATATATCGCGACCATATCCCCGGTCCGCCACTTCCCATTCTTTTTTGGATGATGATGACCGAACCCACGGAGCATGTTTTCGGCGTCTCACGAGACATTAACAAGGACTTCACCATGCTCCAATTTCTGCAGATGAATCCCAAGCTTCATAGTATACAACTTCGGGAGCTCGCATTGAACGTGTTAATCATAACGGGTAAAGCCAAGGCGGAAGGATACAGTCATACCTACACCGACAACCGCGACATAAATATTCCTGCCCTCTCAACGTTCCCCTCTGATTCGGAAATCAACAGCGCTGCTGTTCGTGCCCATGAAGAGGCCGAAAACTTATTTGCCCTTGTTGGTGTTGATCCTTCAAATTCCGACGTATGCGACGAAGACTATGTATCACCAAACTGGTTCACAGTCCCAGTTGTTGACGAGGAGGAGCCGGAGTCCGCAACCTTGACTCTATCACAGGACACAGACAGCAGCGAGGAAGAATTTGACTTGCAAGATGCGATAGAGCGGCTGGATGATATCTCAATGCCAACACAACGAGAGGATAACGCAAATATGGATCTCACATATGGTGTCATTGCACTAACTATTGACGAGGAGATGCGGATGTAAGTGGCACAAGAGTATCCTCGTTGGTACGCCAGCTCACAGCGCAATCTTACAGTGCCTCAATGCCGGAACCAACCCTAGAGCAAATGACGGTCTTTAACGAAGAGGATCCAGCACAAATAAAGAATATACTTTCAACTACATCCACATCCTCTACACACTTCACTTCCCCCGCCGAAAACAGTCGTACAGCTCTGACCTGTGATGTCCAAGAACTTATTGATATCCGTCGACGCCACCAAACACAACAGGCGGCGACTGGAGTGCGCGTTAACCCCGGAGCACCGATGGCTTCCAATCTGTCTGAAAAGCAGCGGTTTCTTAAACGTATCAACGAAGTCATCAAATCTCAAGAGCACCGAGGTGTCGGCACGGGTCTTGAGCGTGACCACCGCTGGCGTAAAGCTGCGCCCGGGGCACGGGAGGGTGTCATCGACGGAAAGTTGGCTCCAGCACCGACCGCCGGGAGCTCGGCCAACGCTAGTAAGGTCGCAACGGGAAATGCAAATCAAGTAAGATTCGTGTTCCATTTCCGTAGTAAAACTCTGCTCACATTTGTCTAGCAATTGAAGAGGCGTCAAAACACCTTCCGCGCGAATGGCGTCCCCTCGGAAATTGAATGTGCAAGAGTCACGGCTTTGACTCCGCTCTCAGCAGCTACTTACACCGCGAGTCCGGGGATAGGGTATGGGCTTGTATTACACAATGACAAGATAATGGTGGCCAAAGGTATGATTTTTTGATGACTCTATCACAGTGCCAGTCTCACTCTGAACAGTCTTGAGTGTATATTCGAAGACGGGAGGAAAAAACGGAAAGCATGCCTGGGTTTCTTATTGCTCCAACATTGCCGCCGCATCCAACATCCCTACACAGGTGTACGAACACATGAATGGCGGCCAGTTTCGTGCGGTTCCGCAAGCGTTGAAGCAGCTCCATGTGCCGCAGTTTGCACTGGTTCCTTCCAGTTCCTTCTTGTGCTTACTCCACAACACGCCTGAGCCGTTACAGAATGTCGGAATCAAACTCTCTGCATCGGATTCCGAGCTTTACAAGAAAAAGGCGGGAAAGGGAAGAACAAGATTTCGGAGACAGATCCGGAGAAGGCGGGAGAAAACGCTATTGTCATACTATTGACCCAAGACTGTAGCGCATGCCGTAAGTCCGGTGATCTCCGCTGTCATGGTTTCCCCGACACTTGCCCGAGCTTCCGTCGAGTGTTTGAGGCAAAGTCACCACCTACATACCCAGACTGGTCTATATTTTCATGTTTATTGTACTGTTTAGTGTGGAAAACATTGAACTACTTAACATATTTGATTGAGGAAAAATAACACGCCATGTCACATCACATGACTGTGACTTTGCTACTTTCTTCTCCTCCCAGCATCAGTCTTCGACGCCAGACACCAACTTGAGTTAAGATGGAAGGAGGAACCCGCCGGTGCAGCAAATGCCGCAAGTACAAGATCGTATCCGCGGACACGTGGAAAGCCAAATTTGGTGCCAGTGGGTTTTACTTAACCAGTAATTGTCGGGCCTGCTGCGAGGCTTCGAGCGCTGCGATACGCGAAAAACGCGAGAAAAACGGTGCCAACAAGGAGAACATTTCCGATGAAACAGAGGATGAAAAGTCTGACCTCTCGGACTCGGGAGACCCGCGCGACCACATGGCCTCAAGGTAACAAACAGTCTGCAAGGTATACCCGAAACACGATGGGATATAAAGTTCTATAATCATTTATTTAATATCAACATTTATTTAAAGTAGCTAGTATTTATTCCGAAGATTGACCGGGAACTAATACGGTGAGGATTTGGTGAGGATACTCCTTCCAGGCCATCAAGTCCATCAATTGCCAGCATTCAGAAACGAAAATGACCGGGCAAAGAAGGCTGAAGCCGAGAGGATTGGATTGATGTCACAGTCACAGTATATCAATGTACGGGTTGGGCCGAGGTACTCGCAGTGCCGGTGGGAGCTTGAGAAGGTGCGACAGAGAGTGGTACATTTTTTCTTGGTCTCCCTCTCTTTTTCGGCACTGATTCGGTTACTTCTTTCTTCTTACATACGGCCAGAGCCATAGCGGAAACCGCCGGAGGGCATCGAAGCAAAGAAAGGAAGAAGGCGGTGTCAAAGGATCACTCGGAACAGATCGCATCTGTCAATCAGTGCAGACCTATGTACATAGGCATCCACAGACCCGCAGGCTAGCACCTTACTGACCGTTTAATTAAGGATTGCTTTAACACGATTACGTGTGCCATTATAGGGTTACAGACAATGAAGTACTGGACGATTGCGTTTCCAGTGCTATGCGTTCCAGTGCTTGGCAAAATATGTGTACCTTCAAATACCTCAAAGATGCTTCCGAATGAGGCAAGTGTCAGGCCAACAATATCTTTCTCCAGGCTGTCTGTGAGCCTTGAAACTGATACAGAATTGTCGGAAAAATCAAAAAAGGGTTGTTGGGCCTGGGCAGGCCTTGTAAGGTCTAATAAGGCCGTTGGGGAAAAGGAGGGTTACAAGGTTTAAATACGTACCAAATACTACATATAGGGCCTTATAACACATAATGGACCTTATAGGACCTAATGAGGCTTGTAAGGCCTTACAAGGCATGTTCGGCGGGGTTGAGCAAAAGTATTACCACTTTACCTTCTTTGTAAGGTGTCTGCTTGTACCTTGTCTTGACTTTCTAATGCTAGACTATCTATTTCTATTGTTGTACTACAATACTGACTCTAACAATTAATTACTGGTGCTTGCGAGAATCGAACGCTCGACCTCTGCAGTGCGAATAAAACAATAGCACTGTACAATACTGCTATGCTAAGAGAGCTTTACAGATAGAGAAATTTTGTTCCATATATGGCGTAGCTCTCGGATACCTGTACAATTTCCCCATAACACAACAACTCAAGATATTGCTCGTACATTGACTGGTGATTTACTACACATGAGTATATGCTCCCCTACATACTTTTTGAAATTCAAATCAGCCATCTTTGCATACAATCACAGCACAAATTATCAAAAACAATACAACTCTGAATTCTCCGCCGAAAAAGATGCAATAAAACCACACCTACCATGTCTCTGACAACCCCAACTCAGTTTTGTAACCTCCGGGAAGTCAGCCTGGGAAGACCTAACCAGAACTTATCACGCCTTATAAGGTCACCCCTCGAACCTTATTAGGCCTTATAAGGCCGTCAGGTGCTCCAAGGCCTTACCAGGCTTTTTCAATTTTTCCGACAGAGCATTCGTGCAGTGAATGGCCGGTCATTGTGGGTGACACCGAGCAGATTGATGGATGGATTTGCGGGCTGTACTTGGTTGACATTTACATTAACTCACAAAGAGCATATTGGTTCCACGTTGGAGCAGGAAAACTAAGTAACAGCAAAGAAGTATTAGGATTCAGACAGACATGGCCCGGCGTAGTTCGATGATTTGTTGAGAAAATTGAACGACACCCATTTCAGATGAACCTGAACGCAGTGCGTAGATAGAGGAACGGCGTAGTTGGATAATTTGTTGTAAAGACACAGTTATCTGCAGTGAGCTCGGTGCAAGTTGAGACATCTGTCGTACATCGTGTTGGGAGATATATCGTGATGGCAGAGTCCACGCAGACAAACCTTCTCAAGACAGCTGTAAATAAACGCTGAAAGCTCGGCTGTCACTGTACTGGCCCATGTTTGCTGCGTCCAGTGGACCTCTATTTTGGAAGAAGCCAACTGCCTCGGAGATGGGAAAAGCTAGACCTTGCTTGTTACTACTGTGACGTTGGTGTGGACATCGGACATTCACAAGCCTTTCGAAAATGTGCCGCTCCATCTTCGCCTAATAAGGTAGGGGGCATGGACGATCCGCTCACGTCACATGACCTTGACACCGCCAAATGGATCGCTATCAGCTCACTTTTTCGTACACTCTGGGCTTAATGGCGACTTGTTCCGGACGAAATCACAGAAACTGGTCCCACAGAAACTTTTGTACGGATCTTCTTCTCGAATCTGTGGGGCCACATTTCCTGATTTGGCCCGGAAAAAGGCGCCATTAATATTTTGATCCAAAAGCCGCCAAAACACGTGACGTGAGTGGATCGTCCATGCCCCCTACCTTAGGCTCTCGGGCCCAAGAACTACTTCGACACCTCCGCTACCGAAGTGCCCTCCCAATATGTGGTTGTACCCTGATGAAGCATCAGGCAATCTCTGGTAAGATATGCAGTGGCTACTTGACTTATGGTATTTTTGATTTTTTTTGTCGTACTTCTGTGTAGTCTGGACGGAATTAACGCAAGCTCCCCCTCATCTGTAAGCCGAGCACCGGCATTACAAGACATAGTTGTATGTGGACGACGGAAAAAAATATGTCGCCTCTGAATCACTGGAGACGAACATCCGTCTACTCCGGAAGGTGTACATCAAGATTCGCACGACTCTGGGCAACTGGGGACTCGCGATTGAAGACGCCAAACGTGAACTGATGCATTACACGGGTCGCAAGAAGGGAAAAAATAAAACACCTTTCGCCAACCCCGCTATCCGCCTTCCGAACGCGGATGACTCCGAGACCACCATTGTCGCTTTCGACACAATTAAATGGCTGGGCATACACCTGATAAACAACTCAATTTCAATCACCATGTCAAGACGATGGCAGCTCGGGCGGAAATTACGGTGAACGGGATCTCGAGGCTATCAAATACAGTCAGAGGCCTTTCACAAGCCCACCTCCGTCATCTATACAAGGCATGTGTTGTCCCCGTTTTATCTTATGCTGGCGCGGCGTGGTGGACCGGAAAGAAAGATCACGAGAAACAGCTGGAAAGGGTACAACGACGGGCACTACGGCTCATCTGCGCAGCGTTCAGAACCTCGCCCATCAACGCAATGGAGATCGAGGCATCGATCCCACCCATACGCCTGGCAATGGATGAAGGGAATAGACGAGCGGCGATCCGCTTCAACAAGCTGAGTAAAAACAGCCCCGTCATACAACGACTACCTGATGATTGGCGGGGAGGAAAAGCCCCTACCTTCCCACCACCACTTCCAGTACGCCCGAAAAACTCAAAGAGCAAAGTAAACATGCGCAAGTCCACGCAACTTCAAAGAGTGGCGGAGCTGACATCGGCAAATGATGAACGGATCTTCCCGTACCTCACGGAACCATGGCGCCGCATGAAGGAGGATTCTGGGAGTCGGTTGCGTGTGTCGGGTACGGCGGGGGAGGAGAAGGAGGAAGCGGCGAAAGCACACAAGCAAAAGATAAGCAAATTCAGTTCTTCCCCCCCACCACCTCCTGGTCTATTCCGACGGCTCGCAACGCGCGGTGCACCGTGTGCGCAGAGTGGGAGCGGGAGCCGTCATCTACCATGAAAATAAAGAGGTCTTTGCAAAAAGCTTCGGCCTTGGCAGCCGTGCCGAGGTGTACGACGGCGAAATTACAGGCTTACTGTTTGGAGCGGCAAAAGCCATCTCCATTGCCGTCACCGATCCGCAGATAAAAGAGATTCGCTTCTTCGCAGATAACGTGTCCGCTATCAACACCATCTGCGACCCAAAACCCAGAGCAGGCCAACTCTCCGCACATATACTCCACAAAAGAATCTGTGCCTTCCTCGACGCCGATCCAGAACATAAAGTCGAGATTGGGTGGTCGCCAGGCCACTGCGACATCGACGGGAACGAGCGAGCAGACGCGCTGGCGAAAATCGGAACGGAACTCGCGGCGCCACCAGGAGGAACCCGCTCGCATGCACTCAGGAAATCAAAAGAAAAAGTACACCGGTCCTGGGTCAAGGAATGGAAGTCTGCACAGAAGACGGGGAGTTATGCCATGGCAATCCGCTTCCCCCCTTCCCTAAAACCGACCCCACATTTTACGTCGTTGTCGAGAGAAGTCTTTGGGCGGGTTACACAGTGCCGGATCGGACACTGCTTCTCAGGCGAGTACTACAGCCGCTTCGTGCCATCCGAGGACGTTGACTGCCCCTGTGGAGAACCCTTCCAGTCGCGCGAACATCTGCTTCGCGAGTGTCCTCGCTATGAGAACCAACGGTACATCCTCAAAAAAGTCTCAAGGGACATATCCCTGCCTGAAATACTGGGCACGAAAGACGGAATTACAGCACTAGCTGAATTCTTGGAGGTGTCCGGAGCATTCACGAAAACGGGCTTACCCCGCATGCCGCAAGAACTCCCAATCTACGAAGACGAACCGGAACCTCCAGACGACGCGTCGGATGTAGATGACATGGGCTGAGCGTGAGGGCCGCGCGCAACACAGCCCTGTTTCAACAGCACTACCGAAACACCCTCCCGTCACCGCTTCAGCACACCCGTCCCACCCTATACCCTTCCCTTTCGTGTACATATCTTTCACTCATGCGCTATGGTCTTATGGTTTATGTTTCCGCTAATACCCCCGAAACCCCAAACTTAATCCCCACCCTCACACAACTATACTACACATCCATCGGTCACTTCCATTGCACCAACAACACCTTATTTATTGCCTATGGGCACCGCGTCTTAGTAGATCGTGTACTTGTTGCGGTATAAAAATGCAGAGACAAAAACCGCGCCCCTCTGACCGTGTAAAAAGCTTATTAGGTAATCTTATATAAGCCGGAAATCACCGAGCTCTTATTTTCCTTGTTTCCTCTCAGTATTTGAGCGACAGGCGTCTAGCGCTGGCCAAAAATATAATACGGAAAATATATTTTGAATATATTCAGCTGAATACGAATATAATACGGCTGGGTGGGGGCAAGGGAATACGAATACGGAAGAATATGAATACGATATGATATGGATATGACTACGATACAGTCCCGGCATATTCAAATATATTTTCACCCACAACTTTGCCATCAAACGTGTTCCGGCCGCTGAAGCCGAGGACCCAACTCAAGAGAACAGTTGTTCGGCTGACTGGCCACTGTCTCCCGCGCTTGCCGACGGTTCGGCAATGGTTCCGAGGCATGCACGGGCATCTCGGGTGAACACTGAGCATCATCATAGTTGAGTGGTGTCGTCTTTCAGTGTTGGGGTGCAAATTCATGTGTAGAGATGCAACATAATGGATTCCAGCAGTAGGAAAGGGGACTTTGTACTCATTTGACCCTTTTCTGAGCACTTCGTTGAAAATTTTGAGACGGAAAATATATTTGAATATATTCAAAATATATTCATATTCAACCCGGTGACTATGAGTACAATATACTACAAATACGATACGGGCTCGTGAGGCAAATACGATATGAATATGAATACAATACGCCAAAATGCGTATTATATTCATATTTGGCCAGCGCTACTGAGGCGTCCTATTGTAACATCTTAGAATGTCTCTGGCCCCTTTTACCAATTTTTGTCGCGTTCTTTTGAGAAGCGGCAATGTCTTTTTGCTCGCCCGAAGGCCTTCGGCCGAAAGTCACGAGCCCCAACCGCTAATTTTTTGCAGCCATCCTACACTGTTTCCTGTGAATCTGAATACATAGGACTGTAGCTCAAGCTAATTTAATTATTGCAGTTTGCAAATATATTGGCACAGCCGCATTTTGATAGAATTTTGAGGCGCTACAGTATATGATTTATTCCTCCCTCAATTCCGAGTGGATTCCTTTGAGACCATAACCAAAATTCACCGTTTTGGGAGGCGCATCCAGCCATACCAAATTCATAGCTAAATACGCGTGTCCAAAAATCTCAATATCCTTCAATAATATCCTACCAACAGCTGTTCGGCGCGTGAAATTACGCCGTAAAATCAGGGCGCTTTGAGGTAAAAGTCCAAGGTAGAAAGTGTTCATATACCTATCGGCTACATACCTGTCAAGTTTGAAACAAAACGGGGGCGGATTGACGCGCCCGCGATGCGTCGAAGAAGGCCAATCAATGCGCTGATCGGACGGGTTGCCACCGCGAAAGCTCAGTGCAGGAAGAAAGGGCTGCTTGCTCAAAGGTCAATAGCGTACCCCAAATGCCTTCTCAACGCTCTGGGTCCACGCTTAGGGTGTGTCACTACAAGGTGTTGTTCCTCAAAGCTCCGCTAAGCGTGGACCCAGAGCGTTGAGAAGGCATTTGGGGTACGCTATTGAGCTTTGAGCAAGCAGCCCTTTCTTCCTGCACTGAGCTTTCGCGGTGGCAACCCGTCCGATCAGCGCATTGATTGGCCTTCTTCGACGCGTCGCGGCCGCGTCAATCCGCCCTCATTTTGTTCCAAACTTTAGAGGTGTGTAGCCGGGAGGTATTCAAACAGTTTATACCTTGAACTTTTACCTCAAAGCACCCTGATCTCACCGTGTAAATTCACGCGCCGAACGGTTATTGAAGGATATTGAGATTTTTAGACACGCGTATTTAGCTATAAATTTGGTATGGCTGGATGCGCCTCCCAAAACGGTGAATTTTGGTTATGGTCTCAAAGGAATCCACCCGGAATTGAGGGAGGAATAAATCATATACTGAGGCAACTCAAAATTCTACAAAATGCGGCTGTGCCAATACATATGCAAACTGCAATAATATCAAAATTTGAAGTGAAAACGCGTCTCTGGAGTAAGATATACGCGCCGTGAATTCTGCTTATATAAGATTACATAGAGTAGATGGAGTTCAACACAAAGCTGAACTGTAGCTTTGGCAGCTAGGACTTCACATGAACACCGTAGAGAGCCATATGCGTAGCGAGATCAATCGCCTGGAAGCCGCGGCCCAACGCAACTATCCTGGCCCTTCCGATTTGTTCCCTGCAAACAGATTTGGGGCGATCTTCACCGGCGTCGATCTTGTCATGGTAGAAGCGAGTGAGCACATCGCTACCCACCAGAAGATATGGACTCACATACAACATACAGTTACTGGCGTGTTTCCAGATGGCACTTCACTGCCTGGTCTCGCTTATACAACAACGGCCGTGGAGTCTCGCTCCGCGGGTGACGGCTCTTCGCACAGTATCCTAGCCCTCATGATTGCTGCATTATACGATGTGGGTCGACGCAGCACCATTGATGACCTTAGTGATCTCGCCCAAAACATTTGGAACCAGTATAATTGGCAACTTGGCTCTTCACCCGGTGGCGAGCCTGGCACCACTGGCTCAAAGTCTTTGCCATCCTCTCAAGCCTCGGGAGCTTCAGGTGGTGGCTCTTCACAACCTCACAACTTCTCGCAAATGGTGAGCACTCCTTGTCTCTCTGGCACTTGAGAAACTTTCTCACAACTTTGCCAAGCACCTGAAATATGATCTGGACGGTTTTAACACTGCACCTCGCCCATTGCTTTGCTGCCAGTGCGTTCCCAATCAGGCTTCATTTGTGGATGCACATGATGTGCTGGAGTTGAACTCTAACGGAGCAAGGGTGGGAAGCCGCGCGTCGACTTTCAGAGGTGTTTTGCATATGGGTGACACTGATCTCCATGTTTTCCTCAAAACTTACCCCCGCGTTATCACCGGCTTTTTGGATCGCGAGCGCGCTGCCTATAGTCTCGTGAGAAACGTAACCCATGTGCCTCAATTGTTTGCCCACATACTCGAGCCACATGGGCATTATGCCGGTCTTCTTCTCGAAGACGCAGGTGACCAGCTGGGCAATGGTGATTGGAGCGACATCAAGCTCTCCGAGGCAGACAGGTACTTACTGGTCCCGGTGCTGGCTAATAACAACTGTTGACTTTTGGCAGGACACACTTATATTGCATCATGAAGGAGATTCACAGTGCTGGTGTGATACACGGCGACTTAGTGCCGCGCAATTTTGTGCGTAGTGCGCGCGGGATTCTCGCTGTAGATTTTGAATTTGCTATTGTTGGGCATAACTGTGCTTGTCTCGCGTCCGCCACCAAATACAGGCCTATGCCTCCAGAGGGTGTTGACTGCCACCCCACCCTCCGCCAGCGTTCTCAACGGCACCTAATACAGCCAAAATTCACGGCATACACGCGACGCGACGAACTCAGACACGGTAGTCAAAGGGCTATTTAGATTGGTAGATTTAACTGGAATGTACTCGCAGTTACCAAAAGTAACCGAATTCGGGGGGTTTTCCCACAAATTACGATGGTCAAGGAACTTTGAGTGATGAAGGGTTAATTTACAGCGTGTTTGCTACGACTTTTACGATATCAACTTGCGGTAAGCTATCACACAGTGAGTGAATGAATTAATCTCCAAAATACCATCAATTTAGCAGTGTTTGCCTTTTTGGGAACCCACTCACCAGGATTTCAGGTGGGCGAGTACCTTGAAAATAGGGTTACTATCTCATGACTCTGTACCTGGGAGCTCGGAGTTTGCTGTGCCGTTCTCATCCTTCAATGTGGATACTAAAACAGAGCAAGAAATTGCTGAATTGACAGATAAATAAACAAACATAGAAAATCAGCATAGGGAGAGCCCAATAACTTCAGCGCGTGTTATGTGCTATAGCATACGAGCTTCCCCCCTCTCTCCCACCAGTTGAACTAACCGCCAACTGTATTAGCTGTTCGCAAGCAAGGCATCGCTAAATTCGGTTACTTTTGGGAATGCCGAGTAGGCGTGCGGATGTACCAGGGTGCTGGCAAAGACTTTAATTACATGTTGTAAGAATTTGCAGCCTGCAGAGGCAGAAGAACGCGCGCTTTCTGCAAAGTGGCGAGGTTATGGTAGGTGTCCCAATGGAAGTGGCCCAGACGTTCCTACGTTCTTTTTCCCATCATCACCAAAATCAATCAATCCCACAACCTGTCATTGTAATTACGGATTTGGAAACATATCCGGCCACGGTGAACTACGCCTACTAGGATTTAGCGGAATGTCTGGGTTTCCGAGACTAATCCTCTACAGCTGTTTCGGAAAAAGAATACGGGTTTCGGCATTTGTTGCTCCTCAATTCTTTGTTGACACTTGCTTGACCTTGAGTCTGTTTGCGAAATCTTATTTCTCGCTCGGTATATTTCCGGGAAAGTTCTGTGGGTACCATAGAGCATTGGTCTATTATCTGGTTAAATTACAATCCTCATATGGACCCCAGCAATCGTGCAAGCTGGTCTGACCCAATTGTGTTCCTTACGGCACCTCCCTTCTGAGGCAACAATTTGTGGAGTGATCGTCAACAAGTGTAGACAAAAAATCAAAGAGGAAGATATGACGAAACCCGTATTCTTTTTACGAAACGGCTGTATCCGACATTTCGACATGATCATCCCCCGGGGGAAAGCTGTGGAGAGCTCCAAAGTTTCCGGCGTATGTTGCGTATCTAGTAGTGCTGGGTTTTGAATGCTGTATTTTACGATGTATTAATACAGGGCGTATTTATACACGTATAATACATTTCCTACATGGGAGCCTCGGAGGGCTATGTCAGCCTTTTTGTACAATCTGGCCCATATAGGGTATGATTGATCGAAATCATGGATATTGGTGGTTCGGCTGGTTCCGGCAACAATGTTTGACCCCTTGATACGGTCTCAAATGGGGAAAATCCTGATGATCTTGCGGAAATGCCGAAAGCAGTCTCAGCCCGAAGAAAACCCATACGAGGCGAAAAAATGGTTTAAAACGCAATTTTCAGGGCTCCGGAGTGATCCGGCCCGGCGTGTATTTAATGTATTTTTACAAGCCATACATTGCATACATTGGGCCTCCTGCGCCCATTCAATACATACACAGTCAAAATCATTTCCGACCCAGCACTAGATGATCCTGGGGGGTCGGCAATTGTCAGTTGTGTGACGTTGTGTCACATTATGTGACAGTCACTCCGTCTTCGCCAAACGGCTGATCAATCACCCGTCTATGTCTGCCGTCAGTCCGCCCAAATTTTTTTTTGTCTATACAATACATCTGTGTTCCATTACGTCCAAGTACACCGTTTGAGCTGGAGGACAGGACCAGACCGAATCGATGTCAACAAGTATCCGAGATTTTGTGATTCGTATGCCCGCATATGTCGAAGCTTGAACATGCGAGATCTGCCCATACGCGGCAACTTCTCCTCCTTCTCGGGTGAGTAAGGCAACCCTAGTCCCCGGGGGCGTATTATGCTGTACACATTGAAGTGCAGCCGTCTTGGAAAGTTCTTCGAAGATCAACCGAGATGCATACACATCGAGTGCCGCATAGTTCAGAAGGTCAGGTGCAATTACTGAGTGCTCCCAGTTCTCACCCGTTCTGAGTGACAGATCTTTTGAAAGGGAAATTTTCCCGCTAACGAATCTATTCTGGATGAGTGCACGCTGAATCGCAAATTGCTTAAGGTCGATGACATTGATTGTCTGGTTATTCAACTGTGGGAACTACTTTTTGAGCCGTGTAAAGTCGCCCTGGATCGAAGAACCAGCGAAGAACACTCGAGGAGAGATTAAAAACCGTATAAGAGATGACGGCAACTTCTGGTAGTGGTGGACTGTACCATGTATCGTCAAAATCACCGGCGGCAGAAATAAGAACACAAATTACTCGCCGGAATAATGTATATTGTGTACGGCTTCGAGTGTGGTGCAATTTGAATTATTGATACCCCAACTTTTCGGGATATATTCCATTCAGCGTCAAAACTCGTGCAGATATGAACAGAGGGATCATTATCGAGAGGACCAATTAGCGAAGAGAAAGCGTCTTGAATGAGCTGAAAGCTCCCCAGTTGAACGACTGTTATCCCTGGTAGATGTTCAATCGGTTTCAAGCCGCGAGCAGCGGCCATCGGTGTCAAATTTTTGCCGAGAGAGGGGAAGGCAGCGCACAACATTCCTTTATCCTGAAGAATGTCAGTTCAAACGTTGACCAGTACGAGAACTTCAAATCTAAACCTTGACTAGTCGACGGATCATCCGAGTACGCAACGAGTGGTTCACCTAACCCGTATTGCTTGACAGACGCAACAATGCCCATCAGTGGCCCAATGCGCTCCTCTTGACTCTTGGTTAAAATCTAAGCTTGAGCTCGAATATAACGCGAGTTCATGCACGTCCACAGGGCTGCAAAAAGCTGAACACCGTCCTCATTTGCAATGTGCTTAACAATCTATTTGTTGTGAGTATTAAACGTCGCACAGGGAGCCGAGATTGCAAAAACCTTGAAACTATCATCAAGATCTGCTTGGTCTGGCGCCAAACACGAAGTATGCTGGTCAGCATTCGATTCGTCTCGTTCTAAAGGAGGTATCTCGATAGATTGAAAGTTGACGCAGAGAGGCCAGATATGAGACAGGAGTCAGGGGTTGCCAGTTGCCAGCTTCGACACAGAATGAGTGAGCCACTGAGTTTCGGGGAGGACGGATGGGGGTGCAGGTGGTTCGTATGCAAATGATAAGGACTGTCGGAAAGTGATGTCGATTCAGCGGTTTTAAGTGCTGCTGCACTGCATTCGCAAATGGATGAGTCGGACAGGGTACGGCACCACGGTGGGGTCGAGAGAATCAGGCTTGAAGCAGGAGAGTGTCTAGAGAAGCAGAAGAAGCAGAGCGACTCCTCGCGCATCCCATCGCCCCGCACCCTGGGCGCCAGCGGTTCAAGCATTTCACCGTGGCGTGCTCCCACACCCACACCTATGTTGTCACGAAACGAGGCTCACTTTGAAGGGTCCCAATTTTAGGGTATTTTTCGAGTTAAACTCAATGTTGAAAATTGCTTCTTATAAGTTTCGGTCTCGTCCATTACACCACGCAACACTGAGAGGGTCGACAATGCGCCTTTATGAATCTACCAAGCTGTTACATAAGCTCCAAAACGGGTAATTCCCATCAAAAACTGAGAAATTTGTTCAAGTTTTGCCGTGATTTGGACTGTACCAGCACACTTCCGGGACACTTTGGTGCTCATATCCCAGGGCCACACATTTTTGCCTCCCCGGTATGTCCTACCTACAGCACTCAATTCCGGGTTCCAGTCGCAGTTGGACTACTGCTTGAAAGATCTGGGGTTGAAATAAACTATAGACGTATTCAACCTAGTCTCTTGTAAACAGACGCTACAATACATAGGTCCTCGGTGTATTGTAGTCTGTCAACTTGTTGGCGTCAGCGATTGGAGGTGACCGTAATGCCGTAATGATTTGAATCAATTTGAATCAGTCGCGTCGTTTTGCATTCTGCTACGTGTTCTTGGTTATTCTGCTCTGTGTAGTACCTTTAACGACTCAATCTGATAATATTACTCACTTGAATCGAAAGAAATGGGCCAAAATTGAGGGAGATTGGAATTTGGTGAGTTGGCCGCCGGCAACCAGCGGAATCATCAATTCCTCTTGCTGCGAGTGAAATAACTTATTTCAACTTCAAACATCTGTTCAGCAATGTTAATCCGAGCACCTACCTCAAAACTGAAGCGCTAGAACATGAGCGCTGTTGTGGTATAAGGCGAATAGCGTGTGGGAACTATTTCCCAATCCGTACATTACGGCATTATCCCCACCTCCGTGCATCACCCCCGTGGCAAAATACAGACTATATTCAACCAGGATATTGAAAAGTTCACGGTATGCATTCCAAGCACTGAAGCAAGCTTACCCTCCTATGTGGACCATTGTCCACATACCCAACATGTTACTGGCCCAGCCGCTTTGAACTTGGTGACGGGTGACACCGAGATTTTTGGTCCAAAAAGGGCAAGAAAATCGAAAAAATCTCCGGCCGGCATGTGCCGAGCAATGCCGGCCCAGCATATATGGTAATTTTGATGTGATTGACGTGTTGTGAACAACTTGTCCAGTGAACAATTTGGGTGACGGGTGACACCCAGTGAACAACCGGTCGAATTAGTAAGTACCGCTGTAGAGAGAAGGCACAGCCGGTATGACCGTGCCGCGGTTATGAAAACTGACGTGACAGTATCAATCACCAAATTGGGACTGCGACTTGTCACACCTGGCCCTAATATGTTTTATCCTACTTTATGTTTGGTATGCCTTTGGCAAGTTAAATTGGTATGGTTTCCCACTCGCAATGTTCTCCCTCTTTCACCACTCCTGATATATCCCTGCTTGGAAGCGAGATTTTTGGCAACGCTGGCTTCAAATGACGGTGTAGCAATAACTCCCCGCCTAGAGCAGTACGAGTGAGGCTTCGTATCAAAATGAACCCAGAAGATGCGTACTTACCCGTCTCGAGTATTAAGGACAGAACGAGGCCCACACAAAGAATAGCTTGCTCGGGGCCCGCATAAAGTGACGATTTCGTGTATAATTCGACGAGAAGGAAAAGACCTGTCGCAATACTGAGACCGATGTGGACCACATTCACAAAATATAGGCCCTGTATGGGCCGATTCTTCGTTAATTTACGCAGCCTAGAAAGAAATTATGAGCAACAGATCAAATCAGAAGGTATGCGCAAGCACAGAATTGGTATTGCGACGCAAATGCAGGTAGAGGAGAATACCGCCAAAATTAGGGCGACTGTGAGAGCTGCAGACAGAGAGTCGCCTGTGTAGATATTCATGTGCGGGCTTCATGAGACAGGTAACAATGAACATACGGAATCGACCTGCAAACATTATAGATACAATGACCAGCAATGTATTAGATAGGAGACACAGGACATAGATGATTACGGTGGGGGTAGAACTCTTCATTTTTCTGGGAAAGGGAAGTAACAGGGAAAAATACCTTGGAAGTAACAGAGGAGTATTTCATTTAATTTAAAGTATATCGGACCCGGAGTGCCGAACTCATCGTATGTTTGTCTATCATAGGGCCACCACTGTGCAAAAAAGAGAGTCAGATCTTGGCCGAGAAAAATGCATATGGGACGCATGCTCACCTAGAGTTCGAGCGTCGGGAGGAAAAGTGCAGTGGACCGAAAGTGGACACTCACCAAAATGGACTTTGCCTTCGAGAAGCTAACTAGATTGTGAGTGGGATGGCGTGCGTAGTCGGCCAGCTCACTCACCTCGGATGTTCGAGTTATATGCCCGCATAAGACACGGTCGGCGGCGGCCGCCGTCGGAAGTTTTCGAAGTCCCCTGGTACATAAACTTTTTTTCTTTTGTCGACAAAGTTTCTCATTCCAACCAGCGAGTCTGGAAAAAAGTGGAGGTCTTCGCCTGTCTTCTTCTCTCTCTACAATTGGGGAGGTCCAAGAGCAGCGTGACTTGGGGGACAAGCCAGAGAAACCAATCTCTTCTGACAGTAGTAGCGAGGATGACAGTGACGAGGAGAAGAATGAAAAGCCTGAGACTGAGGTTGATCAACAATCCAGTAACTGCTGATTTACCTGAACCCCAAACAGACTTACTCATGTTTTGAATCGCCCTTCAGTCCTTGTTCTGATGACCAACACGGCAGATCCGACCGCACCTCCAATGGAAACCTTCATAGACCACATGAAGATCACGAAGACTACGGCGGCCAGCGGTGCTGTTCGTCGTGAAGTAGACTTGAGAGATGTGCTCCCTGTCGTTCTCGCGAACATGTCTCCTATTACAGTAAGGGCAAGTCCTCACAGGCCTCACCTTTCATAATTGACGCTCCAGTTACTGAATATTTTGATTAGCGGACACGACTGCCAGAATCAGTCGCCCCGGCTTCACAGGGCCTAACAGCCAGATGGTCATCGGTAAGGTCAAAGACTTTGTCGTGCCCAGAAAGGAAAAGCCAGCTGGTGAAGATAGGGATGAGCAGGACCCAATGGAAAACAAAAGCGTTCGAACGAATACCATGTCTTTGACAGAGGTTGAGGTTACCGATTTCCTCAGTTTGCCACTCTTTTATGTACCAACTGGCAAGTCGCAAGCTCAGGTAAGTCCGTTCAGTCCGGTCGCAAAGCTATACATGTTTTTTAGCCCTGTTTAGGCCTCCAACGCTGCTTCCAGTTCCTCAGCCCTGCCCACCAGTCTCACCGGTGACAGTAGTGATAAACCGAGGGAGATTGCCGCGAATCAGAAGGCTGCAGCTACAGCTGTGGCTGATCTCCAGCCTCGCCCTGGTGATTTCACGGCACAATACCTCAGATTTATTTTCCTTCTCAGGGGCACGGATACCGCCGTCAAGGTTGACAAGAATGTCACCGCTGCTGATGCGCTGGCCAATTACCGTGTTATAGAGCCTCATTATGGATGCTATCGTGTGTTTCAGGCGAAGAATGGATACCTGTGTCCCGCTGGTGAGATCTTATGAATCAAGAAGGCATTAGGACTTACGCAATATTCCAGATTACATTGTCACTGTCTGCTACGCCGTACTTGACACTCACACCCTTACGAACCTCCCAATATTCTCATCCCTATCTATACCCTTCTCCGACTCCGTACATGTCCCAGATGAGCCGTTCGTTCCCGCCAATAAATCCAAACCCAAATCTCGCTCCATCCGGGACGAAAAATTCCCTGCGTCTATAAATCCTTGGCTCTCGACAGCCCCTAACCACACACCACATACTACACGATGGACACCATATCCCTACTATCCCCCTTCGTATTCGTACTTGTACAGAACCCCGCAAAATTAATAATTTGAATCACTGACTCACCTCAGAGCTCTCGGTTTGTGAATCCCAATCTTGATGAGTACAGTGGCGGCGGGATCTGATGCCACCCCTAAAAATAGAACAGCCTATTTCTGGAACTTTTGATGCAAATGGAGGCGATTGGGTCACATCAATTTTTTGGGGGGTGGCATCAGATGGCGCCGCCAGTGTAGCCTGCTCAACAGTCCTGCCCTCAATCCAATCCTCCAACGTCTTCCCAGTCTGCAGAGCGGTGAAACCTTTGGTGACAAACTCAGTCGGCCGATCGCCATCACTTTTGGCGGGCATCTTCCGATTAGCAACAAATTTGTGGGTTCTCGATGCACGATACCACTTCTGAAGCCCTTGTATGTCTATTTCTCGTTTCGGAATTGTATGTCGCCAGCCACGAACCCGTGTTTTGAACTCGGTCTCCATGTGTGAAGTGACTGACCGAATTACATGAATTGCGGGGTGCAATTTTTTGAGGTAGTCCCAGTCAATGTTCGGTCCTTCCGAGCGGTGTGTGACCTGAGAATTTATCTGTTTAAATGCTGTTCAAGTTCATATCGGCGTACTTTGATATCCTTTAAGTATATTCATTTCTTGAGCTTCGTCAACTGGCATGTGTCCTTCTCGCCGACCAGTATTGTTGATCACTCAACAATTACTTTAAGCGTATGAAGTCACTGTTTGAGTCGGCAATATATCAGCTTATCCAATCCACGGCTGAGCAAATGAACACACACCAAGCTCAGGTGGCCATTCCCGATTCAACCCTTGGAGCAGCTCAAGCATCTGGTACTTTGAGTTGTTTCCGCCCACGAAGCGGTACAACATCTCGGAAATTAAATACTCCATTAATCCAACATCGCCGTGTTTAATTGCAGTGCGCAGCAGGATATAGGGTAGAACATCGCAAAGAAACATGATTGCTCTTTGGCAATTGATGGCAATGAAGAGCCTGTCGAGTTTCCGTGCCGATCCTTCATTCTCGTTTCTGACTTGGGTTGCCGACCCATCTTCGGCCATTCTATATATAGTCGTTTTCGTTTTCGTTTTGCCTATATACTCGGTTCTAGATAGAACGGCAACCCTCTAAGACCCCTGGCACAGTCTGTAAGGTGTATAATACTGGTGCCTTGCGAGAGTGTATCATTCGTTATTGTGTCGGAAAATCCGAAATTGGGTGATAGGGCCAAATATACCAATATCAAGCTTGATCAGGCTGTCAAGGCAGGGGTCAGTTGATAAGGTCCAAAAAAGCCTTATAAACACTGATCAAGCTTGACGGCCTGATATTGCTTGATAGGTCTTGATCAAGGTTGGGCGGGGAAAATGGTCAAAATGTAACAACTTTGTTACGCTTTCTATTGTAGTGCTCATCTACTTCGAAGGGTTTGATACTATGAGTAGTGCTGAAGTACACAATATAGTGGCTTATGTCCTATGTCTGTGGCTGCGGAGATTAAATAATTTAAATCAAGTTTTGTTGTTCATCCCCGTTCTCCTCATTTGTTTCTAATTTTCAGCAGTGTGCACTTGATAGAGACCAGAGACCGACTGATACCATTTATTGGCTTTATTATTGATATTAGCACCCTACCCACTTAACTCTTGGTGGACTTAGCCAGAAAAAATCGCTCGGTTCTTTATGACGAAAATTCATGATGTTTTGTCATGAATTCATAATCTTGCAAAAATGAGCTTCTGAGCATCATGAAACCCCCCTTGAAATTCATGGTGTGCTTCATGACAAAACATCATGAAACCTGAAATTCATGACAGTTTGCATGAATTTCATGATGTATACTTTGCACAGTGTATCTGAGCCTAGGAAACAGCAAATTAGCAAAACTTTCAACGTCTCTGGTCCACAGTTTCTTCAGCTGTATACTATCCAATACACATCTGAACCAAGCCTGAATACAAGGCTTGAACTGCCTTTTGCTCGCCATTCTCATCTCCGGATTCCGATCTTAAGTCTTGGCAACTGAGTTCAACCCGAACACTACTTCAACAGTTCAGAGTGTTCAGACGCGGCCGCAGGTATACTTTTAAATTTGGTGTGCGCTGACCGGTACCTGTTACGTGGTCAAATTAGACAAACAGGTACCTCAATGAATTTTTGCCGGCGCTGCGAGGCCAGTTTCAAGACCGACATTCAGAAACTGAGTGCAGGTCAGTAATAAACTGTCTGGCTCAATTTACCTGAGCTCACTCCCTGCCTCTACTTAGACTTGTCTCCTAATCTGAAAAAGGATTCGAAGCAATGTTCGCTTGACAAGTTGACAAGGAAGAATTGTTATCACAAGTTGTTGGCATTTCTGTGTACATGTACAAATTTACTGTGAAATGCACATGATTAGATAAAGATGAATTAAGAATTCTCATCAGTCATTTAATAGCGTATATTTACATATTTAATTTGTACATCTGGACCTCCCAGTGGCTCTGTCCTGGGGGAAAGTGAGTTGAACTGTTGGAGACGTGCTCACACGGCAACAGCCGAGTTTGACAGGTAGGATCAGTCGAAAGTGCCGGGATCACGTAGGATCATTTGGCTATGTCTAGCCGAGACATACACAGGCATGATGAATGAGCCAAGAGTTGACTTAGTTCCTAGAATTTACAACGTTATCGTACAGCTTTGACACCGCTTGATGCTGTTTAACTTGATCCCCGGAGGTTTACTAATGATACAATCAACACAGCCACCACCTTCCTCTTAAGGCAGTCGCCACTTACACATTCGGCGTGGGGACGTAGCATCTCGTCTCCGCCCTTTCTACTGTCTAGTGGGCAGAGGACTCGGAGGAAGGGCACACTGTATTCATATATAAGCAATAGGAAGGGAGGAGCAGTATAGTATAACATATAATGAGAATATTGACAATATATGCAATATATGTAATGGTGATATGGTAGCTAGTTAGGACGGACAGACGTACGAGTCAGTATAAGGAGTAAAGTAGAGTAGGGAGGGGAGGAGAAGGAGAGCATAGTAAATATGAATATGAATACTTCGGAGCAATATTTTCAGGGACAGCTATGCTGATCCATTACGAGCGTCGAGCACGTCCTTTCTGGCGACGAATTGCAGTAAGCAGCGAGGTTATCTTTTGGCATTCTGGGTATGCCTCCATGAAGCGTTGATTATCACAGCCAAAACTGTAGAGTATGAGACTGAGTCGAAGAAAATCAGAGAAGAATCAACGCACCTCTCATTCTTCAGCCAAAAGTTTCCGATTTGAATACAAAGTGCCTGTCACCAAACGCATCGACCCCGTATGCCAACTCGCAGGCCAATCTTTGAGAGGAACGTGAAGTCCTTGAGATGGATCGCCGTGATACCACTGGGCGATTGCCCGTTTCCATGCGTCGCAGTCCCTACCGACAGCGGGAATGATTGCTCCGGAGACTGGGAGAACCGCAGTGATGCCAGTATCTGGATCCTCGTCGCTGCTTGTATTACCGGAGGGTAGTTGCTGGAGAGAGGGAGCCTCTGGACCGGAGATGGACGTGGGAGAATGATTGACACTTGATTGACACACGATGTCGTCGCGGAGATGATGTGACTCTGAGAAGAGACACTTGTGCGCTGCAATAACCCAGCGAGCTCCATCAGTTGAGTGGCTACGGCTGGTGTATCCGATTGGCCTCCTCGTTGACCTTGAGACACAAGTCCATCTAGCTTTGTCAAGATTTGTTTGTTGTGTTCAGCCATGAAGCTCTTATCTGGCTCGGTGCGAAATGGGTACAGGGCATCGCCGTGGCCAATCTCATAACTATGGAGTGAGTCTAACAAGTAGCGCATCAACGTATCAACCTATTAACTCAGTCAGGCGAAAGGAAAGAAAAGTGACAGAGCGGGAAAAAAATACCTGCTCTCCTACTGCCCATCCTCCCCACCATCGGATGATACTCAGCGACCAACGTTGACCCATGGGGGCAAACATAAAGCGGTACTGAGCCCCGCCACGTCGCAAGCAGTGAGTCGTGAATGATTATTGGGCTTCCCGGTGAATGCCTTTGCAAGAAGATTTGTGTCGATACCGTCTGTCAAGCTCCCTGGGCTATTCTTTTCTTGACTTCTTCGCTCGGCCACGATATCCTTCAAAATACGAATACCCCGGTCGTAATAGCCTTTGTAATTATTCTTTGTGTTTTTTGCTCTCCCAAATTCATCTTGCATTGCCGCCTTCTTTGCTCGGAGGGTTTTTGCATATTTGTCGCAGTCTTCTTTGACCGAGTAGCCTTCGGTGCTTTAGGCATCAATGGAGGTAGCAGAGCCCTGAGCAGAGTGCAGCAAGCAGGAGTCGGTGAACGCAGTAAGAGCAAGCTTTGTTTCATAGGGGTCGGCCCATTTGTCTCGGTTAACATGATTTTAAATTTGGAAAATAAAAAGTACATGAAGCTACGTGAGAGCCGATTCCACCTACGCGACACTGAGTACCGTATAAGGATGTAAGAATTCCCGACTACGTTAGGTCAATGATATCTACTTCCATAGCAGCGGGACCAGGTGTCACATCGGCATTGTCGTTATCATCGAGCGTCAGATCAACAAATCCAACGTGTCGGCCGTGGGGCTGGGGCGGTGGAACTTGGCGGCGCTTGGAATGCTTGACGGGCATATTGGACGGAGGAACTCTACAGTGCTTGGGAGCTGAAGATGACGGCAAGGTATTCCAACAGCTCTCAGTTTCATATAACTGCTAAACGAAGAGATAATACTCACAATATTGTTGTTGAACCGTTGCACCATCACAGGGAAATACCGCTCAACAGCTTGACGAGAAAACCACTGAGTAATGGTGGCGCTAGAGGAGCCTGCAGCGGAGGCGGGAGCACCCAGCCGCAACAGCACTTGGCGGGTCAATATGTTGACGGCGACCTTCAGCTGGTACATGATGAGCCCGGGCTGCATTTCCCGACGCGCTAGGATGCTGAGGAATGATGATAGCCCCGGGTGCTCATCATTAATGCGCCCAAGCACGATGTGCTGGTGGAGATGGTGGTCCAAATCAAACGGCTGGATGAATGCATTGTTAAAGATAGATGTGAGAAATAAAACAGAAGACGTACAAGATTGAGGCGCCTGACAAACAGTCCAGGAAAGATGAGGCGCCGAAACTTATCAACGATGTCGGTAGGCTTCCATCCGAACTTGCTCTTCACAAACAAGCCTAGCTCAGGAAGGGCCGGGAGTTTGACGACCCATTCGTCAGGATTGGGCGGCAAGAATGGCGTACTGTTTCAAGATATTGATCCTCGGAAAGGTGTCGGGGAGCTGAGCCGCAAGCAACTTGTGCTTAGATTTGAGGTAGCCGCGAGCATTAGTCGCCAATTCCTCCCGGACAGCCTCTCGCCAGCCAACGAGGAACTGGCGTAAATCGGCGTCGTTCATAGTTTGTGTGGCGCCGAGCAGCGCGTCACCAAAGCCGCAGCGCGCAAGTCCATGCGCGAGTCCCATTCCGCATTTGGGCAAACCAATCTATACGCGTCGATCTGAAAAAAAGAACATACAGTATCATAGTCACCACCCGTTGACAAGCTAGAGTGAAAACACATCAATTGACGGCAAAGAAGCAACGGAGACGGCGCACCTTCCAATAATCTGGGATGCCCATCGTTGCAAGAGAAGAGGAGGAGCACCCTCTCTTTGCCAACTCAGAGTCGGCCGGCGATCGTATGATCGAAGTCGCGCAAAGGACTACACCAAACACGACAGTGAGGTAGCATAGATGCTTGATGGCCCCACGCGGCGGCGGCTGGCGTAGATGCGGATGTGAGCCTCCGTCATAAAAAAAGAGAGAATCAAGTCATACATGGCCTTTATTGCGACTTGACCTTGAGGACATCCAAGAACGTCGCCTTCTCCTCGAACGTCTAAAAAGCACCGTGCTGTGGAACGAGGAAAGTTGTCAGATAACGCTGAGAAACCTTAACATAGAAAAAAAGACATACACCGAACTTCGACGATGTGTCGATGAAATTTTAACTGGACCTTCTCGAGGTCACGACGCGACGTGTGTACCATTAGCGACTTGCGGATGGTGATGACACGCTTCCTGGTTCCAGGTATCGAGCCCTTGAGCATCAGGAGACGATACCGTAATGCGGGAAGCCACCCATTGATGTGATGAATTTCTTCGTCACGTCGGACTCGGTCAATGCGTTGGCGTCGTCAGAAGCAAGACCGATGCGGTAGATCTTCTTGTTGAGCTCCGTGCGGTGGTGCGCCGTTTTTGTGAGAGATCCGTCTTGCGGATCTGGGTGTGTGAGGACGCGAACGACTTCGCTTCTTGGCGTACCGGGCGAAGGTCTTTTTCTTTGAGCGGTACCGGTTCTTGTAGAATCTCTGCTCGACCTCGTCGGAAAGGTGAATGCCCAGACAGCGGCGAGGATGTGCAGGCCACAGGGAGTCTCGACGTAGCCAACAACACCAACGACAACAATGAGAGGCGGGGGTCTCGACGATGGTGACGGCTTCGAGGGCTTCTTTCTTGGTGTCAGAACGCGATTGCTGCTGCAAAAATACACGAAACATACCGGATTCCGGACGGTCAAGGACGCCGACAATGTGGCCTATACCAGCATTGTAACTGAGAACAGCCAAGTGATTGGCTTCTTGGGTTCTAATAGAGACGATTAGTTACCCTGGGCCCTATGCTTCAGTCTACATCAGCAACCAACGCACTGTGGCCGCAATGTGCTTCCCCGGTGAATTCCCTTACTGCACTGTGCCACGGAACGCATTTAGGTGCGTAACGAAGAATGTCGCAGATCCAGGCGGGGAGGCGAGGCGACGATTTTGCCAACAGTACAGTAGTCGGAGACCATAGAAATTGATATTCTATACAAGTCGTTAGTGAGAATGGCAAATGGAGAGTAAGAATATACTGAATACGCACCTCCTACCCTCTATAGTGCATGTAAAATAGATTCTGCAGAGTCCCTCCAACCATAGGCAAGTCCAGCTACGCTTGAGTGAATGAAAAAAGGTGCAAACTGTGAAGAATTCAGCGACTGTTACAATCATTCGAGATGTGGTCCGCTTCTTGGCTGCTGGGTCCCGGGTTGGAGTCGTATGCAGCGCAGACCAAGAGAAATGAATAGATTGAGCATGAAAATGACTCACGCAAGAGCTCCGGGCGTGGTTTGAGGCAGACGATGGTGGTAGTCGGGAAGAAAGGCGCGTGAGAGCACAACATGATGCAATCCAAACAATCACCAACAACGCGAACGCGTCGTCGTTTTCGACGGAATTTCTCTCAGCCCACAAAGTTGTAGATCAACATATAGAGACCTCGGTACATATGTTTTAAGTTAGTTAGAGCAGTCTAGTAAGCTCCAGAATGGATGGGAGTGCTGTACAATAGCAGGAAGAGGCAATTCGGGTGTTTCCCCCGCGTTAAAGGCTTATTTCTCATCAGCTGTTTGCTCACTCTTTCCTGCTCATCTACGCGTTTGAAGCTTGCTTGCCGCCGACAATTCACATCGTTGACCGTTCTAATTACTCTGACAACCCTACGCCGCCTTCTTCGCCGTTCAATACGGTGTTCAAGACCAAATAAACTCACGTCACCAGCCCTTATTATCAGGAAACTTGCTCAAACCGCTGAACTGCAAGGGTCAACAATGCTCGAATGACCGAGAACTCAAGAAAGTGAAGATAACGTCTGTTGCGATGCCTTCCGACTCAATGAATCCGGTGTTTGTACGATGAAGTACCAGGAACTCTCAGGAAATTCGAAGACTCCGGAGAATTTCACGCGTTCCCACGCGCCAAAGCGCGTCAATGTGCTCGCAAACGGTTTCGGGTCTTCCACTGCCTTGATCAAACTACGCTACACTGCGGCTACAGGGCTATCCTATACTGTACCGATATGTATGGTAGCAACATAACGCATAACGCAGAGCCATTTTTGTTTACAAATCGTCCCATATATGGTAATTTTGCACTGCTTTTGCACAGCAGATTACCATAAAAGGCTAGCAACGGCGCGTAACGCACCTCAGAGCGTTGCCTCCATACAGATCGGTACAGTACTTGAAAAGAGGGCCAGGCCATCAGTCGCGTGACTTTTGACAGAAAATCACGGGGTCAATGTCGAGATGTTGAGATCGCACTAGACGTCGCGAGCGGAGCGAGCGCAGCGGGGTTTGGGGCGGCCAGCCCCAACAAGCTGTGTGACTGAACGGAGGCAGGGAGCTAAAGCTTGTTTCTTTCTTAACACGGGGTTCTGCGACAAACTCTCATTCCAAACTTTGCGTGTCCCAAGCCAACGACTCGTTCTTTCATCGTGCTCGATCCTACTACCTCCCCCAGAACCCTTGACAGTCTTTTCCAAAGGTTTAGAAGATATGACGCCGAGAAACTTTCAAGACTGAGAACAATTTATATAATTTTCGTTCCGATGGTACGAATTCTTACCAACTACCATGAGAATCTCACTGACAGTTGTTTTGCGTAGTCTGTATCGTGAGTCGAGTCACTGACAAAGGTTAGGATTCTAGTTTGACACGCCTCTTTCAGCTACCACCACCTTGCAATTGTAGATATTTATGACGCACAGTCGACGAGAAAATGAAATAAAAAATTTCAACTCAGCAAGTTGACTCAGGTTGATGCGGCGGGTTGGCGGCGCAAGTAGCGGCGAATTGAGCACTGGCAGTAGAAATATGAGACTACACAAATGCCTAACTTGATGCTCGCTATGCAAAATAAACCAGCAGCCCAAGCGGAGCAAAGAAAGACTGGGAAACGGGAGGAGGGTGGGAAAAAACGCGTTGACGAGTGAGGAGTACGACGAGCGAGTCTACTACAGTCGTCGTGAAAGCAAAGAATATGAGATCAGACTAATCTGATCTGAAAGTGGTGGCAAATAGAAATTGCCGTGGCTTTTTGGTAAAAATCTGGCTGTATACTTCACCGAATGACCTCAAATAAAATGTAGAGATGGGTATGTGATACTTCTGTACCTCTTAGAACACTCAGCAATATATTATGCCCTGAGAATGCATCAATCATAGGATGATTTCCGATTTTTGCCATATTCGGAAAAACACAATGAGGGTTCAGCGAAAAGGTGTCATAATAGGATGAAAATACTTGAAAAACAGTCCTAGTTTCCACTTTGGTTGAATGGAATTGACCCTGATTTGAGCTCACAGCAGCCGCTCAAAGTTGGCTATTTTCACACAAAATAGCTGAAAATGCAGAGAAAATAGCTAAAAGGACCAACTTCAAGCAGCCGTTGTGAGCTCAAATGAGGTTCAATTCCAGTCAATCAAAGTGATAACTAGCATTGTTTTTTAAGTCCTTTCATCCCATTATGACACTTTTTTTGCTGAGGATACATTGAGCTTTTCCATATATGGCAATAATCAGAAACTGTCCTGTTATTGATGCATTGTCAGAGCATAATATAAAGCTGAGTGTTCTAAGTGGTACAGTAGTATCATATATTTATCTCTACATCTTATTTTAGGTCATTCGGTGAAGTATACAGCAAGATTTTGGCCAAGAAGCCACGGCAATTTCTATTTGCCACCACTGTATCATCTAGTCACATCCACAAAATCCGTGTCTTGTGGCCCTCATTCTGCTAAGACTGAAGCAAAAAATGTTGGAATTCTGAGGCTGTGACGCGCCGCCTCGCGAACCTTCCAGAATATTCCGTTCGACTCACTTTAACAGAACCTAGTAGAATTAGCTAGAATACCTACTGTAGTATAAATACAAGCCTGAATCTACAGTGTAGGGCATCTGTTTGCCCTAACACACATTCTATCTAACCGTAGTGTGATTGCAAACCTATTCATTGTATTTGATCTCGGCCCCTTGCCGGCAAAAATCCAACAAAAAAAATTCCATGGGCATCTTCAATGCAGTTCAAGCATTTATTTGCTTCTCGATTGTTTGCCTTGACACAGCGACGCATAGAGAATCACCAAATCAATTGCATCAGCAAAGAACTTCCTATTTCGGACAGTAGCGTTGGTGTTGCCAAATCCGGATCTGGTTGTCGGGCAACTCTAGTTGAAGGGTATAAATTGTATTTTTTAGACGAGAGCTGATAAGATGTAGACTAATATCTAACCCAAGTAGCCACAAAGTAAAGCAACAATCAACAGGGGACGACTTGCCTCCACAAGACCGTGAGTCCGTGACATGTTTGAAGTCTTTGCCGTGATGGCAGTGGAAGCCGGCCGTAAATTTTGCCGATTTTTCGTTTTCGTTTCTGGTTGGGCTGCCGACAGGGATCACGAGCGGCCTCCCAGCCGTTCCATTTATATACGTTTTCGTTTTCGTTTCTTGTATATACTCTCCATATCATCACCCGGCACCGCCGCCATATCATTCGTCACATCATTCGCAGCAGCAATATCCTGCTGGTCCTGCCGGCTGGCACCATTACCAACCATACTTTGCCGCCACCGCTCCAGTTTCCCAGCAAAATACGGCCACATTGTTCGCTCCTTATCATTCCGCTTCCGCCACAAATTCTTTATCCGTCATGCCGTCATCTGATGCACTCACCGCCGCCGCCGATGCGCTAAATATGCCCATCGACAATATGTCCCTCGATGGTGCCGTCACCACTACACAACCGCTCCATACTCTTATTAATGGTCGCCGGACTTGCCGCTGTTTCTGCATCATTTTTTGCAAACTCGACGATGAAATCATTCCGTCGATGTACCACCATCACTCACTGCTGCTGCTGCCGTATTCATTAGCGCTGGGTTGGAAATGATTTTGGCTGTGTATGTATTGAATGGGCGCAGGAGGCCCAATGTATGCAATGTATGGCTTGTAAAAATACATTAAATACACGCCGGGCCGGATCACTCCGGAGCCCTGAAAATTGCGTTTTAAACGATTTTTTCGCCTCGTATGGGTTTTTTTCAGGCTGAGACTGCTTTCCTTGATTTTCCCCATTTGAGACCGTATCAAGGGGTCAAAGATTGTTGCCGGAACCAGCCGAACCACCAATATCCATGATTTCGATCAAGCATACCCTATATGGGCCAGATTGTACAAAAAGGCTGTGAGCAACTTGTGTTCAGTTCAAAATGTGCCTCTAGAATGGGACGATCTGCAATTAAATACACACATAAAATACACAGCCCTCCGAGGCTCCCATGTAGGAAATGTATTATACGTGTATAAATACGCCCTGTATTAATACATCGTAAAATACAGCATTCAAAACCCAGCACTAGTATTCATACGCGTCGTTGACATCTTGGATGAATTTTGGTTGATGAAGACTCCCTTGCAGTCTTATGGGGGAGAGTGTTAGGGACGCGTTGGGGACGCGTCGGGTTTGATTCAACTCCGCTTCCGATTCGAGGTGTATTATTCAGAGACGATTACATACATGAAATCGTACCTATCAAAGCTGTCAGATTATTTGTAGTACTTTACTTCTACTTTTTACTTCGCACTACGACACACACTAGAATCTACTTTATTCTGGTTCAGTGTGCTTGTGCGACTGGAAGTCACCCAACTTTACAGAAAGGGAGAGAAAAGGGAGAGACTCACTATGTATATAAGACACTGTATGCAAGAAATCAGGACTTCAGAATCACTGTAGCGCCCTCCAAAGCAATCGCAATCTTGATTTCTTATGCCCTGATTAGGCAGATCAGAGGTATTCAAAATATGGTAAGACGTATGTCCTTTCGGAGCAAATTCAAGATCTCCTCGGAAGTTTCCTCGGCCGTTCTCACACTCAGTCCGAAAAAGCCGATGAACCATTCTTCGACGCTGAATTCACATTGAAATGCCTGCAGATGCGCTCACAACCATACTCTGAGATTTGTTTCATGTTGGACACAGTATAGCAATTGACTAGGCACACTTTCTTTGAGTTCTTGGCCTAAACATATGCAAACCTGAGAGTTCAATCGGACTCCTTCCTCGTGCGGCGTCTCAGATTCCCAATTCATGCAAAGGCCGTGTACTACAGCATACAATCCCCAATAGAACCATAATAAACTCTGCACATGTTCCCATATTTTTATTTTTTGACAACCAGACTTTTATGAACCTAAACTCGAAGTTCGACTTACAGCAGTTTGCAGATGTAATGACACCACGTCGCATCACATGTAAAGAAAGCACGAAAAACACGTCTTCTTGTATCGCCTCGTTCTTGCTCGTTTCTTGCCCAATATCGATTATTCTTGTATGTATGAGGTCGCCTTAATCCGGGCCTTAAAACGCTGGTATTTTATTGGCAAAATTCCGACTTTGATCTTGGCCGACATCCACTTGACATCCAGCTTCTCCAACGTTGTCGCGCTCCTCGGCGTAATTCTGGACGGAATCGCCCATGTGTAGGCGCACTTAGAAGGCATTTTTGGTCGCTCTTGGCATATGTGCAAGTTTAAATTGTGGCTGCCGGGTGTACATAACAACTTATCAGAATAATTTGCTTGGGACCATTTGATCTTACTCCATGTGCATAGCAGCGTTATGCACACAGAATGAGTCTTGAGATCTCCAGAAAATAGTAATCTGGCATGCTTAGTATTGTATATGTGGTACAAAGTGGCTAATAATAGTAAGTAAGCCACGCAGACTCCAGTGGAAAACGAGCAAAAAATAGAATACGCCACAGCGAAATCTGGCGAAAAATTACTGTCCTTTCCTTTGGAGGACGCACCCCACTGGTGCTATACACCGCACGGCAGGAAATTGTGACGCACGCCTGAGAAGGAACAAAACCAGAGAACAAAACTGTGATCACGGTGGATTCTGGAAGTAGAGAAAAGACACGAGAACAATAAGTTATCTAACCGGAATCCGCGCTACAAATGCATATAGATCGAAAGCGACTGGAAATGCATTCCAAACGCGCCTACACACGAGGCATTCTCTCCAGAATTGCGTCCAAGACGGCGATGACGATGACGAGCAAGGTGGATGTCGGCCAAAATGAAGTCAGGGTTTCGGCGATAAAAGATAGTCGTTTTGAAGCCCGGATTACGGCGAGTCCTCCCATACCAAAATCATGCTATTTGTCGTCGAAACGAGAGAGATACGAAGGAGAGAAGAAGACGTTTTCTTCTCATGTGATGCGACGTGGTGTCATTACATCTGCAAACTGCTGTAATCTCAACAGAGTTTGATTTCCAATTCAACGTGCTTGACTTTTTCCAGTCTGAATCAAGGCTTAAAAGCTCACCATTCAACCCAATTTTATGTTCATAGATAGATCTGAAGTGATTTGAATTACAGGTGAGCTCTGGTGATCTCAAAATTTCAACAACTATTTGGCCTAATGAACAGGTGTGGCAAATGTGATGAGAACTCTTGAAGGTGGGCGCAAAAACGAGACAACGGAATGATTAGATCACTACCCTACTGTACATGGATGTGACCGAGAGTATACTAAATGTCCGGCAACTAGAAATACCCGGGTGCACAGTAGAGCGCGCACACCTAAATATTTTAACACACCCCCTCGCGCGAAGACTGGGCAAACGCGCTAGACCGCGACAGAGGGAGTAGTTTTCACCTTGCGACGGTTCCCCCGTCGAACTTTTCTCTTCCCAACCTGCACCCCCTCAAGCTCGACAGCGGCAGCGGCAGACGAGATCACAATGGGATCCTCATTGAAGAGGATGACCTCGTCGGTGGCGGAAGCAGCACCAGAGAGGACGATGTCGACGTCGGGAGCGTGCGCGACTACGGCGACATCATATTCGTCGTCTGAGTCGACTCAAAGGGTGTCGAACTCACCATAAAGTTCCACGGCGGTGAGGTCCGGTGACGGAATCATTACTTGCTCCCAGCTTGAAGTTTGCGTGAAGTAGGAATACGCGCGCTGAGCAAGATGGCGGATCTCGAGATATACACCTTGAAATGGATGTGAGGTTCTTGAAACAGAGGTGTCTAGGGTCGTTGAGGGGGTCTCCGGGCTCAAACAAAGTTAAGAATGTAAGATACAGTGGTGGCAAATAGAAATTGCCGTGGCTTTTTGGCCAAAATCTTGCTGTATACTTCACCGAATGACCTGAGATAAGATGTAGAGATAAATATATGATACTACTGTACCACTTAGAATACTCAGCTATCTATTATGCCCTGACGATGCATCAATAACAGGACAGTTTCTGATTATTGCCATATCTGGAAAAGCTCAATGTATCCTCAGCAAAAAAGTATCATAACAGGATGAGAGTACTTGAAAAACAATGCTAGTTATCACTTTGATTGGCTGGAATTGAACCTCATTTGAGCTCACAACGGCTGCTTGAAGTTGGTCCTTTTAGCTATTTTCTCTGCATTTTCAGCTATTTTGTGTGAAAATAGCCAACTTTGAGCGGCTGCTGTGAGCTCAAATCAGGGTCAATTCCATTCAACCAAAGTGGAAACTAGGACTGTTTCTTAAGTACTTTCATCCTATTATGACACCTTTTCGCGATCACTAAAGCCGCCGGCACCATCATTTTCGTCTTTGACCAAGTGTTTTGATCGGTTTGATGGCCCCGCAAGCCGGCTGATATGTATCACTTAGCCGAGTTCTCGTTTTCGATTCTCGTTCATACCGTGATATGGATGGGTGATAGATGATGGTGAGACGAAAGATGCTGGCGTCGGAGGGTACATACGCGGGATTGTGCTGATATGAGCTTTAGCTCCCTGCCTTCGGCACGGGCCACTCGCTGCGCTCGCGGCGTGCCTACAGTGGTGGCAAATAGAAATTGCCGTGGCTTTTTGGCCAAAATCTTGCTGTATACTTCACCGAATGATGTAAAATAAGATGTAGAGATAAATATATGATACCTCTGTACCGCTTAGAACACTCAGCTATATATTATGCCCTGACAATGCATCAATAACAGGACAGTTTCTGATTATTGCCATATCTGGAAAAGCTCAATGTATCCTCAGCAAAAAAGTGTCATAATAGGATGAAAGTACTTGAAAAACAACGCTAGTTATCACTTTGATTGACTGGAATTGAACCTCATTTGAGCTCGCAACGGCTGCTTGAAGTTGGTCCTTTTAGCTATTTTCTCTGCATTTTCAGCTATTTTGTGTGAAAATAGCCAACTTTGAGCGGCTGCTGTGAGCCCAAATGAGGGTCAATTCCATTCAACCAAAGTGGAGACTAGGACTGTTTTTCAAGTATTTTCATCCTATTATGACACCTTTTCGCTGAACCCTCATTGTGTTTTTCCGAATATGGCAAAAATCGGAAATCATCCTATGATTGATGCATTCTCAGGGCATAATATATTGCTGAGTGTTCTAAGAGGTACAGAAGTATCACATACCCATCTCTACATTTTATTTGAGGTCATTCGGTGAAGTATACAGCCAGATTTTTACCAAAAAGCCACGGCAATTTCTATTTGCCACCACTGTATGGCGGTCACACAGCTCGTCGGGGCTGCCGCCCCAAACCCCGCAGTGAATTGCTTGCCGAATCCCGACGGCGCCGCACTGCCGCTCGCTGCACTCGCCAGCGCGCGTCGCCGCGGAGATCTCACGGTTTGACAGAAAGTCACGGGGTGGGTGAATTCCTTTTCCTGGAGCTGAGGCTGTGCCGTTCTCTTTTAAAGTATAGGATTCGGAGTGTAAGATCCTCCGTACATTCCTCTTCCTCGATAATTCCCTCGTCCGCGCCCTATTGCCCCTCCCCATGGCTTCCCACGTCCTCTTTCACGACTCGTCGACGCCGTTGGCGGTGAATCAGGAGACGAAATTGAACGCCGGCGGCCAATCGAACCGGTATATCTTTAAGGAGCGTACCACATTTTTGAGTAGTGTTAACTGCAGTGTCATTCCATGGGAGTGCGGGTGGATGAATCAGCATAGCAGCATATGTAGCATTGATTCCTACAGGCTCTCCGACGCGAGTCAATGCATCGTTGGCAGCTGTACGAACTCCTTTGAGAAACTCGATATCCCAACCGTCTCGGGATAATTCAATAAGCATTTCAACATATCCGTGTAAAAAAGGATACATATCATCGACCGTCGATATTGACAGTCCCATTGCCGACAATCTCGAAACCACCTTGCCGTCAGCAAGGTCTTCCGGGTTTGTTTCTCCTCTTGGCCAACGCTCCAAGTTCTGAACCGGAGCAACTTGACATTTATAGGTTCTCAATTCTTGCGCATATCCTCCTGGTATCGCGAGGATGTAAAACAACGCCTTAGTCACGGCGATGCGCGCGTCTCGCTCCTCCCGAGTCCACGGCTCTTTTCGTTTCGGCAGTGGAGCGAGATTGATTGGCTGGAAAAGTAGCGCGCCTCGGAACTGGCGGCTGTCGATAGTGCCATAAATGTCCGAAAACCGGAAACCTTGTGGTCTTCGACCACTAAATTGGCAATAAGCTACATTGGCGATCACGGAATCCCCCAGTCGTGGGCGATTGACCGACGACCACCAGCTAATCTGCTTTTCCATTACATCTTTCTCTCCACACGACCGTTTTAATTCGGCCCAATACCACAACGGCATCTCATAGTTTGTGAGAACATGTCGATGAAGCGTAGTCAGATCATGATGACGCTGTGATTCTGTCCTACAGAAGCTTCCATGTTGTGCTCTCCCCCCGACTCAGTGAGGGCGGAAGCACAAACGACTACCCCAAAAGTCTCATGAATACGCCACTTACCAGCGTGCATCTTCTTCTCCAATTCTTCTCGTTCTTCTCTCTATTTTTCCCCCACTTTCATCTACTATTACTTACTTACTCTCTTATTTTCAATTGGCGCAACCTCGAATCCCTGTCTACTGCATCAATGGACATCGACTGGCGTACAGAGCCAACGACACCGCGGAGTCTATTCTGCCGAAACCTCCGCGTGGGGGAGAGGGAGCGCTCAAACGCAGCTTCACTTTTCAAAAGCTTCTCGTTTGAGTCGCGTGCCAGGAAGCAGAGACCGGATTTCGGCTCGAACCCCTTCCGAAGTTATCCGTTTGCCAGAACTTTGATCAGAACTCTGCATGGTATGTTTGGCAGCGTCGTCTGGTTTTCGCGCCTTCTCTCAGGCCACGTTTCCCGATTTCCTCTTCGGAAGACTTTGCCAACGTTTGACGTTGTGCAATGCAAAGTAATCATCCAGAGCCGCTAATAGCTTAACATTGCTAAACGGCTCCCAGGTAGTATCACCCAGATTCCATCTCACATGAAATTCGACTTTACTATCAATCCAGCGGTGTGCCAGAAATTAGAATTGAATCGACGTGCCATTCGTTGTCTGCAGGCGCGCCGAAATCATATGGGCCAGGTCTGTCCCCTTTGGGAAACAGTGCGTCACTGGATTCAAGATACGGCCGCAACAGGCTAACATGAAATCTGTTATGTACTCCCCGCGAAGCTAATACTTCGGGGAGCTCTAGCTCATAATCCGAGCATTCCGGGAGAGCTTTTTGGACTCGGTAAGGTCCAACAAAGCGAGGTAATAGTTTCTTAGCCCGCCCTTTCGGGAGCGCCAAGTTTTTAGTTGATAGATAAACAAGAGATCCCGCTGGAATCACAGGTTCGTCTCGTCGATTCTTATTTGACTGCTCAGTTGAAAACAGACGCGCCGCAATTATAGCGTCATGCGCCTCAGCTAGGTTCAACAGCGTCCGCTCGGCAAATGCTTTTACGCCGGGCGGTGGTTTCAATTCCGAACTGAATTCCTTCAACATATGCGGTATATACCCGCCGTTCAATTCAAACGGTGAGTACGTTGTCGCGCTGATACTCGCGTTGATAGCAAATTCAACTTCTCTTCCCAATCTTTTTGATCGGGTTGAATGAATGATCGCAATATTTGTGACACTGAACGGTTAGCCCGCTCCGTTGCCCCGTCTGTTTGGGGATGAAACGCCGTTGACATTAACAGCTTCGCTCCAAGCAGCCGGTGAACCTCACGCCAAAATGCCGATGTGAACTTTGAATCACGATCGGAAACTATTGACCGAGGTAAGCCGTGAAGGCGAACGATCTCGCGCATGCTAATTCTGTTGCCTTTGTTTTAGTCGTTATTGGTATCAAATGCACCGCTGAGGTGAGTCTGCACATGATAACCCACAAATAATTGAATTCGCCGGACTTGGGAAATGGTCCCAAGAAGTCCATGGCCAGCGAATCCCAAGGCTGCACAGGAATCGGCAGCGTATGAAGTTTGCCCGCGGGGTGTTGATTGCTTGGTTTGTTTTCCAAAAATATCTTGCAATCGTCGCAAAATTGATGGGTTTCGACAGAAATTCGAGGCCACCAGTACCAACGACGGATATAATCTCCGGTTCGTTGTGCGCCGAAATGTCCAAGAGCACGGTGGGTTTGTTCAAGCAATACACCGCGCAATGATTGCTCCCCCAGCTTAACTCCTGGGATGCAAAGGACCTTCTCTTTCCCGCGATTAGAGGAATAGATAAGTCCGTCTCTAATTTTGAATGTAGCATAATCATTTGGATTAGCCACAATTTTCTTGAAAAATATATCGTCCTTGTACCCGTCTCGGATAAGATCAAGGACCGGATCTTCGATTGCGGGCGGCGGTCCAGCGGTATCTTCTCGAGTTCGTGAGGCAAACACCGTTGGATCCTCGCCGTAAGTTTGAGATTTCAGATTGGTAACTGCAGTTGGTTCTGCTGCAGCTTCCATCTCCTGCACCTCTTCATCTCGAGCTTCCAACTTATTTTGCAATCGTGCACTACGCCGAGGTTGAATTTCCTCCATGGCGCGCATCGATTCAATTTCTAACTTACGATCCCAGGGAATATCATCCTGTTCCGGATCGAGTCGGATGTCAGCGTTAACGTACTCGGAGTTATCGTGAGTCTCATTCCACGTATCATTCTCGTACTATAGTAACGCGACAAACAATCAGCACCTTTGTTGAGCTCTCCCTTGATGTAACGGATATCAAAGTCAAACCTCGACAAATATTCCATCTACCGCGTTTGACGGCTGGATAGTCGTTTTTGCGAATGGAAAAATTCAAGCGCCTGCTGGTCCGTCACTACATGAACGCGATATCCCATTAACTTGTCTTCCCACTTTAGGAGCGCCTCTAATATTGGTAGAGTTTCCTGTTCGAAAACACGGTAATTACATATGTTGCGCACATGTGAATTTTCTCGACATGAAACCTGCGGGGCGGCATGTCTGCCATGTAGGTCCTTGACCATACTTACATTGCGCCAACTCCCGAAACTGACGCATCGCAGATAACCCATATTGGTTCATTCAACGACGGATCAATTGGTCGCAATATGGCTGTCTTACAACAGATCAGCTTGATTGTATCAAAGCAAGATTGGTGAATGGGCCTCCATGCAAATGAGGCTCCATTTCGGGTGATAGCTGCAAGTGGTCCAGTGTACGCTGAGATATCCGGCAAAAATTGAGCCAGATACGAGACCAATCCGAGAAACCGTTGAACATCGTGATAGGTACGAGGGGTTCTCCAGTCGCGTATCTTCTCTATCTTGTCGGCGTCCGCGTGCAATCCGCGATCGTCAATCAGATGTCCGAGACAATCCATTTTCTTTGAATACAGATCACATTTTTCTTTCTTCAGATAGAACTGATTCTGGCGAAGCGTATCAAAAACTTGCCCGAGGTGCTTCTCATGCTCCTCTATGCTATTTGAATAAATGAATATGTCATCCAAGTAGACGTGAACAAACCGTCCAATAAATTCCTGGAATACTATTGTCATTATACGTTGAAACGTAGCAGGTGCGTTGCAGTCCCCAATCTGCATGGTGTGACTGACATAGGTGCCATAAATTGCAGCAAAAGAAGTTTTCCAGACGTCTTCAGCAATTATTCTAATTTGCTCGTAGGCGTCGGACATGTCGATTTTAGATCGATATTTCGCGCGTGCACAATCCATACGGATTTGATCCTGATCCGGAAATGGTGTCACGTCTTTCTGCGTGTTCGCATTGCGCTTGCGACAGTCTATTGCGGTACGCAATGTCCCATTCTTCTTAGGCTACACAGCATCGGTGCAGCTTGATTTGTCTGAACAGGTTGCCACCAGCCGGCACGAGTATATTTTTGAATTTTCTCGCTGAGCTGTGGTTTCATAGCATCTGGGCATCGCGGAAGATGGTAATGATACAGCATCTTCTCATCAATGAGTGGAATTCTATGGTTAACTGCCCGGAGTGGCGGCATCTTTTCAGGTACCCCCGACATAATATCCAAGCAGATATCCATCCACCGATCTCGAAGCCGTGGAATGTCCTCCTCAGTAAACTTCAGTTTACCGGCTTCGATCTCTTGAACATGAATGTCCGTAGCGGTACGAAACATTTTTCCAAGGTGTTCTTTAACCTCGTCAGCCAGAACCTCAGATAATTTGGTGGAGGATTCTGATTTCACAGGTTTTCGGAGAGCATTCAATCGGATACGCTCAGTATTTCGTTCGACTGAATGTCTATCAGGAAAATAGCGGCGTGAGAATTCCATCACAAACTCTGGAAACTTTTCACCCTCCGCGCTAGTAATTTCTCCGGTCTCCTCAATGATAACAGGAATATCCGAAGGTAAGGTTTCACGAGACAGTTCTTCAATCATCTCCTCGTCAGGGACCTCCTGCATAGTCACTGTCCCTTTCCGAGTAGTCGTCATTCCAACAAACTGCTCGCGATGGTTGACTGTTGACGGTGCAGTGGCGGGAATTTCTTCTCCCGCCGCCTCACGTCATTCTTGCGTGGCGCGTACAATGCGGCGAGCGGCATTTCGCCATTCAACCTCGCTGCATTCTGCTTTCTCGGACAAAGTTGCGGATGGTACTCCAGCAACCCGTACGGTATTGAACTCAAAATCCAGAGAAATTCGGTGCTTCCTCATGAATTTTGTTCCCAGAATTACATCGAACCGGTCGAGGTTCACAATATCCAAATACTCTTCCGACATAATATCGTCGTACTCAAGCATCGCAATCATACCATGATTAATTTTCGAGCGACTACCGGCAGTTCCCAACTGAAGAGTCACTTCAGAATGAATTGGGAACACCTTAATCCCCGCGACGCGCGCAAATTCGGGACTACAAGCTTCGGTTGTACAGCCCGAATCAAACAACGTGAATGCAGGTTTGTTGTTGATATTCACATATGCAGTCAAACAGAAATTCTCTGACTCTGACCGCGCAGGTCTCGGGCGTGGTTCTTTCGTTCTTTTGAGATACACGCCTCGTTTTTGGCCTGATTGAGAGGTAGAGTCTTTCTCGCTCCGCTCACGGCCTGCGGAAAAATATTCGACCACCTGCTCGGGGTCGCGAGTTTCCATGAGATACTTGGCCATTTCTTTTGCCAACTTATCGACGTCTTCTTCGGTAACGAATTCATCGTCGGAATAATCATCACACACACCCCAAATAGTCCCAACTCCTCCAGGCAAAGTTCCCTTTGCTTGGGCTTTGGTTTTAAATTCGTTTGCGGAGGTGGTAATTCCACCGACTCATCACTTCCAATACCTGGATCAGTGTCGGGTCTTTCCGAGTCAGAAAAGTCACATTCAGACTTCTCGTCTGAATCCGAAACAGACTCTAACTCGGGAGTATCATCTTCCCCCGAGTCTTCAACGTTGACGCGATAACATCTCTCGTCGTCGTCGTAGTCTGAATATTCACTGCACTCCTCCAATGTATGAGTCGTACTGAACACCATCAACTATTTCATCTTCAGCGTCTGAATCGACTATCTGCTTGAACTGCTCGGATGTTTCCTCCGAAGACTTTGATCCAGATTGCTTTGACTCTGAGGACTTTTGACCTTCTTCCTCATTATCATTCACAACTTCACGTCCATGATACATAATAGGCGCGCGCGTTTTATTATTTGGGCAGATGGGATCATTGCTATAGTGATTACCACCACAACTCCAGCATTTTCCCTTAGGAGATGGCGGCTTGGCTTCTTGTTGAGGTTTGGGATACGGACGAACTTTCGTTCCCGTCGTCCATCCATTCCCTCCCCCATCACGAGTTTCCTGTCGTGATACCTCCCTGGGAATTATGCCATCTGAATTCGGGCGGTAATCACCCTTTTTCTGCTCGTTCTGAAGAGGTTCGCGTTTCACAAAGCGATACCGCTTCGTGATATCACGTCGACCAGCAGCCATACGAGGTGAATCCTTCGTTCCACCTTCACGTCTCGTTGATGGCTCACTGAATCACGGTTGAGAGCGCCGTCTCTCTGCATTGCGTTCTTCTATGGACCTATGCCATTCATAATTCACAGCACAATCAAGTATCTCTTTGACTTTGCTGTACTCCGCTGTGATGTTTCGCTCTGTCAGCGATTTAAACATCCCGGCGGGCATCTGGGACATGAACTGTGTTTTGAATGTATAGGAATCGGGACGTTTAACCATACGTCTCGACGCGTTCATGAGCTGGTGGTAATAACCAGTTATACCCATTTCCGGAGAATAACGGGCACTCCAGAATAAATCTGTTGATTTTTGCACACTCGCCTTATTAATGAAGCGATCGAAGAGGCCTAGTATAACCTCCTCGTATGTCCAATCGCGCTGGGTACGGTATAACCCAGTGACTTGATTTTCATACCAATCCTTAGCCGCGCCGGATAAATAAAATCCGTGGGTAAGAATGCGTTTGTGGTCATTCTCTTTACCACCCAAGCCCATCAGCTCTAACCAACGACCCATCACTATTATGTGTTCGTCGAATTTGGTGATATCTGAGGACCCGTTATACATAGGTGGAACGGGGAATTTCAAGTTTTTATTTTCATCGAATACTGATGAGACCTTTGTCTTCTTCCCCAAAGTCTCTTTGAGGAATTTCTTATAGAAATGATGAAGACTGCGCCGCCATCGTTTCAGATGTTTTGCAGGCAGTCCTGCCATAGACGGATCGCCCGGTTCAACGCGATATTTTTTATCTCGTCGCCCATGCGAATGATGATTTCGCCGTGAATTACGACGGCGACGACGACGATAAGCGCGGTTGGTCGCCCTTGTGCTTGCGAGGAGTATGGGACGAACCTTTTTACTTTTTATGGTCATCGTCTGAATTGGAACTTTCGTCTGAACTCTCATTCGACGAACTGCTGGAATCACCAGATGAATCACTTGGTGAACTGTCGCGATTGCGGCGTTTTTTACGCTTCTTCCGCGAGTCTCTCTCAGAGTCGCTGGACTCCCCAAACGCGCTGTCCGTTGTTTCGGAGCGCGAATAATTAGAATCTGACCGATAGCTTCGGCGATTCTTCTTGGATTTTTTACGAGACGAAGCTCTGGAGGACGAGTCAGAGTCTGAAGATGACTCTCCCCCATCCGACGGCTCGGCTTTCTTCGCCTTCTTTTCTTTCTTGGCTTGAGGGTTGACTGGTGTTGTCGATTTGCCCTCGCCCATTGCCTCAGCTTGACCTTCAGCCCTTATTCTCTTAGCCGGAGGTGTCGCATTCAAATCCCATCCACTCCAGTTCGGTGTTTGAATGGGTGCTGGGCCTATTTCAATTGGTTCGTCTTTAGCGTCGAATCCAATATTCATATCAATATACCCCGAGTACCCGTTCTCCTTCAACATTTGTCGTCGAAGGCGTTGGAATACCACGCGGTCATGCCACGGAACAGGTTTGCCCACACCATAGAGCGAATTATACTCAACTTTACGTTTGGGCGCCGCAGCATCAGCTTTCGGTGGAGTGAAATCCATCCGAACCTTCTTCTGGTCAACAGCGGTGGCTAGCTGAGCCACTGCTGATTTCTTGCGCTGCTCGGCCTTCTGCCGTTGAGCACACGCAACTTCGTACGCCGTACGTGCGGTCTCTTCGAGAACGCGTGCCTTTTCATCCTCTTCGGCGGTCTCTCGTTGTATCTCAAGAACACGCCGTGAAAATTCCTCTTGGTCTTGAGCCTGCACTTGTCAAAATCTGCCTCCTCCACCGCGTCGTTCACGGCAACCTGCTCAGCAAACTCACGGTCATCGTTGACCCTCAAGTCTCGAAGCTTGTTCATCCCCAGAACAAACTGTTCCCGGCGACGACGATCCTCTTCCGTGAACGCCATCTGTTTATGTTCTTTGTCAAGAGCAATGGCGGCTTCCGATTGGTGAAGGTAACAATCTCATCGTCAGAGTTGTCGTCGTAGACAACGATGGGCGCGGGCGCCAGCTTTTGCGACTCACGACCACCTTTATGTGGTGAGGAATCGACCGCGCGATCTTTTTCGCTGCGGCGCATCGCTCGCTGACCATCCGACATAACGGCGTCATCGCTAGAGCCGCTGTACTCATTCAAAACAGAAGAGGGATATGGAGAAAGTGCACTGGGCCCCAGTTGTTGAGCACCAGGCCATGCATAATTTTGCGAGCGCGACTCAGCACTCGCGGTACTGCCCGGCTGCTTTGACCTTTGCAGCGACGCACCATCGTTGTTGACAGGAAGTGCGTCTCGTACCGGACTCGGAGAATGACGTCGACGACGTGGAATATCACTCACAGTTTTTCCCTCCTCCTTGAGAGTTTTCCGGTGAGCCTTCGTTTGCGGGGGGTCGTCAACATCGGGAACTTCCTTTCTTGGATGAGCGAGCCTTCTCGTGCTTCGTTGTGGTCAACATGTTGCCAGGCTGAGGTATATAGCTTAGCGGTGTCGACTGCTCCATCCTATTTTCAGAATCGAGCGACGGAGCGGAGATGGACCCAGCAGGAAGAGAATGAGAAGAAAATTGTATGATTGGATCTACCGGAGTATCAGATCTAGTATACTGGTAGGGAGTCCAAGATGCTGAGCGTAGTTGCCCAGTAACGACGGTAGGTGTATGAGCGACATGAGAGTAGAAAGAAGACTGTGCCAGCGCACCAGGCATACTGGCCTGGATTGCGTGGCTGTCTCCCACGTCGTCAGGGGTCGGCACTGCCTTTGTTCGCCGACGTCCACGCGATGACGGAGGATCTCCGTCGTCGGTGACAGCAGATCCGATCGGTGCGATTGTGCCGATCGTTTCCGGAGAGGGTGCAGGAGCCGAGTTCGTAGCCTGCTTGCGCTGTGCTTTCCTCGAGATGATGGTGGTAGCCATAGTCGAAGATGGGACCGAAAAGTGTTATCGATGGGGGCTCGTGCGCGTAGCAGACGAAATTCTCGCACTGTGGCAAGAGCACACTCGATGACCCACGTAATAATAGGGTTCAAAAAAAGTGTAAAGTTGGGTGACTTCCAGTCGCACAAGCACACTGAACCAGAACAAATTAGATTCTAGAGTGTGTCATAGTGCGAAGTAAAAAGTAGAAGTAAAGTACTACAAATAATCTGACAGCTTTGATAGGTACGATTTCATGTATGTAATCGTCTCTGAATAATACACCTCGGATCGGAAGCGGAGTTGAATCAAACCCGACGCGTCCCCAACGCGTCCCTAACACTTTCTCTTCTCTTTTCACAACTTGAAAACTTGAATTCCGCCAGACATAATTCATAAGCCTAATTTTTTAGGGGAATTTGGAGATTTGTCGGAAAAAATTCAAAGTCACGTGTGGAGCGAATTGATCGAAATGGTGGGGACTGGCAAATCACACCAAACAAATGTCTGTTTGGACTTTGTTCGGAGTCGGTCCTGCCCCCCGCCCTGTGGAAGTGAGCTCCTCGGGGGTTTCTGTACAGCTTCCAGATCATCGCATTCCTACCCAGAAGCAGGTTCGTGTCATGGTATCAACAAGCATAGAACTCGGTTGGCTCGGAATCCTTTTCGTGCGACTTGGTTGGATGGTGAGACGAGGCCCCGGGAAGCTTCACCAAAGGGTTGTCCGAGTGGTTTTTGAGGCCAAAATTTGACGATTTCCTTGTCCGAAAAAGTGGTTTTTCAGGCCAAAATCTCGCAACCCCTGTCCGAAAAGTGGTTTTTGAGGGCGTTGAGGACTCTTCGTGCCTATTTTTTTGCGCCTATCCGCCGATTGTTACGGAAAGGTCAGTTTTCGGCCTATTTTGGTGGAAAATCCATTTTTGTGACATTTTTTGGCTGGAGTCACATGTGTGACATGTCACGACCCTTGTCCAGAAAGTGGTTGGTACATTTTAGCGTTTTCAGCCTCAAAACATTGTTGCTGGCTAGAGTTGTAGTCCGGAAACTTGGACCTCATTTAGTTGCTACCTAGGGAAGTTGTAGTTGCTTGCCTACCCTTCCAATGTTGTCAACCTGACATTTCGCAGTTGTCACCTTGGAAAGTTGTAAGTAATCTCAAATGTTGCGCTCCATCCAAGTTGTGGTCAAGTCGGTTGTGTGCCCTCAAAGTTGTTAACCCTTTGAGTTGCCAATATTTTGTCTTCAAAATGTTTTAGTTGCCGCTAATTTACTCAAAAAAAGGTCAAGTTGTCGATTTTGAATTTAGACCCGACTGGATGCTTACATCCTTCTTTAGAAGGCAAAACATTGCAACATCAGGTTGACAGCTCCACCAAACAAAGCCACATTGAGACTGACTACAGAGGAGTAGCACTATATCCTCTGAAAAGCTACATGTAGAGCTCAAACACAGTGATTCTGACTCAAATAGACTACCAGAAGCTCATTCCCGCCCACAAACTTGGGGGTCAAAATTTTTTTTCCGGCCTGACGGCCGGACTAACTAACTAGCCCTTAGTCGCCGGTTAGATTGCCGGTGCCCCCTTGCGCACTCTTGCGCAAGTGCCCGAATTCCGGCGTATTGACGAAAGCTATGGTTGCGGACCGAACTTCGTGACCGCAACGTTACGTACAAGAGCAACACGCGAATTTTGGCCCTAATATGTAGCCATTCTCCGGCAGGGAATCTCGCACCTCCTACCGTTTTTGTCAGCGTAATTTGCTGTTCGGTATCGCCCGTATCGAAAGGTCAAGACGAAGAAACTGCGTTTGTGTAGCGAACGTCGTGGTTCCGCTTACAAACTCATAAAGACTACGTAATGCTTACGAGAGTACAGTATGCTGGAAAGTAAAGAGTGGTAAATAATTACCGCTAACACTCCCCCTCAGCGAGTGGACTCGAGTAAGGGATGAATAAGTAGAGGGCATGATGGAGAATATGTAAAATATATGGAACAACATACTGTTGCTCCTTCTTGAGCGTAAAACTTGCCAAATAAACTTCCGACCCAATACTACCCAGCATTCTCTCTGGTAGAGCGTCGACGCTGTCAGAATATGAATTATTCCGGGTAGCCGCCCCGCCGCTCCGATACTTATCATACAGCCTTGTTCTTACATATAAACCGTGCTCGTCTGTCCACCATCCTCAGTCTTTCATCCCACATTGCGGGAGACTGAGGGTGAGTTCCCTATCTATCTACCTACTTGTATTTACTTACTCATTGTGTACAGCTCCGGACAATCGAAGTCAACAATTTTATTTTCGGTCGAACCGCTATTTTCTGGACTTAGCTGAGTCCAGAAACGGATTCAGCACCCCAGAATAAGTCTAAAAACGATTTTTCCTGAATGTTCCCACGACAAAATGGGTATGGCCAAATTTTTGGGCGGTCTGAACGAAATTGTGTGTACCTTTTTGGCCCCTCCAGACGAATGTTGACCCAGCCTTCATGGTTGCTGACCATCCAGAGGATACTATATGCAACTAGTCTGGTCCCTCAGCCCTTTTTGCTTTGAGGAACCCGAAATTGGCAATGCCAGGGTGACAGGAGGTGACATATTTGTGATATGTTGTTACAAATGTCACAATGTTCCCACAGGTTCCCTCCTATTTTGTGACATAACGGCTCGTTGAATTTTCATTCTGAGTCCAGAAACAGACTCAGACAGTCGTAAAGAGCTCAAATCAATATTCTCGTGATTTTTCCTTGTAATTTGGGGGGTCCGGCCAAAATTTTGGCTACCCTCTACTAAGAATAGCGGATATCCTCGGAACAGCTCGATGAAATCTCACCAAAAAAAATTGAGCAGGCTCCTGAACTCGTTTCCTTTCGATTCCGATACATATCGGGGTCGTGGGAAAAGGTCGATAAATTTGTCGAGTTTGATTGTCCGGAGCTGTAGTTATTGCGCCTTCCGCGCATTTTCAGGTATTTAATATACAGTCTTTCATTCCACATTGCAGGAGACTGAGGTTATTGCGCCTTCCGCGCATTTTCAGATTCTGTTAGGTTATGGGCCACCGAGCGCTAGCTCTCTGAAGACGTACCTATTGGAAGACTCACCTGCTCGCTCATCCTCGAAGCATCACAAGCACAGACTTGTATCAATCAATAAAATATGATGTATGTGGTCAATGGTCCACATAGGAGGGGAAGCTTGCTTCAGTCTAGGCCAGCGTTTCACCCTCTCTTGTATGGAGGACATGAAATCTGAAGATAGTCGTTCAGATCATAGCTTCAGTCCGTACATGCAATTTACTGAATTACATACTACATAGTACAGAGCAAGTACACTTGCTGATCTATTCTAAGTACTCATGCAACTGCTGAAAAGGGTGATTAATCCCGTCGCCGGCAATCTATGCGTAGCGAATATTCGTATTCCTCACGCGCTCAAAAAATTGAAATTCAGTAAGAATATCCTGTATGTTGAATCCATAAGTATTGAGTTTTAAACCCAAAGCCTCCATTCTGAGCATCTGACACACTGTGGTTTCATTTGGCTTCTGCAATGTTTGCAACAGGAAAGGTGATCGAAATGCTATTCCGTTCAATGTTTTCTTCCTTCCCTCAAAGTCAGTTGGCAGAAGGTATGTGATGGCTGCCACTTGTGCAATATAGCAGGTCAGGATTCTCAGGATGTGGCTCTCTAGCAACTGTCTTCTCCGAGCTTGAGCATTGGGTTGAGCATTTCCCTGTCTTTGTACTACATATACTTATTTTGCACTGGCTGTACAGAATTCTGCTGCACCGGAGGTGGATCTGGACCTTGAGTTCTATGTGTTGGTGACGGAGGTGGACTTTGAATATCCTGGTCTTCATTCTGTCCTGCTAATCAACCTGAACAAAATTTGGTTGCTGTAAAGGCAATCTCCGGTGTACAGGGCTGTCCAGAGTGCAATTGACATGCTCTTGCTCCTGAGCTGCATTTCATATGCTCTGTGGAGTATTTGGAGGCATAGACCTATTTAATTTTATTTTGCTTGAGAGAAAGCATTGGCTGGTTGATTTGGCTCATACATGCAGTAACATAAGATAATGTGGCACTGCGGAAAAGAAAAGCACTTCATCTGAGTGCGTAAGCACTCAAATCCGAAAAGCCGAACTCACGTTGAGTGCGTTAGTTTGGGGCTCCATCTGAGTGCTTTTCCGGGGACTTCAACTGAGTGCCTCATAAGCACTATATATTAGAGCACTTTAGTTGAGTGTTCCGCAACGCACTCAAACTTGAGGCGCTCTGCCTGAGCGTTGTTCGGCGAACTTCAACTCAGTCCCGCCCAGATTCGACTTCTGGTGGCTCAGGGGGTTCGCTCTCATAGCACCGTTCCCTTACTTGATTGGGGTAAGAAGTTATTTCTTTTAATCTACCTATCTTGTTCGTTTCGTGGGCGACAGAAATGTTGAACAATAGTGAGTATGTAATCTTTAAGTATGCAAAGAGAATTCGGATTGTCATGAAGAACTAAAAAGGACTAGCGCGAACACATTTCGGCACCAAGTTGGTCGAGGGGAGCGGAATGGCGGAGGCCGCGACGCCATGCGAGTGACGGACGGGGTGTCGAGACTGTCCGAGTCTGGGGGGTAGGTGACTGCTTGGGCTGGCGTTGAGGGTGGAGCCGAGGGAGTGAATGAGGAGGAGTGTGGAGAGCCCCGAGAGGAGGGCGGCGCGGTGACGCGGTATCGGGGAAAGAGTCGGTGGGAAGTTGTGGGCGGGACGTCGTCGCGAGTGTCGAGAATGATGTACCGAGCGAGATCGGCCGTAGTGGGGAATGATGCGGACTTGGGGGTGGCGATGGCTGGCGTACAGTCGAAAGGAGACGAGGTGGGGAATGGCAGGGAGATATCTACTCAGAACAGAAAATATGATTATACATTCACTTGATCTGGTTTCGGTGCTTCGGAATTGACACACCTGCATTAAAACAGCCAGCGCTGACTTGTCGTTCCGCGTCCGTGTCGAGAGGTGTCGGGAAGCGTGGCGGTGGCGTGCTCTTTGCTTTGAGGAGGGTGAGTTAACGGTAGCCCGTTTCGAGACCGGTAAGCTCGCTGTACGATGTGGCAGCGGGTTCTGTGGTATTGTGTCAGCCTATTCGGTGGCGTAATGAGAGCAGAGACGGCGGAATCGAGCTGTGAGGCGGGAAGGGTGATGTTGAGGAGTGTCGAGGGCAGAGGTGGAATCAGACGGGAAGTTGCCGAACGAACGACGGTGAATTTGGGCGGCGAGGTGGCGAATTTAATATGCGTCGGATTGAGGGTGCGGCGGAGTTGAGAATGAGCAACAACGGATGCCGAGAGCGAGTGTGACGAGCGGAGTGGGGTGATGTAAGGGGGAAGACTAGGCGGTGGATTCGGCAGAGGTGTAGTTGACGAGTCAGGGGGAACGTAGGGGAGAAATGAAATCAACGAGATGAGTGGGTCATCTTGTGAGGGCTAAGTTCGAGGTGAGTGTATTGAAAATAAGGCCGGGGTCATAACTCATGGAGGCGGAGGGCATGGAGGGAGTTGCGCGTAGACGATCTCGAGGGGAGTGGCCAGCGACTGCTCGTAATAATTGGGTCAGTACCACGTAGATAGTATAGAGAAGGCGGTACACGCATTTTATTGTCCTCCCATCAATCGGTGGCATGTAGTCAGTAACTAGTTGTGCAAGGCGGCAGTCGTTGGCGTCTACGAGGTCGAATTCAGACGATCCGGCGTTGAGGGACACGGCCAAGACACGGCTTGAGAGCCTGAGTAAGTTGCGAGTGGGCCAAAGACAGTCTTGAGGAGCGGGGTAAGAGGCAGTCGCGGCGTGGAGCTATGGAGGATCGTGTGTTGTAGGTCTGGGGCCTCACGCCTCAGACGGCGGGCCCTGAAATTCGCGGAGGGAGGTGAAGGTAAGAAAAAAGCCGCCGCATCAGCAATCAGTGATTGTGACGTCACGTGTGACTGCACGCGTCTTCCCTTCTCCCACCATCATCGATTCATCGCCGACCATCCAACGGCCTCGGCGGCCCCGCTCAGGCTTCAAGCGCTGTAATACGACTCTCTGACTGCTATACACGCATTCTGGCACGTCCTCTAATACATCGGGCTGAGATCGCGCAAAATCAGCTAGGGAACGACATCCGCACTGCAGGCGACTTTGGACGCGTCGTTTCGATTCAAAGCGACTTCAAGGCACTTCAACGATAAACAACGCTGTCTATGGACCATTATGATGCGTCCCAGACTCCCCCTGATGCGTTCTATGAAGCGTTTGCCATGGCCTTCAAGGTGTGTGATTCTATCTATCCGTTTTGCTTCAATGACGCACGGTAGGGACAAAGTGCAATATGATGGGTCGACGCCTGCCGCTTCTCGAATACCCTTCTTTGGCTAATGTGCAGTCCGACCAGATGGCAGGCTCGCTGGATACCCGCTGCCGTAGGCGGCGCTTGGCGTAGCAACGACGAAATTACTTGTTTAGATGGAGAGACCATGGTAGTCGGTGTGCCATTGATTTCGATTCTTTTACTCCTCCCTCTTCGTCTACCCTGCCTCCGCTCCCCAGTTGCCTCCCTTTTCCCCTATACTTACCACCCCATCGCTTTCTCCCGTTCCTTTCCGCTAGACACTAACTTGTTCCTCAGTTCCTCACCTCCACCGGCGCACTTTCCCCGCATCCTCACCTCACCTATCGCTCTCCTCGCTTCCTCTTACCCTGCACCGATGATGCCTCTTTGCCGAACCTCCTTCTCGCCGCATACGACGACATCAAGCCACGCGCTGCACCTTAGCGCGAATACGATATCTTCAACCCATCCTCTTCCAGCTATATCCCGCACATCTCCACATACCCCCTCTATCGCTTTGTTAACCCTCTTCGCCGCACTGAGTGCCCCAGGACCGCCGCATGAATCAACGACCCCCGCCCGGTCGCGTGACCCCGACCGTCTCCACCCACCGCCACCTCTCAATGATCTGAGTGTTTGACGATTGAAATGGTAATCGTTGTCTTTCAAATGTAGTCCATGCGCTGAACACTTGTTCACCGCAGTATTGGCGGGGGAGCTTGCCGCCGAAAATTGAGTGAATGATTTCTCATTCCGCCGTCTATCTACTGATTCTATTTAAATTTTTCAAGTCCCACCATTCCGATCGTCGAACTCGAGTAAGTAAGTTGCCTTCGATTTAATAGGTCGATGGTTCTGACATATTTCTCTGACTACCTCTCCCTTCATTTTCTTTTGAATCGTTCTCGAAATCGGTTGTCTTTATAACTTGTGTGTAACAGTTATTATGGGTGCGTGTTTTTCCCCTTGATTTGATGCTATGTTGTTCAAAATTCACCTCCGTTGTGTTTACCGCCTTCAACGAAGCTTAGTTTTTATGGGACACGGCCCAATAAGGGAACTGGCAGCGCCAGCGTGTCCCGGGACACGCTGGCTGTGTGTGGGCTCGGGGTGGGGCGGCCCCGGGGCACCGAATGCTTTGGAATGGTTTTGAAAGGCCATTGAACACGCCCATTAACGAGTTATCAGAATTTACGTACATTTCGCGTAATTTATGATCCCATTGACGCGCCATCACAAGCGGTCGGGAGGGAATAGCAAGGAAGTTCCGCGGAATCATAAGTAAGTACGCGGCACACGTGTGAGAACATTTACTGTGAGAACATTTACGCCCTGGGCGGCGGCCTGCTCTGCGTGTCCCATGACGGGCCGGGATCCAGTTTTGCCTGGGACACGCTGTGGGAGAGGCGCCCAGCCAATTTGCGCGTGTCCCATGGAAATCCAAGGCCACGATTTCTTGTGGGACACGCCGAGATGTCCGAAAGACAAGACGTGAGAGGCCCATGCTGATTGTCGCCGCTTGAGTGACGAGAGGTGACGAGAGAAGCGCTTGTTTGTGGAGATAAATTCGAAAAGCGGCGCATCAATGTGCGGGAAACACCGCCGCCGAGTCCTAGTACAATACATGTTGTTTACGGGCGTTGTTTGGTGCAGTATAGATTGAGAACGAAAGAAATCATTCGTGTTCGGACCGCGGAGCTCCGGAAACCGTTGGCGAGGCCATTGACATAACATCACGGCTATGTGCGGTGCGTGTCCCAGCTCATTCTAAGTGTTGCTTCGTCCAGCCAGGCATCTTGCAGATTGGCAAACACGTGATGAACCGCGTTAAGCTGCCGGATTGCCCGTTCGACGGCAGAGATTTCAGATTTCAGCGTTGGGGAGGGATTCCACGATGAACCGCGACTCTCGAATTATCTTGTCGGCCTGAGACAGAAAGGCGTGCGTGGTGTCTTCGCTTCCGGGTTGATTCTCTGTGGACATGCCTATTGACAGAACAACTCATTCAACAACATGTATAATCTCTGAAAGCCTGATAGTTACTTGAACCTGAGAGTGAGAGGTGTAGGAAGCTCGGAGCGACACCAGAAATTGAGAGAGGGAGACGAGGGAGAAAGGATCGATAGCATGATTAGAAGATTCGCAATCTTATCGGATGTGTGATGGCATCGATTTTTTGACAGGCAACTCCAATCCAAAAGAAGACTGAGGCTGACGGACGAAGCTCAAAAGGGAACAGTTTCGGGTCAAAAGCGTAAGAGAAGTGGAGACACGCAAAGCTCTCGCAGGGTTGCTCGCAAAACCGACTCGGATGTGGTTACCTTGCTTGACAAGGTCTCTCCACCCTCATAATTAGCTAAGCAGCACATCGGATGTAACCCATTGATGCCCGATTTCTCCCGATACACACAGCTTTCCAAATGCCCCCAAATATTGATCTCATCAAAGCCCGAATCGGCACTCAGAGTCAACGCCAACTCAACGCTCAGCTACAGTCTCCCTGTTCAGGACATCTATGGTCGCCGACTCGCAATTGTGCGACATTCCTGGATCACTCCGTCTACCGCCCATTGAACTGCTGTGTCTTTCTATCTCAGGGTCTCCACGAAAAATTGACGAAAAATCCGACTCGGAGTCACACTTGCGAAATCTGAAAAGTTGAAACGGTTCTGTTGAATTCTGGAGACTGGAGGTCGTAACATCTTCGGTGTTCATGCTACATAATGGATAACGGAAGAAATATTCTCGATGCATGCCGCAGTCAACTGCCAATCAACCGCCCAATGCACGTCTCCATCCCAAAGGTTCAATAGTCGACTCTCCATGATCTCGAACCCTTCAGTTAGACTAGCACCTGCATGTATCCATTCAACTTCTTTGCGGAACTGTCGATTCAACATGGCCACCTCAGATCTCTGAGTCTAAGTTCAACGTTCAACGATGATCATCATCTCTTGGGTTTTGCCAATCAATTTCGCCTCCCTCTGCGCCAAGAAGTAACGCGGGCAGCAGTCAATCGGCAATCCGAATCTATTCAGAGAGTGGCCTTTTGGTCGAGGTAAGCTATCTCGTTTCTGCTCACCCATATACATAGCTCAACAACTTCACCAGAAAAATGATACAGTAATGAGGTTGCTGTCATTGCACCAATTCAGATGCGGAGGAAAAATTTCGAGAAAGATGCACGGATTATGGCCATGGTCACCCCCGAAAAGCTCCAGCAAGCTTGTCGCGAGGAAGAACAGGGATCACCTATTTCGGACCCGACCGTGAAGTTGTTGCGGCAGCATGTTCATTCAACAGTTGGGCGAGTCAAGGGCTCTAACCAGTCTCGCACGTCATTACGCAGTCAGCTGTGGTCAACACCAGTCTACCTTCGACCCTGGAACCTATGGATCACCATTAATCCGGTTGATATTCACGATCCAATTGCCCAGATCTTTGCCGGAGAAGACATTGATCTTGATAAATTCATGGCTGCGTTAGGCCCGGACGGCGAGAAACGGGCGCAAAATATTGCAGCTGATCCATACGCAGCGCTAGCGCTAGCAGCAAAGTTTTTTCACTTTACGATTCGTACAATTCTCGAGGTCTTGTTTGGAATTGAAGTGACCCCATTTCAAGTGCGAAGTCCCATGGGGATTTTGGGCGAAGTTGCAGCCTATTTTGGATTTGTTGAAGCACAAAACAGGGCTTCATTGCATTTGCATCTTCTTGTTGGGCTAAAACACGCACCGAATCCCGACCAAATGGTCGAGCTATTAAAGCAGGAACCATTCCGAGCACGTATTGCGGCGTACATACAGGCAAATTTACGAGCCCATTTACCTGGTCTCGAAACAGCTCAATCTGTTAAAAGCATACCTGTGGAGAAGGATATTGCGTACAACCGCCCCCCTCATCCCATGGTGCCAGATTATGGTCAACAATTGAAGGCTTTTGAGCTACGACTTGCTCGAACTGAACAGGTTCACTCCTGCCAAGTCCGGCGGTGCTTGATTGTTAGCAAATCCGGAGGGTTGCGATGCAAGCGACGGGCACCCTTCACTTGCCACGAAAAGGATTTCATTGATGAAGGCGGAAATTGGGGTCAAAGAAGAGTTTACGAGTTCATGAACGGCTGGATTCCGGGCATACTGGTCAATGTCCGGTGCAATAATGATGCAAAGTTGCTCACGAATGGACGGGACACAATGAATACAACATTTTATGTGGCCGGATATGCCGCTAAACCTCAGCAAATGAACTACAATATTTCCGCCGTCCTCGCAAAAGGTTATGCCGTTCACTTGACACGTTTGGCTCAAGGCAACAATACACTTCAGGCGGAAGTAGATAGCCTTCGTGATCAGCAACGCTTGTTATTGTTTCGGTTGGTCCATGCTATCAATCGTGAGCAAGAACTCGGAGCGCCAATGGTAATATCGTACCTCATGGGCTGGGGCGACACGTACTGCTCCCACCACTACACCGCTATTTATTGGTCTTCATTTGTTGGGGCTCTGTTGAAGGCATTTCCACTGCTTCGAAGTTCACGGTGAGCGTCTAGCTAATTTGAGGAGCCACTGTGACTGACGAAAAACATTGTTAGATCAGAGGCCGTGCCTGCGTCTAGTGATTTGGAATCAAACGATGAAACCGCGCAAGAAAATGGCCCGGATGCGGAAGATACTGAAGCTCAGCAGGCGGAGGTAATTCTTTAAATCTTGTGCGACCAATCTGTTTTGAAAGTTGTTGTAGGATGGCAACGACATCGTTACCCTTAGTGTTGATACAACCGGACAACTTTTTGCGAAGTGTCAAGTGACTGATTATCTGGCTCGTGGAGACGAGCTGTCAGGATATAATCTTGTCAATTTCTTTGTCGACACATATGAAGTCGAGGTCAGCCAAAAAGACCGGGTACTTCAGGACAATGCATCGGCTGTGACGGAGTCGGAAGACCGTACCAAAACCCTGATCGGCGATGAACAAAGACAGCCCGGCCGTCCCAAGGGAATGCGATCCAGATATCAAGCAACTCATCCAGCATATAAACACAAACAGCGCGCGGTGCGTTCACGCGGTCACAATAATCTCCTCAATTTCATCGGCAAGTACTTTCCGCGGCGCGATGATCCAGACAACCAAAAATTTTATTTCGCGTGTATGCTGGTTTTATTGAAACCTTGGCGGAATCTCCGAACGGATCTAAGAACCGTTGATCAAAGCTGGTCATAGGCGTTCAATGCTTTTCTGGCTTCCGCTTCGTCCCGAATTCATGACATTTTGGCGGGTATACAGTATCTTTATAACTGTCAGTCAGCCGCGCTCGCAAGTCGGGATAAGGATGATGAATTTGATCACCGGAGAGGTGATCGGGAACCCGATGATGAGCTGGAGGAAGAAGTGGATTCGGGATTGGTAGCGGGAATTACAGAAGAAAGCATTGCAGCTTTAGAGGCATCACGAGTTTCCCTACGGGAATTCCAGCACGGAAGAATGGCAGTGGAGATCGCGCGGATGGCAAAAATTTTCCCCAATGACTGTTCTCATTGGGATGTGACGCCCGGGTTGTCAGTAGCGTGCGCAACCGGTGCTGATTTGTCCAACCTGATCAAGTGGAGAGAACAAATGGTTCACGACGTACAGCAGCTCAACGTGCCGCCGCAGTATACTCACGGCCCAGACACCGAGGAGAGAGGGGATGTTGTGACCTCGGATGCTCTCTTTCAAACGGAGACAGCGTCAGAACCCACAGTTGATATGCTTCCAATGTTGAATTCGACGACCGAGACTCTTCAGCCAGCAGATCCCGATCAATTACAGCCAGATCAACGACGAGCATACGATATCATTGTGTGGCACTTAGATCATAAGCTGGCCGGAAATGAACCTCCGCCATTGCGGATGCTCTTGCATGGAGAAGGTGGTACCGGGAAATCTAAGGTTATAACCACTGTGACGAAGGCATTTGCTGACCGCGGTGTCCCACATATGTTGCTCAAAGCGGCATACACGGGAATAGCAGCCTCTGTGATTGACGGCAAAACTACACATATAGTTGGCGGAATCTCCGTGAACGGCCAATCTATGAGTGACGAAGCTAAAGAAAAGTTGCAGGTCAGTTATCTAGAATCGGGATTTTTGTATCACAGACCAAAAGTTCATAGGGATTCTGGAAATCTATTGAATATCTCGTTTTGGACGAAGTCCCCATGCTTGCAAAAGAATTTCTTGCATTACTGTCGCGGAACATCAGCATTGCCACGGGAAGGGGAACAGACCAGTCCTTTGGTGGAGTTAATTTGATCGTATGCGGAGATTTTCACCAATTCCCACCCGTTGCGACGGGACCATCCGAAGCGTTATATTATCTATCAACGACTCCATTGAATCAAAAGTGGGGAGGATGATTTACGAAGAACTCACCACTGTGGTTCTTCTCAAACAGCAAATGCGAGTCAGATGCAGTATGGTTAGATTTTCTGAGGCATCTGCGCATAGGGAATGTGCAGGAACACCATTTTGCGATGTTGCGGACACTGATAGTTGGACGCGAAGGCAACACGGGCACAATCGACTTCGATTCGGCTCCCTGGAACTCCGCCTCGTTGGTCACACCACGGCATGCAGTACGAACTCAATGGAATGAGGAAGCCGGCCGAAAGATGTGCAAGACACAAATGAAACAGCTTTATATTTGCCGGGCACAAGATACATACAAAGGCCGTGCGCTGACCTTGGTAGAACGGCACGACCTAGCTGCACATCTCTGCAAGAAAACAAGGAGAAAACAGAAGACTATGCAGAAAGATTTGCCGAACGAGATCGAATTGGCCATCGGCATGAAGGTCATGGTAACGAATAACATTGAAACAGAGCTCGACTTAACCAACGGTGCGAGCGGGGAGATTGTTGATATAATCTTGGACCCAGACGAGCCAGCGGTGGGAGACGAAGCCATCGTGCATTTGAAGAGAATGCCAGCGTATGTGCTTGTGAAACTACCTCGGACACGAGCGAGCCAATTCGTGGCCTGGAGGAGGGTGTGATGCCCATTGAACCAGCAAAGACCACCTACCGCGTGAAAGTCCCGTCCAACGAAGGAAAAGTCATGCAAAAAACAATCAAGCGCCTTCAGTTCCCCCTCACTGGAGCATATGCGTTCACAGATTATCGTTCGCAAGGCCAAACACTGCGGCATGTACTTGTTGACATTGCAAAGCCGCCGTCCGGAGGGCTGAACTTATTCAATCTTTATGTTGCTCTCTCCAGGAGTTCTGGAAGGGAAACAATTCGGCTGCTCCGAGACTTCGACGACGAGCTGTTTCGCAAAGCACACGAGCCGACACTGTTGGCAGAAGACGACAGGTTGGAGGAGTTGAATAAGAAAACATCGGAATGGTGGACGAAGATGCGTAGTAGAGAGACAGAGATGGATGTAGATTAGTTATCCAAAGAGATCGATGAGGACTTGACCGATTGTCAATATTTGTGAAGCTGTGCATCGGGGAGAACCGGGCATCAACGGGTTACATCCGATGTGCTGCTTAGCTAATTATGAGGTTGGAGAGACCTTGTCGTCAAGCAAGGTAACCTTGCAGAGGATTCCCTTTCTCGGAAGCGCGGAAAAAATGTGACAATTCCCGTTACATTCCGAAAGCGCTGTAATGGCTTATTGCCGTTTTCAGAAAAGCTGGCGCGACGTGACCTTCGTGTGAATTTTGCGCATTTTGAGGGTTCAGAGTCGGTGGCTCATTTCTCGACAACCGCTGGCTCAATTCCTTAGATTTCTATATGGCTGGATTCCCCTTGCTTGTGGCTAGTAGTCCTACCGCTTTGGTGGAGCGGCTGCTACTCTTGAAGCATGGTCTCATGCGTGGCTTTGCAGCAAGTGGATTCACACTCTGGAAAAGGTAGCCATTCACATATTTCTATGACTTGAATTGACTTACAAGCATGGCGGCTAGAAACTTTGAACTCTGCGGGCTACAAATGCGCGACTTGACTATGAATTGTGTTGGTCCCCTCCCTTTCAGTCACCCATATTTCAAAGTCTTCGTGGACGGTCGGAAAGGTTGGCAGCATAAGCATAGTCTCTCTAGACAGACGCTTTATTGTTTCTAGCTCGTGCCTCGCTCAATAAAGTCTGTTGGTTACCGCGCCTTGATAACCGGCGGCCTGCGTTATTATATAAGCTTTCCTTTTATGGTTGTTACGTGAACCGTGCCAGGACGCGCCTGGAGCGCGTCGTGGGCACTGGGCGCAACAAATGCACGCGAAAACTAGGAGCATACAGCTCTATCATATATAATAACTAACCAGCTCACTCGGTCTGCATTTTCCCGCAAGGTACTTCGTAAATGAATATTTCGGGCGTTTGTGCCTAAAAGGGACGAATTCAAGAACTGGGGTACCTGGGATCACGCTGACCGCTCCAGAAGGACCTGATACAGACAATACAGCTGTTTTACGGTTTTTGTCCGGTTTTTGATGGAGTGGGGCAAGAGGTGAGCGAAAATCTTGAAAAAGACACGAGGCTCTTTTCGGGACCAGTTTTAGGCCCTGATGGAGAGTTCTAAGGACAATTTTTTTCAAAGTGTAATTTGGCTGAGAATCACCATGATTTTATGGTTTCCGGTCGAGTGTTGATCGTAAAAAAATCAGAAAAATCAGAATCAGGAGCTCGGACCCCCAAAATGGGGGGGTAGCCGCTCTCCGATCATCTGTATCTCTCGAAATGAGAGCTCTGGAAGGGGGGGTAGGCCGGAGATACGTCACAATTTGTCACGGTTTTTTTCCTTTTTGAGGGGGGTTGTCAAAGAGCCCTGTGTCTGATCGGCTATGATCGCTCACCTCTTGGAGTGGGGCATTTCGTTTCTTGTTTACACCTGTATGCCTCCGAGTCGCCGTATGGCTCCACTTTGACCTCAAATTGACTTCACTTTCCTGAAACCATTCCAGCTATGGTGCCCTCCACTAAGTCACCACCACTGCTTGACTAGTCCCAAATCTGCCGCAGGCTGAGATTTTTTTCTGCCTACCTCTTTTAGTGCCAGAGATCAGTGCTTTTGCTTGGATTTTACTCGAGCTTCGCCAAATTCATGCTTTCACGTCAACCAGCAGCGGCATATCATATGTGCACACATAGCGGTATTGGGAACGTATGAGTGAGCGTAAATGGAGGGGAATGCGAACGTTTGTAGGCTGCAGTCCCAAATTTTGGGGGTGGAACTTTTATATCTCCCTCAATTTTGCCGCCAATAAAAATCCCTCTTGCCAAAAGTTGCTACCAATGGAATAGAGCATTTTGGCAAGAGGGATAAGAAATCCGGATTTTCCTGCCCGCGTAGTAGCTGTTGTCAGCAATTGGTGGTGACTTAGTGGAGGGCACCATATCTACAAAACACTGGAGCGCTCGGAAAAAAAGTTCACCCAACGGTTTTGACAGCTCCTGCCTAATTCGGCCAGCCCGCTCCACTCTCTCCAACGACACTCGCCCTTTCGTCACTGCTCTTGGAACGTCTGTCTCGCCTACCATGCCCTACAATACCTTCCGCTACATCCCTCCCGCACACAAGCGGCTCATGATTACCATGGCCGCCAACGGGATGTCCAATCAAGAAATTGCATAGGCTGCAACACGAGGTCGCCCCGCCCTGACGCGCCAGCCGTCGACGCAATGTATCCGGTAGTGCCTACCTCATATGGTAATTGACGTCATCGCATCAATGGGAACTTTTTTTCGGAGCGCTCCAGTGTTTTGTAGATAGCTGTCAAATTCAAAGTTACAATCGTGAAGTAACTAAACTACTGACTGGCTTAAGACAAGGTATTTGATCATTAACTGGAGTGGGATTCGAACGCTCGACCATCGGGACATGCACTAAAATGGATCCCCATTACTAACTGTTACACCAAGGTGCAAGACAAGGAATGTTACTCAATATATCATATTATATGGGGTCCTTCACCGCACCTCCACTACACCCCCTTATTTCATCGATGATCTGGGACATGATGATGATGGTATCAATTTAATAAGATGTATGCGGACAATGGTCCACATAGGAGGGGAAGCTTGCTTCAGTCTAGGCCAGCGTATAGCAGAGGTCAAGATTCTCAGGATGTGCCTCTCTAGCAACTGGTCTTTTTTTCGAGCTTGAGCATTGGGTTGAGCATTTCCCTGTTTTTGTACTATTAACCGTTCTTTAACGAGATGGCGAGTCGGCGGTGCAGTATCTCCTTCCGGCAAGTTTTATATCGTCGATTTCTCTGGTTGCATTCATTCATTGATTTGATTCAGCATCTTTCGTATCACTGCGGCCTGCGGAGGCTGAATTTCCACCACCTTCGCATTCTGAGCTCGCCGGATTAGGAATTCATTGCTGTTTCTCCGCTCGACAGCTCTGGAACAGCTGTGAACTACGCCGCAGGTAGGTTAAATTAGAGCTAAGTTTTCATCGTTCAATTACTCCCGTTGGGCCTCAATGTTCACTTTTCTTGACCGTATGATCCTGCTTCGCCTGGTGTGTTTTGTTCATTCGTTTATTTGCTCGTTGCTAATTTGATTAGGCGGTAAATCGGTTCGTGCCTCTCGCCGACGACAGTCCCGAGGTTCCAAACCTCGTCAAAAAATCCTACGCAACTTTTCGACTTTCAACACAGGACTGGGATCAACTAGAGAGGATTCGCGGAAGTGCTTCAGGTACAATATAATGCTGTGAATAGTTTATTATAATTAATTTGCTTTCGTTCACTGTTCAGGAGCCCGCGAACATTCAACAATCCTTTTCAAGTTCTCGTTTTCCGACTGTTTGGCGCACTCTCCCATTACTAGAAGCTATGGCCGAGACTTGGCGTAATATGGCGGCCACGGAGCGATTTGCCGACATGCGAGAGTCCATTCTTGCGGGCCTCGACAATCTCGAGAAATGGTATGGGAAGACCGACGATACAGATGTATATTTTATTTGCCTTGGTAAGTCGTGAACGTTGTCGCTTGAATATTGCTGATATTGTTTAGCGCTGGACCCGAACATTAAAACGGCGTACACACAAGAGTCGTGGAACTCTGAATCGCATGAAGAGGGGCTTGCAAAGCTGGAATCCTTGGTATACCTGCTCCATTTCGAGCGCACCAATATATTCAACTCATTTCATTACAGTATGATTCGTATTATGTCGCTCCGACCACGGAAAATGTGCCTGAAGTTGTGCAGACCGGTAAGTAGATTGCTGCACTTCTATTTTCTCTTGATTGAAGGTTTCGACAGTACCCGCAGCACCAGTACAGTACGGTTACTCTTGGATTCAATCCAAGCTTCAAGCTCGCAAGAACAAAGATGTTTCGGAGGTGAATCCAAGGGCGGAATTGAATGCTTACCTTGATGCGCCGCTACAGAACGTCCATGATGTCGTTAAGTGGTGGGGGGTACGTCCATTCACTCGAAATTCACCGACAAAATTGAGCTGATATTTTATGTGCGCCTTTAGCACCACGCGTCTCAGTACCCCACCCTGGCTCGAATTGCTCGTGACTACCTGGCTATCAAGGGCTCAGCAACTGCCTCTGAGCGGGCATTCTCTAATGGGTCATTTACCAGTACCCCCCATCGCAATCGGCTCGCGCCCGACATGTTCGAGGCACTGCAATTTTTGAAGAGTGCGTATCGTAATGGGCATGCCAGCGCTGCGGACGAAGCACGGAAGCGAGTCGTTGAAGCACTGGATCTATTGGAGGAGGATGTCGAAAATTAGTTGCATAATGCTGATGTATTTACCTATCGAGTAACGCTTGAAAAAATTCAGGTTCGTTTGGGTTCGAACCTCTACTGAACCTGAACCGAACCCTTCCTGCACCGAACCTAGGTTCGGTGCGAGGTTCGGGAGCTTGGGTCGAACCGAACCCCAGGTGCGGTTCGGGGTTCGGATTTTTGGGCAAAAAACCGAACCTAACCGAACCCCGGCAACACTAGTATGGACATGCCCAACCTATGGTGGGGGACGTGACTTCATGTCACGCCGCAATTTTTGGAATTTTGACCTGAAACTCGGCCCAATCGACTTGGAATATCCAAGAGTGGCCGTTTTCCGAAATCTTGGACCGTGGGAACTTTTTGATGGGAAATGGCCAAATTTTCGCTGAAAAAACAACATTTTAAGGGGGTGAAAATACCATTGAGGCGGAACTTCCCCCATAAATCTCTTCTGACCGAATTCATGAATTACCTATATCTGGAGCCAGATTGACCATTGATGGGCCATCAAATTTGCCCTGGCAGAGGCGTTTCGGATCAGATTCCGCTTTAGGATGGCCAAATTCGTGGCCAAAATCACGAAAGTCAACGGAGGGTAAAACTGTTCCATCCAATCTGTTCTACTCCTCATAAGGATGCGATTTCTGCAAGATCAAGAAATTTGGGTGACTGTCACACAAGTTATTGGCATCACAACATTGTCCATAAAAGTTTGTCACGAAGTCACGTCCCCCACCATATATAGTATGTGTAGTTGCTCAATGGATGTGCTCTCTCTTTCCTTTCCCTCCTCCAACAAGGTGGATCCGAAAATTGCGTCATCTCGACACGGTCACATGATGATGTCGCGCCGATTGGACCTCAAAATATAATAGAGAGTTTGTGCGAGCGACCTATGGTGCCCTCCACTAAGTCACCACCAATTGCTGACAACAGCTACTACGCGGGCAGGAAAATCCGGATTTCTTATCCCTCTTGCCAAAATGCTCTATTCCATTGGTAGCAACTTTTGGCAAGAGGGATTTTTATTGGCGGCAAAATTGAGGGAGATATAAAAGTTCCACCCCCAAAATTTGGGACTGCAGCCTACAAACGTTCGCATTCCCCTCCATTTACGCTCACTCATACGTTCCCAATACCGCTATGTGTGCACATATGATATGCCGCTGCTGGTTGACGTGAAAGCATGAATTTGGCGAAGCTCGAGTAAAATCCAAGCAAAAGCACTGATCTCTGGCACTAAAAGAGGTAGGCAGAAAAAAATCTCAGCCTGCGGCAGATTTGGGACTAGTCAAGCAGTGGTGGTGACTTAGTGGAGGGCACCATAGGTCGCTTTTTGATTGCTCAGATCTCCACAACAACAGATACCAGGTGTGAGCTCTAAGCGACCTATAGGAGTATTGTCCTGGGGCACTCTTAGGTCGCTGGGACTTCACATCTGAGACTGCTCGTTGTCGATATCTGAGCGGTCCCAAAGCGACCCGGGTCGCTTTGCACAAACCCGCTAATGTATCATAGTAGGATTTCGTAGTATGAGTTCTGGCAAGGGGGAATCGGCATTCGAAAATCGGATATCGGGTCGACTTTTTTTTTTAAGGGCTTGGGCTGACCCCCCCTCCCCCCCTCCCCTCCTATATAGGGTAATGATTCCCCACTGCTGTCATCAAGCCGTCCTGCCGGACCCGCGGTAAATCCCGATGCTCGCCCGTCCTGCGGTTTTCTGCGTGTTTGGGGATGCAAAAGGCATAACCCATGCTCGGTGCATGCTGAGTTAGAATATACAGTCATACCAGGACCTTTCCATCACCATCCACCCGGGTAACAGCTGTTTTGTCTCCAAATGAGTGCATACTGCATCTCTCTTGAACCCACTGTACATACTCTATAAATGCCCAGATATACTTAATTATTGAGTAGGTATCTAATGAAATTGGCGAAAGTCTCATACTGTACCTAGGTACCTTTGATTATTTGAGGAAATAAGAGAATGAACCACGCCCGCGACGTTACTGATGTAGCGTGCGAAACCGTGCCAAATCAAGAAATTTCCACTGTTGTCGTCACTTCAGCCGCCTAACTGTCTATTTACAGTCAAGTCCTTCTCAGAAACAGGCCGACTATCATTCACAAAGCATTCCCTGCCCCCCACAAAGGTTTTCAGTACTAGACACAAGAAAATTTTCAAGGACCTGCCCCGACACCCCCTCCCCCCCACCCCGGGTACGAAATTTTAATGCCGATTCCCCCTTGAGTTCTGGGGCAAACAAGTTTGTCTTGCTTCCTACAGAGACGGTGCAAATCAGAGTATCTCGATACTAATCCATACATACAATACAAGATTTTGTTCTTCCGGTAACTTCAGCCCAAGAACCACTATTGCCGCCCTCAGGACAAGGGCACGGAGTATGACTTCGAGGAAACGGAGTCATGCATAAAAATCGATCTTTCGAAGATTTATGTCGGAGCGATTGGGCAGCAGTTGAAGAAGCGTGATGAGGCTCATCTCGTCTTTATTTGATCCACCCCAGTAGTTTTTGCCGATATTGCTGATCATGTTCATGCAGATATGCATGAGACCACTGAGCATAGCAAAGCTCAATAGATGGTCAATCCGATCTTCAGATCGATCCACAGCTCGCTGGTCCTGAGCCGCCCGGGCCCTCGCCGTCGTGAGCCGATCCCCCAGCAGAAAATTGAAGCGCTCTTCGAATGTTTCTTTAGGCATAGCGAGTACCTCCTGATAATAATGCTCCATCACAAGCATGTTTCCCCGTGTCGAGCTTTGATCTTGATCATATGTAGGGAGGAAGTATTCCTCTGTCTTCTGGGAGGAGCGTGAGGATCCGCGAACTTGGGAATGATCTCCCGGTGCTCTTAAGGATCGGCACCGTACCGTATACGGTACGGCCCGTACACTTTACGGCGCCTTACGGCGGTTACCCCGGACGTAACCGTAACCGTATAGGTCAACTTGGGGGCCTATACGGGACGGTACGGCATGTTTTACGGGGTGTTTACGGGGTCATACGGCCGTACCATTTTTTACCCACTTATTTGGCATAGGGAGGGTCAATTTCAGCTGCGGGGAGCTAGTTGAAGGTAAGCTTTTGATATTTGAACAGTCTCGGGCACGGTTGTGTGGACGCTGACTGTATTTGCATGCAATGTGTTGGCGAACGCACGAGCCAGAGACCACCCGGCACAACCCGGCACATCAGTATTCAGCCGAAATGATGGGACGAAGGCAAATGGATAGCCGACAGAGTATAGGCGAGCTGCTGATACATCCGAGTCTCAGCCGAAGCCTGATAATCATGCTCCAGCAGGATGATGTGGATACGGACCGTACAACGCCGTACACGGCCGTACAAATACGGCTTCATACGGCAGTCGTGACGGCGCCTCCCCGTACCGTAAGGAAGGGCCTCGAGACCCTGTACGGGACGGCTACGGGTGCCGTATTGTACGGGGCCGTACACCGTATTTTACGGTTACGGTGCCGATCCCTAATATGATGGACTTGGGACGTGTTAGTGCACGTGTCGCTCTCCCACGGCACTCGGCCGAAAAATCGGTCATTCCCAGGCTTTGACAGGTGATGTAATTGCTCGCTTCGCTCGCAATTTCTACCCTTCACGTGACCGGCTGGGGGCTACAGTAGGGCCGAATGGTGTTAGTCTGGTGGTCGGCAATGCACTGCCAATTTCAAACTCCGACACTGGCCTGATGCGTGGTCAAGGGTATGTACTTGCGGCCAGTGTTCCTCCTAAGCGTTAAGCCTTAGAATGAATTAACCCTTAATTTCAAGTTAATGCTAAGGGTTAACATGAAGCTGGATCCATCTTAACCCTTAATTAAGCCTTACCTTGGATTACGTCACCCTTCTCGGCTACGTTCGGCAGGTTCGGCTGCTGGGTTGGCAACTTGGCAGCTGCCAATTGCAAAGGCCCGCAGCATTACAATTCTCCAATCAATGGCAGTGTCCGGCAGGTTCCGTTGATTCTGCTGAAGAGCGTCGGAACATGGGTCAAGCCCTCAACTCGGCTACCTGCATTGCCCTGGCGGGAGGGATTTCAGTCCACAAACATCAAGTCCAGCCAAAACTTAGCTGGAGCAAGCCATAAGAAGCAAAACCGCTTTGGAACTCCCCGAAAAATGCATCTAAAAAAGCGCGGAAAAATTTGTATTTTTCATCCTAAGGCCCCTTAATATGGAGCCCTTAATAGCCTTATTAAGGCCTTTAAGGCCTTAGCCTTCGGACGTGCCCTTAATAAGGCCTTAAGAAGGAACACTGCTTGCGGCTCATCCACTCAGTAGATTCATAAGTGTTGGCGGGCAAATACCATGGCATGGAGTACTACAGTGCCGGACACGCAAAGTCGACAATGTTGATTGCCGGCGAACGGGAATTTTGGGGATAAATCTGACTTCAGATTCGGATTCGCCGACCCCTGAAAAGCTCAAAAAACCACCTCCGAAGTTTTTCCCACGACATTTTGGCTGTGGCCAAATTTTTGAGGTCAAAAATCGAAACTGTGTGTACCCCTTTTGAGCTCCGAGCGCAAAATTACTGATCCTTGGCAGGTGTAAGTGGAAGGGCGACGGCCTGAACTACAATCTGGGCGGTAATCCGTGCAAATTTTCAGCACCAACCCACGGCAGCGGGACGGCATGGTGGTCGGCAAGCTTTGACAGTGATAGAATTGATCAACATGATGTAAGTTGTCCAAATACGGCGATGTTTCCCACTAACCCCTTAACCTTAATAAGGCCTTATCCCTTAGGGCGAACACTGCAAGTGGGCCATTTCAAATTTGAGTAAGGCAGCTCTGAGCTGAAGAAAAGGATCTTGGCTCATGATAGAAAGGAAGGATGCTGGTTGAGTGCCATGCCGCAAGACTTTCATAGGTGTGCATTCCATGCTGCACACAATGCCTCAACAACGTTGCAATGCTAAGTTGATGCTAAGTACAATCTTATCTTTGACAGTAACATGTAACGTGACTCGGAATTGCCAAATCCGGTGTGATTTCCCAGACAAAGAGAGGCAGATTTCTCAGAAACCGCTCGTGGAATTTTCTTTATTTTATCAGAATCATAACTTACTCAACGAAAGGAGTCAATTGCGCTATGTCCGAGGTTTTTTCCCATCAATTTTGAGGTTACGGCCAAATTTTCGGCTATCATTTCATAATTTTTCGTTTTTTTGACAATCGGCTCGTGCAAAACTGTTCTTTGGATGCTTAGCGACTGTTTTACACAAAAATCTAGACATCTGGGGGTATGTCACACCTTCCATAAAGGGAAGATTAAAGTTGTCGACTTTGCGTGTCCGGCACTGTAGCATTATATGACTGTAGCAGAATTTTCAATTTCAATTCATATGTGTACAAACCGAGAAATTTTTCGATCAAAACACAGTTTTTCTCAGATACACTTACATCAGAGATAAATGACTTCAGACATTGAGCAAAGCTCAGCTAGCTACACATTTTACTCCGCAACACCTTGCCAAGGTCTGATGCGTAGGCGACAGAATTGTTCGAGGTACGTTTCGATACCTTTTTAGGAAGTCGGACATGCGGCCCGGCCTCCGCCGCTCTCGTCACTACCGTCACCGACGCGTCCTCCCCGTCCACAAACCGCCTCCAAACGCGCTTTTGACGCGTCTTTTACGCGTCAGATGCCTGTCTCAAAGGGAAGGAGAGAGCATGCTCGGAATCTCACGCGTCAGAAGCAAGAAGCGCGCGAGAGACAGGCTCATGACAGTCCTGTCACCCCGCGGAAACAGCTTCTACTGGAAAGGATGGCCGCTCTCGAACATCGGATGGCCACCATGGAATCAGAGAATAGCTCACTAAAGGAGAACAACGAGGCTCTGGTTTCCCGCGCCGATGAGCTGGCTCGCAGACTCCATAATAAGTCGTGTCAAGCCAATCGCGCGCGACTATCTGCTGAGAAGAAGGATGGTAAGCGAGGCAAGGCAGCCGCAGCTGAGGATAAGTCAGCCGAAGCTAGCGAGAGCCACGCATATGTGGCAGCAGCTGTCCCCGAAAGCGCATTCCGTGTAACCGGTTCCCAATCCATCCGTCTCCTCGATACTGGCGCATCACAGCACTACGAGGGTAACCTCTCCAACTTCGTCGACGTCCGTCCCTGCCAACCGTTCCGCATCGAGAACGCATCTGGAATCGAGTACGCCACACAGATTGGTACGGTCGCATTTGAATACCACCAAGGCGACGCCGTCAAGACCTTCACTCTCTCCAACACGTACTACCTCAAGTCCTGTAGCACAGAACTCATCTCCCTCACCCGTCTGCGAAAGCACGGACTCGTATCCAGCAATGCCGAAGCTGGGTACGGTGTACTCACAGATATATATTCGACCATTGGCAAGGTCATCCTCCGTGTCCCTGAACGCGACGGCGTTTACCCTAGACCGGTGACCGTCTGTCTATGGAGGCAAGCCTGTCGATAGACAGACCGGTCGATCTGAGTTTGAAATCCGTTGTCAATCCGAGTTACCAAAAAAGGTTATTCATTACAGTGAGTGACGTCACGAACAAATAAGAACAACACAGACCATTCTGGCTCCTGCACCCTCAAAACTCAAGAATAAACTGCGGGGTGAGCACAGAATGACTGTGGCGTACAAATCGCTCAGCGACCGCGCAAAAATCTCTTAATTTGAGTAAATAATGGGGAAGTTGCGAATAACCTTTTTTGGTAACCCGATTGACATGGGAATTCAAACTCAGATCGACCAGCCTGTGTATCGACGGGTTCGCCCTCATACACAGGCTGGATTCGAGCCTACGTTTACCCGCTGACCACCTGGCGCCCGGAGCACGCCAAAGGTGCAGCACTTCATGCGCAGGCGAAATCCGCCCGCAAACCCCTGACACGCAAAGATGCTCACGAGCGACTTGGACACATCGCACACAGCACCATCGAGACGATGGCACGCAATGGCTCAGCGCTCGGCTTTGAAGTCGACCTCAGCACGCCTATTGTGCAGTGCCAGGGATGCATCCAAGCTAAACTGAAGGGTCTTCGCATTTCTAAACGGCATCGCGACCCGCGCTCAAAGGATACGGGCGATTTCGTCTCAGGGGATTTCTGGGGAACAGCGCGCGTCGAGGCCAGAGGAGGTTTTCGATATTACGGAACCTTTCTCGACGACCATTCCGACCTCGCCAGTATTCAGGTGTATAGAGCAGAAATGGATAACTTTTGATTCTCTATCGATTGACACCAACTTGTTTTTGGCGGATCGGAAAAACAGAAGGGGTGTCAGTCGGTAGAGAAAAGAAAGTTATCCATCTTTCATATACCCACCACGGAACGTTTTTTTGAAGGTTTTGGACGCGTTTTTTCAAAGTCGGACCCTCTGAAATGGCGGGGCGAAAATCCATCACTGAAACAGGCGACCGGGGGTTCCAGTCCGTACACGAGGTTACCCTTGCCGTTGTTCTCATCATTATTTGTTCTGATGTTTTGCCTCCTTCCTAAATAGTCCCTCCCTCTCAGATTGTAACTGAAGTGTACGTCGACTGGCCCTGCGAGTCTAAGCATCTTGTTACATCCGTATGCCCTCAATTCAGTGAAAATCTGCCATAATTTCGCGTGTAAGTTGTGACCTGTATTTAGCTGTATTCCGTGCCTGCTCGCCGCCCCGCATCGTCCAGGAGCTGTTGAGAGTGCTTGTGGAGGTCAGGGTGACGGTCATCACCATCCAGAGGCATGGTCCTGTGAATGGCGGCGGACGCGAGCGAAAGGCGGTAAAATGTGCAGGGCCGGCCCGGGGGTTATGGTAGGTGCTCCAATGGAAGTGGGCCAGACGTTTATACGCGTTTTTTCCCATCACGACTTCAAAATCAATCAAACGTCACTAGCTGTCATTAGAATTACAGATTAGGAAGGAGCTCCGCGCCCTCACGACGACTAGCGCTGTGTTGGAATCAAAATCTGGGCTGTGAGAAATGTGAGATTGAAACCACCCCCCTGGTTATTTAAAATGGGCATGTTAATAAGTAACAGGGTTTATAACATGACGTAAACCCACCCAGAATTTTTTTTCCGCCTGATTTTAAGCTGTTTTTCTTGAAATTTGCCTCAGATTCGCCTTCGACGCCCCCTCCGGGCAGAGGAGAGTGATTTTTGACTCAATTCTGAGCATCCCGAGGGCGAAATTAAGCTGCAAAAGTGGTGACCAAGGCACTGCAGGGGCCCCTTCCTAACACATAAATAACAGGTGTTTCTGGACCTCAATTGTGAGAAATGTAATTTACATGTTAATAACAGTGTTATAAAGTACCTGTTATATAACAGGTTGATTCCTACACAGCGCTAAAGACGACATTGCCTTCGATTTGGCGGAGACTGCCTGAGAAGGCATGTCTGTACTGAGGTGCTTATTGAATATGTTACTACAAGTCTTCACCGACAACTACTCAGTTACGTTACTGAATTGACTATGTTACTGCATAAGGAACACAACCAGTACTGGTGACCAGAACCATGTACCGTGTTCCGGGCAACTTGAACTCCATGAATTTCATGAGGTTCACAAGTGAATATTTGAATTTCAAAGAGCCGCCAGGAAGCCAGGAATGTATTTTTTGAGCAGTTTTCACACATATGCATTCATTCGATTTTCAAGTGAAATTCACGCAGTTCATATTGGCCTAATAAGTATAATTGTGTGAATCAGCTACGTGAAGTTACAACCCCATGAATCTGAATTCACTAGATAATCCTGTGAATTGTGGAACGGCTATGGGAAATCAGGGGGTTCTGCAACCACAGTGCACACTATGCAAGAACCGCCTCAAACTTCAGGCTTCCACCAGAGAGTTTATCTGTGGGGTGCGTACAAGGTGCGTAGGTACATCCCACTTCGACCTTATAACTTAACTGGTCACAGTCCGCCTGCCCCTATAATTATTTCGCTTTGATGATGTCCTACTGCTCTCGCTTTCAATAGGCAATTACCGCCATCACCTCGAACTCAACGTCATCGGCGCCGACTTTGACTTAGGCGGCAGTGTTCCACTTAAGGGTTAAACGTTAAGGCTTAATATGGAGAAGCCCTTAATAAGCCCTTAACATGAAGCCTGAGATGTTTTCCATTCACTCGTGGTATGTATGTTCTCGTTTTGCAGGGGAAGATATTTTTGGCAACGGTGGCCATGGCTTCAAATGACGGCGGAGTAGTAACTCCCCTCCTAGAAGCAAGTTACTGGTGAGGCTTTGTATCGCATTATGCAGAAAGTACTTACCCGTCTCGAGAATTAAAGACAGGACGAGGCCCACACAAAGTATAGCTTGCTCGGGGCCCGCATAAAGGGACGATTTGCCGTAGAATTCGACGAGCAGAAAAAGACCCGTCGCACCACTGAGACCGAGGTGGGCCGCATTTACAAAATTTAGACCCTGTATCGGCCGATTCTTCGTTAATTCACGTAGCCTAGAAGGAAAAGGTCGACATGAGCAACAGATCAAATGAGAAAGCATGTTTCAAGCACAGAATTGGTACTATGACGAGTATACAGATGGAGGAGAATACGGCCAAAACGAGGGCGACTTTCAGAGCTGCAGACAGAGAGTCACCTGTGTAGATATTGATGTACGACTGATGGGACAACGCTGGCAACCTACGAAATCGAGCTGCAAACATTATCGATACAATGACCAGCACTGTATTCGCTAGCACACACAGGGCATACATGATTACCGTGGGCGTCGAACTTTGCCGCTTCTTCATTCTTCCAAGAAAGCGACTGAAAAAGAGAAATAATAGGGGAAAATAACTTAGAGGAGGACTTTATTTAAAATACGTCGGCCACCCAGTGCCGGGCCCATCATCCGTTTAGATCCCTATACATATGTTGGACTTGAAGCTTACAACGTAGGCCGGGGGAAGATCAAGAGCTCTTTTCACCCAAAATCTACCGCCAGTCATCAGGAAAACCCCAAATTGACAATTCTCAGTAATTGGTGCCAATTGGCAGCAATTGGTGATAATTGGACGATTATCAAAAATTATCAAATTCCAAAGGTCCGATAATCTTGGCAGTAATTTGTCTACTATTGTCAACCATTATCGACGAATGTTCAATGTTGCCATATCCTGGACAATTGGTACAGTCGTCACTGTCCTAACCCATACCTCTGATAACCCATACTCTGCTGTAACCCATACTTTTTTGGCCCCACCAAGTTGGTTTGCAGTGAAATGGAGGCCATAACCCATAACTCTCTCATACCCCATAATCCATACCTTCTGCGAAGGTCATAACCCATGAAATTTCTATATCGGGCCCTTCAACCGGCATGGTTTGGGATGATTTTACCTTGATTTTGTCAGAGTTGTAAGAAAGGTAAACTTACTTGTCGTCTAGCACGGAACCGCAAACAGTCCCGGCGACAGAGGGATACCGAAGCTATCGAAGCGTGAACGACGCACTGAGGACCCCTGACTTTTCCATAGCTGAACCATGAAATCCACGATTCACTGAATTTTGCAGTGAAATTATGTTCATGGGGTTCCAGATTCACACTGGCATGGCCCAGTCACAGGGTTGGTAGAGGGTCCCTTCAACTACATGAATTTCATATTGGTATGCAATGAATGAAAGTTGGGGATTTTATGCCATTGAACCCGTGTATGAACTCCATGAAATTCACTTGAAGAGTACGTGAGGTCAGAAATTGTAGAAATAGTTGATTTTCCAGCCGGGGATGCACATCTTGAGATTCACTGTCGAATTCCATTATTTTCATGGGGCTAAAGGTGCCTCGACCAAGGTACATCATTCAGGTCACCAGTACTGCATGCGCAGAACCTACTTTAAGATTCTCATTGCTGCAAAGCATTGCATAAACTTAGTACCATAAATAAAAATACAAGTGTTAGCGTGTTTACATAAATTAGAGTAAGTAGTCAATGTAATATATGAGGATGCTAACTGTATAGAAGGTTGGTACTCGGGCCAAGCAAGAAGATTTTTAAGTATTTTGCCTCGATTTTCATACACTCTTGGAGTGAAATTCATGTGCTTTGGGAGGGAATCTGAGCATAGTGAAACTTAATTCACTTAAATCCTGGATGGTATCCACTGCAAAACTATGTGAAAAAACATGATGGAATGTTCCACTCACATAGTCGGACCCAGTGAAAATTTCTAGGTGAAATTCACAAGCTCTCAGTGGAATTCATGGCATTTTCCTGTGACTTTCCCTACAAGATTGGATGGAAGAACTAAGGGAAAGTCAGGGGGTTCTACGACCACAGTGGACGGCGAGAGAAGGGAAGGCCGTTGAGTGTCGGACACCGAGATTGTCTTCCGGGAGGGGTGGGTGAAGGAGAGGGAGATGGTGGAGAAGACCATGTCTAGTACTTGATCAACAACGAACGGATAGGGTGGGAGGCGTGAATGACTTGCCAGAGTGTCAGTGCCCATGGGTGCGACATGGTGGTGGGCGAGAACGAGAGCGGCGATGAGAAAGGGGGGAATGCGCTGCAAGGCCGAGAAAGACATGAGTAAGGGAAGAGCTGGAACTCACCAGTCATCCAGCCCTGCGGTACGACGAGGGCGAGCAGACTCAGTATCTAGGAAGCACCAACGAAGATGCCGAAAGCTTGAGGTTGAGAGAAAGATTGAGGAGAAGGATCCACATCTTGAGAGACGTAGCCAGACGCGGGCGAGGTGGAAATGGGAGGAAGAGGGGGGATGGTGGTGGTTCGGGATAAAGAAAGGTTGGGGAAGTGACGGGAATGGGCAACCCCGCCATTCCAAGGGTGATGGCAAATCGGTCGCCAGACCGATTAAAGCCGATGGCCACGGCCAGTAAAACCCTCGGCAATCTTAGGCTATTTCCGGCGAAATAAAGGAAATACAGCCGTTTTGGAAACAATATACGGGTTTTGATCGAATGGTGCTCCTTCGTTTTTGCTTACCTTTGTTGTACTTCCCATCACCAGCTCCACTTCGGCCGAATTTAAGTTTTGCTTCCGCCACCCAGAGAACACCAGGAAAAAACAGGAACTTAACAGAACTTAGGATTAAGACTCAGCTGCCATTTGCCCAAAGCTCGACACGGCCATGACTTGCGAGCAAGGGCCGAAACAAGGGACCAGCGGCACTTGATGTGGTACGGCAGCGCCAGTGCAGCGCCCCACCAAGTGGTGCTCCCGGCTTTGCCGATGACAGAATCGTCAACAAACGTAAGCACAAACGAAGGAGCACCACTTGATCAAAACCCGTATATTGTTTCCAAAACGGCTGTAAAGCCCTCGAAATGACCGATTTTTCAAACTCAGCTTCAGAGAATTGGTCAGACCAGTCCACCTCGCCCCAATTACGAGGATCGGGTCCTTTACCCGGCCCGTCGCCTCGAGAGATTTCGCTTTCAGAAGGCGAAGCTGAGCGGAACAGGTGCGGGGGTGGATTGCGCCTGAGCATTCTGGGCCTCCTCAGCCTTTAGCACATTATCACGCCGGAAACTCTCCGACTCCCGAGTCCCTTTTATATTCATCACCCAGCTTCTCAACCTCCTACTCATACCATACACACACCTCATACAATGCCAGCCATGCTCCTCAGCACAGCCATCAATTTCCTGATTCGGAAGAGTCACCACTTTCGTAGTTTGCCCTTCGTTTTTGGCATTGTATCTACCCAGGTTGCGATTCTGCGAGCCTCTTTTGCTTTGAATACCACGGTGCGAGTCGTAGTGTACCAAAAACATTTAATTTATGATGAAATTCGGCCAAAAAACAATTTGTAACCCCAATCGATAGAGAATCCAAAATAACCCATCTTTCATTAGGACACTTTGGAACGAGTTTCTAGAGGTTTTCGACGCGTTTTTTCTAAGTCGGAGCTCTGAAATGGCGGGGCGAAAATCCATCTGCCAAACCGGCGTCATGCGGGCTCAGCCGGTTAGGGCCTGATCGGGTGCCCGTAAATGTGCCATAAATTACGCATCAGACATAAAGTCACCGGTGACATAGTGTGACTGACTGTGACGAACCGTGTCTCCGCCTTCTCGACGCGTCGTCGCGTCTATTCTTCGACTTCTTTCGGCTGATTCACCATGCCTATCAATGCTGTTGTTCTCTCTCGTCCACGCAAGCGCTTGACTACACTATCTCACCTGCAGCGGCGCCGTACTGCAACACATATTGCTCTCATTGCTGTCGCCTTCTTCGCATCGGATCTACTTGCCAGCAGTGTCCCGAGACCGTTAAACACTTCTATCCTCACTGGACAGCTCTGGCTAGATGAAATTCTGCTAGGGAACCCCACCCCTTGTCATGATCAGATAGGAATGTCTGCTCTTGAGTTCTCACTCCTCTGGGCTGAACTGGCGGCAATGGGAGAACTGGAGAATAGTCGGTTTATGTCGGCAGAGGAGAAGCTTGCTATCTTTGTATACTTTATGGTTCATGGAAGCAGCCAGCGCGAACTCCAGGAGAGGTTTCAGCATTCTGGAGATACAATAAGTCGGTGTGTACCTTGCAAATCTTCTCTGTTTTGTGGCTGTCTGAGAGTTCCCATAGCTACATCAACGACCTCCTCATCACATTCACCTCCGATTTCTACGACAAATATGTCCCTGATCCTGTTGACGAAACCCCCGAGGAAATCAGAGACGACGATCGCTTCTTTCCATACTTCAAATACGCCCGTGGCTCTGCTGACGGCGTTCATTTCGATTTCTGGGCGCTGCTTGCAGATATAACCCGCTACCGCGACCGGCACGGCAAAGTTTCCCAAAATACTCTGGCGGCCTGCGATCAAAAGAAACGCTTTCTGTATGTTATGCCTGGGTTTGAGGGTACAGCTGCCGACGGACTGTTGTTTGATCATGCACGACGCAACGGATTTTCCCTCCCTCACGGACGCTATTTTCTGGCTGATGCGGGCTTCCCTAACTGCGATATGCTCATGACTCCTTACCGCGGTGTACGCTATCATCTCAAAGAATGGAAGGAGGGGGATCAGCAGTGAGTCCTTCCAAGATGAATCAGCGTGGTTTATTCAATGAGCACGTTTCAAGGCCACGAACCCGTCAAGAGCTTTTCAACTTGCGGCATGCACAGCTGCGACAGGTGATTGAATGTGTCTTCGGTATTTTGAAGAGGCGTTTCAAGGTTCTCAAATCTTGCCCGGAGTTCGGGTACGAGCAGCAGGCGCTCATCGTCGGTGCAGCCGCTGCGCTTCATAATTTTATCTCCGTTCATGCACCCATCAACAATCTCCCAGATGACGAACAGTACGACGTAGATGGGGATGCATTCTTTGCTGGGGGGGCTGATGTGGATCCGAACAATGCGTATGCAATCACGAATGCAGAGAGGACTCGAGCCGATGAACGTCGTGATAGAATTTCTTCCGCCATGTGGAGGGATTACATTGTGGATCGGCCAGAATTGCAGTAAATATGTTTGTATTTTGGTTGGAGCTACAAAATGGATTGCGGAATGTACAAAAATGTGTTGGTTTCTATTGTGATACGAAGTACAGTGACATGCAATAAAGGGAAGCGAAACAATGTGAAAGCGAAGCTACAGAAAAAATTGAGATCAAACAATGCAAGGTGCGTTGAGCCGCACCTAGAGATTCAACAACCCGGCATCCTCCAGGATGCCTTCAATGATGCCAATACGACGAGAACGATCTTCTTCCAAAATAAACACACGAGCAAGGGCAGCGTCGCCACACAACTGTTTCGAAACAGCACGATAGAGTCGTCCGCGGGGGTCGTCAGGGAGAAGCGTCTTGTCCTTGAGAATCTCGACAACTTGATCAACGTGACGAAGGTCTTCGGATGTAATGATTGGTTGTCCAACCGCAGCCGAAAGATTGTCGATAGAACGTGCGATTTGACTGCCAGCCTCAGCGTTGCGACGGGCGTTTCCAGAGCTTGTGCGCCCGCGCTTGGAAGGGCGCTTGCCCGAGGCCTTGCTGTTTTCAGAGTCGGTGGTTTCGTCCTCACTGGGGGCACGTTCACGGCGTTTCGATCCTTTGCGCGGGATCTGTATGGCATCAGAAAAGAGACGCATATGAGCGGCAATGGCTTACCGCAGCCAACTCATCATCAAATTCACCAGGTGGTTTGGACGCGGGAGCGGGAGCAGCAGGAGGACCGGGAGCGGAAGCGGGAGCGGCAGGACTGGGAGGAGTGCGTGGGGAATGGGGAGAATTGGGTGGAGGGTTGTCAACTGAACCGAGATTAGTGTCGACATCATCCAGAGGGGTGCGCAAGGCGCTGGAAGAGGGAGTAGAAGCGGCGGGAGTCCCAGAAGCAGCAGTTGTCGCAGTCAGAACCTTCTTCTTCTTTGGTTTGCGTTTGCCGAGCATCGTAACATTCCTTCCCGTTGCCTTGTTGACTGCGCCAGAAAAGAGCTCGTCGAGCTCGGTCCAGTAGGGGCAGGATGTTGTGAAGCACGCCTCGTATTTGCTGCCACGAACCTGTAGTTGTAGATGAGATAATGAAGGTCAAAAGACCGTCGGACACGCACCCGTATGAAATCCTCCACATACTCGTCCGTATTTGTCGCGTACTTCAACTCATCATCCCACCCACTACCTGAGAACCCTTTGACGAAAATGTACAGCTCATACTTTGTCTTCAGCTACAATGTCGCGGATGTTATCGACACCTGCGGATGAAGAGACACAAGTACGCACATTTGAAAGCTTGTTTTGACACTTCCCCGCGTCTTTCTTGGGATCTGCGCTGGGGTTGGCAGTAGCGACAGCGGTCACAGCGAGGGTCCAGCCTTGAGGTCGGAAGCCATTCCCACTCATGTATTTCGCCTTCTTTGCGTCGTCCAAGCCGGTGAAAAGAGCCTTGACTTCAGCATCATTCCAGATGGCATTTTTACGAGCAACAGGGGTGTCGTCGGTGTCGAGAGACATGTGGAAGGGACCAAGATAGAGATAGTATCTGTAGGAGACCGATAGTACGAGTAGAACGATAGAGGGAGAGGCAAGAAGAGTCGTGACAAATGACGTGACAAATTACGGGCCTCGGAATTATTTATGGGAAATTTACGGGCACCCGATCAGGCCCTTAGTGTCTGCAAGGGGAATTTAAACTGCGGGGATCAGTCACGCTGTCACAGTGACAAAATCTTCCCATCACCATTGGCAACCAAACAACGACCACAAACAATGCACAAACCATCGCCCCATGTCAAAAAAAATACAAAATAAATTGGCACCGCGCAGCGGGCGTCCGCGGCGAGCGGCAGCACCACGCAGTGGGCCCGGCGGCGAGCGATAAGCACCACGCAGTGGATCCCCGCAGCGAGCGGCAAGACACATGAGTTGATCGGTGGTCAAGATCCAGAGATCTGACACCTTTTGGATGAAGCCGTGATATAGCTGTTATTGTGCCTTCTGCACATTTCAGATTCTGTTACTAGTGGGTTGTCATGGTCCGAATCAAGAGGAGATGACGACGTGACTGTGTACTACGACACTGCTATTGGTTAAAAACTGATCTGCCCGGAACTGTTCACTGGCAGTCTGGCCCAGATATTGATCATGTGCTGGTTCAAACCCAGCACCGTCCGCAACGCCTTCAACTCGGGACAGTTACTCCCTGGACAAACGTGGCGGGCAGCGGTGACAAGGTCGATCAGGACCGGCTTTCCTGTGGCGGTCCATATCACATTGTGAATGGTAGTATTAGCAGGGTCCAGGATGTCATTATGTAGCCAGCCTGCATCGTGCATCGTCATTACCACCTTGTAAAGGGAGCCCCTGACAGACTTGTAAGAATGAATCCCCTGTGCTACCCTGAAACCATACCGCTGAGCCTTTGTCAACATTGTCCCCTGGGTATGATCTTGTAAAAGAGCGGTTATCAGAAAAGCCGTTCTGGAGGTGACCGCCACTCCATAACAGTGCGGTATATATGGACTCATGACCTTGACCAGAGCTGCGTAGCACGCATATTCCTGTAGCAGGCCTTGGTAATTGTCTGAAACCTTAATCGCAATTTCTGATATCCTAATGCCTTGTTTCATCAACAGGCCTGCGCGGACGGCCCCATCCGCCCCTCTAGCCAAAGGACGAAGGATGTGGACAGAGTATCCCTCCGCATTGGCAAGTTCCCCCTGCCAGCGGCCTGTAACTCTGACGCGGTCTACAACAAGGACGGTGGGGTGTGCCTCCGAGCTAACGCACAGCATGTCGCTGCTCCCACAGGACCTGTTAGGCGAGAAGGTGGTATCCTTTGCGTCGTCTGAGTCACTGTGCGGTGCAGAATGCCAATCTCGACCAGTTGCAGCGAAGGTCTCAGGCCCGGGAGGAATCTGATCTGGAAACGAAGGGGAACCGATTTGAGCAAGGCGTTGAAATATAGCCGACAGCCAAGGTCGGGGAGACCTGGACATGGCAGCCTTCAATACGACTGCGAGAACAAGCAGCGGAATTCCGTCTTGAGAGAGTGGAGGATCCGGACCAAAAATTGCTTCAACAAGCTCGGGAGTGTGAGGTCGAACCTCATCGCCAAAATCACGTCTGTTAGATATGGGTGACCAAAAGAAATGGTCACCTCTGCGCCACCCAACGCACACCACCGTGATAGCGGCGAAGACTACCCAGTCGGTATCATACGCTGCAGCATATAACGCACCCTTGCGGGTTTTAGTATGGGAGATTAGAAAGCCGTCGACGCCGACGCACCTTGTTCACAATGACCCACCAGTTTGGCTGATGTGCTGGTACATCGCCTTCAGCATCTGCTACCTCCACTCTAACAATGCCGAGAGCTGACCCTCGTCTGGAGAGCTCCCTGACAGCAGCTGGCAAACGGCTCCAGCGCTTGTCTTCCCAGACTTCCAAGAAACCAGGGACCCCTTCTATTTTGAGTGAATTGTCCACAACAAAGTCGTCAAAATCTGGTGACGGCCGTTTGACCCTGTATTTCGAAATTGGCAGGTTGGGAGGAGGGAGAAGGGTTGAATGCTTCAGTTTCAATAGCCTCGAATGCGTCCATGGCAAACTCGAGCAAAGTCTCGGTTGCGGAGTTCGATCCTGACTCTAGATCGCCGAATACTCGCTTGGATCGGGAACCGAAAAGTTTGGCCCATCGAGTGTTCAACTGTTGCATAAGGTTTTCTAGAGTGGCTTGCAGCTCAGGATGCTGCGCAAGATGGGAATCGAGATCGCCTTCGAGGGCAGCAGTGAGTTGGTTGCACAGGTCTGGCGCGACAGACCAATGCGTGGCCATGTTCATGTTGAGGACGCTCAACCATTGAGCGCTGATTCCAGTAAATCCTGTTGTCAGTGAAAGCGGAAGGTGTGGATCGGCGATGGGGGGCAAGAGCCTTAAACACAAAACAGTCATAGTCATGGAAATTTGAAAGAGACACGTCAGAAGATCACGTGCTTTTTGTATTTTGCCAAAAGCGCCAGCCAAGGGGGAGCCAAATTCGGGGTTTTTCGAAACAGGGTCTTCGTTGGTGCTATTTTGCTCGCTGAGAACGAATATGAAGTCACCTAAGCGCTAGGCCGAGCTCTCGTTGAGCTTGAGGTCAAAAGATTATTATTCCTATATCGGGACTGATTTATCCTATACTTGAAAAGAGGGCCAGGCCATCAGTCGCGTGACTTTTGACAGAAAATCACGGGGTTTTGTCAACATCCTACAACACAACCGGCTGTCGAGATGTTGAAACTCACACGCGGTCCCCGGCGCCGCGCGCCGGCGAGTGCAGCGAGCGGCAGTGCGGCGCCGCGGGCAAGGAATCCAGCAAAAAAAATCCAGGCGGGGTTTGGGGCGGAGCCCCGACAAGCTGTGTACCCCCCGTAGGTAGGGACGCGAGCGCAGCGAGCCGGCCCTGCCGAAGGCGGGGTGCTTAAGCTTGTTATTATCTATATTAATCGAGGGTTGAAAAATCGGTCATTCCGAGGCTTTGCTGGGTGCCGAAATCGCGTTTTCCCGGCCGAGGGATTTCCCCTTGGGGAAGGGGAAAACAATGACCCCTGGACCGTTTTATCATCCTCGGAATGGAGAAGTTCCCAACGACGTGGCGGGAGGGGCAACGGCAGAAGCATAAGATTTCGGTGGTGCCCAGATGTAGGATTAGGATATGCGGGTGTAGATGAGATGGAGTCGAGTTTGGAAGAAAGTGTGTCAAGTTTGGTAGCAATGGATGAGATGCTGGCAATGGTGTCGGATTAGATGTCGGTTCGGAGTAAAAGGGTCGCTACAAGACTGCGAATGTTTTTCAGGTCTGCTAAGGGGACGGAACATGTTTTGGCAGAGGAGGACTTGGGTAGTGAGATGCTATGGATGGCTTAAATCCCCTTGGCCTCCCCCACCTCTGACATATGACGTAACAAATTTCCTTTTTTGGTCAACTGATCCGAAAGTGATTCTGGCGATGAATGGTGAACGACCTATCGGCTTCGGACAGACACGACGCAATCTTATAAAGAGGGAGATGTTTTTTGGATGTAGAATGTATCCTAAGTGCTGTAGCGAGTTCTGTATGAAAATGGCTGTTCTCAAGATTTGCCTGCCACTGTGCAGAGGGAAGGTTTTGAAATTCATATGCATGATGTTGTTCAGGACCTTGTGTCAGGTATTTCGTCGTCATTTGTGTTGAATTTCATGATCTTTCGTCGGATTTCATGACGAAACGTTACGATCCGGGGTCCTGAAATTCCTAACGACTGGGGGCCCGTTCCTAACGTTTTTTCATGACATTTTGTCATGATCTTCGCAATGATTCGTTAGAAAGTACCACCGAAGTGCTAGCCAGCTATCCCCTTACTCCTTACAAGATACGCCTCCGCTTCGCTCCGGCACCCGCGGGGCATGGACATTGAACATAAATGGCGGACTCACTTGAGTTCTACGTCGCGCTGCTCCCTGTATGTTAGTTTGACGTCAATATCGACAACAACATTAGTGGAAGAATTCGAATACGGACTGCACGAGCTGCACTTCGCTCCGATGGACTCGGAATACACTACTCAAATCTGAACCCGAAAAGCGAGCTGCCAATCGATTTTTCTTTTTCAGCGACGTACCTCAGAAGCCACGACAGCTTTGATTCAGCTCAAGGATCTAGTAATGAAGAGTCAGAAGTCTCCCAGTATCTCTGTATCCAAATACTTGACTTGACTTGACTTGAGTTCTATTTAGTGCTGGCCATAAATACGATACGAAAAAATATATTTTGAATATATTCAAATAAATATGAATACGATACGGTGCTCGAGCCCTTCACTTAGTATATATGAATACGGGTGAGTGTGATGGATATCACGTAATTTTCTCATAATCTAGAAATGCTGTAACGGGTCATTAGTGTAATGGTAACACGCCGGAGATGCTGAGTTCAAATCCAGCCTGATCCAAAGGTTTATGGTTCAACCCTGCCTTTGCGCACATTTTTTACGCTTTGTCCATCTTTATTGAGAATCACATGAAAGGTTGCCAGTAACCACCCTGGGTAAATTCCTTGAACCAAACCTATACGGGAATCGCCGGGAAAGACTCCCGTAAGACGTGAACCTGCAGTTTGGCTAGTGATCCTTAACATTGGTGGATCAGGCAGTGATTGATCCGCGTCGTTCCAGCACTTCGATTGTCAATTTGTGGTCTGAAAAGAACAGCCTTCAACGAGTTGCGAGGTAGAAAATGAAACTCCAAACATTGGTGACTGAGACGAGGCAGTTTGCCGACGACCAAATCCCATTTGAGATCTTCCACGCGAGGGATTTCTTCTAGTACCGCGACTCCCAAAGGTGGCTGCATGATCTGTGCTATCCCCTGAAATTGGATGAGTCGAAGAAAGAAAGCTCAACAGGATAAAGTCACCTGTGGCTGTAGGTGCAGTAGCAAATTGGCCAGAAGGACCCGGGGTACGATCTTGTCGACTTGTCATAGCTGGCTTGGGGATGTACGCTCTGAGTCGTCTGCATTATATATGGGATGACATAAAAATATCCTCGGTGGAGGATCTCACCAGCAGAGGAGAATACCGCCGGATGAGTTGATTGTTCACTGCATTGTGAGAGATATAGTCGAACCTTAGAAGAGAACACACAATTTACACATTCAAGAGAACCGGCAGTGTCACACCACAATGAATTTCATGCCGGTCAGCCATTGGGCGGCTTTGAATTGTGTTGTGTTGCACTTAGTTGGATACAGTTTTCTGACAATAGAAAGCCCGAGTACCGAAACTTGGAAGGCCCCACTCATGATCACACAGGCGCGTCATAAATTCCATAGTATAACATCGGAGAAGCAACGGATAAGCCTTGCAATCCGCCCATTCAACTAGCCGAAGCCGCCGAGGGCACACAGTGGTGATATGTTGGAGCAATAAGGTCATATAGCCTAGAGGTAGACACCAAAGATGGCGAGGTGCAAGCTAGGGACCTCCAGAAAGCTCGACAAGGCGCAGCTAGCACACCTTCACGATGTCGATGGTGAGAAGTGCGTACGCGTCATCGTGGGACTCGCCGGCACGTGGCGAGACGGTCTGGACTCGGCTAATCGGGGCCGATGGCTAGCCGACGGCGAGGCGCCTAGAAAAATGCAAACGTACCCGCCGTTTGAACGCAGAGCTAGCAGTAGGATAATTTTAAGACGATTGGACTTTGGCGATGCTGAAGAGGACTGCGGGAATGTTGATGACTGAATTTGCGAGTTGTGTGTTGGTTGTGCAAGCTCAAGACCTGAAGAAATTCATGAACACAATTGTCTGCATACAGTACCTCGCAAATTTGAAGACTACTTATGGTTTGACATCTGTTTTATGCATGAAGCGGTAAACTGGATGCAGGCATCGAGATTAGAAGACACTGCCAGAGCGTTCCATCAACGGAATCAGCACTACATCACTCTGGATCAGGCGGTCTTGTGCTGGTCCCTGCTGGATCACAGACCATCAGTGATATCAGTTTCGGGACATGTTCTCATCACTAGTCTGTTGGTGACCGCGGGGGTGTGACAGCTGCTCGACCTATGCCGGCATGTGCGGAGTTTGAATCTTACTCCCACACCCTTTGATCCTCTTCTTCCATCATCCTGGCGCTCTTCTCTGCTTCTGAGACTCGGTTTGAGCCACTATGGCGCCGCAAATTCGCTGGAAGAGCACCCAGGGACGTGATACCGTCGCACAAATCGTCAAAAAGCTCGTACCGCGGTGGAAAAACGGCCTACACGCGTGGCAGCTTGATCTAGTTGGGCGCATCCTCGACGGCGAAGATCTTCTCTGTTGTATAGCTACCGGCGCCGGCAAGTCAGCTCTCTTCTCAGTCCCCATCATTGTTCTACGTGAACTGGCCCGAAATCCCGGCAACTATCCCAATCTTCCCGTGCGCACCACGTTTCCGGTTGGGCTAGTGATTACACCAACGAAGGGTCTTGCTGCGAATATCGTGAGACTCTACTCAATGCTTGGGTTTTTATCAACCTGTCTAGGTCTCTGAACTCGCCAACCTCGACGTACCTGCATTTCCGTACTGTCAAGATACAATTTCCAAAGCACGTATCAACGGACGCGATCTTGTGAAAGAAATCCAGGAGTGCAAAACTTGGAATATTATCTGTCTTGACCCGGAGCACCTCCGCGACAAAGCCTGGCGCGAAATCACCGGTTCCAGCACCTTTTCTGCGAATGTCGTATACGGTTGCGTTGACGAAGCTCATCTGATCAACGAATGGGGCACAGACTTTCGCCCCTTATTCAAGCATATTGGCGCGCTCTTCCGTGGACGACTTCCTTCCCACATCTCCGTCTTTGCTATGTCTGCTACGATACAACCCGGCGCCCCTATGAAGTCTATTACCGACAGTCTCGGCATGTTCGATGGCGCGTTCCATCTCTATCGGTCCTCGAATGAGCGCCCCAACACCCAATTCATCATGGAACCTCTCGAAAACGGCATCGGCGGCAGAATCTTCCCCCAACTCCTCGTCATTCTTAATTCTGGACGCAAGACTGTGATTCATTGCCGAACAATCGACGACGTCCTTCGTGTTCTTCTGTACCTCTGGAAATGTCTTCCACCTGGACCCCATCGCCTTCGTCGACTACAGATGTATCACTCGCTTCGGTCGTACGAGGATAACGAAGCTATTCTACGCTGGCTCGATGAAGATCCTGAGTGCCAAGTCGTCATCGCAACAATCGCGTTCGCCAACGGTCTCAATATTCGTGCTCTTCTGGACAGCATAACTCTCGGCTTCCCGGAGAACATTGATCAGCTTTGGCAGGAAGCCGGCCGTGTAGGGAGAAGTCCGGAAACCATGTCTCGTGCGATGGTATTATACCAACCGCGCTCGCTCGCTGCAGCTGAGAAACAACTCGCCGGTCTGTCGCCTTTTATATCTCTATTTTTTTCCGTTTCAGCTGTTCAGCGCACAATTCTGACTCCTACAATCCAGGTCCGTCGCCTGCTAACGGGAATAAAGGCAAAACTGCTGAGGGCACGAAGCCCATGGAGCACGCTAAGGCTCTCGTTCTCGCGGAGAAAACCTGCTACATTGCGGCGATCAATCGTATCTACAAGAATCCACCGCTCGAACTTACCACTCTCGACTGCATTGCCGCCGAACGACGTCTCCCATGCTCTCTCTGTGCTGCTCGCAACAACATCGAGCTTGACTTCCCCACTCCCCCGTTGCCTCGTGGTACGAAGCTTCCGCCTTTCACTGCCCCACCGACCGAGGAGTCCTTGATTGAGAAAAAATTTCGGCTGACGAAGAAAGAGCGTGAGGAATGCGAGCCGAAACTCATTGAGTTTGGTCAGATGGTTTACCGCGGAGAGCATAGAGCTAGAGAACATCGGCACCGCCCCAGATCATCGTATTTTCCGGATTCAATCGTCTCCTCCATGCTGAATAATCTTCTGGTCATAGAGTCTTTCACCGACTTAGAGCCGTTCAGTCGATCCTGGGCATTTGCAGGGCAATATCGGGTTCGACTCTACTCTCTGCTTCAGGAATTACGTGCAACCATCTTGGATCAACGCGAGCAAGCGAAAGTTGACAAGGCTGCAAAAGCAAAGGCGACACGTCAGTCAAAGAAAGCCGCAGCTCAACCCGACTCGGATTCCGGGATGGACGTCGACAACGATGCTCCTGACGATACCGACTCCGACGCCGACCGTCGGTCTTCTCCCATTCCGCCTCCCCCGAAGCGCACCAAATCAGCATTGAAAGAGACTACGAACACACCGAGCGGGAAACCCAAGAAGGCAGCCGGACCCAAAGCAGCAAACGCAGATGCAAATCTTGTTGGCAAAATCACAAGTACTTTTGCAGCTCCGTACCGCACATCTGGGCGCGATCGCGCCGCACGTCGTGGAAACCGTTAACCATCACATTTGTTTTCAGACTTGCTATCACCCTTTGTACGTTTCTACTCTTCGCCTTCACTTTCCGACTCGTATTGATCGCTTTCAGGCTCTTCATCCTCAGAATCGCTATCTCCATCTCCTCCGTTGTCAACTGCTTTCCCTAGCATCACCGCAAATTCGTCTTCTTCGTACCACTCATCCGACATCTTCCCCGTTTTCGAGTCAATTACTACCGTCAAGTCCGAACCGCTTTCCAAAGGTTGGTCGCTGTTGTCTTCTTCATCAGACTCGTCATCAGCATCGTCTGCGTCTCCAGGAGACTCAGGAATTGAGGTGTCGGAGGAGAGAGTTGGGGAGGGGTCGTTGTTTAATGCCGATTCGGGGTTGTTTGTCGCAGGAACCGGTGAGTTTGATTTTGGTGGAGAGGGGAAAGGGTCACTGAGTTCGCTACGTCGCATCGCTGTATAGGCCCCACTCCGGATGACCTCCATATCACACAGCATCTCCGCATACTCACCCGTACGTTCCAGATACTCTTTCAACTTCTTCTCCCCATCTAACCGTTGGTAGCCTCGGTCGAAACGATTCACAGCTGCATGTCCCATGCTACGTCCCGACCTGAATGTATGCAATTCTTCATCCCTGTATAGTTTCAATAATATTTTCGTTTCATTGCGAAGATGCGGGGATGTGTGAGACTTGCCACGACGTTTCAAATCAAACGCCGATTCGATGTCTTCCTTCATCTTGAGGAAATGAAGCACGTTCGGGGAGATGGTCTTGCGATAAAAGGTGTCGTCAAATTCGCCTCCGCAGCGCCCTGAGAAACCCTGGAGCCATTTGTTGTTCCACTCCTGAACAACATCGCCCTCCACACCATGCCCATCTTCGCCACGAAGATTCAAGATGAAGTTGTTCAGTATCGCCTCTTTGAGATCGGGAGAGCATTCAAACTCAAGGAGGGTGTAGAGATCGAGGAGGTAAGCCATGTAGTTTTGATTCGACGTCCCGCCGAACGTGAAAATATAGATCTAGATCTATGTTGAAAATCCCGTGCACAATAGACCTCGGACTCATACCTTCAAGATTTCCAGGACTCTGCCAATGTCGCCCTCCGGTATCGCATAGTTCAACTCGGTCCACCAAGAAAATTCCATCAAGAACAGAACTGCGTTGCTGAGAACACGATCACCGTCGAAGTCGGGAGATTCGACGTGTATAGTTGGACCTTTAACCTTTTTGCCTTTGCGTCCACGCGTCTGCGGCGGTGAAGTAGTTGACGGTTCTGGCTCAGGGTCAGATCCGGAGTTGCGCTCGATCCGACCTGCATCCTCCTCAACTGCAGGCATATCAACATCTACGTTTGCGGGAAAAGAAGGCACTTCTGAAGTGAACACAGGTGACCATGGAGAACCGACAGGAAATTTGGTCTCTGTGCTCGCAGCATCCTGATCGGCTTTGTCGAGAGATTGTTGATACGCTCCTTGACAGGCATATCTTTCACGAAGGATGCTTGCCTGCTCGAGAAGGTCATCAAAGCTCGGTAGGGCATCATGCTTCACAAGTTCCTCGAAGTGACTTAACAGCTCGTCGTCACATCCCAGGATAAGACTGTTGAATCCTCGAAATCAGTTCACTTAGCGTAGTCAGTTCAAGGACTCACCGCCAACAATCCAACACACGAGCCTGATAAATCATCGTCATGCTACGGCTGGTGGGATAGAAGTCACATTTCTTCAGATCGGTAGGCCGTTTCATGTTTGTCGCGTTTGAGCTACGAGATAGGGAAGAGGGATCCTTGGCAGCCGCAGGCCCGTAATGATTTGAGGCGCAGGAGTTGAGGTCGGTAGCCTTTGTGTGCCAGAGCTCCGGAGTGGTGATAACATTGCGAAAGGAGCTGTAGATGTCGGGGGTTGTTGCTAGAATTCGCTTGAGACGTGTGACTGTCGCATGCGACGCCCCATCGCCGCGAACCCAGGAGAGAATGTTGTCGCATTTTTTCGGATCGACACCCATCTGCTTGTCGAAGTCCAAGAGCGCGTTATACATCCCTTTGTTTTCCACTTCGCGTTCGGTGTTAGTGCCTAAGGGCTGGAGTACAGATTTGTGGACTGGAATCCTGTGCTTTGCGAGCATGGTTCGGAAGCGAGCTGAAACAACGGAAGAATAGTGGTTGAGAAGGGGAATGAACTCAACGAGGATTCGAACGAAGTGGAGCTCGAGGATTTGGTCATTATGAGCCCAGTCGATGCTCTTGTAAAGACTTTCGGTCGTCATTTTCTGGCGGTCTTGAGCGATGACCCGAGCGATATGATCGTCCGCTCTGAAGGCGCCGGGTTTGCAGTTTTCGAGATGGAGAATTGTGCATGCTGTTCCGACCTTTAGTTCACTTTCCTTCCCCAGCCCATGCTCGTACACGCGCACGTAGCGCTGGATGTTGTCAATTATCTTGGCTTCATCTGCATCCACTCGCTCCATTGCATCTCCAACGCTCGCATGCAGTGTGTTCATGTCGGAATCCGTTAATGAGTTAAGGGCGGCACGAGCTGTTGGATCTGAAACAGCATAACCCAGGCGGCTGAAGACGCGCTTGATATCGACGTGAGCTTGGGTCGAGAATAACCAGATGCCGAGCGGTAGCGCAAGATCTCCGCTAGCATACTGATTGCGGCTGACAAGGAAGGAGCTTATTGCCCCAACCTGAATCTGTGACGGTCGTTTTTAGTGGAAGAACTTGTAAAGTAAAATAGCGACGTACCACCGGATGAGGACGATTCTTTTTGACAACAACCTTTCCGTCCTTTCTCGAACCAGCAAAGCATTCGGTCAGATACCAAACAAATTCATCCTCATCTTTATACTGTTGAGCAAGTTCCTCCATCGAGAAACTCACGTCCTCCCACTCGACTACCTCCGTTCTCGGCGTCCTTCCATTGGTTGTAGCACGCAGATGGCGTCGAGCTCTTTTATCGGAGTTGCCTTTGTGTGCCAGTTTGCCGACTCTGTAATATGCATGATTGCCAACAAGTCGCGTTGCCCATGAAGACAGGCAAGGTCGTGCGCAGTAAATCTGCGTGAGGGGCTTGTGGGGAGAGAACTTCAATGCGGCGTCGGCAGAAGTGGGTTTGGCGCGACTTTTCGGATGGTCGTAAAGGAGGGTGATCAAGTCCGCCATTTTGAACTTGCTGCGGCCTTGTAAAAAGCTAGCTACGACGTGCCGATGACGCTTCGTTCGCGGATCGGGGACTCCGCGAGTGCGATGATAGAAAAGGATGGTAAAGAATTCACCCAGACTGTCGAAGCCATACTGTCGCAGAACGTCATCCATTTTGGTCCAGGGTGTACGTGGGGCAGCACGATGTTGAATTTGGGAGGGTAAAGATAGACCCGAAAGTACTGCAGATGTCGTAGACGCAGAGGGTGCACTCTGAGTCCGAATGGAATCCAAGGAAGCTACTGTTCGGAGTGTTGGAATCTTCTTGTATGAGCGAACAGGTTTTATAGGCGGTTCTGAAGTGTTTTCGGCCATGCTGTATGCGCAGATGAAGTTTCAAAGTCGTTTGACGCGTCGTCTGAGGGCAAAGAGGATGAGAGCGGAAGCGAAGACGCGAGAAGACGCGTCAGAGCTGCCACTAATGAGTGTGGGAATATTTTCAAACTCCGCCAATTACGGCAAACCCTGGGCAACAAACCGGGCATCAATGTCTTCAACAGACTACAACAACCGCAGGTACGAGGACATATGTTGTAGCGTCTGTCTACGAGAGACTATCTCATCACGGCACATGCTGATTTACGATACCCATCAACGCTCCAGCACAGCCTCATCACCATTTGGTGTCGGCTCTGACAAAAGGGGGAGCAAGCTCCCCCAATCAGATTCACAACTTCTTTTGTAACGTACAATTTGCCCCCTATGGCGGATCATGGGAGTCGAGCCCGGGTCGACGGCATGATTTATGTACTGCTGGCAGACGGAGCAAAGGACGTGACGAGTGCCGAGTTTGGCATCACCAGTTTCAAGAATAGTCGGTTGATTCTCATTCGTGGGGGGGACGAGGCAGAGGACGATGAGAGTGAGGAGCGGATGTCGTTGACCAAGAAGTATTTTCATTGTGATTGACGAGGGGGGAATGTACAGTATTTACATCTTTCTGGGCATTCTCCCGCTTTCCATCTACCATCCAGACTGAGTCGGCGAGCATCATCCACAAAGGGGTTACTCTTTGCCAACCTCACACCGGCAGCAAAAACGGTCCTTCGACCGAACCCCCCTTTCGTCTTTGACGGCGACCGCTCGGCTGGCCGGGCCTTCCTTCACTCAGCTCGGACATACATCCGACTGGTTCCCTCCACAGACATGGGACATGGGCCGAATATCAGAATTGATGGAGTTGATGGCTTCGCAGGCCGACTGATACATATCAGGATTTTAAACTCGCGCCGGGAACTTTGTCACAAATGTGACGCTGTCACCAGTTCCCGGCGGTTCCCACGCCCCAACCCTGTGATGTATCAGTCTTTGTATCACAGAAGGCCTCGCGGCAAGCGCTGGCACCACGCAGTGGGCCTCCGCGGCGAGTGGGAAGCCCCGCGCAGCGGTCGGGGTCTGGGGTGGAAAACCCCAGCCGTCCGGGCCGGCGCCCGAAACCCAACTACCATATGTATTTAGCATAGAAAAAATATCCAAACTTTGAAAACCCTGCACAAGACTCGGAAGCTTTGGAGCCGTTTCAGGTGAACAAACAGCTAAATTGCCATCCTCGTCAAGCGGCAGCTCCACGCAGTGGTGCGCCGCAAAATTTGACGAGGATGCCAATTTGGCTGGGAGTTCACCTGAAACGGAGGAAAAGCTGGAGAAAAATAATCTGATTACATTGAGGCAAAGATCTTGAGCCCAGAAAATGTACAAATGGGTTGAATTAACTGAAGAAAGAGGCAAAAAAAAGCGCAAATGCACGGAAGCGTGATGTCACATGTGACAAAACTTCCCGGCGCGGGTTTAATGTCCTACATATCAGCTTGCCGCGTTTTCGTTTTCGATTCTCGTTTATACCGTTCCCGAAGCGTTCGTCGAGTATCACTGTTCGAATATTAGGGATTCTCTGCAAATCTTCCACCGGTCGACGTGCCATACAAATCATAAATGGCTTGATGAGTCTAAGCTACTTTCTGCTCTTTTCTGCTACCGAATAATCTCTATAACAAATTAAGTTACTGTAAGTATCATTGGAGTTCAATCCATCCATCGTCCGTCTTTCCGAGTAGTCCGGTGTCATATGTGCAAGGCAAACCACGAATGTTGGAGGGCTAATGTAGCTGTGATCCTGTACAGTGGATCAAGGTGGCATAATTCAGCGACGAGTAATGCAGGAGTAAGAAACAAGCCAGAAGCCAGGCTCGCAGGGCGAGTATGCCTTTCTTACCAGAAGTAATGGAGAGCCAAGGCTGAAAAAGAAGTAAGCCGGCTGAAATTTTGGCCTGGATGTGGTGTAGGTAAATGGAATGAAATGGATGAAACCCGCTGAGGATAATAGATTGGTGCGGGAATTTGACAAAACACGCAACGCACGAGATGAGCATGAATGCCACGACGCCAACACTCCGGCGACTTGGCTGAATACATGTTTGTGAGCAGGGCGGAACATTGATTCGTGATGGGAACTGCACAAATCATAGGACAAGGTTGGGTCGACGAAAGAGGCAATCGCTTCGGGAGGCATGAAAGAGACTGTGCCATAGATGTTCGCGCCGGAGTGAGCCTGGTATGTTGCCATTCCGAGATCCGCTATGCAGATGGTGGGATTTTGTATTGACCATCTTGTGCAGACGAGGATGTTATCAGGCTGGGAGCATCTATCATAATGTCATCTGAGACACTTCTGAGACCTAGCGGATAGCGTACCTTGATGTCTACTCGCACGTCAAATCAAATCGACGTGAACCGACCCGGTGACTTACCTCGATGAGAGATCCCGAGGCCGTGGAGATAACGAATGCCATCGAGAATTTGCCAAACGATTCTCCTGGCTGCGTGGTCTGAAAGAAGGATCTGCGTAGCAAGGTGATCTTGGAGGCTGGTGTCGTATTTTGGAAAGAACAGGTATCTATATTGGATGGGGTTACCAGAGATTATCTTTGGGCCGAAATAAAGGTAACAAACACGTTAAGCTCGTCCTGCGCTGTGTCCAATAGTTCGATGAGATTGGGCTAGGCAAAAGTGTGTTAGAATAGTGTGTAGCGGGTTCCTAGTTGACATTGCACATGCTTTACGGCGAGTAAAATGGAAATTTCCCGGAAGATAGCAGAATCGCCCCGATCGCGTTTGATGACTTTACAAGCGATAGTACGTCCTGCACGTTTTGGCTAGGAATGCGGCTCCCGAACCGAGCATAAAAGGAAGTACTTTCCGGACCGATGGCTAAATATACCGTACCACCGTGGCCTTGTCCAAGTTGAGTATTTATGAGGATGTGATACGCACCCTGTAAGCCAATGCCTTAGGATAAACATCCGCGACCGAACGGTACTCACCTTCAACATTTGATAAGAGGGTTGACTTTCAGTTGCCAATTGCTGCGGATAACAAACCTTCTCCTAGAACCACTTCGTGAGGATCGGCTGCTGGCTTGAGGGCAATGAGAAGGTGGCCGGGTTTGAGGGGGTTCACATCGCTTATATTAGAGAGTTTGCGGTGAGCCGCCAGAAGCCACCTGGTGGCTCCGACGGCATGCGGATTGGAGCGGCTACGTCATGTGGCGGCTCGTTCAGCGGCTCATCGCGCGCGGTCCTTAGCACAATTTTGAGGTTGGGTACCTTGCATACTTGACTATACCTTCAGCCAATGAGAGTTCGTTGTCCAAACGTGCATAATTGTTTTGAATTGAAGCAATTTCCAGCGTCAACCGAAGTCTTCGGCTCGAATGTGCGATAGCGTCAGATTTTCAGATCCAATTTTCTTCGTGTGTGTATGGTTCAATATATAGATGACTAAGTACTAAGAATGCACTCGCAAAACCAAATTTGAACCAGTCTTACCAGCCGCCAAACGAGCCGTCAGACAGCATAGCCGCTCCAATCCGCATGCCATTAGAGCCGCCAGGTGGCTTCTGGCGGCTCACCGCAAACTCTCTATTAGCTGTGTACACATTCTCATGAAAACATTGAAAACCCGCAAAAGCTGTAGCTCGAAGCTGAACAAATTTCTGTTGGAGTGTCAACAACAATGGAGAGGACGGCGGCTAAACCCGACCCACAGATGCAGCAACAGCTTGGACAGTAGACTTGTTTTGAGCTCGTTTGGTAGTATTTCCTGGAGCTTCTGGTCCATTGAAGCTGCCTGTATGTCGTACAAAGCGATCCAGTCCCGTGGTTTTATTGAGGGTGTCGGAGACAGGTACTGCAGCTGCTAACCGCTTAAGAAGAGTTTCACGCAGAGTTGGCTCTGTGTCACGGTCTGCCATAACCACGGACGCACGGCCACGCTGTCGAACAGCCTTTGCCATGGACTTTGTCTGGTGGCGCAGTCGTTCCGAGACCATGAGAGGGTAGTTGAGGGCTTGGTTGGCGACAAGAGACAGCACCGACATGTGCGCCGGGGTTTGGGGCACAGTCTGTAGCTCAGTGAGTAATTCGAGTGTTCTTTTCGTAGATTAGATTAGGGTTTACCGGTTTCGGCGGCTCCAAATGGATCCGAATGTTGTCACGGAGCGTTTCCAGAGACTCTTCAGTGGAATCAGGTAGGTTTGCGCTGGATAGTGATGAATAGAGAACTTTGTAGAACCGGCCTTGACTTACATTTTGAGGGACTGGTCTAGTGACTCAGAAACGAGAGCAAGCTCGCATGCCTCGAAAACTTCCTCGTCTTTCGACGACTTGAATGGAACGGGTTGGTACAAAGCCAGGAGTTCTGCAAAATTTTGCGGGGGCCGTGATCGGTGCGAAAGTGTGCGCGAAGGTGCGGTTATGGCATCGAAAACCGGATCCACATAGTCTTTGAGGACAACATCCGCATTGATCCCGAGGTGTGTTAGAAGTTGCTCAGCTTCGGCATAAGCACGATCTGATGCTTCAGCGATTTCGCCTTCAGTTGGATAGCGCAAGAGCTCAGCCATATCAAGATCATCTGCAGTGAAATAGGTGTGGTGATAACCAGCCGATGTCTGGTTGGCTTGCTCATCTGGCGAGAGGTTACCGAACGCCCCGAGCATCATCGCACGAAGCTTGCGCTCGAAGTTCAAGACATCAGTATAGTTGAAGTCTTTCTTCAACTGTCGAAGCATTCCAAAGAGATGCTCGCACACTTCGGTGGAGTGGAGCCACGGAAGAAGAGGATAAGTTGGAAAATATTGCCGATATACGATGATGAGGGAGATAAGACTGTCGCAAAGGGTGAGGAAGATGTCGTAGGATTCTCGGGAAATGAACTGGGTGCTGAGTTTGTGGTCCGGGTGTGCTTTGATGTGAGATCGCCATGCCATGAGAAAGAACCGCGCTCGAAGAACCATTTTGATACGATCGAGGTGAGGGATACTGCGATTTTGCCACGCATCGACTAGCTCACCGAGAATGAAAAGGTACACCGAAAGGCCCTTTTGGTCGGAAAAGTTCTCGGAATGAAACTTCAGGGCTGCCCCCGAAAATAAGCGCGCAGCAGCTCGGTCGTCCTGTTTTTTGGCATTTGAGATGTCGTGCCAGAAAAGTGGCCCGAGCACATGCTCCGCCAGAGCATGCAGCATGGAAAAGCACATAGTCAAAAAGCGAATATGGTGGGGGACGTGACTTCATGTCACGCCGCAATTTTTGGAATTTTGACCTGAAACTCGGCCCAATCGACTTGGAATATCCAAGAGTGGCCGTTTTCCGAAATCTTGGACCGTGGGAACTTTTTGATGGGAAATGGCCAAATTTTCGCTGAAAAAACAACATTTTAAGGGGGTGAAAATACCATTGAGGCGGAACTTCTCCCATAAATCTCTTCTGACCGAATTCATGAATTACCTATATCTGGAGCCAGATTGACCATTGATGGGCCATCAAATTTGCCCCGGCAGAGGCGTTTCGGATCAGATTCCGCTTTAGGATGGCCAAATTCGTGGCCAAAATCACGAAAGTCAACGGAGGGTAAAACTGTTCCATCCAATCTGTTCTACTCCTCATAAGGATGCGATTTCTGCAAGATCAAGAAATTTGGGTGACTGTCACACAAGTTATTGGCATCACAACATTGTCCATAAAAGTTTGTCACGAAGTCACGTCCCCCACCATATACCGCAGATGGAACACGGCGCGCAGCATCACGGGCTTGCTTGACGGCGTCTGGCAGATCATCGGACCAGACGGCGCCAGCGTACGGTGTTAGATCAAAATCCACGGGGGCAGGACTGCTGGCATGGCAGGATTCGGTGGCTGAGAGGTCTATGACCATAGAGCCAGGCGGGGTGATATCTCCTCCTCCTGAGTAGATTGGAAGACGAGGGAAACGAAGGGGACACTGTTTAGGAGCTCGTTTTGGACGAGGTTTGCGCTTTCGCGGGCTGGGGAGTTGTGAGACCCTGATAAGTGGCCGCTGCAACTGGGCCTCTGTTGTGTCTGGTTCCGATGAAGGCATCTCGTCCCAAGAAGCAACCCTTAGATAGACCTGAGATACGTTGACAAATATACGTACTGTCATCGCACTTCTTTCGGCCGAAGCCCCCAGACACGTGTGACGGAAATGATCTTCCTGCCAACATACAACAACCAATATCCTTCGTTTTGCTGGACCTCTGGGGACGATTCTGGTACTGGCGGCAAGCTACAAATCCACTCTTTCAAACTATGCAACAATCCATGAGCAAGAAGACCGCTGTACTCAAGTTTTTGAAGTCCGATGCAAGACGACATTCTTTTACCTCAAACTGCCACTACGGACGGCTTCGCTCGAGGTAGGGCCGTCGGACCGCCTTGCCTGCGTACCCCACGCACAGAAACAAGCCTTAGGTGTCTATGGGGCACACAAAAACTCAAGGGATGGGCTAGCCATAGCGTGCCCCATGATTCTTTAAGTCAATGCTTGCCAAGGTGTGTAGATTAGATTCAGCAGGCTTACAGAGGCCGCGGAGCAGCCTACTCCGCTTGCTACGGCTTGTCTGGCCATCGGAGTCGAGTCGGACGGACGTCAACGACAAGACTTCGACCTTCCGAATACGTCGAGGTCCGCGCTATATGCAGCAACGTCAGCGCCTCAACCCGCCTCAACCCCGCCTCTCCTCGGTCTCCTAGATTTGTGGTAACGCGCCTCGCAACGTAACAACAGCTCTTGGTACGCCATCGCTCGTGACGGCTCTATATTTTGCTAATTACACTCAAAGAATTGCCAATAGCTCTCGGGAATAGAGCATCGAAGCTGTAAGTTACATGCAAGTGTGTAATTCACACGCCTACAATACTATATGCCGTCGCCATCCCGATTCACGGCGCGTAGCGCCGCTGAGAAAATTATCTCGGTGTGTTTTCAACTGTTTCTCATCTTTTGCTTGTTACTATGGACTATGCAGACGAACTCTGCGCCGCCACAACATTCAGCAAACACCAATACTTTGCAATACCGGCGCGTAGCGCCGGCATCAAAATTTTGAGTCGAGTTTCAATTCATTTCGTATATTTTTCTTACTGTGATCTCAGGTCGAGACTGTCCAGTGCCCGCATCTCAACGCTGAACGGTGAAGCGGCACCTGTCTCGCATACATGATTCCATGTTCTGCTAGGCATGTGCCGCTTCCTGCTTGTGCCGTTGCAGCGGGGCATTGTCGGCAACCCGAGCCCTTCCCTAATTGAGATATAGACTTGTTGAGCCGATAATGTAGTGCCATTCTTATTGCTATTCACTGATCCGACTAAGCAGCAAGCTCAATTCGTGCCGGTATGTATTTCAGGACGTGTGTGGCGTGCTGTGGCTGGACCAGGCGGTTTTACGTGGCTGAACACGATCACGGGGATGACTTGCGCGAATTGCGGCATGCGAGGTATGGATGACAGATATTGAACGGCTCATTGCTCACTTCCATTGCAGAAATACCTATCCTTTTACCGGTACAGAGGCTGATTACAGGCCTTGCTTCTCTTGGTGTATTTTATTTGCTTGAGCCGAATCAATAGGACGCGTCAAAATATTTTTATTGGCACAAATGCGGGCAATGCGCGCCTTATTTTACATCATGAACCTTCTTTGACCCTCGTACGAGTCTTAACGCGCGTGAAACGCGTGTGGGAGGTAACCTTCACTTACTTTGAGACACCCTTTTCTCCTGTTTCTCAATTCCTCCCTCTTTCTCAGTACCCGCCATGTCAACGCAAAATTCCCATCCAATATCACAGGAGAAGCCCGTACCTACAGATGAACAGGTAAAATATTGTTCTCATCATCAACGGTGTCCAATCGCGAGCTCATTTCTAAATTGAAGGTTGATGATGAGCTCTGTCTCTTAGATCTCGAAGATGCCGACTCGCTGCTATTACACGTTCAAGATCTTGTCACACAGCATCTGGATGAGTTCCCGGAAGATCAGCTTGATGATGAGGCTGCTCGGTATGCAGCTAAAATGACTAAGGCAAGTATTACCGACGGAACCCGAGATGGTCATCTACGGTAAAATTTGTTTAACTGCTCATCTGTTGAATCCTTGACAAAATGTTGAATAGTATCATCAAACACTACATCACTTTCCATTTACGCCGCAATAAAAAATGGGACGCGACGCGCGTTGATGACAAAACACCGCATGACATTGCTGCATTTATTACTCAGAAATGTGGCCCGGTGGAAGAGGGCTTTGAAGGCCGAAAGGTAGGTTCCAATTCAATGTTTAATCGGAGTTTGATATGTGCTTGCATTGCAGTATTCAACTGCAGTCTCAACACGGGCCGCACTCACAATGTGGTACAAAAATCTACGTCCGAATGAGAGTCTCACGGAATGGCGACTTGATTCAGTGACTAACACATGGTACGTGTCTTCTTGCATCGGCCGGGTATCATAGCCAAGTATGTGTTAATTCTAGGCGCGGTCTTCCGACTCGTTCTCGTCAAGTTTCTCAATTTATGGTTGGACTCGAGAAAACTAAAGCCAAATCTGGTGAAGTCTCCTCATCAGCAAGAGCCTTGGCTCTGGAGGACATTCACCGACTGTACAAGCATTGCCTGGATTCAAATCTCACTGTTGCGCAACGGCGAGCCGGAATTATTCGATATGTGAGTTTCCATGGCACTCGCTAGTATTGATGTTGAATAAAAATCCAGGTCGCCTACCTTCTAGCTTGGTTAATGCTCCTACGGGCAACCCCGCCATTCCAAGGGTGATGGCAAATCGGTCGCCAGACCGATTAAAGCCGATGCCCTCGGCCGGTAAAACCCTCGGCAATCTGAGGCTATTTCCGGCGAAATAAAGCCCTCGAAATGACCGATTTTTCCCTACGGGCAACCCCGCCATTCCAAGGGTGATGGCAAATCGGTCGCCAGACCGATTAAAGCCGATGCCCTCGGCCGGTAAAACCCTCGGCAATCTGAGGCTATTTCCGGCGAAATAAAGCCCTCGAAATGACCGATTTTTCAGTCATAATCTTTTGCTTTCTAGCTCAACGTTCCCAATGCCCCTAACCTTGAGAAAGGTGTATTCCTGCTCCGATTGAATCCTAGTTTCAGATTTTGAGTACATTCAAAATTTCTAGATTCCAAAGCCCCTTGCTCTCTCGACCCTTTCTCGGCCCACCCACCACACCCTGAGTCTTGGTTTTTGGTTGACACTGGTTAGTGCTCATCCGGAAGCCTCACTCACAGAGAACCCAGAGACCAAAGTCTCCGGGCTCCTCTTCCCAAAAGAGTTATTTATTTGGTTTCCTAGTGACTTAGCTAGCTGGCACTTTGTCTAAGATTCTCAGTGAAATGGCTGAATAAGGGGGAAATCCCTCGGCCGGGAAACACGTTTTCGGCACCCAAAAAAGCCTCGGAATGACCGATTTTTCGGAAGCTTCACCAAAGGGTTTGTCTCAAAAATTCGAGGATTTCGGCCTCAAAAACCCAATTTTGGCGGGCTCAAAAACCCAATATCGGACAAAGGCCATGACACGTCACATGAGTGACTCCGCCAAAATCTGTCACAGAAATTGCATAAAAAACCAAAATTTCCTCCGGATTGCGAGAAATTCGATCAACTGAGCGGGCGACAGGATTGCGGGAAGCCTCTCCCAGCCTGACTGGACAAGGCCGGTTCAGGCCGAAATCTCACTGCCCATGGCCTAAAAAACCCAATATTGGGACAGGGGTTGCATATTTTTTTCGGCGAAAACCGCCTCAAAAACACAAGGAAAGGGCCAAATTTGCGGGTTTGTGCAAAGCGACCCGGGTCGCTTTGGGACCTCCCAGATCTCCACAACGAGCAGTCTCAGGTGTGAAGTGTCAGCGACCTAGGAATGCCCCAGGCAATACTCTTCTAGGTCGCTTAGAGCTCACACCTGGTATGTGTTGTTGCGGAGATCTGAGCGGTCGAAAAGCGACCTGGGTCGCTCGCACAAACTCTCTAATAATTTTGGCCTCAAAAACCCAATTTTCGGGACAACCCCTTGATGGAGCTTCCCGGGGCCTTTTCGAACTTTCGGCTTGAACTGCGGCGCGAGTGAGCAAATTGTGGTGATGATACATAGTGCTTCGTATACCTCTAGGACTACTTCTCATACATATAAACTCGACGTCCAATGTGCGGTCGTTGTCGTCAGAGAGGAAAAATTGGTCATTTCGAGCAGTGTTGCAGTTGCCGGGGGTCCGGACCTAAGTTCAAGGGTCAAGGGTCATCCAGCTCGAGGTTGACCGGACCTTGACCGGTTGACCCTGGTGCAAGTGGGGGGCAAGTTTGTTTGCACCTGTTGTATATTACACCAGAAAAGGACATTTCTTCTTGTACAACTTCCATTGCCCCTGGATAGGTGATAGTTTGCTGGAAAATGCCTCCACACACTCCCGATGGAAGTGAATAAGACGCGGAGGGAACGAGAGAGTCCAGGGGCTCAAAGCGCTTACGTAAGTCTACGTAAGGTATGTTGAAGTATTTATTATTCCGTTTACCTACCGTACATTCCTTAATATTCCAACTCGCTATCCGTAGAGTTACGCGCCACACGCTCCTTATGTAGTATCGTGTCACCGTCACATTCCTCAGTCGTTTCCTCCACGACTGAGGTATGTGAATCCTTACTTACAGTCCCTACAGTTTACTGATTCTCCTGGTAGTTAATACTTACTTGTATTCTATCAGGTATATAATACACGAGTCGTTTCCTCCACGACTGAGTTAATACTTACTTGTATTCTATCAGGTTATGGGCCCCGCGCCTCTGCTTAATCTCAGCCAGTACCGGACCGCTACTTGTCGAAAACTCGACGACTCTCTTTATTATCTCATTCCCCACAACTACCCTGCTTCCCGCCACATTCTACGTCAAACTTGTCGACTTCTCGCTGACACGTCATGCCCGATCCGGACACCAAAACTTCGACGGCTTCTTCCTGGGATATACCCCACGGCGCTGGGACTTTCTTTCCGCGCGGGAGGACCGCCTCAAGGACGAAACCGGGTACTTCCCGTGGTCCAAACGGATGAAGTCAGCGTACCAGACCATCGAGATCTGGGATATTGTTTCCACGGTGTCTAAGCCGGGGGACAAGGCGTCTGCGGAGGAGCACAGGATTTGGAAGAAGAAAGACAGGTCCGCCCTCTCATATCTGCTGTCTTCTGTCGACAGCGAGCTCGTTGTCAAGGTCTCAGACTACGACACTGTCCACCAAGCTTGGACGGCTCTCGAGACCGAGTTTGGGCAGACTGGGACTGGGGGCATTATGCTCTGGTTCCGTCAGCTCACTCGTCCCCTCCTTGACGACGACACACTCGCACTCGATCAGCATGTGAAGGACTTTCAAAAAGCGCAGACTCATCTTACGAAGGCCGGATTCAGTATCCCCGGTCCTATCGTCAGCGCCATCTTCCTCTCCACTCTTCTTCCCTCCGATCCAGACGACCCCAAATCCTACTATTCCCTTGTCCAGAGCGCCAAGATTGACGACACGACTACTCTGGTCTCTACAATCCAGGGTGTCCTCGATTCCCGTCGCGGCAGGAAGTCCCCGAAGACCGACAATACGGATGGAGGGGAGACGAAAAATCCAATAATGTACGCTTCGAGAAATGCTTAATGGCCTCCGTGGCCGACTTCTCCTCTTACTCCCTGCGTGATGAGAGCATTCCCGCTACACCTCCGACGTCATCCTCCCAGACCAACAACTCCGCGTACAGTGCACGTACAGCGGGTGCGTCTACCATCATCGATTCCGGTACATCGACACACATTCACTCCGTTCGACGCAACTTCGTTTCTTACGCCCAAGCCGTATCCGGAAATATCAGCGGGTTCGGCAACGGTTCGAGGAAAATCGAGGGTCGCGGTGAAGCACAGCTACTAGCGTCCCATCCTAAGGGTGGTAACGTCCGACTCAGGTTGAAAGATACCTGTTATGTCCCTGACTCTCAGCCGACGCTTATATCAGTGTCGCGGCTTGATCAGGCGGACTGTTACACCGTCTTTGGCGGTGGACGCTGTGTTACCTTTGAGAAGGGTGACAGTGGCAAGCTCATCCGCAACCTCATTTCGTCCGAGAAGGTTATTCTGACCGCCTCTCTCGGCAGCGATCGCCTCTATCACCTTGATTCCTCCTCGTCGACGGAGAATTCTTTTTCCACCTCGTCTCGACCTCCGACCTCAAAGCTTGAGGGTCTGCATCAGTGTCTAGGGCATCTAGGCTACCCTGCGCTGCGCGCTCTCGTTCGGAAGGGTCACATTTCAGGTGTGAAACTATCTACGGCGGAACTCAATGCTGAGCCGCCGGTATGTCAATCTTGCATGGAGGGCAAGATGACTCGTGCCTCTTTTCCTCCTTCGGAAGAGGAAAATGCCGAACAGATTCTTGATCACGTTCATTCAGATCTTTGGACTGCTCCAGTCCGTACTCTGAACGCATCGAAATATGCCCTCGCTTTCACCGATGACTGCTCTCGCTGGATTTGGATGTTTTACCTGCGTCACAAGAGTGATGCAGTAGCTGCATTCAAGGAGTGGTTGGAGATGGTCGAGCGTGAGACAGGTCGCAAGCTTAAGGTCTGGCACGTCGATAATGGGGGTGAATTTATCAACGAAGACCTGAAGCGGTTCTTGAAGGCACGTGGTATTCAGCTCAAAACCAGCGCTCCACGTACTCCTGAACAGAACGGTGTTGCCGAACGCCAGTTTAGGTCTATTTTTGACCGCGTTCGCACCGTCCTCATCGACTCCGACCTGCCGCTTAGCATGTGGGCTGAGGCCAGCAATTACATGGTCTATGTCAAAAACCGTAACCCACACAGCGCTCTCGACCTTCGTACCCCTTTCTCCATCCGCTTCCCAAACCGCAAACAGCCGAAGTACAGGTCTTTTCACCGTTTCGGTTGCAGGGCTTACCTCTATAATGACAATCCTAATCGCAAAAAGTTCGACCATCGCGGCGAATCGGTTATTTTTGTTGGGTACCCGGATGATCGCAAGGCTTGGAAGGTTTATCGCCCCTCAAAGCGTACCTTCGGGTCGTCGCCTCATATCAAATCCGACGACAACTCAAATTGTGGGGAATTTCGGGCTGAGGGGGAGATACACTCATACAAATATTCTTCTCTCAAATCGTCTTCGACCGAAGCTGATGATGATGATTACAGCCCTCCTTCCTCCACTTCTACGCCTCCAACTGCCAATCCGGTACCTCCTCGTGCACCATCCCCTCCTGCTCCGGCTGGACCTGCGGATGTCGTGTCACAACCTAAACCCCGGGCACCTCGTCAACCTCGTCCTCTACCACCTCCGCGCGACCCATCTACCCGTATCCGGGAAGCCGCTGAGCTCAAGGCCGCCGCCGCAAACCTTAATTCAGGCTTAGCAGCAGCGCCAGCTCCAGAGGACCCTGACCGTGCGCCGGAAGATTCTGCTTTCGCGGAATCCTCGGACGAATTTGAGTACGCTCATATCATTGGTCCCGGCGAAGTTCCTCGCAACTACAAGGAAGCGATGGAATCGCCCGATCGTTCCGAGTGGGAGAGCGCGATGGAAGTCGAGCTCGATGGCATTGCGAGGATGGGTACATGGGAACTTGTCCCACCACCTCCCGGTGTCACTCCGCTTGGTTCGCTCTGGGTCTATGCCTTGAAGCACGACAGTACTGGTGCCATCACTCGGTACAAAGCTCGTCTATGTGCTCAGGGTACACCCCAGCGCCCAGTTATCGATTTTTCGATGTCTTTTGCTCCTGTTGTGAAGTCAGAGTCGCTTCGTTACCTCCTAACCCTAGCTGCAAAGCTGGACTGGGAATTCCACGTTGTGGACGTCGACTCCGCCTTTCACAACAGCGAGACGGATCCAGACGAGCCACCTATCTACATGCGACAGCCTCAGGGCCATCGTGTTCGTGGAAAGGAGGACTATGTCTGTCTCCTGAAAAGGGGAATTTACGGGTTAAAGCAAGCCGCACTTCTCTGGTACCAAAAGTTACGTTCCATTTTGGTCAAGATTGGTTTCCGGGTGTGCATTGCTGATCCGTGCGTCTTTATTCGTCGCCTGGAGAAGGCTATTTCCATCATCAGCGCCCACGTTGATGATCTCGGTTTATTCTGCTCCTCTGTTGCAGAGGTCAAACTTTTAAAGAAGCAGATTTCCGAGCATGTCCAAATCAAGGACTTGGGAGAGTCAAAATCCATTCTTGGCCTCGAAATCATGCGTGATCGTGCGAACCGCACCATCTCCTTGTCTCATCGCTTCTATATTGACTCGATTGTGGCTCGGTATCGCATGGAGGATGCACGGCCCGTATACTCGCCAGTCAACACGTCGGCCGCTCCGCTTTCCAAGTCTCAATCTCCTCAGACTTCGGAAGAACTCCAGCGCATGGCCAACGTTCCCTACCAGCACGCCGTTGGTTCGCTTATGCATACCGCTGTTCAATGCCGTCCAGACATTACGAAGGCAGTCCAGGCCGTATCGCAATTTAGCTCCAACCCCGGTGAAGCTCATTGGGAAGCCGTTAAACGGATCCTCGCATATCTCAAAACCACACGCGACTCTGTCCTTGTTCTATGCGGCAATGAAGACCTTACCCTTCACGCTTTCAGCGATTCAGATTGGGCAAACTCGAAGGGTCACGCCCGATCCATATCTGGGTATGCTGTCTTCATCGGATCCAGCTTAATCGCTTGGTCAGCGAAGAAGCAAACTTCCACGGCTCTTTCGACTGGCGAAGCCGAGCTCTACGCTGGCACACATGTCGGGCGTGAAATCATGTGGCTCCGCTCTCTTCTGTTCGAACTTGGTTTCCTACTACCTTCCGGACCGACTTCCCTTTCTATCGACAATACTTCCACCATCCGGATGATTGTTGAAGTCACCGCTCGAACGAAGCACGTCCACATTGCCATCTGGTGGATCTGTGAAGCAGTCCTCTATCGCTGCATCGTCCCCGTTTACGTCCCTACGGAGGTGAATGTTGCCGACTTATTCACGAAACCATTGCCGGCACCACGCCACAAGACTCTCGTCAAGATGTTGGGCTAGTGATGTTCGGGTCGGGCCTGCCGTAATCGACCCTATCCGACCCAAGCCGACCTTGGCCGCATGTGGCGGTGTGAAAATTTGAGAAAATCAGGAACACATCAGATCGCCGGGATGCAGATTTTGGCCGTCAAAGTTTGCCGAAAAATGACAAATTTTTTTCCGACGGGTCAAGATTTTGCCGGGTCTCTTGATCCATACTGTGGAGAATATTGGTACGAATCAATGTTTCGCAGGGGAAATTCGCCCAAAATGAATAGCGCCGCCGCAAATGGCTCGGGTCGGGATAGGGTCGATTACGGCAGGCCCGACCCGAACATCACTATGTTGGGCATGGCTCCCCGACCGGATGCTCGTTGAGGGGGAGTGTTGAAGTATTTATAATTCTGTTTACTTACCGTACATTCCTTATTCCAACTCGCTATCCGTAGAGTTACGCGTCACACGCTCCTCATGTAGTATCGTGTCACCGTCACATTCCTCAGTCGTTTCCTCCACGACTGAGGTATGTGAATCCTTACTTACAGTCCCTACAGTTTACTGATTCTCCTGGTAGTTAATACTTACTTGTATTCTATCAGGTATATAATACACGAGTCGTTTCCTCCACGACTGAGTTAATACTTACAGTCGCTCGACTCGCTAACCCCGAAGCGAAACGATCAGTGTTTCCGCTGGATTCTGGGACAATCAGAATACCAAACAGCCTAAGATTTGTTATAGACCTGCTAGTTGGCCTTCTAGCTACCGCGTAACAAAAGAGTTTGAGCGGTTTGAGCCTGTTTTCGCTGAGAGCGAGGGCAATTTTGGGGACGAGTCAAATATCGCCAAATAACGTCATAGCGAAACACTTCAAAACACAACAAAATGAGCCATCCTTCGCAAATCTACGAGTTTGTCCAGTACTTTCGATGCAATCCGGTTCAAAATGACTTTCTATATCACTACTGTACATCACCGGTCATAATTCCATCGGAGAAAATAATATTTCGCATTGGTGCATTTGCCTGCGTAAACAAAGCCCAAATAAACAACGCTATTGCTGGCGGTGAGAGGACTTTCAAGACAATTCCTTTTGTATTCCAGGTGCTCAGATAGTGGCATGCTTGGATGCAAAGATTTGGCCCCAGGGGAAAGCATTGACCTTGTATTTGGCGGGCGTTTCGCTTCCTAGTATTGTTTCGCTTCGGGGTTAGCGACTGTACTTGTATTCTATCAAGGTAGTTGACCCCTCCAAAGGTCAACCCCCAGCTTGACCCGACCTTGACCCGACCCTTGACCCCGGGTCAAGGTCAAGAGGTTGACCTACACTGATTTCGAGGGCTTTATTTCGCCGGAATGGCGGTGTGACACTGTGAGCCTGCGACGTGCACGTCACGTGCGATCGTCCTCCCTCAGTCTGTCATGGAGCATTCATACGTTGCGATTCCGCCCACTGCCTTTGTGGGCCTTTCCTGTATCTATTGCAACAAGATGGCCGAACCCCATGACTCCGGAACCCCTCGACTTTTGTCCAGGTGCCACCGTTGCCGAAGAGTTTGGTATTGCAACTCTGGTAATATGTTTTCATCCATATTCCATCTTCCACAATCAATCAGGGCTTAAATGTCACAGATTGCCAAAAGGTATGTGTACTTTGTTTTGGGTCGCCACGCTGATCTTTCCGTATAGGCCCACCACAGCGAACATAAGCTTTTCTGCAAAACAATACACTCCGTTGACGCCTCGAACGACCCTGAAGTCATTCAGCAACTACTGGGTCCTTTTCGTTCAACTTCAAATGCCACAACACGTTTGGATGAGATTAGCGTGCTTCACAGGTGTCAGATAATTGACCTCTACCAGAGGAAAAGGTAAATTAACCTGTTTATTTTTTTTGTGGACAAGACGACATTTCGCCAAACCCAGGCCCCTCAACAAAGCCGAACTCTATTTGCTTTCCTGCGAGCCTCGGTGTCTCGGCTGGTAAGCGTTGTTGAGACTTTCGACGCGTGCAGTTCACACTCGAGTCAGTGCAAAAACTGACAACGTCCTTCGAATGGAGGCCAATCTATCGGGGCAAGACAGAGTGCAAACGCTCAAGCCTTGTCCACGCTGCATGATGGTGTTCTTCTGTGACGATCACCGCTCTTCCGAGGTTGATCTTCATCGTGACACTTCCTCTGATAATGGGTTTGCCTCTGAGTGCAATCTCAGTCGTCAGATACGTCTAGACTCCGAATTCCGCCTCCTAATGCCTTCCCCTCACTTACATATGTGGCGATTCATTCCTCGCCAAGATATTTGGATTTCCCTCAAAGGCTTATCGTGGGATGCCGCATTGAGTGCACCGATCAGAGCCGCATTGCCGACCGATACATCTGTGGAGCACCTCGCGGGATGCCTCAGGCTCGTGTCATGTCTTGCCAGCACAGTGATGACTGTGCTGTACGCCCTTGAGTTTTGCCTTGGCCCCACTGTCGCTTCTTGTTCAACTCTCACCATCCATGTGAGAGTTGTTACATCCTCAAAGCCGAATTTCTAACGTTATTCACATAGGTCCTTGGAGCAAGGGCGGAGTTTACATCGGCTGTCACTTATATGTATGAGGCCATACTCCACCGTCTACCCAACGTCAAGAACCTGCATGTGCGAGTACTCTGACACATCATCACCGGCGTTGACTTTTACCAGATCTTGTTCTGCGACAATTTGGGAGGCAGCCAAGGTCATGTGGTCAAAGATGTGGTGCTTTGCAAGTGAGTTCAACTCTCTATTCAAGGTGATAACATTCAACACCAGACGCAGGGACTGCCAAAACAGTTCTGCTCACATGATTCATGAGTACATTGATCAGTAAGTAACGTTCACTACAAGCATGACTTGCATACAATCTTTTCAATTCCATAGTGCATATGTGAAACACCTTTCTCGGGGGACTGATTTCAAGGCTCCAGACTTGTGTATTCTCATGAATGGATACATTGCCAATCATGAAACTGCCTTGTGGTCTGAGACAATCCGCTTGCTCCTCGAAAGGGGGGTTCCAAGTCTGTTTACGGTACATCCCCACGGCCCTCTTTCTTTTGATGGTCGTTTCCTTATTGTTTACATAGGCCAACGATGCATTGTATGCCCGGCGAGATTGCGACCTTTTATGCGGCTTAGGGGCACGTCTGATCTCCGGACTCACCTTGGCAAGCAATCCATGGGGCTCACTGGCGAGTGACTTGAATTTGGATACACTTTACGGCTTTTGTTCTGCGAACAAGTGGCTAGTAGGCTGTTTTTCGTAGATGCCAGCATACAATCAGGGAATGTCGACAAAATTTCGGCTCGTTACTCGGCATGACCAAAAGTAACCGGAATTGTAGAATTTATATAGGAATTTCAATGGTCAACCAGCTTTGATGGGTCCAGATCTTACCTATAGCATGTTTTCTCTGACTTGCATGACATAAACACCGATTGGAACATCGGACAGCCAGAGAAATATTCGAAATTCAGAAATTTCCCAATTTGGCAATATCTGCGTTTTTAAAATAGCAATTGGACAGATATGGGGTCAATGAGTACTCGAAAAATGGGATTTAGGTCTTATGATAATGCAGATGAAATGCCAGAATTTAGCATCCTAGTCTCCACCTTTTGTGAGATGTTAAAAACTGGGCATAATGTTCAACCATCATAACATAAATAATTGCAATTCAAATAGACGCACAAAAAAGAGCACAGTGGACCCAAACTACAGTTGCGGCAAAATCAATTTACTTACCAAATAAGGAAATTTGCATCAAAACCGCTCTACCGCACAGCAAAACCACCACAGGCACGCTGAAATGGCACAAAGGGCCTGTACTCCTGGAGTTGAGCCGGTCTACGCACAAAAAACAACCGGATTCGTCATGTTTCTCACTGCTTTTGGCTGCACTTTATGAGACAAAGTTGCTGCTTATCCCGGCGAAACCAATACAAAGACGCCAGTTTTTCTACATCAGGAATACAGGCCAGCAGTTCTTAGTATTCTTATCAACTTACCGCTCGCAAAAAACGAGCAAAAGGAGCGAATTGACGAGAATTTCCTTATTTAGTAAGTAAATTGATTTTGCCGCAACTGTACTTCATATGCAACAGCATATACTTCTACCATGATTACAGTACCAATCCTCCCAGCGGTTCTGTGTGCTAGCTTGCCATATATAGGCAATTTGTGATTCCGGTTACTTTTGGTCATACCGAGTACATGTCCGTGGAGGATTATCTCTGAAAAAGGCATACTCGTGTGATCCGATGAGTTCCGGGTCGAAGTCGTCGAAATTCATATCTGTATTGGCGGTAAGGGGTCAGTTTTCTTTGGTTTGCCGCGCGCTGGTTTGGGAGGAATACCGCGAAGCCAGACAACGACCTCGAACTCGACCGCATCCGGTATGACATTTGCAGGGGGAGCGACAGGATGTGCTGTGCAAGACACTGGTCGCTTCCCCGACACACTGAAGCTAGCAGTCGGTTGGCGGAACACGGCGGGGGCTCTTCATGGGTAGAACAATTGTGCGGGGTGCCCAAGGTGCCATTTTCTGTCGGAGATACGAAGGTCTTTTGTGATTTTGAGATCGGCACTTACAAGAAAGGCCCTGATGTCGCTTCAAAGTCTGAACGAACCCAACGTCGAGCGAGCCAGCAGTCACTCACTCAATTCAAATTCACATTTACCCCCAAACCGACCGCCCCCGAACCTAGCCCACCACCGGCGACACAAAGTGATGTCGATATGCTTTCAGCTCACTCAGGCCGGTCGAGTCCCAGGCTTTTTGAATCAGACCCCGATGACGATGTCGACCCTCGGCATGAAACCCCTGGGCCCGCAGAACCAAGCGGGGCCGCGTCTGAAGCTTCATCCGATTCCCGTGCTGGTTCTCCGCTCCCAGATGAAGAGCGGATCCACGAGTGGGAGATGGAGGCTGAGTTAGACACTCTTGTCTTCAAAGCCGTTGAGAAGGTCAAAAGCTGGGATGACCTTCGCGATCAGATCAAGCTCGAACTCAAGAAGAAAGCAAAAGTCCTCCCCTTCTCTAAAATCAATCAGCTCACTATCCTTCGCAACTTTGCAACCCTCCGCTTGAAAGGCTATGGACGGATTGCAGCGAGTTTGGAGATTTCCCGACAATGGCATGAAGGCGAAGGGAATTATTTTGCACGACAAGTTCGTGCCCTTGCCCGTCATTATCAACGTTTTGGGACATTGCCTGTGGAGAAGCGCGGGGGTGTGCGAGCCTCTCGGAGCATCCTTTGCGATGAAATGGTTCGCACTGCTGCGCGCGATTGGTTGATGGCGCAGAAAGTGGGCAGTGTGAAGCCGTCGAAGTTCCGTACTGCGCTGAATGAAGATATCTTGCCAGCAACCGGGGTTTCCCCAAAAACTCCGCTATCTGAGCGAACGGCTCGACGCTGGTTGATCAAGCTGGGCTTCAGATGCACGGTTTATCGAAAAGGTGTCTATGTTGATGGTCACGAAAGACAAGACGTTGTGAAGTACCGGAACGAGGTATTTCTCCCCCAGATGGCCGAATACGAGCGTCGCATGACCCAGTATGTCATTGAAGATGGCAAACTTGTTGCGATTGGTCCTAAGTTGGCTGATGGCGAGAAGGAGATCATCGCGGAGTTTCATGATGAGTGTTGTTTTCACGCGTTGGGGTCAGTTTGGTAAGTTTCGTCTTTGTGTTCACCGGATTCAGGTCGAGCTTCAACAAATTTGATACAGGCTGGGTCCGGGACAGCAACAGCTTCGCAAAAAGTTTCGCGGCAGGCTCATTCACGTTTCCGACTTGATTGCCCGTGATGCAGCGGGAAAGATTATAGAAGATGCACGCACAGTTATTTTATCCAGGCAGTCAGGGCGATCCTTGGTGGAATCTCGAGCAGCTCCTTGCCCAAATCAAGCGCGCGATTAAAATCTTCGAAAAAGCCCACCCAGGCTATCAGGCGTTGTTCGTCTTCGACAACTCATCAGCCCACGCATCATTCGGACCAGATGCTTTCTTTGAATGCATTTGACATGAACAAGTCGAACGGTGAGAAGCAGCGGTTTCAAAAGGACACTGTTATTCCGGATTCCGAGACCGTTCCGGCAAGAGAAATGCGCGGCAAGGAACAGAAGATGACGATGCCCGACGGATCTCAAAAAGGTCTCCAGCAGGTGCTTGAGGAGCGCGGATTCGATGTCAAAAACAAGCGCGCCAAATGCAAACCGGTATGTCCGTTCGAAAACACGGATTGCTGCATGGCTCGCATCTTGAGTCACCAAGAAGACTTCAAGAATCAAGTGTCCCTTCTCGAACAAGTCATTCTGCAGGCCATCTCTGCATTTTTCTGCCGAAATTTCACTGTGAGCTCAACCCGATCGAGATGGCATGTCATTTTTTTCCCTTGTCATTCTACTTCACTCTAAATTTGCGCAGTACTGGGGATGGGTAAAATACCGCTACCGTGAGTTGGAGAAGAACAACTTTGATCAAGCCAAGAAGGCAGCCTTTCAGTGCTTGGACGCATGCCCGACTGAGGTCATCCAGCGTTTTGTTAACCGATCTTGGCGCTTCATGGACGCTTACAGGAAGCGCTTGACAGGTGATGCTGCGGTATGGGCTGTCAAGGCGCAGAAGGGCCATCGTCGCGTCTCCGAGCGTGCAATGGTGTCGTTAGAGTCTGCTTCCAAGCCCTAGACATGCGTAGACTTCATGAACTCTTTCGATGTTTGACCCCAAAAACTGTACTATTTCGACCGTAGATTCAAGTCACAGGTCACAGAGGGACCTGAATTAAATCTATTTTATTTTCGTAACATGTCACAGCGCGTTTTTGGGCCATTTCCCATCAAAATTGATCGGCAAAACACGAAAAATCTCCCTAAATAGTAATTCGATCACTGATGAATGATGGCAAAAGTGAAGATGAAGCGTCACACCTCAAACCCATTGAATCTACGGTCGAAATAGTACAGAATATGGCCGGACCCAATTTGTCGTGGGAAAATTAGTTTCGACCCGGTTTCAGGGGTATTTGAGGGCGCTGAGTTCGTTTCTGAGGTCAGATTGGCCCGGAAAATTGCCGTTCGTGTAATAATTAATTAGCGGACTTTGATTGTCCGGAGCTGTACAAACATGAACAGGTAATATAAACACCTTAACGCGCAATTTCTCAGGCTCGGTTACGGTGTTTGTGGGCGCCCAGAAGGAGGAAAAAAAATCTTCCCAAAAAGGAAAGAGGAAAGAGGGAGAAAAGGGAGATTTCAAGGCGCAAAAATTCGATTTTTTTTCCTTCGCTGCGCGGCTGTCCTTACTGTACTCGCAAAGCGTGGGAAAGAACTAGAACTTGTGATAGGTGGGCTGCGTTGGCCCAGAAATCCAACCTCAATGGTTGCATGGGTACATTAGAGAGACATACCCTCTACCTGAGTGACTGGGGAGGCAAATCACAAGCCTATTCTTATCTCACCCTCAGTAGTGTGCTTTCGACGGTGTGATTTGTGCTTTGTAATGTCATTTGATTGAAGTTTGAACACGCAGCGAATTCCATAGCTTAGTCTCATGTACAATGCCCATTTCAGTGGAGGTATAGTTCTCCTTGAACATGTAAGCGAAGGGACTGAAAACCTCTTAGGTGGTCAAGTACATGGTAAGAAATAGTAGGGACCCCCGATACACCTTCGGATGAGCGTACTACTACCAGTAGGTACTTACTACTTACTGGTTCTTCATGTCGAGTGCGGCTTGCATCATGCCGATTTCCTCGCCTTGAGTGATGGCTTCCCTTTCGGTGGACAAGACCGAGCACATCACATCTTGGAGGTGAGCATTTTGAAACCTGTCTTGACTCGTGTACGCTTGTGGTGCCTGACTCGGTCGTCGGGCATATCGTTGGCCGTCGTGGTAAGGGTCTCCATCAGTCGCACGACATCTCCGGCGCCCAACTTCGAGCCTATACTGATAAGGCTTCCCCCTTGGAGCGCTGTGTATCTATCCGCGGTACCGACCAGCAAATCGGTGAAGCGCTAATTGCGCTTGGGAAGCGTTTCATGCGTAAGCGTATCCGCTCTAAGAAGAAAGGTCCGTCACGCCTTTCCGGGGACCCTGCCCCTCCCCCTCCTGGCCCGGTGCCGGTTTCGCCGAACGCTTCTGGCGAGGGCGCTCGCCCGCTGAAGAAGCGCGCACACCACGTCCACCCGTCTCAGCCACCAGCTCCGGTTCCGCCCCCTCCAGCGGCCAGTGCTCAGCCGCACCCAGGTGCCGCTACACAGCCAAGGAAGTCTGGGGTGCGATTTGCACCACAGGAGTCTTCCTACCCCGCCTCTCACTCCCTACCCCATAACCCTGCCACCATCTCTATTCCTACGCAGGTAATGGCGTCCCCAATTCCTACTCCCTGCCCCAGCTCTACTCCTTATGTCCCCTCGGTGGCCATGCCCACTGCCGTCCCGTCCCCCTCTCCACGTTCAGTAGCTCCTTCGCCTATGGCCATTGATGCTATTCGACCTGAAAGGGGACGTCGACCACAGACGGCACGGCGAGGCGGTGCAGTGTCTGCGTCTGATACGCGGATTGACTCTCAGGGCAACCTACTCTTCCGTGGCGATCCAGGATTTTGAAGGATCGTTCATTCTACTGGGCTTTGGTCTTCGTCGAGGCGACGAATCTTGAAGAGGGGGTGATGTCAGGGGACTCCACAGCTATGACGTCTTCTGACTTGGGCAGAAGTTCTCTGTCTCCAAGACATCATGCTGTGCTCACTTCTTGTATATAAGTAGTCCGCTGGGGATCTCTGATCCCCAGGTTTGTTATCGACTTGGCTCCTGGGCCCTTCTCCCCTTACACTCATGGAGACATTTTTCTCAGCAAACATGAAATGACCCGGATTGTAGCCCACGTGTCACTGATTGATATACCAAGTTAATTTGGATCAAAAGCCTTAGCCGTTATTGAGCTACAGGGCGCTCAAATCAGGCAAAAAGCCGCAAAATGGCCAAAATACTAGCAGTGACCGGCCGAAGGGCAAAGGCCTTAAAAGCTATAGCCCTATAGGTGGGCTATAATGAGGCCTATAAGTAGCATTCGTCGAACAAGTCTGAAGGCCTTAAAGAGGGCTATAAAGTCACATGTCTTTGCTCCAGTCAACAGAGGCAGCGAGCGGGGTGAGTGGCACTAGCTAAGGTGCTGAACAGCGGGTCAGGTCGTCTGAAGGTTAATTCTGCTGTGTTTTCAAAGGTTTTTCTTCCAAAAATAATTGCAACTCGAGGCATGGTCCAAGCGCTAACACGTGACATTTCCCACCTGCATCCGCTGTGCAAGCTGAAAATTTGCATTTTCAGAATGTTGCCTAATTTGGCGATACATCAATGGATTTTGATGGAAATTGAGAAATACGTGTCTGGTCCTCCCAAGTCCCTCCAGCTCTTCAAATCATGAAAAACGCATACTCAATGGCCGAGAATCGTTCAAATGACAAAAACCCACCGTCCATAACTAGTTCTGTCCATAACGAGTAGTTTGCTCAAACGGCCAGTGGACAAAATGTCGAGAGCCTCAAGCCTGTATGTTTGGTGTAGAATAATCTGTGTTTTTGCAATGTTTGTGTATGGATTTTTTTGCGGGTTGTCTAAGAAAGTTCCGGTCAGAAACATGACAAATTCGGCTTGTTTTGGTGGGTAGACCTATTATATGTACGCAAGGAAATACATCCTGTCTATCCTATGTCTACCCACCAGTGTGTCGTTTTTCCGTGCAGTAGGGCGGCTTTGATGGTAATTTCCATATATGGTAAGTAAATTGATTTCGCCGCAACTGTACATAACGACTGTTTTTTCTTTTTTCTTCTTCTTCTTGAGATTGTGAAGTACTGGATATAACTGAAAGCTATACACTACTGTGCATGTACTTTTTTACTCCTCTGCCTCATCTGCGCGTAATACAGTCGAAGCTGGGAACTCCCAGATTCTTTATACGGATTCGCCGCAAGGTATTATCTATTTGTTTAACCTGGCCAAATTCCAAGTTTATAGCCGTTTTGGAAACAATATACGGGTTTTGATCAAGTGGTGCTCATTCGTTTGTGCTTACCTTTGTTTTGCTGTCACCAGCTCCACTTCAGCCGAATCTGAGTTTTGCTTCCGCCACCCAGAGAACACCAGGAAAAAACAGGGGGTTAACAGAACTGAGGATCAAGACTCAACTGCTGCTTGCCCAGAGCTCGACAGGGCCATGACTTGCGAGCAAGGGCAAAAACAAGAGACCAGCGGCACTTAATGTAGTACGGCAACGCCCCACAAAGTGGTGCCCCCAGCTTTGCCGATGACAGAATCGTCAACAAACGTAAGCACAAATGAACGAGCACCACTCAATCAAAACCCGTATATTGTTTCCAAAACGGCTGTAATGTACCTGCCCCAGCAAATCAATCGATCAATATTCCATTACTTACAGCTGTTTTACGGTTTTTGTCCGGTTTCTGATGGGGTGGGGTTCTTCAGAAGTTGTTTACCTCTGATTGCTTGTGCGTGCCCTCACCGAGGAGCCGGCGGAAGTTCAACCGCTCCACCGCAGCTCCACTGCATTTACTGGTGGAGCAAAATGCCGAAAATAGCCCAATTTGAGGTCAGAGTGGAGCCATACGGCGACTCGGAGGCACACAGGTGTAAACAAGAAACGAAATGCCCCACTCCATCAGAAACCGGACAAAAACCGTAAAACAGCCAAGGGGTGTTCAAAAGCTGAATGATGGATATCGACTAGGTGGTGGTGATACCCAATCAAGTGTCCGGGGTCCTGGGAAATCAGTTTTTACGGCCATTTCAGCGAGGTTTCTCGTTTCTCATTTGAGCTGGTGTTGGCCGTTCTTGCGGTACATAGACGTGTAAACTCCCCATAGTATCTTCATTATCAAAAAATTATACAGAGAGATGTCGTGGATCCCGAATTATTGCTTGCGCAAGACGGGATCAATTTTGATCTCAAATACAACAAGTGTCAACAACACGTCTCTCCTTCCCAAAGCGACGACTTCTCGACGCGTCCATCCCACGCGGCATGGAAGAAGCGGACGGCTTGCCGCCCTCGAGCCCTCCTCCTGCTCCATCCTCTCCGCCTCCTACCCCGTATCAACCGTACCCGGGCTTCGACTACGCGTCGGCCTCTCTCCCTTACTATTGGCTTGACTTCATGTCAGTCCCCAGCAGCTTTGACTTCGCGTCGAGCACACCTCTCTCGGCATCATCGTTATCAACACCCGCGTATACATCTCTCTCAGCCAGCCTGGACTCCCCATCATTCGGCCACGGAGCTGCTTGGACGGCACTCGGCACTACACTGTTGCCCCAGCAAACCGCACCTCCCGAATCACCATCGATATCTTCCCAAATTGCTCCTTGGGATTTTAATGAGCCTCGGCCTTATCGGGAAATACCATGCGACCTTTGCGGGAGGGTCATCCACTGCCCAAAAGCATCCATCGGTCCGCTTCGTACACATCGAAATTCTAACGACTGCAAAAGGCGCGTGAAAAAGGCACAACGGGAACGTGAACAGACCGCGGCTGCTGCTGCTAGAGAAGCAATAGTGTCTTCGTTGCAGTCAACGGAGCATACTCCGTCGACTACTCCACGGTCTTCTTCGGATATTTGTGTTCTGCGAGGATGGGAATTGGCACGGTCTCAACGTCGTGCCCGTTCTAACTCTCGCTCGCACTCACTCGCTCATGGGCCTCGATCCTCGTCTCTTCCTGCCGACACTTTATTCAGTCCTTTTACCCAAGAGACTGGAGACGAGGAAATTGCTGCACCCTCTCTCACCGACCCTTGCCCCGGATTTATTCTCGAATGGGCTGCTCCCGAGAGCTATCCGTGGGGAATCTATGCCTCAAATAGCCGCATGAATATTCCATATCGTCTGGAACGATTCTCGGATGATGGAAATCAGCTCTGCGCGCGATCCGTCAACTGCACTGGCTCACGCGGAATATTACAGCCTGAATGCGCATCATGTCTCTCAGTAAAACTCGGCCAAACTCTCATCAATCTCGAGTTTCAAATTCCTGGAGCTTTTGTCCACCCATTGGACGCCGAGATCGAAGAATCAAAACATCTACAGTACGACGAATACCAATCTCTTCGCGCCAAACACGTACTGCATGTCTGGGCTGTCCAGCAAGAAGATCTACTTGCAGTTGTCTCTACCGTCTACGATGTACGCCAATCTTGACGGTCCGAGCGTTGTGAAGTCTCTTCTAAAGCACGGAAAATCTACGCAGTTTCCTTACTTGAATTCCAATCGTAAGCTTTTTGACACTCGATATATTTATTCTCTCATCCTTTTGCAGAAACAGCTGCTTTCATTATCGCGTCTCCTACCCAAACTCTTTGCGAAAAGACTGCGAACAGCGACAAGATTCAGTGTTATCAGTGCCATCTCTTTATCAAACTCGACGATTCGTGGGCACATGTTGGAAGCCACATCTGGTATTCCTGAGCCCGATCTTCATGAACAAGTACGTCGTTGATTATCTTTTATTTACAACAACATAAGTCGAATTTCGGATACTAGGTTGCCTCTGTGAATCCCTGCGGTTTCTGCGGTCGATCGGCCGCCACTCCGTGCACTAATGTCCCCATCTTTTGCTTGTTATGTCCAACTACACCCCCCAGAAAATCGCCTCCGGTGTTCTGGAAGTACTCAATTTATTCCCACATACAGCGGGCTCACCCGCACCATTGGGATGAGTTGTGGAGCCGTCCGACAAATCTTGCCGCAGATATGGCTCTCAATATTTCAATTAGTGTTGCCGGAAGCTGGAGCTAGCTCCGAGCTGAGTTCAACTCCAACTCGACCCCTTCCCAAAAGCGGCACCTCGAGGTGATGCCAGCTCGCCTCGACTCCACCCTCGTCACCCAAAGCGGACGACGTGACATTTCCGGTGGTGTAACTGAGTGACATCACACTCCCTCCCCGGTTTCTGTATTGGCCGTTTCTTGGCCGTTTTCGACGTATAAAAAGCAGTTTGAGCTTGAAGAGAGCTCAGGAAAACCTTCCACGTAAAAATTTGGTCCATTCTCCCCTAAAATTTTGCCCTTCGGGTGGAAAGATGAACCCTGGGACACTAGATTCCCATATCCGGTATCAGCTCTGAGCCAGCTCCGGTCAACTCGAGCTGACAGCGAGCTGATGGGCAATCAACTCGAGTTCAGCAATTTTCAATTTCTCGGGAGGAAATGAAGGCTCTTGGAGCCGTTCATGATCTTTCCGAGGCACCACTGGCTCACACACTCCAACTGGTCAGAAACGCCCACTACAGCCGTTTTGAAAACAATATACGGGTTTTGATTGAGTGGTGCTCGTTCGTTTGTGCTTACCTTTGTTTTGCTTCCCTCCACTTCAGCCGAATTTGAGTCTTTGCTTCCGCCACCCAGAGAACACCGGGAAAAAACAGGGGGTTAACAGAACTGAGGATTAAGACTCAGCTGCTACTTGCCCAGAGCTCGACACGGCCATGACTTGCGAGCAAGGGCAAAAACAAGGGACCAACGGCAATTGATGCGGTACGGCAACGCCCCACAGAGTGGTGCTCCCGGCTTTGCCGATGACAGAATGGTCAACAAACGTAAGCACAAACGAACAAGCACCACTCAATCAAAACCCGTATATTGTTTCCAAAACGGCTGTAGATGACATTACAAACACCGACCCTTCGCTGGAGGCGGGTCCTTCCTCGCGGTTGAGAATTTAATTGTTTGCCTTCATATTACTTAATAATGCTCACAATACACAGATCTACTTACCATATCCTCCATATACCTTGTACAGATCTTTCCTACTCTTACTCTGCCGAATGTCTCCTCCTCTTCGACAAACTCGTACATAGTTCAACTTTACCGCCGTCATATACTCACCTTATTTCCAATATAAATACTCACTCTTGCCTGAATACTTCAATCTAAATTCAATCCATTCCTCCACCACAATTATCCATCCGGCCGTTTGCATCCTTCAGAACTTGCGATTCAAACTGCAGCGAACGGTGATTGACTTCCGTTTTGGGAAGGCGGACCACCGGACCGAGTAATTGCCGAGTGGTGGTGGTCTCTAGGGTTCCGGGGTCTTGACAGCTAGGTTTTGGGTAGTCGCGGTCGGCAGGTTTTGATTCCGAGTCCCCTTGGTGCTTGCACAGAATTCTCCTAGCAAGAATTTCCCACACATCGGCAATTGCCGCCTTCGTGCTGGCATTGCTGGCGGATACTCGGAGTCCTCGGACTCGGTTCTCCGATCACCAGAGAGTACAATCGTGTATTCCGGTGGTTACCTCGGCTAAGCTACAGCCGTTTTGGAAACAATATATATATATATATGGGTTTCGATTGAGTGGTGCTCGTTCGTTTGTGCTTACGTTTGTTGACGATTCTGTCATCGGCAAAGCCGGGGGCACCACTTTTTGGGGCGTTGCCGTACCACATCAAGTGCCGCTGGTCCCTTGTTTTGGCCCTTGCCCGCAAGTCATGGCCCTGTCGAGCTCTGGGCAGGTGGCAGTTGAGTCTTGATTCTCAGTTCTGTTAACCCCCTGGTGTTCTCTGGGTGGCGGAAGCAAAACTCAGATTCGGCTGAAGTGGAGCTGGTGACGGGAAGCAAAACAAAGGTAAGCACAAACGAATGAGCACCACTTGATCAAAACCCGTATATTGTTTACAAAACGGCTGTAAGCGGGGGTCACCAGCAAGGTAACCAGAGCGGGCTGGTTACCCTAAGTATACTCTATGTTCTATATCATTCTAATACTTGCTTTCAGACGAGCGAGTGCTTTCTGGAGATGTTCAGAAACAATTTGCTTGATCTTGAGATTGACTCGGCGCCATATGGTACCCATTCGTTACGAGGAGAGGTACCATTATATTGGGTCCATACATGCAGTACAAAATAAATAGGAATGGACTGTCCATATGGCTCGCACAGCCAAATATCAGGAATCAGGGGTCGTTTCCATGATTTAGAACTCGCCCGCATGCTCGTAGTAAGGCACGGATTAAGTTATCTCATCTTGAAATTGAGTTGAACCAATAAGATTGGGTCGGGGAGAAATGTGGGTATTTGTTCCACATGGGTCGCTGAGGGATCGTTGTGATTGCTGCCTCGAAGTGATCTTGGCAATTATGAACTCGATTGGAGCCCAAATTCGGACTTCCGCTTGAGGTAGGGGCCAGGAACGAAGTCGAGGTGAGGCGAAATGATGCGATCATATGAGGTTCCCACGGTTCAACTGGTTCGTGTCGGTGGTGACGGTGAAGTAAAAGAGGTGAAAGTTGGAGGATAGAGAGTGATTGGTATATAGAATAGAATGGGCGAATAAAACTGGGAGGTTGGTATGTGAGTTTGGGGTGTTTTCAATGTAAACAGCGGAGCTGTGTCACATCCGCGGGGCACGCGAAAAATCAACCGTCCCCGGTTGCGTCGAGGAAGAGGGCATAAAAGAGAGCGAAAGGGGATAGAAGTAAGCAAAGGGAGGGATGGCCTTCAAATATCATCCTCATCAGAGGACTCGGGATTGTCCTCATCAGATTCTTCCGCATCTGGTGGATTTTCCATGCCGTCGTCAAGAGGGAAAGCCTTCAGCGAGTTTGGCAATGCGAGGATCATTGCGAGATATGTGCCGAGGGCATGTTCTTGTACTTCAAGAAAATTGGAAATGCAGTCATTTATTGCAACAAACAGTGCAAAACAGCTGCAAATTAGAATCCGCCGAGGAATAAGTTGTGCTTGATGGATTGGTTCAGGCCTTTGTCCGATGCCGTTCAAAGCATGCAGGAGAACATTCTGATGTATTACATACTGCAATATTCGGACCATACACGGTTAATGGGCTGTTCTATTTTTAGGGGTGGCATCAGATCCCGCGGCCACTGTATAGAGTGGGCGCAACCAGTACTGATGACCGGAACCATGTACCTTGCTCGGAGCAACTCTGACCCCATGAATTTCACCCAGTTTGAGAGTGAATTTCAGAGAGTCCCACCTTCATCAGACTTTTGACAAAGAACTTGTGGCAGCTTGTCAGCCCGCGGCAGAAATATACCCAGACCTTCCTGCGTAATCCTTGTTGGCGTAGTTTACGCAGAGCCGGAGCTCTTTCCTAATCCATGATTCCGATGACAGTTTTTGACGTTTGATTGATTTTCGTGATGATGGATGTGGGGACTTACAGCTGTCTTACGGTTTTTGTCCGGTTTCTGATGGAGTGGGGCTCTTCAGTCAGAAGTTGTTTACCTGTGATTGCTGGTGCATGCCCTCGCCGAGCAGCCGGCGACAGCTTATGTAACCGCACCACCGCAGCCCCACTGCATTCACTGGTGGAGCGCCGAAAATAGCCCAATTTGAGGCCAGAGTGGAGCCATACGGCGACTCGGAGGCATAGAGGTGTAAACAAGAAACGAAATGCCCCACTCCATCAAAAGCCGGACAAAAATCGTAAAACAGTAGGAAGGCCCTTGTTCCGATCACCCTCAAAATCAATCCAACGCCAAAATCTGTCATTGAAATCACAGATTAGGAAGTAGCTCCGATATATCTACACAGGCAGGCAAATCCACTAGAAATTTATTCAGTTTGAATCCATGAGCCTGAGTTCCATAAAAACCTAGAAAAATCTTAAAAAGGAAGAGCCTAACCTCAGGGTAAGAGTGTTGCGCTTTAACCTGAGCCCCAAAAAACTTGAGCGGAGCCCAAGTGCCAGATTGATTGATTGATTGGAGGAGCTTGCTCCCCCCTTTTGTCTGAGGCTCCCGAAAGGTGGATGGCTGTGCAATGTGCCTACTCTCCCACGAGGAGGGAAGGAGAGCGGCGGTGTCACAGCACAGTGACAACATCGATGACGCGCGTCGGCGAGCCTACACTCAGGTCACTCACATTGCCTCACAACAGTGCCGCCAGTGTCCAGACTCCAGAGAAGACTTTGAGATTTTTCACCAAGTCCGACTGAAGTGAACGGAAATAGACGCCTTTTACATGACGTCACGATTTTTCCTCTGAGCCTGCGCGATAGTGCCCGAGTCCGCCGCAGTCAACCAATACCCAGTGATACCTGCCGCGCCTGGGTTTTCACTGGGAATCAAACCGTCAGGGCAATCAACCAAGAGGTGTCAGATCTCTGAATCTGACACACTCTGATCTGCACATGATCTGCACATGCATCAAGCCCCAATCAAGGCCCATGACTTGCCCATGACCCATGTCGGAGCGGAAAAAATGAAAAGAAAAGGAAAGGAAAAACAGCTCTCTACAGCCTTTACGGCTGTGCTCTCTGCTGTTCTTCAATTTTTAGATTCTATTTCTAGATATGACTCATTCTTATTGTTATTCTATTCTTAGCCATGACTCATTCTAGTTATGACTGGGAAGGTACTCATAAGTATGTATTTAGCTCTACCTCCACTCATGAGTCATGTACTCTAGTGTTTTTATTTTATCATTCTTATGGGTATCTCCTGTTGCGCTCCCCAAGCCTTCATCTTACCGAAGGTATGCCCAGCTCTTAGTTGAGTTTGTGGGTGCTGGTGAGCAGGGAGTCCTGACTTCTTTGCGTCTCTCGTCTCGGCTGGTTTGGTCTCTTGTCTTGATGATGGACGACGATGCCGCCACTTGTTTATTGGTGTTTACAGCATGGAGAGGCGTGGGAAGCCAGGCCTGTCTGTGACAGGAGGACCCCGGTTTATCCACCCAAATGCCAGATCCCGGTTCGGACAAAAATCACAGGTTTGGGCCGCGAAAGCTAGATGCCGTTCGGACAAAATTTGGGGGGACGGATCCCAGGTACCTAGATCCGGTTCGGACAAAGATTCGGCTGTCGCAGTGGGTTGAGTCTGCCGAGGACAAGCCGAATGTCGAGGGAAAAGCGAAATTCTTGAAACCCGTCGAGAAAATGGCTAGATTTGGTTGAAAGAGCGCAAAAAACACATCGGGAAGAAAAATTGAGCATTTTCGATGATGACCACAAGGGCTCCACACGTGTGATGTCTGGACGAAACCTGAAATTGATGCCTCTAGCAATTTGACGGCGACGCAAGCATATGAAAAGAGCAAGAGTGACAGTGGCGAGGAGCATCCCACATCCCAAAACTATAATGACCTTGTAATTTGCGCTGTCAAAGCTGGTCAGCGAGTGCTCGTTGTTGGGGAGCACGACCTACTGCAAGGAGCCGGCCATGTTGATTAATGGGCCATGAACGCTTTAAGTGGGCAGGTTATCCAGTTCAGGGAGACGGAACCCGTCAAAGGCGTCCTCGGATACACAATGAATTATCCTATTGCTATTGTAATTTTATGGTTCACGACAGCAAGCGGCATAGCTACTTGATGGTGAATTGTGTGACACATGTTTTGGACCAGTCTTGCTTGCATAAGTGGTTAAAGAAGTAGGTGTTTCAAGAGTGTGAGCAGTAAAAGGATGCCAGTCCTTTGTCGCCCGCAAAACTCATCAGATTACCCACTCAACCCGAGAGAGTTAACCCACTCAACCTGAGCGTGCAGTCCCACTTGAGCCGAGAGGGTATTCACTCTATGGAGGGGGTCAAATTAATATATTACAGCTACATATATACATGCATATCCGCCACTTGTACTACCTCCCTCCCGCGCTCTTCTTGTCGCCGCCATGCATTTGAGGTTTGATTCCTAGCAAGAGTTGTCAAAATGAACTTATAGGACGTGGTAAGCAATGGCGCGATGTTGACCGGAGCGCTGATAAGCCTGTGATTTGGCCAGCCATGAACTCATTCAATTTAGATGGTCTGCGCACCTGTCACAGAGCTAAATAGATCATTACGAGGACAAGACATGAGTCCTTTACCTTGCGCATAATATGATATGTTCGCTTCAGTTGGTCTTTGATGATCTCCTGTACGGTCTCTGAGATATAAATCCAAATCAAACCTATCGCGATTGCCTTTCCTAACCATCTTGAATCAAAATTGGGGGATTACTAGGCACACAAGGCTCTCTATAGACATATCTAGATGACAGGTACTGAATACGAGCATCTGTGACAAGTCGAATTGAGTCAAGAGACTCAATGAAGCATTCGCTATTGGTCAAACAATTATTGTTACATTTTGTGACAAGGAGTCACCTTCCCGGGGATTGTTGATGAGATGCCGGAGATGCCATTGATCCCCAGAACCAGGGCGGAGGGTATCCGGGCTTATGTACTAATCAAGTTTTCAAGTTGCACAAAAAGAGAGAAAAAGAGGGAGAAAGAGGAGTGATTAGTAAATACCTCTGCATGAATGTCCCCAGTTTTCAGAGCGGAAGGAGGAGGAGCGAGCGACGACGACGACCACAGAGGTGATATGCTGGAGAGAGAGAAGACGGGCTTATACCTCTGCATGAATGTCCCCAGTTTTCAGAGCTCCACCTTTGCTGTAGCGACTCGCGAGTGAAGTTTACGATTTGGCGTCTTGATTTCATCTTGATTCTTTTGCCATACCGTACAATTTCATTCAAATTGACAGGGGGTGTGACGCGTGACACTCCCGAACCGATTCGACAATTCGACTGGACCGAAATTTTGCGTGACCGAAATTTTCGGCGAAAAAAAAAAAAAAATCAGACGCGAATTTTGTTCTTTTTACGCATTTCAGAGGAGTTTCAGCTCGGCGTGACGAATTTGGGATTCGACAGAGGACCCGGTGACGCGTGACGAGCCCCTAAAGTTCTATGTCTATCCGGGCTTGCGTCCGAAAGCGACATAGGACGCAGCCGATTTGCCATCACCCTTGGAATGGCGGGGTCACTCCTGACATTCCGCCGCAACGTGCCAACCGAATAAGGAAATTTGATTGCGGCAAAATATTCGGCGATCAAATACTTTTGACTGTAGATCAATGTGAGCTGTTGGGGGTGTAATGTCGTGCTGAAAAAAAGGGGTAAGCCAGTTGCTGTGTAGTATAGAGGTTTGAAGGTGCAGACATGGGCATCGATTGTTGGGGTTATGAGTTCAATTCTTTCTCTTTGCATTTTTTTGCTTCCATTATATCATGACTGCCGAAGGCCAAAAAATTCCTGGTTAAGTGGTTAGGGTTTGCTTCCCCAAAAAAAACACTGCCGAAGGCCAAAAGAATGCTGGGTTAGGTACTTGGTTAGGGTCAAGGCTTAGGGTTAGGTGGTTAGGGTTCGGGGGGGTGTGGGGGTGAGGAACAGAAGGATTCGCGCGAACGAGGCTTTAGAGTGCCAACCTGAGCGGCCCCGGCTTGGGGGACCCCCCGAGCGGAGCGAGGGAGGGGAGGGGCCGCGAATGGTTGGTCCCCTTCGCGCAAATGAAGGACTAGGATTTGGCGGGTGCCGAGTCGCGCCGAAGTGATTTGCCATCAACACAGCCCGCATCAAATTGCCATATTGGGTGCGCACGTTGCGGCGGAATGCGCACAAGTTGGCGGGGTTGCCAAGAAATGGACAAGATCATGCACGTGGAAGCGTGACACATGTTCGTTGACGCGTCTATCCATCACCTCTCTTCGTCTTCTCTGGCCAATCCCTGCCGTCCAATGTCCACGGTGTAAGATAGGCGTCACGCCGATCCGGCACCTGGTTATGTAAGCCGAAACATCACGTCAACAAAATGCTTATAAGTCTGGCCACAACACCATATTGACAAATGTAAGACCACCAAACTGTAGCTAATAGGCATATCTATGATTCGATGGAGCAGATTTGGCCAATATTTCCTTGTTGAAAAGATATAAGGTGATCTTTCCAAAAAAGGCAACCCATTATGAAAAGCTTCCAAACTCATTTTCGACGCGTTTGAGCGCATCTTGCGAAAAATAAGGCGGAGATTTGGCAGATTATGTAAGCCTACGTACACACTACACGTCATATATCCGTGACTATAGACGCGACGCGACGCGCCAAATTAGCATCAAAATACCTTGTTTAACGCTAGGAAGTTGTGATTGCCTCATAATGAGCTAGCAAAGCGTTATGCTTTAAACATCCAATGTATTTCCAGGAACTTAACACAAACAGAATTCAGACACGGAATTTAGGGTCAGATGTGTATTGACATTCACATACATTTGAATGGTGAGCACAACAAAGTGGCTCCAGGGCCTCAAGCCTGGTACTTGAAAGGCCTCTTGAGTCAGTAGATCTGCAAAAAGAAAAACTCTTTGAGGTTCCGAAGGACTCAAAATCGCAAAGAGAACAAGTTGATTTTTTGAACTTCCAAGATTTGGCGGGTGGCTGTGCTGAACGTAATGCTTATATAAGGGTGCCGGATTGGCGTGACGCCTATCTTACCACGCAAAGTCCGATCGGGTCAAAGCCCACGAGAACAGTCGACGAAAGGAGGCAAATATAGCGGCGGCATTGCGGGAGTACGAGCGGAAGCGCGTCAAGCCCGCCAACTTAGGCAAGCCCAAAACTGTCTCTGAATTGTCTTTCAAGTACAATATTCCATACATGACACTATCCCGACGTGTATGGTGCGCTCGGCCTAAACACCACCAAACAGGAACAAAATCTATTGCACCTGATCAGAACCTTCCACGGCTGATCCTCTGGTGAAAACAATCCGATTAGGTAGTAGACTAATCCCTCTAAAGGAATTTGCCATGCCCTCAAAACTCACAATAAATACTTTTTTCCCGAGGCGGATTTGAGACATCAGTGATGCGATCAATTAATCAGTCATGTGAGCTTACGGAATATGCCCGATTTAGGTTCCGACTCTGGCTTCATATGCTCTCCATGAGCTACGTACTACACTAATTATAGCGAGGGAGTACGTTTTGAGTCTGCCCCGACCTTATTCTACAGCAGAAAATGCAATGAAATTTTCCGCCGGTCGATTTGAGACATCACTGATGGTATCAATGATGCGACCTATTTGGTGGTGTTTAGGCCGCGCGCACCATACAAGGTGGTCAAAGCATTTGAGAAGCGAATCAAAAGAAGCAAAAGGTCCCAATGGTCACGGAATGGGCACTCGTCGGGTTCATGCGCGAGTCCGCGGATCGAGGCTTTCGTAGTCTCGTGACCAGCCTCTCACGACATCCCAAAGGGAAACCCAGTCGTGAGAGTCTGGAACCATCAGCGGCCACATAACCGTACCTTTGCTCTATCAAAATTTGATGGAGCTTTCACACAGTATGTGGACTTTACCTCCTCTCAGTTTGTTTGCTTCTACACCGGAACTTGACATTGTTTGGGCAGATTCTACCTCTATAATACGGTCAAAGTCTATCTGTGCAGTTCAAGTCACATTTTTGCATCAAATATCAGTCTCACGACAGGGTTTCCCTTTGGGATGTCGTGAGAGGCTGGTCACGAGACTAGGCTTTCGTGGCACTGCTGCATCGACAGATACTCTAGAGCAGTACGCAAACGCGGCACTCCAGGCCCTTCACGGACCCGACTACGAGCCTGTTGGGAAAAGATGGGTCTTCAGTTTTCTTGACAGGCACCACGACACACTCAGTACCTTTTGGAGCAAGCCCCTCGACACCCAGCGCGCACGGAGCTTGAATCCAGAAGCCGTGAAGTCCTGGGTAGAGTTGGTGAAGGGGTCTCACCGGATAGAATCTATGGAATGGACGAGAGCGGCTTCCCGACTAGCCGACTAAGTGTTCCCACGACTTCTGTGACTGGTCACTAGCCGCCACACCACCAGCGGCAGCGCGGTCCAGCGCCGCACTTTGCGACGCGTCTTACGCGTCGAATCGCATCCTCTTCACTCTTCTTGTTCTTCTCCATCATGTCTACCCCTTTGCAGCCTATTGAGAACGAAAGTCTTGCTGGCCGAGCGCCGCCTTCTCCACCACCGAGCCCTCTGCTAAGCCGACGTGATGAGAACCGTGCTCCGGAGCCCTCTCCTGCCACTATTGAGCCACCGAAGAAGCGCAGAAAGCTAGATCCCGACAGTAAAAGAGTGACGAAGAGGTATGGGAACTAGATGATAGTGAGATCATCGGTGCGTTCGCTATGTCTGCATGTAACGGTGACGTTCTATTCTACGGCCCTTGAAGGAGGTGCGCTAGTTATAAAAAAATAAAGAAAGTTTTTTTTGAAGTATTAGCGCTAGCAGCTATGTATCATTAATTGTACTTCTTTAAGCGCGGCAGCTAGTACCTATAGTTATGATAATTAAATAATAACAACATACCTACCTGTACTCGGTTTGATCCGCCTCTGGGTCTGACGTGTCTTGGACGGGTCAATCAAAAGTTATGGTTGTTACACGCCAGCCGCCGTGGAGGGGTTGCGGTAGGCCCCCGGTCACTACCATATAGGTCCGTAGCCCTCATAGAGTAAAACAACGTCCAATTTCAGAGGTCTATTTCGCGAACCAGCCACAGGAAGGAGGTTCCGGGTAGCTGAAGTGAAGCAGCTGCTCAAAACTAAGCGTTTCCCCAACGTTTCCCGCAATTTCCAGGAAAAAATTAGTCTCTCTTGACAGACGCTTTATTTCGTTCTAGCTCGTGCCTCGCTGAGATAAAGTCTGTTGGTTACCGCGCTTGATACCCGGTAGCCTGTCTTATGATGTCATGATGCATCATCACACAAGCAAACAACACTCTAATTTACGCGTTCTAACGCGTTTTGGCGCGCGTCTGGGGGGTCTATGGTGCCGCTCACTTAGTCACCGCTTCTTTTGTACAGAAATTGATGGCTGATTGATCTCATCAGGAAAAAGTCCGGATTTTTAATCCTCTTGCAGAAATGCTCCATTTCATGCTAGCTACATTTTGGCAAGAGGGATTGAGCGGATAATAAAAACTGGGCGAGATATATATCTTACCTTCGACCAAATTGGCCATCCCCAGCCAAATGCCTCAAGCGAGGCCATGTGAGGGGTGGGATGACATTGGAAAGGCTGAAAACCACGATTGTTGGCGCGCTGCACGCGCGAATGCCTTCCAAAAGCCCACCAAATTTGAGCCGGAATCGGTGAATTTGGGGGGTCTCCCTGCCAAAAATTTTCCGTGGCCAGATTGGCCGCTGTACAAAAGTAGCGGTGACTAAGTGAGCGGCACCATACGCTTCTTGAAGATGTTGTGAGTAATACTCTGAGCTTAAGGTAGGCGCAAGGTAGGCGTCAGTCACTTACAACGAGCGGTCACATGACCAAAGTGTGACAGCCATTAAGCTTTGGCCACAAAACATTAGGGTAAAAAGTGGGACCTAGAAGTGGTGTATTTGAGCAAATGCAAGACATCCCTGGTCTCAGAATTTGAAGATACTATCTTGTGATGGAGCAGTAGACCATTCTTCGAACCCATTTTTTTTGACTGCAGAAATGAGTTTTTCAGCGATTGGAGCCATCTTGGTTTGGGACGATGGCGAAATTTGCCGCTTATGTAAGGTTCTCACGCACCATATAGGGTAGGATCCCATCAATTACTGGCAACCCGATACACACTATACCGTGAACATTGGCTGCAGTGCGCAACATCTTAGGGCATCATACAACGGTGACTAGAGAAATCTCAGAAAACATATTCCTACCTCCAGTTATGATTACATAATGACCAATTTTTTTTTGACCTCAAAAATCAAAAATCGTTGAAATTGAGCGAAATCCAGCAGGTTTTGTTTTCGTGTCGAGATTTTTGCCGCGTTACGCGTGACGTGACACGTCATGTGACCGCTCGTTGTAAGTGACTGACGCCTATGTACCTTACTTTCCTCTGACTCCGCACCCTCAGAGGACCCTGGGCAACCAGCTATGAGGCCTGCCCACGAAATTCTGGGTTTTGAGCGTTTTTATCCGGACCCCAAATCGGGGTATTCTTATCCGAATTTGACCCAGGCCTCAGCCAGGCCGGCGTTTTATCCGAATTTTCGAGGCCTCCCGAAAATCGCCAAAATCAGCTAAAATCAGGAAAAATCGAAAATTTCCAACCATTTCCGTTTGCAAACGTTTGTAAACGGTAATATCCGTTTGCGTTTCCATTTAATTTGCGCGAAGTCGGAAACAGTTTGTAAACTGTTTGTAAACGGTTCAAACGGTTGGGCTGGATCAACTGCCTTTCAGTACACAGAATTTTGCAAATGGTAGTAAAATTCACTGATATTTCCACCACAAAGGTTTGACACAGTTCCATAGACCAGTCTCTGCTCCCTGATCATAATGATAGCTCATTACTTGCAGCTTGGGATGCTCAACCGTTGTCCAAATGAGGAAACTGGACAACTTCTGGGCGCGGATTTGGGGTCTCATATTGGCTCGGGTCCCATGTGAGGACATCTAGGGGTTGATGGGGTGATAAACGCGAGAAGGAGGGGAACAAAACATGCCGACTCACCTCTAGGTACGCCCAATTCGACCACTCCAGAAATTCATCCGTTTAAAACAGTTTTAAACAGTTATAAACTGTTTCCTAACCGTTTCCGTTTGATTTGCCAAAGTTCGCAAACGGAAACTAAATGGTTGGAGCCTTACCTCGCATCAATCCTCAACAAGATGTACTAAGCGGTGTGAGCAACGGGTATATGATCGCCGTCGACGGCCCCGTCGAATTCGTCATACAGGATCTCGGCCTTCAATCAGTCAATCAATCAATGTTCCATTATCCTCGCTGCGGGCCTTGACCCACCACATAGCCAATCAATCAATGGCCCCCGGTCCGCCTTCAATTGATCCCCGACCTGGTACTTAAAGACAGGGCTCGGGTACCAAATCAACATAACAATGCTGGTCATTGCGATTCTGAGGCTGAGCCTACTGAGCCTACCCATCTTGGGCTGGGCTTACAATCTTCCTAGGTGCATTCTCAATCATACGACGGTGGCTACAGACTATGAGCCAACACCTAGCTCCGATGTCACAAGCTCGCAACCCAACCCTTTCCTGACTGAGACCCATCGGGGTGATGTGACCTGGTAGTGAGTGTGGGCTGCCTCTGTAGTTTTCATGAGTTGTTCATGAGCTCAACAAACCGTAAAGCGAGCAAGGACTAGGGGCGTGCGGCGATATATATGACGACAGCTCTATGACAGCGGCGGTCTCCCACCTAATGTATGATCAGTGGCCAGGTTACACTAACAAAGGGAACCCAAACACGTAGGCCGCCATTTTCAGGCTTCGAGTGTAGTTCTGAACAGACCTACCAGGAATCCACTCTGTGGGCCCAGTACCGGGAGCCCATGTGGACTGTCTAAAGCTTGCCACAAGCCACTATCGGCCACAGTGCATTACGGGGAGTCATCAATCTAGCGCTGTGTAGGAATCAACGTGTTATATAACAGGTACTTTATAACACTGTTATTAACATGTAAATTACATTTCTCACAATTGAGGTCCAGAAACACCTGTTATTTATGTGTTAGGAAGGGGCCCCTGAGGTGCCTTGGACACCACTTTTGCAGCTCGATTTCGCCCTTGGGATGCTGAGAATTGGGTCAAAAATCACTCTCCTCTGCCCGGAAGGCGTCAAAGGCGAATCTGAGGCAAATTTTAAGAAAATCAGCTGAAAATCAGGCGGAAAAAAAAAATCTGGGTGGGCTTACGTCATGTTATAAACCCTGTTATTAACATACCCATGTTAAATAACCAGGGGGGTGGTTTGAATCTCGCATTTCTCACAGCCCAGATTTTGATTCCAACACAGCGCTACATCAATCCAGGTTCTCATCGTCGATCGATGCGAGGGATGTCATTTGCACGACATAGACATCACGCCGACGGCCTTCAACGCGCTCATAGGGGATATGGATATCGGCAGAGTTCATAATGTGTCGTGGTCATTCGATTGATGACCCGCTGGACATTTGATTGGCTTATGTCTGTTGTCGTAATCACCCTCTTCATAAAATTGGGCTTATGAATTATGTCTGTGGAGAGCCCGGCGAATTCAAATGCAAAAAGAGAGAGAGAAAAGGAAAGAAAAGAGAGAGACTCACTATGTATCTGAGAGTCGAGACCCTGTTCCCCAAAAATCAGCTTTCTCAGGCTGCTGTAGCTCCCAGAAAGACGTCGGAAAATCTTGATTTCTATGTCTCAACTAGGGTTTAACGCGGGTCGCGGGTCCACACGCGGGTTTGTACCCGAGGGTCAGCCGGGTCCGGGTACGGGTTGCATTTTCTGCGACCCGCGCAATACCGGGACCCGTGCGGCGGAACCCGACGGGACTTCGGCTATCAATGCCGAGGCTCGGCCGATGTCTTGCCGATGCCGTACACGCTGTAGAATCATCGCCAAGTTGTCGCCAAGTGGTAAATCCTTCATTAGGGGCGCTCAATTCTTAGCTCGTCAGCTCGTCTCGTCCGTAAAATATCGATTTCCTGATGAGGGGATCAAAATTTGATGGGAGGTGGAGAGAAATGCGGAGTGGGATCAGCAGCTCATCAGCTCATCATGCAATTAAATAGTTTCTGGGACGAGACGAGCCGACGAGGGTTTTTTTTTTGAATGTACTGGGTCCCGTGACGGAAAAAAGAGAAAAAGAAAGGGAAAGGGGGGAGAAAAGGGAGAAGATATAGAGGAAGTAGAAACACCTCTTGTTGCTTGGAAGAGGTTTCAATCAAGCAGCATGAAGCTTATTACTATATTCCCTCGAGTTTCGGCTCACAAGTATGTACTGAAATGAAGCTGAATTTATTATGATTCTGTTTAACACAAGATGTATTTAAACTGCGGGACAGCTATGACAGGAATCCCAGCTGCGACATTTCTTTCCTGCCGCTCGCGGAAGAAACGAAGGAAGGTATGATCGGTAGGAGAAGACATTGATCGCAAGAGAACATGGAGAAAGCGTGAATACTCGCGTACCTGTGCAACGCTAGCCCGCATTGATGAACTTTGAACTTGCCCAAGACGAGCTTCCTCCAAACCACCGCCTTCTGTTTGCCCGGCGTGCCAATTCAACAATCTCCATTATCCTCTAATTCCTCCTTCCGCTCGAGTCCGTTTCCGTCACCTGCAGCCGTTGTCGTCGTATTAGGGCGGGGGTAAACAGCATTGGTGGTTGAGTATGTTGTTTTGCGTGGGCAGAGTCGGTTCTGGGTCTAAGGAAACGAGGAGAGCGACAGGCAAAGGAAGAAATAGACGCTGGCAGCGCGTGAAATTGATGGCATCAATCATGTTATTAGCCAAGCGCCCATGTTAATAGCCATTTCGCTACCTGGCCGAAAAGGCAACCCCGCCATTCCAAGGGTGATGGCAAATCGGTCGCCTAACCGATTAAAGCCGATGGCCCCGGCCAGTAAAACCCTCGGCAATCTGAGCCTATCTCCGGCGAAATAAAGCCCTCGAAATGACCGATTTTTTGACAACTCGGCATGCGTTTTACTAACCGGGGGGTGGGTTGATAATACCGAGGCAGGTTCCTTAGCTTCCTTGCACTGAGTGCTTGCTAAACTGTCAACCAGCCATTCGACCTCTCAAACGCTAACATGGTACTCTTCGATCTGGCGAGCCTCACGATGCGCTCAGTAGGCGTGACCTCGGGCAAATTTCCGAAAACCGTTGCTTGGCACGTACTTGGAACAATCACAGACTCCATGCCTTCGGTCGTCATTCTTGCCACCTGGGTACCCTATGCAGGTGGAAATGGACATTTGGTACCTGAGATTTGGTTGTATATGCCGGCACCCATAGCGCAAATACGCTGTGCGGATCTTCGTGGCCGACTGTGGCATTTGGAACTTGACATGCAATTGTTGCTGGCTCCAGGGCATTCCTCCTCGGCAGCCGTGATGGCCACGATGACGATGCTGAGGCAATGGGTCACTGCCAACGTATTTTGCCTTGTTGGGACATCGCCGTTGAAGTTTTTGGCCTGGATGGTATCATACTCTCAATGCAGTAGGTCAAAACTAAGTGATCAAGCTCGTACAAAAACTCAAATCGTTAAAGAGTGCCGTCCGCCGTGGGAAGCGTGTTGCCCAAATCTCAGATCTTGCTTCTCTGCTTTGTTTGCCAAACTGCTGATCTCCGGGAGATTATAAACTGCCAACGGTAGGGTCCTACAATTTGCTGGGGAATCATACTTGATCCAGTACAATACATAACAGATGCAATGAATGGTATCACCTGGATTGCGCTCGCTTAGCTGAAGTTCTCCGCGATCTCATTGACAAGTTCTATTGTTCGACTTGCCGTCATGGTGAGTGGAAGCATGTCCTGCGCACGCCTCCAAGTGTGACATAGTTAGTTCTCAGATTCGCCGAATTTGCAAACCACATTCAAATCACGCTGTCGACGTGGTCTCGAACACCTTGATCCCAGTTCGAGAGAAGCATGTCACAAGCCGGCGCGTGGGTTACTTTCCAAATACTGTTCAGATCGGTGCGGTTTTGACAATGTCAAACAACGTCTGCACACGTTCGCGGCGTCGGGAGGCAATACAGATCTGTTCTGGGACAACGTTAAACATGCACAGAAGCCAGAGGCAGTTGTTTTGAGCCACGATCCCTTGGGCTCGGTAACACTTCGGGATCAATCAGCCAACAAGCTTGAACCGCTGAGAGCGGCGTTGGCCGAAGTCCAGAGGCATCGCTCTGCCATCGCCCGCAACGATGCCCTCTTTTTGCGAAAATGCCTACTCAAGTTGGCAATTGACCGCGCGAGCCAGATTTCACAATGTGGATTTGACGGGAGACTTTGCTGGGATGACGAATTTGTAGCTGATCGAGGATCAGCAATCATTGAGGGTTACTGACGCTGAATGTACGGAACAATGGTGGTGCACTGAGAGCCCCCACGGCAGATTCGCAATCAGATCGAGATAGACGGTTAACAAAGCAACTCGGAGAACTAACTTGTCCTTACAATTTACTTTACTTCGTCTAATTTTTTTGCGAGTAATAAACGAGGTTTTATGACCTCATTTCTCATTACATAATGGAGCTCTGATTCAAAGTTAAGTACAAGTTCAAGTTCGTTGACTTGTATTACTATATAGTCTTATGGTTACCGCGCCCCTCCAACCGCGTCAGAATGTTATTAGCTAATATTATATAAGCAGAGTTCACGTCGCGTATATCTCCCTCAAAAATCGCGTTCTTTCCGCATTTCTTTAGGAAATGCTCATTATAATACCTGAAACTGGCTTTCTGTCTCCTCAGATCTTTGATAACAAGACGACGTGCTGCAGGAAAAGGTAGCGCGTTTGCATCACGTGGAGATCCGGCCTCTCGGCCGAGCTCTAAAATGCATTCAACTTAAGCCCAAAACGCCTCAGAAAATTTGAGAAAGAGCGCACAAAGATTGAAACTCGAGCTTGGAGTACCTTAGAAGTAGAATTAGTATTAAAACCCGACAATGCAAGGGGGAAAACACAAACCGGCGATTCCCGGCTTATATAAGATTAGCTAATAAGATCCTGACGCGGTCCGAGGGGCGCGGTAACTAACAGACTCTATATAGCGAGGGCACCGAGCTGATACATATAGAGCGTCTGTCTACGAGAGACTAATTACTATACAGCCGTTTCGGAAAAAGAATGCGGGTTTTGATGGTTTTTCGTTTTCGAAATCTGTGTTTGGTCCTGCATCTTCGGCTCCACCCTTGCCGATTCCACTTTCCAAAGCTAAGTATTCCGCGTTCGGTCGCCATGGCGGGAGTTTGTTACGTTCTCGGCCCCTTCTCGAGTGCGTTAGAGCGTTCATCTGACCTCTAGCAAGCAACCCTTGAATGTCTTTCGAGTCAAGTTGTTTACATCGACAAGCTCACGGCAGGCGTGGAGACTTGTGGAGCCGCACAATGCTGTTGACAGAATCGTCAACAAATGTCAATCAAAAACTTGCTCGCAGAACCAACGCAGAACAGACTTTCCGACTCTTCGAAATTCGGAGACGGAGCGGTGTCAAATTTACACGTGGCGACGTGTTGAGATGTTCGTAGGTCTTGGCTGCCACGTCGGTATTGCGTAAAGTATCCGGAAATGGAAAGTCGGCTGTATTTCTCCACGACTGCAATGGCTCAGACCGGCTCGGTAATCATGTTTGTGGGCGGCCAGAAGGAGAAGAAAAAAATCACCGAAAAAGGAAAGAAGGAAGGAGGAAAAAGGGAGAATTTCGAAGGATTTCATAGCTATTTAGCCGCGGCAACTCAGGAAGGCCGGCCCGCCAGTGCCCTGCATAACTTTCCCAGCAATTAAGTGAGGTTTTGCTAAGAAATGCTCAGTTCATGGCTGCAAACATTTCATCTAGCCAATGAACTACTAGACCTCCAGTGTTGAGCTTGACAGAATGCTCACCAGACGAGAAATTTTTCTGCAGCTCCATGCATCAAGTATACTGCTTCAATAATGTCCGATCAAAAAATACGGCCTTGCATCCTAAGTGTCTCTTAATTTTCCCCGATAAATCAGATAATCCTTGCTATTGAATCACACCTGGTACGAAACAATTCTGTCCTCCCGACATGATTTCGACTACCAAATGCAACCCGGAAGGAGCGAGCAAATTCAAAAATGATGGCAGTTGTCTCACTGCAGCAAAGGAAATTAGGTAAAGTAGAATATTCTTTCGCCAGACCACCACATTTTTCAAAAGCGTTAAGTCTTCGATTCTCAAAACTGTTGCCAGGAGTTACCGCAGAGGGTTGAACGTTGAATATCAGTCAAATTTTCAGCACCAAATTCTGCATCAGTGATACAGGATAAATTGCCACACTGCTGCAGAGCATTCCCCCCATCTTCAATGAAATTCATTACAGTTATGGGAACATTCATGACGTTATTTTCATGATGTTTTGTTGTGTTCATAACGATAACATCATGATTTTGGCAGTGAAAAGGAGCAAAAACGTGAAAGAAATATATTGACACCAGACAGATTCGAACAAACGACCTCATGCTGTCACTGACAAAGGCAGCCGAGTGCATACATCCAAGTCATCCGAGATGGAATTGTTAATAAGAGCATGTTACACCATATATGCAGCTACAGTCGCCTCTGTCTTAACCCATACCTCTCATAACCCATAATGGGCCATAACCAATTTTCGTAGATTTTGACTACAGTTGCGGCAAAATCAATTTACTTACCAAATAAGGAAATTTTCATCAAATCCGCTCTACCACACAACAAAACCACCACAAGCACGTTGAAATAGCACCAAGCGCCTGTACTCCCGGATTTGAGCCGGTCTACGCCCAAAAAACAACCGGATTCGTCACGTTTCTCACTGTTTTTGGCTGCACTTTATGAGACAAAGTTGCTGGTTATCCCGGCGAAACCAATACAAAGACGCCAGTTTTTTTACATCAGGAATACAGACTAGCAGTTCTTAGTATTCTTATCAACTTACCGCTCGAAAAAAACGAGCAAAAGGAGCGAATTGACGAGAATTTCCTTATTTAGTAAGTAAATTGATTTTGCCGCAACTGTACATTTTGACTGGGATAACCCATAACTCTGTAATACCCCATAGGATTTGGGCGGAACGGAGGCCTATGGGTTAAGACAGAGTTGACTGTATATCGAGTGAATCCGACTACTCAGATATTACTGACCCACCTTTTGGCCACCCTCTTTACATTAGGGAGGGGTAGATGATGTGTGAGTAGGATATTGAGTACATTTTGTACTCAACAACCTGGCTAGTGGACTTAGCAAAAATTCGACAGTCTTGCATGATGAAATTCATGATGTTTTGTCATGAATTTATATGCTCATCAACTAATGTAAAAATGAGTTTCTGAGCATCGTGAAAGGCATCTTGAATTTCATGATGTGGTTCATGACAAAACATCAGGAATCTTGAAATTCCTCATTATCTACTATTTCGACCGTAGATTCAAGTAACGCGTCACATCGACCTTTGAATTGAAGCTATTGAATTTTCGTAACACGTCACAAGGCAATTTTGGCCCATTTTCCCATCAAAATTGATCGGCAAAATGCGAAAATCGCCCAAAAAGGGAATTTCATCAAAGTTGAATCATCGGAAAGTTGGGCCGGTTACTCATGGCGGTGGTCAGATACTGATACTGATACTGACCGGAATTTAAACCGCGGCCCGATCAATCCCGCGGCCAAATTTGACAGCTTCTCGGCCATTCACGGTCAAGGTTGAACGTTGAACTTGAACTGCTTTTCTGCGCTCATTCAGCTCTTTCGCTATCGGAGTCCGTAAGCTACTGGCTTCATTCAACAACGACATAGCTGCTTTGATAATTTATCCAAACCTGAGCCACAATAATTCAATGATGCGGCATTGAGCGTGAATATAAATGGCACAATGATTGTGCTGGCCGTGCCATGGTCTGAAACTGATTTACACACTGGCATGAGCGCCAGTGGTGAATATTAGGTGTGCTTGAGGAGCTACACACTGAAACCATTGGATACATAAGGTGATTTCACGAAACTAGTAATCTTGGTCAATTCAATCAATCTTATCCGGGTTGAAACCTGGTTGAATATTCACAGAACAGCTGTTCAAGCTCTACAACTTACAGACTACCTAAGTTTACACTCAGAGAGATCTCCCGGGCAGTTTACGCCGATACAAGTCGCAAATATGACAATGCAATGATAATCACCGAGAGAAACATGAGATTTGATACATCGAGGCGAGGTTTGCCTTTAGCAAAGACTGTGGTTGTCTAGACTGAATCAGCTAATATACTTATCGATGGTTTTCATGAACACAGACGAAGTGACTTGCTTTGTAACGGAAGATGAAACGATGAATTGCAATGCAGCAGCGCCGTTAACTTGGTCTTGAAGTAGTAGACCACCTTTCCGCAAGCAAGATAAGCTAGTAAATGTCCCAAATGATCAAAAGCAGATAGCTTCAAGTTCGAGTCAACGCAACAAACTTCAACTTGAAGCCGAAGGAAAGAAACTTAAGTAATTTAGATTGAATTTGGTTGATACCTGAGTAAATTGGCTTCAGCATAAAATTCAGACAGTTTGGCTCATCCTACAGTCGAGGAAATCGGGGGTCTGACAAAAACAAAGGAAACGGGCTAGAAAGCAAGTTGAACCAACGAACACGTGCGGTTGCGGTGATTGATCTTGAATTCAAACTCCGGTCAGTATCTGGAGAGCTGATGGCATGAACTGGTCGACAACAAAGGCAGATATGTAGGCAGCTGTAGATATTTGTGAAGGCTTTTCTAAGCCTCAGGATCATCCTTCCTTTATTTCAGACTTTTCCGCTCTGTAATGAGTATTTTTTGCACTTTATTTCAGTATCTGGCCAGGAGACGGCAAGCCGTAATGCTTTTGGATCCGAAGCATGACAGCGGGCGAAAAGGCGAGTAGGACCGATGTCGGCCGAAAATGGATACTGAGAAATATCCCCGAGATCCCCGAATCTCCCCCGCAATATTTCGTTTCTTTATTTTCTTTATTTTTTTTATTTTTGTCCACCGCCATCAGTATCGGGCCGAAAGTTGAATCTAAATAATAACATGTCACACCCGGTGAATCTATGGTCGAAATAGAGGGTTTGCGAAGAGCCATTGGAGCCATTGAATGGCTACCGATTTCCGTATTAGGAAAGTTTGATGGGCTAAACTTTTATGTCGAAGTCAAGAAGAGCTATTTGGAATAAAAATTGGATGCTCAGACCGGGGGTAGCTTTCGTCAATACGCCGGAATTCGGGCACTTGCGTAGCCATTAGCCATTCAATGGCTGCATCGCAAACAGGCTAATAGTACAGTATTATACAATTCAAAGTGTGCCGTAATTGTCTTTGTCTTTTGTCTTTGTCCCGAGACAACCGGCTTCGGTTAACGGTTATCCCGGCATCCGGTTGTTGTTTCCGTCTACCGTCCTCCTGCGCGTGCTTATTGCAGCTTGCTCTGTCTTGCCCTCCCTCACTGGGAGTGCGATTCGGTGGACTGGAATTTCTCTTGCTCGGTGAAACTTGGTATCTCCCTACGAGTACGACCTTGAATGCTCTGCTTATTCTTCCATGAAAAATTGATGTTCCCCAAGAGTGAGTGTCATCATGTACAGTACTACATACTCGCTTTCCCAGCTGTATTGGACAGAACATCCTTCGTTGACACTTAACTCATTTGGGATATTGCTATCTTATCCTCTATTCAACCGCCCTCTGGAATCCGGCTACGAGCGCAATCCCCAAGTCCGTTATCGCCGGTGCTCTTCTTATTGGGGGAGCTTGCTCCCCCTTTTATCAGAGCGGACACCAAATGGTGATGGGGCTGTGCTGGAGCGTATGATGGGTGTCATAAATCAGAGTTCCCAATGATAAAAACACGTTCCGAGACTGATATCAGTGATGCTATGTGATCCAGGCTGATCCAGCATGATGCGAGACTAATTTCGGTGATGCAAGCGGATTTGACAGCTGTGAAGATGCGTTAGCGCCTTTCTCGTCTTTCCTGCGATGCTTGCGTCGTCCGTGTTGACCTTGCAAGGTATTGGTTTGCAGTTAAGTTTTCATTGACGATGATCGAACAGAGTCTTGCTGATGTCCGATGCTGAGACCGCGAGGAGGGCCAAAGGAGCACTTACTGTACAGTTGGAGCGGCCAGTCGACAAAAATGTCGAGAGCCTCACTTCTGTTTGATGTAGAAAAATCTGTGTTTGTGTATGGATTTTGCCGGCGAGTTTGTATAAGAAAGTTCAGCCAAAGCCGGTCAGAAAGATGACAAATTCGGCTTGTTTTTGTGGGTAACCTATGATACGCAAAGAATACATCCCGTCTAGCCTATTTCTACCCACCAGTGTGTCGTTTTTCTGTGTAGTAGGGCAGCTTTGATGGGAATTTCCATATATGGTAACTAAATTGATTTCGCCGTCTTCTTCTTCTTCTTCTTGGGATTGTAATGTACTGAATATAACTGAAAGCTATACTACTGTGCATGTACTTTCTCGTACTTCTCTGCCTCATCTGTATAATATGTTGAATTCATGGGTTCGCGCAAGCTCACCCACCTGTAGGCCGGGACACCGGCATACAAAACCTACGTGTCTGAAGCTGTAGAGTTGAATTTAGCTAAGGATGGACACGGGTATCGGGTATACCCGCGGTATCGTACCCGAGGGTCTTGCGGGTAGGGGTACGTATGCTGGAAAGTAAAGAGTGGTAAATAATTACCGCTAACACTTTCCAATCCCCGAAGAGCATCAGTCACCCGCGACTTACATTCACACTCAAGCGCCTTCCGCGCAGACATTCAAATTTCAAATCCATACGCTGGTTCACGGCCATTGTCACGTTACAAGTTATCAACCTTCAACTGGCTTATCCATTAGAGTCAACCAATTTCTTAACGCAAATCCTGGCCATCAAAAATTTTACTCAGCATTAACAGCTACACCATTCATCATTACACGCACTCGTCGCACTCGCAATCTCCTAACGATTACCACCCACCGACAGTTGTCTGAGGCTCCATTCGGTTGCGTCACTTCGGAGCACTTGACGTCACTTAAGAGTATTTCTCACCAAAAGTTTGGCGTGGAATTTTCCCAAGTGCTCCAAAGTGACGGTAAGTGACGCTAAGACACGACAGCCGAATGGAGCCTGAAGCCGGTTCAAAATCGAAGGCTCACCGTGACCGAAACTGCTCCGTTTTGCGTTCCATTCTGCGTCCCTGATGAACGCGCAACTTCGCATCCTCTGGCAGCTGCCACAAGCAACTGTCTCACTTTCTTCCCGGCCGTCAACATCGTTTTTATGCCGTCAAACCACGATATACAAGAGAACATCGTTTTCCCGATTAACTTGTGTCGGCATTCTAAGAGGCATTTCACCGATATCCGATTAATAGCTACGCATTATCGAACCTGTCCTTCAAGTCAAATCCATACATTGAGGCTATTTGATTGCGCTGCCTCGATCAATTGTACTTTTTTTCAAGGCATAATCCTCAAGAAGCTATGGTCCGTCGACGCAACCTATTGGGCTCCAACTCAATACTCCAATACTTCCTCTATAGAGTACATCCAATTCACGGGTTCTTCCTATTCTAGCTCAACCTCATAGATTTTCCTCGACTTCACGGAACGTGATTCCCTGGATCTTCATCAAGTTCATGCTTGCTTTTCCTTCGCGACCTTCGGACCTTCTTCAATTTTAAATTCCACATATCTTCCATCGGGCCTGAGACGTAATCATGGTACCTCTTTGATAATAATATTCAATTACTCAAGATTACGGCGCGAACACTTCAGATTCTAATCAAGTTCAACTAACAATCCCCTACTGCTCTCTATTCATAACCTCTTTCAAATGGAATAGTATCCAATTAAAGGCAACTACTTCCTCCCAGCTTATCACACTCGAGTCTCGATAGTTTCATCATTTCTTTCACTTTTTTGCTCCTTTTCACCGCCAAAAATCATGATGTTCTCGTTTTGAATCCACAACAAAACGTCATGAATGTTCCCATAACCGTAATGAATTTCACGATGCACTTTCATGATGTTGTGGCGTGAATTTCAAGAGTGCATCATGAATTTCGTGACAATTCCTCGTGAACTTTCTAATGAATCGTCGTGAAAAACATGAGGAATTTCATGATACTTTGACTGCACAGTGTAGACGTCGTCAATCTCTCCATCCTCGTGCTGCAAAGACAGATCAGTCATGAAAACGATTACTTATGAGACCGACCCCGAAGGTGAGCCCGAGAAAACAAGAACTTTTCAAGCAACCTGGGGAAATTAGAGACTTTGCGGTAGCCACCGGTGGCTATCGGTAGCTCCTCTTGTGCAATGGTTTTTTGAGCCTATGGTTCAAGGTAGCCACCATGACATCCCCTCGATAGGACGTACAAATGGTGGCTAATCCACCCGGAAGCTGTCATCCGGTCCCGGAAGAAATTAGCCACCAATAGCCACCAGTGGCTACCGCAAAGCCTCTATTGACACAATATAGACGCTTAGAACACTTTCTAAGTTCCCTGCTGAAGCCGGAGAATCTGCACATGCCAAATCATGAAGCTTTCATTTGACGATGTAAGCGCTTTCCATGCCTAAAGGATAGGTTAGAGTGTTTATATGCATCTGTCGAGCTCGACACCAGGCGTTAGTCTGACTCTACGCTTGCTCTACGCACTCGCAAGTCCGATATTCCCAAGGGGCTTCGATGATAAGGAATTTCCTAATTTGGAGGAAGGGGAGGGGGGTATGGTTGCGGCCAAAACTTCATGACCAGTCGCAATTTTGCTCAAAATCCTTCGGGATTCGAGATTTAGCAGGAACTAGGGTATGGTTTAAAGGTGAAATTTTTATTTCAGAGGAATCGGAGGTACTCCTAACTTAGGGTTACAAAACGCGAAATTTGAACAGCGAAAAGCCAAAATTGTGTGTACTAAACTCACCAATCTGAGGCAGCTAATCAAGTCTTTCTCTGCATTCTGCCTCTGCAACCCCGAACCCCTTCTTCCGGACCCCACAGTGAAAGTGAAATATCCTAACCAAGAAATCGGCAATGGCCAGGCGACATTGATGCTGCTGCACAGCCACCGGTCCGAGTGATCCGCAATCAAAAGCGCGAAATTGCCGTGCAAAACATGGAAACCCAATTTTTCGAAGTTTTGCTCCAGTCCGTTTGTAGTTTACCTTCTTGCAATGCTATTTACACAATCCCAGGATGTCTTGATGAAAACTGACGTGACAGTATCAATTACCAAATTGGGACTGCGACTTGTCACGAAGTTCGGTCCGCAACCATACCCTTGGGCGCGAAAAAAGAAATGGATATAATTTTTTGGATTTCGTTTCTAGGCCTGTTTCTGCCAGTAGTAAGGGTGTGCAGTGCGTCTTGAGCAAGTTTTTGACGTCAGATCACTCAGAATGGCAAGTTGTTGATGTTTAATTGTGTTTACTCTGGGGGATTAAGCCATACATAGCAATTTTTCGCACTGCCAACACCGCGTTAAGGCTTCACCGTGGGCTGATTGGATGAAGGACGCTTCCGCCGCCTTCAAAAAGCGGCTATCAACGGTATGACCATCAATTCAACCTTCCATCGACTCACCACCATCGCGGCCAGTGTAGCGCACGAGCGCTAGGATTCCAGAGAGCGGATCCACTGTTCCTTCGCCAGTGGGCTTCTACGAGTAGCCACCGAGCCACCGAGTTATCGAGTTTACAGCCTTCTTAATCTCGATGTCTCGTTGCGAGTTTATAAAGTCTCAGGGCGGGGCCGGAGTTTGAAATTTTTGGCTGGCGGCATCATTTTGCTCCTGCACAGAAAGTACTCCATTTTCCTCAGACAAAGTGGTGCAATGTACTTTAGGATAAGGATTCTTAATGCTGGTAGACTCACTTGTATATTCTTGTGCCTTCAGGTCAAGAAAATATGTAGCGGGACCACAGGGGGTCACAACTTGTCACGTCACCGCCGAATCTCGGCACCTGCCAAAGTTTCAAACTCGGGTCCCGCCCTTTGAAGTACCAGCCTGCCTACGGCAACGGACCACCCACATGTAAAACCCGTTACAAATCGTAGGCAGGCTGGTAACGAGCCTAGACTTGTGTGTTTTTTCGCGAAGAGCCTTTCGACGACTTCACTCAATTTTGAGCGGGTTTCACATGTTTTCCGGGATATGGCAAGTGGGAGCAATTTTGGGCAACTGTGAGCCTGGTTGCGGCAATTTTGGGCAACTCTCGGCCATCCTCGGCATACGGGATCTTCACTGGGCTTCACCCTTCAAACTTACTGACTTACTGACTTACACTTATAAGGTTGAATTCAAAGAAGTGACTACATACTAAGTTAGTAGTGGTAAAGGTAAAGGACCATAAGAAATCACCCGAGTATTCATTGGGTATGATTGGTTATTCAAGCACAACTCTCGACTGGCGACGACCAACGGATAACCGTCAGCCGATGCTGTTGATCGACTTTGCCGAAGCAATTGATTTGCGTGCACATGGGACGTCGGCACAGCAGATGGCGGAGGGAGCACTAGCGCAAAAGGAGCGGATGACCGAGGACAAGATTCCCGAGCAATACAGGGAGTTTGTCAAGGTGTTCGCAAAGACCGGAGTTGCATGCAACCGTCACTGTCACGCCGCCCAGCAGTGTAGACGGCAGTGGAATAGGAGATGAATGGGGGAGAGTCAGAGCGAGAGGCGTAGACAGTTTGAGGCGTAGATACTCAAGGGTTAATTACAAGCGCTAGGTATGGCTCGATTGCCTAGTGGAGGGGCAGTTTTCTTCACCCCCGCCTCCCAGGCCTGTCCTCGGCAACCAGTAATTTCGTTCAACAATTTCCCTCGTTCGGTTCTTGGAGTGATCGTTCCCGGCAACACTACTTTACATAACTTACAGACAGGTTCAGCACGTTCTGCCGAAGTAAGCTATCAGTGTGGCGCCGTCGAACGGCGCCAGCGTATGGGTGTCCATGGTGGAGCGCAGAAAATGGAAGAAGCAAAAGTTAAGTGACGGCGGTGAGCAATTTCCGGCTTGCCAATTTTGGCCATTTTACGGCATTTTTGACCAACTTGAGATGGCGATATCTCCGCAATCGCTGCACCAGTTCAACTTGTGAATCTCAATAGTTTTAGCAGCTCTACAATCTGGTGTATGCACCTTCTACTTGTGGATTTTGAGTGGTCTGATCGTTCTGCCCTTTTTGGCGTTAAATCAGTACATTTTGATCCTTCTGATGGCCGGATTCCCATAAATGGACAATTGGTTATCAGACGTAGTGTTGCCGCGAGACAGAGCTGCGAGTCGATTCGCAACTTGCCTTGATGTCCACACCAAATGAGGCAGTCGATTTGATGGGAATTCGAATCGACTCGAGCTCGTTCCGTAAGGTGTTGGCACTCCAATGACGTTGCGGGTTTGCCATAACGAATCCCTCGCACTTTTCCCGCCGTTTTGGTCGTCGTCGTCGACCTTCACGCCCTCGAGAGGCGAAAAAAGTCACCTAGATAATCAATACCCTATATATTATTCCCCAGTAACAAAACCCGGTGAAAGAAGGCTCTCCAGACAGGTATTTCCACTTCTGGGACATGAGCTCGAGTCAGCTCGATGCGCACCGATTTTGATTGCCCATCAGCTCGAGCTCAGCTCGAAATCGGATCGCGGCAACACTAATCAGACGCCCGAGATCGGCCTAAGAATTCACCGTCCATGACTGGAGTACGCAATACAAATCATTCATTTTGCCCACCTTTGGAGGTCCGGATGCCCTTGAATCTCGGGGGCTGAGCCGCACACCCAAATTGGATCTTTATTGCCCATAACAATCTCATACTGCCACCCTCGTCCTCTTTTACGCCGGGATAAGATCTGGGTTGTCTTGTCTCCACTGCCAGCTTTGCTGCATGATCTATTATCGCTGGCGATTTGCTCATCCTGAGCGTCTGAAGCTTCCGGCCAGCTTGAAGAGCATGGAAGCCCAAAATTAAGGTCCCACATCATAAGGGTAGTTTCCAACGACAAAAGCCGCCGATGAAGATCCTCAAGGCTCGGGCCGTGCGTCCCTGTATCCCGCCTCAAATTTAGTAGTCAGTCGAACGGTGACTAGACTCACGATGCCAATTGGAAGGAGAGTAACCCCATGGCTCCCCGTACACAGGTGATGTGGTGGTGTTGGCATCAGACCATGGTTGATCGTAAAGACAGCTTGGCGAAGAGGAATACTGCAAGCTCTGCATTGCTTCGGCAGGATAACCAACCGGAATTTAGGTGCTTTTAAAACATCTCGGCCGCCCCGAGTACCGCCGTCCGGGAGTTGGAAGAGCTCATCGAAGACTCCATATTTATATTATTAATAGTGATAGAGTCGATGCACTGCGACATGGGCCAATAAACCGCCCATGGCCCATGTCGGTGGAGACGAGAGAAAAAAACGAAAAGAAAAAGAAGGAAAAAGAAGAAAAAAGGGGGGGGGGGGGGGGAAAGGGTCCCTCGATGAGGATATTCTTGCGGTGCAACAAAATTATGAACCTCATAAATTCTGGTGGGAATGGGCTATCGGCAGTCATTATGAGTGCAAAAACACTGTCCTATGCGGCATAATGTAAGTTAAAGTGGCTCATTAGGCTGTCCTGGGTATTCACTGGTAGTCAGTGTTGATGCGGGATTTGTTTACCCGACTGGTATCAGGATGCTTTTGCATTCGGGACGAAAGACATTGGAGCTGTTCTGCTTACCATTCTGGAGCCTTACAGTAGAAGCATTTGTTCGACCTCCACGACATTTATTTGTGGCGGGAATGTCGGCCGGTGACTTGATCGTGGAAAAGTACTAATTGTTAAGGCGATTACGTAGTCAGTTACTCCAGCTAGAGGTCAGAAACCAAAAAATGGGCCATATGTCTTTTTTTTAAATGCCGGTGCACCCTTGGGCGGTTTTCACATTTGTTCTCTTCAAATGGCTATCTAACATCACCGATGTGGACAGGGGTGCATAATTCTCAAGGTAGCCAGCCTCTGAACGGCGCACCAACTCTGTCATTCGATGAAGTCAATGTGGATACGAGTCAGAAATATCGCACACTGAAAATCAGAATAGCTTGAGAGCATCTGGCTGTTAGCCTCCCAAGTCAGACCACAAATCCCGAGATTTTTTTGTGTTATATTGGGACGGGCAAAAAATCTGATTTAATGGTCTGATTTCACTGGCATATCAAAAGCCATGAGTCCCCATTCCGGAAAAGGAAAACATGTTGGGTATGTGGGCAATGGTCCACATAGGAGGGTAAGCTTGCTTCAGTGCGAATGGGAATTCAATATCCTAGTTGAATACGTCCAATTCATCCATATACAGTAGCTAATCTTGCTAAATTAATTCGGGCAACATTACTGGCTCGAGCAGTTTTTCGCCCGATTTGGGTAACCAACTTATTCAGTTGATGAACCTCAAAACCGCCTCAGTAACCGCCCTCATATTCACCTTCAAAACTCTTCTGCTCCTGATGAATCTGGTTGCAGTGACTCACTGGCAGCGGCCCTGTTTTTTCCGGATTATTAATTTTGACAGCTAAAGCTCACACTCACTGGATACATAGTGGTAAGTATATCCAAGACAGGTCCTACGGGTTTTTAACCAGCAGTCCCGCCATTCAAACGGTCGGCCAGTCCAATGGTAGTCAGCGTCTTGTAGTCATCGACCCCCTGGAATGGTGTGTGCTCCGATGGCTTCGTGTAGTGTCTTCTGTATGCATAACCACCCGTACATACCTACTCGTTTGTCTTCGGTAAACTCGTTGTTCATACAAAGTCTGGTAATTTTTTTGAAGTTGCTCAAAGCATTCCCTGAGCCCCGGCACTTGTGACAAAGTGCTTCAAGTGCTTGTGACCTGAGGAGACTCAGTGTTACAAAACTGGATGCTTACTGAATTCTTTCTTAATGAGCAAGCAACCATTGAGTATATAGGTGTTGGTAAGGTACTGTACATATATTTATCACAGCACATGAGGTTCAAACAGGCCAATTGAACTTGAGCTGAGCAAGAGTTGAACCAAAGTTGAGCACTCGGAGTCGGAAACATTCGGCGCGTAGTCCGAAGTCACATGACAGTGACAGCGACATGACACTCAGCTGGATATCCGAAGTCCGAGGAAAGGCCCGCACAGTGCTTACAGCTGTGCTTACAAAGCACCCAGTCATTTGTCAGCATCTGCATTTTGGAGCCCTATACCGAATATGATGTATGTGGACAATGGTCCACATAGGAGGGGAAGCTTGCTTCAGTCTAGGCTCGTTTCACCCTCTCTTGTATGGAGGACATGAAATCTGAAGATAGTCGTTCTGACTCGTTCAGATCATAGCTTCAGTCGTACATGCAATTTACTGAATTACATACTACATAGTACAGAGCAAGTACACTCGCTGATCTATTCTAAGTACTCATGCAACTGCTGAAAAGGGTGATTAGGGTTATTCACACCTCGCCTTTTTGGTTCCCTTTTTGCGTCCTTTTTGTTCTCCTTTTTCTCTTCCTTTTTGCTCATTTTGCATTTTAGTCAAAAAAGCTCTGTAGAACTTGTTTCTTTTTGTAAACTTTGCCTTTTTATACCTCTGAATAGAAAAGTCAGCATGTACTAGGCAAGGACTGAGGTTAATGAGAGGAAGCATGAAAAAGGAAGAATAAAATGAGATCAAAAGGGCCCAAAAAGGACGCTCTGAGCGGAGCGTTCACACATTCCTTTTTGCGACTCCTTTTTCACACCATTTTTTTTTTCAGTTTTGGCCAGATTTGCCCAATTCACTCCGTTTTTTTTTGGTAGGTCTTCCCTTTTTAACTATTCAAATTGAAAAGGGAAAAAAAACCGGGCAAAAAACGAAGAGAATACCAAAAACAGCGAAAAAGGGAGCGAAAAAGGAAGCGAAAAAGGAGAGGAAAAAGGAATGTGTGAACGACCCTAGAACGACCCTATTGATCCCGTCGCCGGGAATCTATGCGTAGCAAATATTCGTATTCCCCACGGGCTCAAGAAATTAATTCAGTAAGAATATCCTGTATATTGAATCCATAAGTATTGAGTTTGAAACCCAAAGCCTCTCTCCATTCTGAGCATCTGACACACTGTGGTTTCATTTGGCTTCTGCAATCTTTGCAACAGGAAAGGTAATCGAAATGCTGTTCCGTTCAATCCTTTCTTCCTTCCCTCAAAGTCAGCAGAAGGTATGTGATGGCTGCCACTTGTGCAAGCAACTGGTTGAGCATTGGGTTGAGCATTTCCCTGTCTTTGTACTATACTTATTTTGCACTGGCTGTACAGGATTCTGCTGCACCGGAGGTGGATCTGGACCTTGAGTTCTACGTGTTGGTGACAGAGGTGGACTTTGAAAATCCTGGTCTTCACTCTGTCCTGCTAAAGTACCAGCATTCCCAGTGTTCTGCATCTCAGCAATTCGGCCAGCTGTGCGAGGTGTAAGTTGAAGTTGCTGGCCATTCCAGTTAACCTGAACAAAATTTGGTTGCCGTAAAGGAGATCTCCGGTGTACAGGGCTATCCAGAATGCCATTGACATGCTCTTGCTCCTGAGCTTCACTTCATATGCGCTGTAGAGTATTTGGAGGCATAGACCTATTTAATTTTATTTTGCTTGAGAGAAAGCATTGGCTGGTTGATTTGGCTCATACATGCAGTAACATAAGATAATGTGGAGGATGAAGTTTATCTTGAGTGCTAATGCTAACCAAGAAAAAAAATAAGCTGCAAGCAGCAAATGGCTAGAAGTGTAAGAAATACATGTCATGGAGGAGGCAAAGGAAAGAGAGAGGACATCCATTGACCAACTACACATACTATATAGGTAGGGCATGTCTATACATCCAGGTTGAAGCAAGGTTGAAGCGCGCAAAGAGGTTCAATTTTGTTTCGGCGCGAATTCTGAGGTCACGTGACACTGACAGTTGCATGACCGTCGGCCGTTTCCAATTTCGATTTTTGTCCGGACAGGACCTAGCTCTCGATGACATAACGCCCCAAACATAGACAATTTCTGTTCCCACGGGGCCAAAAACGCAAAATTTTCTCCGTAACCTCCGTTTTTGTCGTTCTCCGTGGCTTTTCTGTTCAGATTTGCACCATCAAGCACTATTTCGATGCAGAGAGTGATCTGCCGTCAATTTCGGCAGACCCAATCCGCCCAGTTCAGCGACATTTTGTCCGGACAGGAACCTAGCTATCCGCGCCCCGAGGTCGAATTTTTGTCCGGTTGGGACCTAGGTTTTGGGCCAAAATTTGCGATTTTTGTCCGGGAAGTGGGCTAGGCTCCAAGGGTATTATCAGGGGTCCTCTACAAACCTGGTGTAACTTCGAAGACCTTTGAAAGGCTACCCAAATGATTCTTGGTCTCAAATATTCGAGCCCCGTTTGTGATTTTGAGTCGAACGCTGCTGTGGCTGTGCCTCTCGTCCGAAAAGGTTCAACTTCGCATCCACATTTCCTATACAGCCAAGTGGAGAAGTAAAGAATTTCTAGTGACAAAGTTGTAGATCAAGGCCTACTGTATGGTACCTAATACAATTTGGAAGGAAATATCTTGATTTTGGTGCGGGACAAGAGGTTTGGGGGAAGGGTGACTTACGGCTAACGCGTGACACCTAACTCTAGACTATCTGGCTGTGGGTTAGAGAGTGGATGGATATCCACTCCATTGAACAACAGGGTTCACCCTTCAACCGTCTTGTACATTCAAAGAAATCTCAGAGTATGCTTTCCGGTTCTCCTTCATACTGGCCATCGAGATGTACTTATGACAGGCATAGGGTTAATCCCATATGCAGTCCTCGAGCTCAACAGATGACGTTCACACAAGAGATTTTGTCATGAATGGTGAAGCAACTTCTCATTAAACCGGAGGTCATAAAGAGAGTAGGATTACACAGAATGTAATAAGTAAATAAGGAGCCAATCCCCTGAAAAGCAACTTCAACGATGTAGTGGTCCTCTGTCAAACTCTCACAAACCGTCGAGCTGAGGAAACGCAGGACTTAGCATGACAACATAGTTGGCTGCGGGCACGGGTTTGTGGAGGAGAGAGACCTCGCAAATGAAAGGGGTCACTGTTAGCGTCTGTTATGTAGGTCCTTCGAGTTAACGATACACCATCAGAGCATACAGGCATCAGGGATGCTCGCCCACAGTGAACAGTGCTGCGAAGAATGTTCACTGAAGTGGGGGAGTAGCCGCAGATGGGCTCGGAAGCCAGCCGGGTTATGCAAGGTGCGCAAACTCGGCAAAGCATCCATTCAACCGCGCGCTAAACAGGCGTTGGCGGCTGAAATGTACGGGTGCCAGACCGTGCAGTCATCGTTTCCGCCGCAGATCAGGTTGGCGACTGCGGGTAAGGCAGGCGATAACCAGTTGCGTATTGCGGAGTAATGACATGACCATCGACGAGCAATGCGTGGAACATAAAATATGGACCAGCATTTGGAAGCTATGTCTTTAGGTCGTGGTGCGCGAGCAATGGCTTTGCGGCATGCTGCACCAACACGATATTACACGGGGCAGGCTGATATGCGGCAGGGACCGAAAGGTATCACCGTGCAGGGACAAAAACATGATGTTCTCGGGCCTGGGTTCAGCAATTACGCTGAAGGCAATGACCTTGAACGCGCTGAATCAATCCAAGTAGGATCGATAAGCGGGGTCCAAAGATGTCTGTTCGCGGCGGTGTTGACCACAATCGCAGAGAATTCTCGAATGAAGCGCGCGCCAGCGGCAGCTACGAGACTGCGATAGGGCAATTCTTGGTTTTCACGGCCTTACTGAGACGAAGTCGAGTCGGACTCAAACTTCATAGCCAATGCTCTCCGTAGCGCAGAGTTGGGCTCATTTAGGCCAAGGCACTAATAGAGTTGGCTCCCAAGTCATGCAGCTGCAGGCGAGGCAGGTTGTCTATTGAAAGACAATCGTCCGAAGACGATGGGGGTACGTGGATGGGGGCAAAAGAAGAGAGGAGGGAAGGAAGAAGGGGACCGAGTCAGAGACAGCGGCGCACCTAAAATTTTCCTGATCCTAGCCCATTCCCTGAGCATATACAACCCCTTTTAATACACTTTCATCACAGATATCGTAGCGGGCGGGCCAGGCGAGACGATTGAGATACGAAAGCAAAAGGGATTGAGCTGGGGGTAGACTCGAGTGCTGTACCGGGGGATGTTGTTCGAAAGGTTCGAGATTCGAGTTAGCGAGTTGATGGGGAGCTGGCGGCCGGCGAGTTGGCGTAGTCAATATGGCGAACGGGCGGGCACTTCGAAAGACGCTCGCTTGCTCTATAAACGTAGACAAGCGGGAGGAGGAGGAGCGAGCGCGGCGCGAGCGACGACGACAACCACAGAGGTGATACAGCCGTTTCAGAAAAAGAATGCGGGTTTTGGGCTTCTTTCCTTTTCAATTTTAATTGACAGTTGTTGACGATTCCGTCAACGGCACCGTGCGGCTCCACAAGTCTCCACAACTGCCGTGAGCTTGTCGGTGTAAACAACTGGGCTCAAGCACGCATTTGAGCCCTGCTGGAGGTCAGATTGGAGCTCTGATGTATTCACAAAGGTTCAGGGAGCCTCACCAACTCACTCTCTGGCAAGGGAATGCGCTGAAAAAGACGAATAGCTGATTCGGCAAGGGTGGAGCCGAGAACGCGGGACCAAACACAGGTCAGCAGATTCGAAAACGAAAATCAATCAAAACCCGCATTCTTTTACCGAAACGGCTGTATGCTAGAGAGAGAAGACGGGCGGCTTCAGAGAGCGCAAATATTATGCCCATACCATGAAAGTCGTAAAAAAAATGATTTAGAGGAGCCCTGTATCACTCAAAGTTGTTTGAGTTTCGAAATTCCTCTCTAAAAAGCCAAATTCCGGTTACTTTTGGTCACACCAAGTATTGTAAGCTGCAAAGACACTGTGGAAGGTGCTTGAGGCGAAAAAATGCGACGAAACCCCGGTTTTAGCCTTTTTGGTGGGTTGGTTTATAAACACCCTTTCCCCGGACGAAAATTCCCGAAGCACAGCTTTTCAAAGGCTCCCAAACATTGATGCCATCTGGCATCGACACTCGAACTTCCAACCAACTTCCAACGATCTTTACCACCCAAAACCATCGCATCACCGTCAACTTTCAAGTTCTCCAGTGCCAATGGAGGTAATATTTCCACCTAACATAGCATTATCTTGCACTAGCACTGCTACATTCGCGTCTAGTGTTGTTCCGGTCGGGTCGAAGACCCGAGACCCAACCCAAGCCCGGGCTTTTGAGCCTGACCCGACGAATCGCGTCTACAGTCTGTACTCTGTACAAGAGCCTGAGGTGTCCGATCTTCTTATCACTCCCACCATCAACTTCACGTGCATCAACACCCCCTTCCATATCGGGTTGACAGCTTTTGGCAGGAGTCGTCTGCTTTCTCAACCTTAGACGGTCGGACAGCGTGAGATGGCTTTGGGGCCCTTTTAGATATCCGTTAGAGACTACACGAGAACTGAAGACTTCTGAGAGCTATTCCAGACTCTTTGCTATGAAAAGATTGTAGGGCATCAAACAGTCACTCGTTGCTCAAAATTCATGATTTCTTGCAAACTGGTGGGGAGTAAACTTATTAAGAGCAGTCAATGATATAGCCAAGTCAATAAACAGTCGCGTCCAAGGCCGGAAGCAAGCTACGGTGTCGGCTCCTGTCAACCCGATATGGAAGGGGGTGTTGATGCACGTGAAGTTGATGGTGGGAGTGATAAGAAGATCGGACACCTGTACCAACAACAATTCAGAGACAAAATCCACGTTTCCCGAGTCGGCGAATCTCCGCAAGCGGTTGCACTCCACTTAGTCTCAATCTCGAATCAGTATTCTCATTGTATCAACTGTCAACGCACATCGACCATTAGATCTGCTGTCAACGGCAGTCGGCTGGTCGCTGTGCTGAAAATTTCTGGGTCCGCTCGTGATTGAATGCATCGACTCGATTTTCTTGTGGAACTGGGAACTCGCTGTAAAAACGCGCTGATATCAGGGCCCCCAGACTCAAAATAGGCAGCATCTGTGTTGCAGGAATTAAACTGGCTTGGCTAACGATACAACTGACTTGGTTCATTGGCCAATCTTTTTACTTCCAGGGAAGATCGTCCATCCCTCGCAGACTACCCAATGATGATACAGGCAATGTGAACGAATCCCGTCATTCTGCGCACCTGCGACCCTCGTTGCTGCATCGAAGGGTTTTAACCCCCTTGGTCGTTACATTCAGTCTTCTCCGCGTCGAGTCAGCTAAGTGAATTATCTCAATGCAAAGATGTGAGAAAGATCATATTGTTTATCAGAAACTAAACCAGAGCTGGGATGTACTCTTGGACCCCATACCAAGTTTGCGATTGCAAATTCAATACCAAGGATGCAAAAGTTCGGTGGCTGAGAAGGTAAATTTCCAGAAACGATGGAGAACTGTCGGCACCTACTTCCTTTTCAAATATTTTCAGCTGTCTAGGTCCTGGACTCTAGGAATTTTCTATGTGGCTCCAACACTGATATGTTTCACATTGTTTTCAGCCCGTGCCTGTTCTAGTTCGCGAATTCCTCTTTCTACGTCAATCGAATTCACGCAGACTATAGCAAATTACACAACGGCCGAGGCTCAACCCTAATTCGAGATACAAGTCCTGTTTCCACAGGCTAGCACTAGCAGCAGTTTTACTAGCAGAAAGCAGAGAACTTTCTTTAATATATGCCGAAAGCATGTACCTTGATACAATAGCCTGTTTGCGATGCAGCCATTGGATGGCTAATGGCTAAACAAGTGTCCAAATTCCGGCGTATTGACAAAAGATACCCCCAGTCTGAGTATCCGAGTTTTATTCCAGGCAGCTCTTTTTGACTTCTACATAAAAGTTTAGCTCATCAAAGTTTCCTAATGCGGAAATCGATAGCCATTCAATGGCTCCAATGGCTCTTCGCAAACCCTCTAATAAATCATTTTTTTTTTATCTGAAGCAAGGTGTCTTCCGACGCAGTCGGAGCTTCCTAGTAGAAGAGCAAATTCCAATATCTTGATCCTATCATTATGATAGCTCCATCCGCGTAGATATTGTCGACTATCCCGGACTTTATGCAAAGATATGCACCCAATTCGAGAAAAGCTTGAAAAACCATGGCGCCATATGCATCACTTTCCGAGATCCCGAGTAGTTGCCTCTTCAACGGAGCAGCTAAGCACTAGTAAGTTGCAAGATGGATAATCAGCATACTGTACCAATCTGTATGACTGAAACGTAACGCGTAACGGCGGCCTTTTTTCGCTTACAAATCACCCATATAAGGCAGGTCACCTTCCATAAAAGGGTGATTTGTAAGCCGTTTCAAGCGTTTCAGCCTGTAAATTTCAGTCATACAGATTGGTACAGTACATACATGAATTCATTAAAAAGTTAGGTCCTCTGACATTGCCCCTCGATCGAAGGGAATAGACCCATAATTGTTCTTGCTTTGCGGTGACCATGGAGGTCCAGCCATTACACATTCTACTCAGTGCCCAAAAGTAACCGAAAATCCGCTTATTGCTCGCCAAATTTGTAGTATTTTCGGAAGTAAACTACATAGGTGTAATCCTTGCTTTATTTTGATCACATATCATGTGTAAAGCTGCTCAGGAGAGACCGTTCCACAGGGACAAATCTATCAGCTGTAATTACAACGTCAGTGCAACACAGCTTGTTCTGGGAGGAAAATCATGGTTTAGAGTTTGCAAGACTCTTCAGCATGGTGTCCTTTTGTGGGCACGAACACTCAATGTTGAAAAGAAACTGTGTACAGTTGATATCTGTAGCGTTTATTTTGACTGTCTCAGTCTGTCACTTTGAACAGAGCTTCAGACAGTTATTGGGGGTGGTTTAAGCAACAATTCAGTCAGCACTGGTGTTGTTCCACCTAGCAATGAACACTGATTGTGCTCAAGAGGCTCATTGATATTGCTGCTGTCTTCAAACTTGCATATATGTGAGTGGAAAACTAAAATTCAAGCAAAAGGTTGAAAATTCTGATTTCCACAATTCTGGTCCAATAGTGCATCATTTGGAAGGGTTCAAAGGGCTTGAGAGATACCAATGGAGCACTAATGTAGTATGCATTGTGCGAAAATGGTCAACAATGCTTATTTGAGCAAACAGCAACCAATTTCTTGCACAACCTTGACAACTTGGCATTGCCAAACAAGAACATCCTGAATTCAACTAGCTCTAGAGTGATGTAAAGAGAGCAGAAATCTAAGAAACTCAGGGGATGATCTACTCACATTGAAAGGTATGCAGCCAGGTGCAGAAACTGTGGGAAACACACGTGATCGCGTCGAAATATCGGCATTTCCGGTCACTTTTGTGGAGACCGAGTACATGGGTCGGCAGCGGTTATATAATTTAGTGACTTGGGTTGAAGCCCAAACTTTAGAAACTGCAGTGGCAAAATGTAAACAGTGCCGCAATGCAAATCTGCATTTGCCAGCGGTTCCGAATTTCCGGTATTTTTGTGTTCAATAATTTTGTTGAGCTAAGCGCAAGGAGCACAAGGATTACCCCGTAGCCGAAGTACTTGTGGTAAAGATAGGTAGAACCTCTTACCTCAACCTTCATTCCCGAACCACGGAATTTTCAACGATAGATTGGAGGCGCGAAATAGCTTTTAGTGGGTAACACTTCACCGAGAGCGGACGACCAATACGATCAGGCCTTCAATATCCATATCCCTCTTCGACCCCCGCTCTGCCTGAGGTTTACAAATTCGGAATTGTACGAGAGCGAGTGGCGGACTGAACACTGAGCACAGTCGATAAACAACAGAAAATAAAGTTAGAAGTTCAGATACCTTCCACTTTTCCTCTCTTTGATGCAATCTGAACCAGGGGAACTGCATGATCAGGGCTTCGTATATTTCATTCAATGCCAATGCCTTCGAAGGACTACCATATATTGCCAATGCGATCAGCAAACGAAAGGGCAGATTGGGTTTAGAGTCATTCGCGGGGAGCGGCACCAGCCTGGCAAAAGTGAGAAACAATGGTAAGTTATCAAGGAAGATATGTAAGCACCAAAGCCCTAGATTCCGGCTGGTTGGGGGGACCTGAATTCCCTTGCCGGTCAAACAAGAGATGAGAATATCTTCGTAAGGATCGGCAACAGGTTCGAATGACACTAATCTGGTCGGCCGATTGTCAGTTAAACCTCACCAACCTCATCATGAGTGCTGCCGTATTACCTGGACCGTTTGTCTCATGATAACCCATATAAGGATCGTACGACATTGGAAGTCCCCATGAGGAGACTGGGGATGAGCTTAAGGCTAGGGCTGAGTCTTCATTCGTATTGAGTTCTAATGAATGTGTCAAGAGCCAGTTAAGCGCAGAGACGGGAAACGGTAGACGAACCATATCCGGTGCACCGGTAGTTTACATCAACTATGTGTTCGTTGGATTGAGGTATAAATTGAGAAACGAATCTAAACGTGCCGTCTGATTCAGTGTGGCCGGACAGTAGAATCTCGTCCCAGAAGTGATGGAATGGATCCCCTGCGATGAGAGGTGGTGCGCCGTAGTGGGGACGGTGGAGAAGGTCAACATCAGGGAAGCCCTGGACATCGTAGATAAGTTGGGGCGACCACAGTCCTGTCATGTCAATGTCGGGGCAAGTATCAAAACAGGCGGCCTATTTGGTGTTCTTATACTGTTCTAAGTTTTGTGGTTCAAAAACCCACGCCAGATGGGTGGTGCAAGCGATTGGCTCAACCTTAAATAAAGATCGTCTACAGCCTGTCGCTGAGGGTGTACCAATTCCAAAAGACAGAAGACAGCCCAACCACAGCCGCGGTTTTAGGGGTTTCAACCTTTTTATAGACCCTCGGAGCCGTTATGTGCAAAAACCCGCGGATATCCAGAAATCGGTCTACAATGTTGATTGCAAATCTCTTCATTTGGTTTAAATAGAGGGGCTCGGCTTACCAAGGCTGACATTGAATTCTTTTCGACTGCAGCCACAGTCTTATCTGATTCCCTTCCTTCCCCGCAACCTCAGCTTGCCCCCACCAGTGTCTCCGCACCTGGGATCAGCCAGATGATCAAAGAGATCAAGCATAACGCTGGGAAAACTGGACCCATTTTGGCGGAAATTCAAAAGCTAGCAATCAAATTTATGTCGGTGTATGGCTCTCTTCACATTCAATATCAAATTATTGATCAATATATGCTTAGGTTTGCGCCAAACCCATCATGTTCTAGACGAGAAGCAAAAGAAGAGCCCGCAATTCACTGGGATCCCTTTTGATCCGTATGGAACAGTGCTCACTGCATTCAAGTCACCGCCTCCGTTCGTCATTGCACTGGTTGTTTGTCCGGCAAATCCTGTTGGGATAACAGTGAAGCAATGGGCCAGTGCACCTATGCACTGCAATGTCTTGGTAGTTGTCAGCACTCCGAAGGTTCCCGGTCGGCGAAGTGGAGGGAAAGCTGATGTGGTTTGCGAGCCCAACATCACTGATGTCGAGGCGCGTGAGGATATTGCCAAACATATCATTCACAATCCTGTTCTTGACACGCTCAAGCATATGAAGAGGAGTTCGAGTCAGGTCTGGGTCAACAACAAACGCGAGGTGCGTAAGTAACAATGCCGGCATTTGTCTGCGGCTTGCGCTGGAGTGGATGGTGGAGCTAGTCTCTGGCGGGAAGAATCCTTTGAGCATAAGCCGGAACAACGAGGGAAGGGTGGTTGCAATTCAAGGCTTCCGTAGCATACATATGTAAAGACTTTTCATGTGTACACGGAGTTCGAATTGCTTTTCCTAATTAGGAAAGGTGGAAAAACGCGAATTACAACAAGAAACCCCGCTATATTTCGCTAAAAATCACACAGAGCGTACGATTGATAGAGATTTATTTATAGATAGCCTCAAATGATATCTGAATGGCATTGAAAACACTTAACTCAAGTTGCAATTTCACTCAATTTCATCAAATCTAGCTACAGAAAACCTGACTTAGTTTTCTCTATTCTCTAATGGCACTGACTATGATCCAAGAGATGATGAAATCTTGAGTAGGGTGGTCACTGAGAAAAATCTGAGGCGCCAGATTGCGCAACTCACTTCTCAGTTGAACCAAAATCAAGGAGAAAGGGCAACTCAACTTGTCCAACAACAACCTATAGGGGTTGTTCAGCCAACCCCTATGGCTTCCTCATCACGGAATAATGACATTGCCCAAGCTCTCAATGCACTGTCTCTACAGATGCAACAGATGCAGCAATTCATGATTCAAACTCGGTCGAGTGCCTCACGAACGGGTAATTCGAAAGAGAGTGAGGGTTTCTAGAGGGTTCAATGAAGGGGGATAAGGGCTTTAAGTCAAAGTCCGCATCTGCAAAAACCCCAGAGGACCATTTTAAGCAGAAAAAGGTTGAAGTGCCTGAATGGCGCAAAGGAAAGGATAAAAGGGTTAAATTCACTGAGGAAGATAATGGACAGGGACTTAGAAAAGAGTTACCGTTCAAAGATGTTCCACCAGTTGAATTTGCAAATAGGAAACAGGAGTCTGCTACTGTACTCATCCAAAGAGTGATACATTAGCTGAGATCGCTTCGGAAGTTGCATATAAATTGCAAGCTCCAATAGACCAGATCAAAGATGCAAGTGTCAAAGCCATTGTTGAGACTATCAAGTCTGTTGGAATTCCGCTCAAGGACATGATTGCCGCAGCTCCTGCAGTCCAAAAGGAAACTGAAAATTTGGTTACTAAGAAACGAGTGCCAGTACAGGCTAAGGAGAGTGTACACCTCCAAGAAAGTACAGAGGATATGGATGATTATTCAGAGTCGGAAGATGAAGATTCACTTCCTGGAAAGATCTTCGCTCCAGAAGGGCAGTACATCCAATCCGATGCTATCCATACTCGGGAAATTCCCATGACTCGAAAATACTATGTAGCAAAGGAGCAGGATGGACTCGTTCCTAAGGGTGCGATTGTGGCTTGTGATCCGTATCTGCAATATCTGAGTACCTTGGACGAAAATGAAGCTCCGAGACAGGTTTTTGCAAGTATGGTTGATCCGGCTAAAGGAACAGATTCGGCTGAGGATCGACAAGATGGCGGGCCCAGATGATTTTGATGTGAGGCAGGTGAGATGAAAGAGAGGCAGGTGGAGCAAAGAAGGGCACTTGGCGTGCAAAGTAAGGCACATCGAATAAGGGTTGGCTTGCAGCACTTGTTGTCAGGACGGGAGATGCCGATTAACGTTTCAAGTCAACAGGTGCAAATACTCGTGCTCACAAAAAATGATGGCGTCGCTATTCCTTCACAATAAATCATGATGCGCGATCAAATGTTTCAAAAAGGCAAAACACCCAAAATCCAGCTTGCCGTGGCATGTTTTTCATCAAGATTCAGGTCGGCCAGATTGTAGCTCTGAAGGAGTGGATAGGCCTGGCACTTTGAATCATGCGAAAATATGCATGCAATACCGAGATATATGAACTTTAAAGTCGGGAAAATGGGCGAAAAATAGCCAAAATCACAACATTGCACAGGTTATAGCGACATAACCTATGTATATAATTGCTCAACTAAAATGCCACATCTATCTACTCATTGAGGGCTACAATCTGGTCTGTCCAGATTGTGATGATAAACATCTTGGGTCAAGCTAGATTTTGGTGTTTTGGTTTTTTTTGCCATTTGATGGCATATCATAATTGTTTGATGAAATCATTATGCTAGAAATATGCAGATAGTCATTCTAGCCCACCTAGCACTTTTTTTCATGAAAAGCCCTCCATTCAGCATTCAGAAATCCGAAAAAGAAGCGACGCCATCACTTTCCGTGACTCCGAGTAAACCTGTCGAACGCGCAAGTGAATTCCAAGGCGAGGCGGTTCATTATTTTTCGTGTCACTCAAGTACCATAGAGGGGCAATCACAATAAATTCAAGATATATACAAGATAGGCCTTCGCTTCGCTCCGGCAGGCTTCAAGTGATGGCAGATGCAGAGAGGCCTTGAGGTAAAATCAGCGACGATGCTAAAACGGCGAAAGGATCGACCGAAACTGCGAGACGCCGAAAGGAATCTAAAATAAATGACAGTTGGTGATCCAGCAATGGATCGGAGTCGTGCCAAGATTTGTCCAGACGTAGAACGCGCGATACGAACTTGTCATGGAATTATTCAACAATTCTGATACCAAAGAAGTGCCGACGTTGAACGAAGATTAAACAGGGAAGGCGATGTTGTGTTGAGATCTTGCAGTCGAGATTCGGGGAATTAATCCATGCTGGCAGCAAGCTTGAACCTTGATTCCATGAGACGACGGCAATAGCTTGGGGCTTAGGAGCGGCATCCAGTGCTTGATTTGGGATTTGGGCGACCATATAGGCGAGTTATAACGTGGAAGTGAGAATTGTCGAGAATCACAGAACGAAACAATGCTTTGAGTATTATTGAGCACGCAACGGAATCCGGTGAAGCCAGGCCTCTCAGCCTTTAAGATACAAAGCAGCGACTGCGCCGTAGCCACAGCATTAGAGCCAAGAGCCACCCGGATTGAGGAAGCTGGGACATTGTGACGGTAGAGATCGACTGCGTATCCTGCGGAAAAGCTGTTGTGTCGATGATTCGATCCGGGAGTGCTGAGAGTTGGCTGAGAGCCTCCAGATGTACTAGATGGTGTCGCACTCTATGATTGAAGTAGCGCTGCGTTGGTTGAAGTGAGCACTGGCGTTGAACAGGTAATCGAAAACGAAAACATACCATCTAAGTGTCGGCGGCAGAATTTTCCGGGTCCCGAAGTCGTGCCGACTTGTTCCGAACGCGAGACGAGGTAGGAATATTGGACTCGTCAACCTCATTACGGCGTTTTCGTGGATTACGGGGCGGGGGAGCTGAATCTTCGGAAGGGAGTGCGGCCTGAACGAGGGGGGTCAACGGACTGAGTGGCGGCGTCGATCCCAAAAGTAGAGAGGAGCTCGTTCATCTGAACATCATTCATGCCAGTGGGGTAATCTGTGAACGAGCCGCCGAGGAAATCCGAATTTAAAAATTCGTCCAAAGTTGTGGGCTCTGTTCCAGTGAACCCGGCAGTGATGGAAGACTGGGGAAGTGTTCAAAGACCGTCGAAATTGGAAGCCGAGGTATAATTGGGAAGGTATGGAGCCGTCACGGAGGATGGGGGTTGAAGTAACGTGGAGGCTGTGATGTGGCTGAGTTCTTGTTCGTAATCAAACGCAGTAAATCCCATGTTAGACGCCACGGGAGATGCGTCAGACAGTGGGATATGGGTTGCGGATTCGACATCCATTTCCATGAGCGGCTCGTTATCTGGTAGAAGACGGAAGTAAGGAAAAGCACCAAGAAATACATCGCATTCGTCCAATGGTGTTGTGTCTCTCCGGTGTTGGTGGTTGCCGGAGTAGTGTCCCAATTGTCTGGAAGGATATTCGACGACGACTTAACGAGACAGGGTATAGTCCAGTCGTTGATTTGCTTATGTGTCCACCAATCTGAAAGTAGTCAATTCGTGATTTAAACTGAACCTCGCACCCTGAATTTTTTTGATCCCGAGATCACTCACAAACCGAGAAAAATCCGCGAGCTTCTCTTTAGAGTTGATCTACATGCATCTGAGTCTGAGGCGTTGGCTACTCGATGGACAAGGTCAAAAATGTAATGAAATAAGGGCGAAAATAAAATCAAGTACTTACCTTCGCCGGAGTCAAAGTCTGAAGTTGGCGGTATACTCGAGGATCGCGAAGACAATGTGATCAGAGCCTTGAGAACCTCGATGTCAGAGTCAGGCTCGGGTTTGTCGGGTTCTGAGTCGGAAAGAATCTCCAAGACATCGCGCCCGCCTTCGTGATGTGCTTTGACGCGAACCGGGTCAGAATGAGACAGAGATGCGGGTTCCGAAGAGGTTGTTCGGCCTTAATGATTACATCGCTGGTGGGTTCGCTTTTGACGGGTGCAGCTGGGGAAGAGTCAACGCGGGAGGCTATCCATTCGCGAAGATGGGTGGTATTGATCCAGGAGCGGCCAATGGATTTTTTGGGGATTGCTGCGAATGGCGGCTGGAGAGAACAATCTGTGGATCGCGCCACAACATTTATCAATGGAACGGGCGAAAGAACCAAGAATTGAAAAAAAAACAAGGCATGGGAGGCTCTAACGCTATTATGCAGTCAGTTGAAGGTGGGAAAGCTGTCCAAATCTGGAAGATCACAGCCGCTTTGTCCATTTGTGGGTCTCATGGGCCCAAATTATGGCACAGCGGTAACCATCCCCTAAGGTCGACCTCGCGCACACTGCTAAGGTCGCAGGTTCGAATCCTGCAGCCCCCACCCTCGGAGAAACAATTTAGACACTCCGAGATTCCGCCGCGCCGATTTCGGCTGACCAACCTCATGACCACACTGGCACGTGATCGCCTCACGATCGTGTCACTCACGCCAAGCGGTAGTGCGGCACCGACAACCCCGTTTGCAGCCCCTCGTTGCGGGAATCATTGCAGAGTGTTTGAAGGATCACGGGCAGCCGAATGATTGGGGGAGCTTGCTCCCCCCTTTTGTCTGAGGTTCCCGAAAAGTGGATGGCTGTGCAATGTGCCTACTCTCCCACGGGTACGCCATCAGCTGTGATCTCCCACGGGTACGCCATCAATACGTGACGTTAAACAGAGCCTTAAGTGGCCTACTGTACAGTGGCGCAATCAGGGGAAAGTGCAATAAAGAAATACTCTCAGTCAAGGGCTCGCATCAATAGGAAATTACTCCCGACTTTCGAAGAAACCACAAAGGCAGGAATACCATCAACTTCAGTTCACACGGTTCCGAGTCCATCAATTCCATTCCCCCCCAAAAAAAATCAGAACCATTAGCCTGGGCAGCAGTCAAAATTGCACAAATTCCTGAATTCAGCTCTATGGTAGCAGGTTTTACCGCGACTGCGGCACTAAAACAAGAAGTATGGCTTGAGTTGTGTATGTAAGGCAGATTTAACGAAACTTTGCCTTTGCTTTGCCTCTCACAAGATCATTTCTGTTCAGGCTGGACGGAATTAGCGCAAGCTCCCCCTTTTCTGTAAGCCGGGCACCGGCATTACAATACATAGTTTAACAATTAGTGTTACAGTCAATGTACTGCTAGACTCCGACATGGGCCGATAACCGGCCCGCAGTGAGGATAATGGAATATTGATTGATTGATTGATGGGCCCAAATCTAACCCTCATACAAGCTAAAAGTGAATTTACAGCAGTTTGCAGATGTAATGTGTTGTGAAACGACGGATCAATTCCGTGGGAGGATGATCAAAGGAAAAGAAGTTGAGTTTGCGATCGCGCTATTTGTGAGAAGAGCTCGCGTTAGAGCAAACCAATGCTCTACCGCTGAGTGTGCATTGAGTATTCTGTACTATTTCGACCATAACTTCAGTCACAGGTCACAGCCGACTTTGTTTGATCTGTGCAAAAATCGCCTTAATTCAAAACAAAATTTTTCGGGCTCCTCGGAGTGAAAAAATTCCAACTGCGTTGAAGTTACGATACAGTTTATACAGTTTACATTAGGGGCGCTCAATTCTTAGCTCGTCGGCTCGTCTCGTCCCAGAAATTATTTAATCGCATGATGAGCTGATGAGCTGCTGATCCCACTCCGCATTTCTCTCCACTTCCCATCAAATTTGATCCCCTCATCAAAAAATCGACATTTTACGGACGAGACGAGCTGACGAGCTAAGAATTGAGCGCCCCTATTTGTATCTAGAAAGTTCTGTAAAAAAGGAGAAAGCTTAGTAAGTCAATGGAGAGAATGTTCTCGGTGATTCCCGGAGCTCAACGCTCAATCTCCAACACTCCCCCTCACCGTAACATCCGAGGTAGTGACTTGGCTGGCTCCGGCTTGGCATGGCTCACTCCTCTAGGCTGGACTTGCCCCGTGGCACTACACCTGGCTGAGTTCTGATGCCGCGACCGTCTAAAACCTAATTAGAGGATTTCGGCAGTGGGTGATGGATGGGTAGATAGACGTGATGAAATAGGAAGAGATGTCGATTGTGAAGGGAGGAAATGATTAAAGATCTTGTAATTTAGAAGGTGGATTGGAGGAGGTCTGAGCAAGGAATTAAGTAGAACATGAAATTTTCGTCGTCATCCACAATGGGATAATCTTCATCAGAATCATCTTCATCAATTCCGAAGATTGCGCGAGTTTCTTCGTCGTCCTCGGTGGCGCAATCCCGAGCAAAGTGACCGCGGCCGCCGCACTTATTGCAGATGGCTGTGAAGCCTATGAGCTTCGGTCGGGGCTTCTCGCAAGACAAGACCTTCAGGGTAGAGGACTGAAGTCCTCAACCCTACCTGAGGATGATTAGACATTCACAGGTAGAGGCGAGTTCACGCGCGAAGCGGAACTCTAGCCTGTATCCCGGGATCGGGACGCTGTCACCCAACGTTGGGCTCTTGTAGCCAAGAGTAGCGGGTAGTTGTACGGGTACCCAGCCAGAGTCTTCTATGTTGAATACTGAGTACCCGCAGGCCCGTTGCGTTCGTTGTTTAAGAAAGCATAGTCGTGGGCAGAGGTAAGTTGTATATTGTTTTGCTATAACAACTACAGTAAACAGATGTAAACTACAATGATCGCACTATATACAATATATCAATATATACGAATAATAACTACCCGTCACAGTGCCCCCCAGTGCGGAAGCGCTAGTTTTCATCCATCGCATTATCGTCCACTTCATCATCGTCCCCATCAACATCCGGCACAAATTCCTCCTGGTCGATGAACCAATCAATCTCGTCGTCCGTCCACGGCCATCCAGCAAAATTCTCAGGCTCAGGCGAAGGAGCACGGACCAATACCTCAATTCGGGAAACGCGTTTGTCCGTACGACGATGAGTCCGTCGACGTTTGGGCTTCTCGCTCGTCGATACTCTCTCTTGTAGTTTGACGTCGACTCTGTGCATCAATCTCTCCTTGGAATCATCAAGCGATCCTTGAGGTCCAGAGAGACGTTCTATAAGTCGCGTAGAACGTTGCGATTCGTCGGCGAGCGAAGTCAAGGGAGTAGACGGTCCGGAGATCCTTTCTAGGAGGCGAGGAACTTCAGCATTTGAATCGTCGGCGTTATTCGTCGACTGGCTCGGTTCGGTCAAGCGTTCCAGTAAGCGAGGCGGGCGAGATTCCGGGTCAGCGAGGCGGTCAACGAGGGCGAGAGCTCGACGCCGATGATCCTCAACGGTAGGGGGCCGCGGCGCGCTAGTCGTTTGAGAACCAGATTGTTCGCGTTTTTCCCGCATTGCCCTCGGCTCTCGAGGAATCTCAGTGCGAGGTCGAACACTCGAACTAGCCTCCGTTGACGGCGAGCGTGCTCGCTTGCGACCGGAATCCTCCGACGGTATAGCCGAATTCCCTTGAGATTCGCTCTGGCGTCGAAGGAATTCTTCTCGTTCAGACGCCATCATGGCACGCTGAAGGCGGGCTACGTCCCGGGCTCGAGCTAGTTCGCGGCTGATCGGCGCAGGTCGGCTAGGGGGCAGGGTAGCGGAGCTTTCTCGACGCGTCTGAGGCGGAGTAGGCTCTCTACGGACTCGCGGTATGGAGGGGAGACGAGAGATTCGTTCCGACCGTTCCGGAGATGGGGTTCTGGTCAAATTCCTTCTGTTAATCCCCATCGTCACCTGCCGAAACTCGACCTCGTCCAAGAATATCGCTCCTCCCGAGATTCGGCGATTGTCCAACGCGGCAAGGAACAATCGCTCCGCGTTAGTCGTCGTCGCCAGCTCCACCACATAGTCCGCTTGATAGCTCTCCAAGACTCGACGATATAGCCCCACGATTGAGGCAGCTTCAAATCCTCCACCGACACTATTGAGCCAGGTCCTGATCTCCGATAGATTGATGGAGTACCCTAGACCCTTGAGCCGGACGTAACGGCTCGCAGTCCTTCCCCGGCTATCCGAGATCGGAGACGCTTCGCGTCTCAACGATTCACTCGGAGTCGTCGTTAGTCCTTGCATGGCGTCGAGAGCGTCACTCATGACAACGTCAACTCCTTCGGCGAATAGGTCGGGCCCAGCAGCAGGCGACGCGGCGCGAGAGGGGGAATTCGAGGATGGGCCCAAAGAAACCTCGTCTTCGTCAACTGGACGAACGCGACTCTCGGCCGCAGCGGTCCCTAGCGATTGAACTTCCGGCAGGCTGTCGATGACCATCGGTGAAGGGACTTCCTCAATGGCGTCGAGTCTCCGTTCAGGTTCCTCCCGTTCAGGCTCTGGCGGAGTATACTCAGCTCCGACCATAGCGGGATGAGGCTCCCCGGTGGGGTACATCCACAATGACGGATTGTGAGAGACCCACTTGTCGTTGGAGCGAGCGCCGAAGGGCCAAGTAGGAGCGGGTCGGCCGAATTGAGGATCCATTCCCAACAGCGACGGAGGAAGAGGAGGCATAGACCCGATGATTAGCTTGCGCTTGAGGGTTCGGTCGAACCACATTTCCTCCTCGTCCTCCATGTCCGTTTTCCCTCTTTTCTTTACTCCCTCCAGGCGCATCATCGGACCAACGTCCGGCTCGTCGTATTCCGGTAAGATCTCCCGAAACACACTCCAGGAACCCTTAGCGTTCGCTTTGGCCGCTACTTTCGGGGGCTGTAAGCGAGCGCGCACTACTTCCACTGAATTCATGTCGTCGACGAGGTGAGGAATTTCGCATAGGAGAGGAAGCTCCGTTTGCCAGTAAACGCTCGACCTTACCCTTTCCAGACTGGATAGGGAGGGAGCGTCTAGCGCAAAGGCGGGCTGCTCATAACTCGTGAAGCCAAGTCCCGAAGCAGCCACAAGGTCGTACCCATTGTGGGGGCTGCAAATTCCTTCCACAAGCGTTCCATGCACGAAAGATGAGAAGATTTTGTCCGATTCGACGCCCACAGCCACCTCACTGATGATGAAGCAAGGAAGGCGAGCGACGTGCAGTAACCAGTCGATGGTGAGTCTATCCACCCCATTAATCCACGTTCCGAGGTAGGCGTCGTCGGCGAGAGGAATCGGGACAGGACTCGAGGAGCTCTCTCTGTTCACAGAGGTCTCAACTCGGAGCCTAGCTAGCGTGTACCACGCTTGTTTCTCCTTGATTCCTCTATGGATGTGGACGAGCCGGTCGAGAGCCTCCTCGTAGTCTTGGACATCCCTCAAACGTTCGATGTCTTGCTGTCGAGGCGGCTTTGGACGTTGAGAGCAAAGGGCAGGGTGAGAGCTAAGAAGCTGGGGAACGACGTGGCCGATGAAATCCTCCATTTCCTGATTCCGAATCAGTAAGGTAGAGACGTGGGTCTCCTCGATCTGCCCTCCGCCTTCCGTTTCATACCAGGCGGACATGACGGATTCGTACTCGACTTCCCCAACATTCCGTTCGCCGTCCCTTTTGATGAACCCCAGCCAGGGCATGTCTTTGGCGTAGGGTTGTGGATTTTGAGCGGCGTCGTATCGACCGCAGTGTCCGTCGCATCTTCGCTGTTCCAGTTCGACGGCAGTGAAGCCAGAAACCAACGGCGCAGCTCCTCCCGGATAGAAGGGATCTTGACAAGAGTTGGGGCTCCATATCATCCAGCGCTTTCCTGACGTTTCCACGATTCTAGATTTGACGCGTTGTAAACCCTCAAGTCGATGATCGAACCCAGTGTTGATAGCGGAGGGAAAATCGTCGTAGCCGTGACCGCTCCGTAGACGAGAGGTGGAGAATCTTTTGGAATCCATGTTTTGCTGCTCGTGAACCTCTTGAGGCGGAGTCTCGCGTTCGGACTCACGCTTCTCGTTGTTCTAGGCTAGTAACAGTCGAGGCGGAGCCACACGTTCGGGCTCACGCTGCTCTGCAGTTTGCTGCCTCCCTTTACTCGGAGTCTCGTGTTCGGACTCGACGAGGTAAAAGACAAGATGGATTTGATCTGATAGGGCGCCTGTAGCCAAACAAGGCTAACTTCGGATTTATCGGATTTAGTCGGACTCATATCGAGTCCAAGTATTGCCGTTTAATTTCTGGCGCATTGCGTAGATCGTATTCGGAAACCCAGGTATCTTCGGACGGTTCGTATCCTTTCCATCTGACCAGGTACATCCTCCTATTCCCATTTCTCCTCCTCGCCATACGATGACCCAAGATAGCTTCAACTTCGTACTCCTCCGAGGCATTGAGTATGTCTCTGGTCGGAGGCAAGACCACGCGTTCACCGAACTCGGCATCAGACACTCGGTATTTCCTCAAATGCGCGAGGTTGAACACGGGATGCATAGGATAGTTGTCCGGCAGACGCAATCGGTAGACCAAGGGGTTGATTTTCTCCATGACCTCGAAAGGACCAATAGTTCTTTGAACGAGTTTCTTCCCAGTCCCTTTGACGTCCACCAGTTTGAGAGTGTGAGGATTAACGAGAACCAAATCTCCAGGTTCCAACGCTTCGACAGGTCGGCGTCCTTTGTTGTAAGCCCGAGCTTGTTTCTCCTGCGCTAAGACCAGCGCGTCTCGGGCAGCCTGACGATGTCTCTCCATAACGGCGATATACTCCTCAGCTTTCTGACTAGCTAAGAATGGTCGGCGGGCCGGATCGCGGCTGGGCACTAAAAGGCCAGCTGCTCCCCTAGGTTGATATCCCATGAGCAGGAAATCAGGAGTATAGCCCGTGGAGCTATGAACAGAAGAATTGTACGCTCTGGCAGCCTCACTGAGCCATCTAGCCCAGGAGGTCCTGTCCGTCGCGACGTATGCTCTCAGCATCTGTTCAATATACGCGTTCAACACCTCCGTCTGACCGTCCGTCTGGGGGTGATGAGAGGATGAAAGAGCCATAACGCTCCCATAGTACTCAACGACCGATCGCCAAAAAGCGGTGGACCAACGCTTGTCCCTATCCGCTATAATTCTCTCCGGTAGGCCGTAGACGTTGGCTACTCTCTCCACGAATATCTTCGCGAAACCTTCTTGAGAGAGTTTGTCGTGCGTAGGAACAATGATGGCGTATTTTGTGAGTTTGTCGACGACTACCAATATCGCGGTGAATTTCTCGATCCCAGAAGGCGGTAATCCAGTAATGAGATCCAAGGACACGGTAGAGAAAGGCTTGGAAGGAATATGAGAAGGCCGGAGGCCGCCCATGGGCGCTCGACGGTCAATCTTAATCTTCTGGCACACGTCACATGCGGGAGTGAACGTATCTACGTCCTTGTTCATCTGCGGCCAGAAGAACAACTCTCTCAAACGAGCTAGGAGCTTCTCCGGTCCCGCGTGTGCACTCTCCGTGGCGTTGTCGTGCATCCATTTCATGATGAACGGTACCTTCCTCCGAGGAACGCATAACCTGGCGTTCCAATCCGCATCCAAGAAATACAGCAATCCATTGCGTCCCTTCTCAAATCTCGACGGAGTAAGCAAGGTTTCGGGATTAGGCGCGGCTTCAGCGTAATACTTGCGGAAGGTTGGATCTCTTTTGTATTCCTTCGCAAAGTCCTTCAAGAATTCGGGCTTAGCTGATATCAGCAAATGCGCGCGGTTCTCCCAATCCTCTTCCGGCGGGTCTTCAGGAGCCTCAACTCCCGTTGGATATGTCCAATGATCAGAAGCTGGGAACGGCATCTCATCCTCCACTCCCACTACTTCCTCCACTTCCTCCTTCGCTTCGTCGAAGGGCCCTTCGACTCCCGGAGACTGCTCAAGCTTTTCCCTTTGCTTTCGCGTCATCACGGGGAAAGTCTCCTTTCTTTCCAGCACATCTTCCCACCAAAAAGCGACAAAGGCAGCCCTGCGAGCTTTGGAAAACGTGTCCTTATCTTCCGCGGTCTGAGCTCTCTCCTGCTTCTCGTGGTCTTGTACGATAGCTGGAATGTCGTCGCGAATTGGCGAACTGTGCGGCGGAATTCGAGGGAGCCTAGACAGGGGGTCCACATTCGAATGTATCCTGCCAGCCCGATGCACAATCTTCAATCCGGGATAGGCAGCGAACACTGCCCCCCACGCCGCCAATCGCCTATTCGCGTTCTCGTACACACGAGCCCACTGTAAGGCAGCGTGATCCGTTACGAGGATGATCCTCTCCCCTTCAATGAACGGTTGGAACTTCACTAAGGCTTCCTTTGCGCCCAACGCTTCTCTCTCAGTTGCGCTGTAGTTCCTCTCCGCTGGCTTCATCGACCGACTCCAGTAAGCGATCACTCGCTCCACATGCACCGTCGTCTCCTCGAACTCGTCAGCCCACACGTCGTCGCTCGTAACCTCTTCTATCTCCTTCGTCAACCCAACAAACAAGCGAGGAACGCTTAATCCCGCCTCCCATGCCGCTTTGAGCCTATCGTATACTGAAGTACCCTTGAGGTCCTTAACTAACATGGGCTGCACTTGTTGCAAGCTAGCGCCCATTGCAAAATCGGAGGCTTCGGTGTACTCTAAAGTCGGTATGGGCGTCCTTGAATCGGATGTCCCAGAACCGGTGACGAAGCTAACGCGTCCTTAGCCTGACGAAAGGCAGTTTCATGCTCAGCCAACCATTCAAACTTCACTCCCTTCTTGAGGAGTTTGAATAGCGGCGCCGCGATGAACGCGTAGAACGGTATGTACGCTGCAAAGTAGACGCACATTCCCAAGAACTTTTGCAAGTCGTTCATGGTTGTAGGGGAAGCCAACTCCAAAATCGCCGCTACTTTCTCCTTATGGGTCGATAGCCCCAGTCGAGAAACTTTCTGACCAAGTAAAAGAATAGAGGAATATCCAACAAAGCATTTAGCGGGAGACAGAGTTATCCCAGCTTTGGCTATTGCCCCTAGTACCGCATCCAAGTGCCGCAAATGCTCTGTCCAGCTCTTGGAGAATACGACGATGTCGTCGATGTAGACCAGCGTAAAGATCCAGAGGTAAGGAGCTAGGATGCCCTGCATAACCCGTTGGAAGACGGAGGGGCCGTTGCGTAGCCCGAAGGGCATGCGTTTAAATTGCCATAGTCCTCTGTGGGACCTGAACGCAGTTTTATCCTTCGCGTCGTCCGCCATTTCGAGCTGGGTGAAACCAGCCAAGGCGTCGAAAGAAGAGAGAACTTGAGCTCCACTCAACGCTTGCAGAATCTCGGTCTGCCGCGGAATGGGAAACTCATCTGGGATAGTTCTCTCGTTTAACTTTCGGTAGTCGACCACCAGTCGCGGCTTTCCGTTTCGGTACACTACAACGCAAGGGAAGCCCCATGGGCTGGAGGAAGGCTCAATGACTCCAGCTTCAAACCAAGCATCGATTTGCTTGTCGATAACTTCTCGTTTAGCGGGGGAAGCTCCGTACATGGGCAAGGATATTGGCAAAGAATCAGGTTTGAGCGGGATGGGGACTTTGGTTTCCACTTGACCCAATCTTCCGTTTACTCCGAAGGCTGCTTCATTTCTTCGTAGCACTTCTTCCAACGAACGACGATGTTCGTCAGGAATGTCGGGTCCCCAATTTACGAGGGTAGAGACATCCGTCCCGGAGAGAGCGTCTTCTGGCACGGCCGTAGTCTTGGGGCCCCAGGACTCATCTCCGCTCAGCTTATCCTCAGCATCGTCCTCCTTAGCCTTATTCTCCGCCGTTCCCAAATCTTGTTGCCTCAAGGTTCCAATTATCGTTCGCATCGCATCCGCGGCATGGACCATCTTCTCTCTCTGTTCTTCGTCCTTCGGACTATCCGCGAATTCCTTCGGATTGACCAACCTTCCGACCACTTCTCCTTGCCTCACGTAGTACGGTCGAGCTCCTGGATTGGCTATAGGGAGAAACGGGGAGGTCGTATTTATCCACGTAGTTGGAGCTGCGACCACCGCTCCGTCTCCAGTCGGGATGAGCAACTTCTCGACTAGCCAATCGTCCCGTCCCTCCAACGGTCCTTCAATAGGTACATTGCAGACTGATCCGGCGTGGATCAAGGTATCCCTTGAGGCTAACACCACGGGTAAGGAATCATCTTCCTGTCGAAGGAGTCGATTCCTTTCTCGCCTTGCTGCAGTTCGACGTTGGAAGCCTTTAGCACGAACGGCGTAGACGCGACGTACATCAAATCCTAAATCGACTCCGGATGCGGAGGATCCTGGAATGATACGTCCCGAGCTCCCTACATGTACCTCACATTCTCCGCTGGAGAAACGGACGATTCCCAATTCATACGCAGTTTGGAAATCCTCTCCCAATAAAAGTGGAACGCGCATGTTTCGTACCACGTAGGCTTCCACCTCAAAACTGATCAACTCTCCTTCCCTCGCGCGAGCAAACATTGTGAACTTCGTGAATCCTAATACTTTAGCCTCGCCTGTGAGGGCGTAAAGCTTCATCCGTAGTCCTTCTCGCGGTTTGGGTAAGTCCGGAAGAGAGTTGAAATACTCTTCTGACATCAAAGTAATGTCTGCACCAGAATCCAATCTTCCTTTGATTGGTAACGCGTCGGGATTCCCTACAGCCACTTTCATATGAAGGGCTTTGACTCCGAGAGAATCGAAGCCAGGAGGGTTAGATCTAGCTCGATGTGCTTTATAGATCAATTCTCCATCGACCGTCGTCGTCGAGGGTTTCACTGAACGCGGATCCTCGCTCGTAAGCGGCCGCGGTTCGTCCACCCTTAACGTTCTTGATTCTCGATGCGATTTCGATCCCTTCCGTCGAACGGATCGAGGAATCTCCTCCTTCAACTCCATTTTCCCCTTACCCTTCAGATGAGACGGTATAGATTTAGCTCTCATCTCTCGTCGTCTCCCGTTCCTATGAGCCTCTCTAGAAACGTGGAATGCAGCCGCTTCCTTTCCATCATCTCCGACCTCAATCTCACTCAAGATGTCGAAGGAACCTTCAGACGTAGAGCTTTCGCTCGAGTAGAGAGAATCAGATGAATTGACAAGCTCGGCTACCATAGCTAAGTGTTCAGCATAGTCCTTGTTTTCTACTTCATATGGTACCACCGAATCTAACATAGCAGCGTCCTTCATGGTGACCCAAACGCCGTAGTGGGGACAGTCTCGCGCGAAGTGGTTACCGCTGGTGCAGATGAAACAAGGTCCGGGCGGCTTTCGCTCACTGTGCTTCTCGTCTTTACGAGTGAAGCTGTAGCCCTTCACCGTTTTCCCTTCGGGCCATTTCATCTTGGAGGAGGAGGCCGTGGCGTTGCCTTGGTTGGCAGGACGGGGAGTCCGTCGGAATCCTCTATATCCAGCGTTAACGGACCTCTCCTCCTCAGCGTCCGGCTCCACTTCTTCCTCGCCTTCGACATTCATCCCTTCGGCGGTACGAGCGTGACGCGGAGCCGAATTCCGAGAGTAATAGTTACCCAGGGAATGAAGCTTCATCGCTGTGTCCCAGTTACCCATGAGGGTAGGGCAATGACGACGAGTGGCAGCGAAGAGAGCGAAGAGCGACGGGTAGTTCTCTGAGTTGAGGATACCCTTCCACACACTAGGCGCGGTGCGGAGGATGCGGTCCACGACTTCTGCACCATCTTCCTGATCAGGGTACAGGAAGACGTTGTAGGAATTGCGTCTGTGCAGGAAGTCCATGGGCCATTCCTTCTCGTGACCGAATTGGCGGAATCTCATCTCTTCAAACTCGCTCATGCGGTCTTGAAGCCATAGCTCATTGAGGAAATGAGTCTGTATGGCTTGCAAGAGCAGATGCCAGCTTTGACTAACATAATTCCGCACATGCACGGGGAGATCGGACCACCACATCGCAGCGCGACCGGTGAATTTGAGCGGGGAAATGGCTCCCAAATCCGTGACCATTTGGGGCGAGAGCCGAACGAGCTCGGACATTTTGGTCAAGTAAGGGATGGCGGTTTTCCCATGTCCGTCCCATTCGGGCACCAGCTGAAGGTTGAGCTTCCGATTCAGCTGCCACTCCTGTGGGACATACAGTCCCATGGGTCCGAGATCAGAGGGAGGTCCTCCACCATTCGGTGGGCCTCCACCTCCTCCATTTCCGCCATTACCTCCTCCATTGGGTCCGTTTCCACCGTCGCCTCCACCGCCATTTCCTCCGTCACCATTGCCTCCATTGCCGCCGTTGCCGCCTCCGTGACCTCCTCCGCCACCGCGTCCTCCAGAGGAGGGAGTTTCTCCACCACTAGGTGGGCCTCTACCTCCTCCATGGTTAACGGAGCCGTTTCCCGAGCTCCCTCCTCCGCGTCCTAGCGATCCACCATTCGCAGCTGCGAAGGGGTTAGGCGGAGCATTCCCTGCAGGAGCGTAATTCTGGAATTGGTGGGTAGTATATCCAGTTAACGGCGGTACGGTGGCGCGTGCAGCCTGTACAGGCTGGGTCGGTGGATTCATCGCGTTGGCGCCGAAGACAGAGGGGAAGCCGTCAGCTTTCGCCATGACAGTTTTCTCTCTCGCTAGACGATCGGCTGCACTAGCTTCAGCGAGCGTAGCCTCGGCAGGATACCGTCCAGGTTTATCCGCAGTAGTATTCGAGGGAGCGGGAACAGACCCAGGGATCTGCCATGAAGTCGGAAGCCTCCCAAGTCCCGGTAGAGCGCTGACTGATCGAGGTCCAACCGTCGAAAGAGAGGGCGGAATATTCGCGAAACGCAGCGACGGTTTCACGGAAGTGCCCCCCACCGTACCCTCATTCTCTACTCCACGCGGAGGAGAACGAGGAGGTTCCGGGGCATTCTTCTTCGAGCGGGGTTTGTAGTATTCCTGTCGATATTCCGAATCGTCCAGCTTGGCAGCGTAGAGCACGGCGGAGCGGGCAATCGGATGAGAGGCCGCTCGTTCCGCGTAGTCAGGCCTGATAAGGAGTTTAGCGATTTCCTTCCCAGAGTGGCTCTAATTGTAGGTGACGCGCACGGAGCTACGCGTAGATTCTACGGAGCTCAACGTGTCCAAACTCTCCAACCCTAGAACCCGCCTAACCGAATTAATGAATATATCAATTCTCTTCATCGCTCTTTCCAATCTAAGCTGCATCGTCGCACATGCCATCAATATGGTCGAACGACCGTAACTCTCCTCCATTCCTCGAAGAATTTTCCATCCCGGATCCAACGGGAAACGAGCGCTACGTTTGTTATCCAAGAACTCGTAAAGCCCCTCGAGAACTTGATGGACGGCGAGGGCAGTCTGTGCGAACTGTTCCAAGTGCACTTGATTAAGAGAGTAGGTGACGAGTTGAGTCCCATCCTTATCCCCGTAAGCAACAATGTCGTCCTTGGTGAATTTAAGAGAGACGATTTTAGCGACCCCTTCGGCGAGATCGTCCCAGAACCAGCGGCGATGACTCGTAGTGAGACGAATCATAATGTCGCGGAACATTATGGACTCTTCTGGAGTCCTGCCCGGTAGTACACCGTCAACGGCTCCGAACGGCATGAGAGGGTCGTCATCTTTGAAGGGATCGTACGTAGGGTGGTAGCGCACAACAGAGGCAGAGAGAGGTTCGTCGTAGACGCTGATGACTTGGCCAAAGGAAAGGAAGATGCGGCCGAACTCCCTATTGAACGAGAGAGCCTGAGATATACTCTCGTTGTTCAAGAGCCCAGGCTGACTAGGACCTTCGCCGCGCGAGCTGACCTTATCGCTTCTACCGCTCTCGTTTGAGGCGCGTTCATGCGCTTCAGAAGGAGGAGGATGGGTGAGGGAGAACAGGGACGGAGTCGCGGAAACGCGCTCAACGTGGCCCGGCACTCCCAATCCTTGCGTCCCACCATTTCCTCTATTAAGGGCGGCTTCATCCTCAGCGGCGCGACGAGCGGCGTCGGCGAGGATGTGATAGCGTTGAGCCAGCTGTTCCATCGTCATGGATTCTTCCGGCGGCGCGGATGAGCTGCCGAAGTTGGGAAACGCCATAGACTCAACTTCTGATAAGGAGGAGTCCGTGACGGCTTGGAGGGTAGGAGCGACGGTCGATTCGGGAGGAGAGGCGACGTTGCTATCCACTGCGGTGAAAACGATGCCGGTTGACGTCGTCGTGGAGGCAGGCGCGTCTCCTTCCCCGCGAGATACACCTTCGGAAGGGATCTCAGCGGGAGCGGAGACGAGGGTCGAAGTTGCCGGGGTTTGGGTCCTCGACGCCGCGCGTTCACCAGCGGCTCGAGTTCTCCCTTCCGAGTCGACGACAGGAGGAGGAGGCGGCCCTCTGTCCACACCTTTACCTTTTCTTCTGGAATAATTCCTGTTACGGTGCGAAGTCCCAGACATGGTAGTACGAGATAAAGAGCGTTGGGGCCTCTTCCACTCTTTTATAGTCGTAGGAGCGTCCCATGCGTCTTGTTGATCCAATCTTTGCTAGCATATGGTCGTACGTCGAGTGAGTAAAAGCAAGAACGGCGTCGCAGACGAGCATTCGACGGAAAGCCTTCGGTCCAGGGCAAGAAGTGGCGGCGAGAAGAGTCTCGCTATTCATCCGACTCGTCCAGACGTCGTAAAAGTGAATATAATCCCTCCTCCTAGTCGAGTAACGAGTTCGGGGAGGAATTTGCTTCCGTTGATGGCACGCGGAGCGGGGAGCAAGCTTGATGGCGTGGCATTGAGAAAGATGGGAATTCCAGCTCAAAGCAAAAGAAATAACGGAGACGCAAAGCGTCTCAACGTAGTATTTCGTTGCGAGCTCGAATAGGAGGAGGAAGTAATGAACTTGAAGATCTTCGTCTTGTTTTGGTGAAGCCTCCCTGTGTGTCCACCATTGTGAAGCCTATGAGCTTCGGTCGGGGCTTCTCGCAAGACAAGACCTTCAGGGTAGAGGACTGAAGTCCTCAACCCTACCTGAGGATGATTAGACATTCACAGGTAGAGGCGAGTTCACGCGCGAAGCGGAACTCTAGCCTGTATCCCGGATCGGGACGCTGTCACCCAACGTTGGGCTCTTGTAGCCAAGAGTAGCGGGTAGTTGTACGGGTTACCCAGCCAGAGTCTTCTATGTTGAATACTGAGTACCCGCAGGCCCGTTGCGTTCGTTGTTTAAGAAAGCATAGTCGTGGGCAGAGGTAAGTTGTATATTGTTTTGCTATAACAACTACAGTAAACAGATGTAAACTACAATGATCGCACTATATACAATATATCAATATATACGAATAATAACTACCCGTCACAATGGCGCGTGATCCTGGCTTCGCTTTGGCAGAAGCCTTGGAGCGGTAAGATTGTGCGGCGGGCTCAGCCGATGGTTTACGTATACCACGAGAGCGGGCAAGCATCATGCCGGTGGGTTCGTCCGATTCGCGCTGCCGAATACGGCGACTCTCAGTTGTGATCAACTGAAGTACACCTTTGGTGGTTGGGGCGGAACCAAGCGATGCGAGAGTGGTTCGGACAAATGAGTCCCACGTCACAGGAAGTGAGCCGAGGAGGGCGACAGCAAAATCGGGGTCGGAAACTGGGTGACCGAGCGACTTCAGTGTTCTCCCTAAGGGATAAGGCCTTATTAAGGTTAAGGCTTATTAAGGCCTTAACATAAGCCTTAAGCACAGGCCGCCGAGGTATCCAGGGCTTAAGAGCCCTTAAGGGTGATGCCGAGTGTCGTGCCGACAGCCCAGATATCTCCGGCGCCAGTGCCAAGTATTAGTAACCATATGGTGGCTGTCGGGTTTCTCGGCCTTGGGCTTTTTGCATCCAAGATCGATGCCATGCCGGCGCCGCCTGAAATATACTGAATAAAATAATTGATGGGGGTGTCATTAAATTCATTGATCCTCTCCGGCTGCTCAGGAATTTGGTAACATCCAAAGGAACTGACCTTGACATGAAACAACTGAAGATTTGAAGTGCTTTGTGCACAAATATATAAGGGTTGGCCAGACCCGAATTTAAGGCTTAAGGGCGAACACTGAGCGACTTTAGCTCCCCCTGAATCTTGCGCATCACTTTGATGTGACCCTCGAGGTCTTCATCAGAGGCGCGGGTGGTGTATAGCCGATGGCGTGCGAGAACAACGCCGAGAAGGCCGGTAGTTTCGAATGCACTGGAGCAGGCTTGTCTGGGGACACGCGGAGCCGAATGGCGGAAAGGGCGTGTCTGTCCGCCTTTTTCCACGCCGCCAATTCTGCGGGATCCGCGGGCGTTGTGACTCCCGGATCAATATGATCATCGAGTCCCTGATCGGTAAGGCAGTCGGTGATGTAAGTTTTGTGCAGAAGTGTCCTGATTGCGATGAGAACGTCCGAACTGTGTTGCGGGGCAGGGGAAAAAGTTATATCCAAATCTTGTGTCAGGATCAGTCTTGATGTGTAAAGTTTCACACGAGTACTTGTCACTTCCAGCGGTGAATAACTTTGTCAATTCTGAAGCTGAAGTAAAATGGTTTGGTAGTACCATATACAGGATGGGATGGGTCTCTACAATATGTTGGGAGCCGATTTTGCAAATTGTTCCTTAAATCTGGGAAAAGGACCAGTTTGATGAATATCTTGTCCATTCTTCCCAATTCGGAGGGTTGTCCGTATTTGCGTGTCGTCTACCTTAGATTTTCCACGATGCAAAATCATCGCTGCCCTGGAGTGCCGGAAAGCGGGAAGTAGTGGGGGTGAAGGTAGTCATGATGTGGGAAGCAGGAGAGTGGTGGCCGGGTTATCGGTGGCGTGAACCGAGATTGGTTTGTGTTGTGAAACGACGGATCAATTCCGTGGGAGGATGATGAAAGGAAAAGAAGTTGAGTTTGCGATCGCGCTATTTGTGAGAAGAGCTCGCGTTAGAGCAAACCAATGCTCTACCGCTGAGTGTGCATTGAGTATTTATACAGTTTACATTTGGACGAAACATCGAATTTTAAAGCCTATTTTCCCGGTTTTTTCAACTTTTCGGTCACATTCGTCAATCCCTCCGGTGACCTGTGACAGGCACGAAAATATTCGTCAATCCAGGTGCCTGTGACGCGCGACAGACGAATTGATCGAAATAGTACAGTAATATAATATCAGATTGTACATAGCGGCACTCTGCGCTCATCGCAGGTTTTTTTGTATCGAAATTTAACACTATCGTTCCCATCACCTCGTTCCCGCCTAAACATCGACCAAGGTAGCCCTACATCTCACAAGCCCTCATCGTCGCCCACGCAACTCGGACGCTGCACCGACACACCGACATCACCATGCCCCGCGCGTCCCAGCCGAGGACCACTGGCAGCCGAACACGACAAGTTGAACAGCTCCTACACGGCTACACCTGATGTCAGTGTCAGCTTGACAAAGATGTCTGATTCGCGTCGTGGACACTTGAGCTTGTACGACCTGACAGTTTCCACATCCCAAAAAATATGAAGAGCACCGTATCCGACGCCCAGGCTTAACTCACAGTTGGTGTGTCTGCTGAAGTAGTGGCTCGGCTGGCCATATACTGTACTATTTCGACCGTAGATTCAAAGCGTCACATCTCAAACGCTTTGAATCTACGGTCGAAATAGTACAGTAGCCGGAGTAACGACTTCGACTCGTATAGCCTGCCCCCTTAATATGTATACTCCTATCATTTTACCTACGATCAATTCGTCTCGCACGTGACTTTTTTTTTTTTTTTTTTTCTGTCTCTGCATTTTTATCCTGCAACAAGTACACAATCTACTAAGACGCGGTGCCCGGAGGCGATAAATAAAGTTGTAGGTGGTGCAATGGAGGTGTTCGATGGATGTGTAGTATAGTCGTGTGAGGGTGTGGGTTAAGTTTGGGGTTTCGGCAAGGTTTCGGGGGTATTAGCGGAAACATAAACCATAAGACCATAGCGCATGTGTGAAAGATATGTACGAAAGGGAAGGGTATAGGGGTTTTTAATTTTCCGACAAATCTCCAAATCTATATTACAATTGAGGACCCCCCGGTCCCTGCCAGACAAATCAGCCAACATAATTTGTCTTCCCTTCATTCGTATTGGCCAAAGGCCCCACAATGCCGTCAACCGCCCCACTATGTCGTCAGGATCTGTTGAGATGTTGAGTTCTTGCCACCAGACTCCACCCATGAGCTCCTTGCATTCTAACTATTGTACCACCATGCCCTCGACTGGACACCATTTACGCTCACTGTTACCTGCAACACCGTCCATGACTCGACCTGAACATTTCTTTCTCGAAACAAAAGAGGAATCTCGAGTCCGACGCAAATGTCAACAGGAATTCGGCTCAGGTTTCAAACCCAAAGGAAGCGCAGCTTCAGCAATTTGACCATTTCAAAAAACGACCTCATTCCAGCGTCGTTCAGCTGGCCAAAGAAAGAGAAGGGAGAGGGAAGCAAAGAGAATTCAACCAAAGGTGATGGCCTCCGTGTCTCCTTGACAAACACGAACCCATATATCCAGCCACACGTAGTTCTGTCGCTCAGCGTGCCGCCCTCAACGTGAACTCGCCGCCAAAATTGAGGATTTGTTGGATATCAAAGAATACGACAGTCAACAGTCGCGAGCGCAGAAGCTGAGACGGAAAGTAGAACAGGGTGAACGGAGGTTGAAAGCATTCCCGGATTGTGGTATGTTGTACTTCAGTCATATATTGTATCATGATATGGAGGTTTGTCTCCTTCAACAGATCACAGTCGGGCGTTAGACGAAGCACTTGATCATGAATGGAAGCTCAATCAACCACGACGCGAAGATCGATCGACATCGAGAAAGTCAACGCAGTAAGTTCCTGAGATATGAAGGGAAACTTCGTAGCGGGATGTATAATCAGGAAGTACACCGTGAATTGTCGCTTAGATAGCAGACAAGACAAAATGATATTAATTAATTACCAGGAAAGTCGTCCGACTCAAAAGTTTAGATACAACCTATTAGTAGGAGGCTGCGAGGTTGACAACCAGCAGGCATCTTGATATTGCGAGCTAAAATTGTCAACGGCGCGAAACTTCCGTGCTCAGTTTCAATTCAACGTAAAACTGTGTATCCCGTAGCGAAGCACGGGCTCACTGCTAGTTCCGCTAAAATCGAAAGAAAATCATTGGCGGGGTCCCCGGAAATCGGCTGTGACGCGTGACAGACGAATTGATCGAAATTGTACAGTATTACGCAAGTACTTAGCTACAGACACACCTCAGTCGTTCACCCTCTCGTGTGCCCGGCTGAGGTTTGTCTTCTATACCTTTGACTTCCCTCTCTTTACTTACGACGACTCTAGTTTACTTTGTCTTTAGGTATTCTAATACAGTTGTTCACCCTCTCGTGTGCCCGGCTGAGTTTACTTTGTCTTTAGTCACTAGTGTCTTCGGGGCAGATTTCAATGACAATGAATCAATTTGTTGAATCTGGCAAAAACCTGGCATCCTAAAAATTTCCGCAGTTGGCAAGAAATACAGGCCGCATACTCATGGGAGATTTAAGGACCCACCAGCACAGCGGACCAATAATTCTGGAATTTATCTGAATTTTTGAGAATTTTCGGCCGAACCGTTAGAAACGCAACTTTCGGACTTGGCAAAAACGCGACGTGTCAGTCACGTGATTAGTTACATCAGTGACATGTAACACATCGCTCCTTTCCCTCTTCCTTCATCTTGTGGCTCGTCCGCGGCTTCCCGTGCCTCAATGCACCTGAAGATGATACAAGCCAACTCATGCAGGTCATCGACACGTCCCACGCCGCTGAGACGACCCGATAATGCCCAAATTTCGGCCTCTGAGGCTGATTGCGTCTCCGATCGACATCGCGACTTCGCGCCCGTAAGACGCGTTCAAGTGCCTCATCCGGGTGCTCTGACGACTATGAAACGTTTGAATTCTTTTGAGCTTGCCAACTATCCCCTCCCACCTCTCTTTGACCGGCACGAGGGACATGGTATGACCATGATTTGCATCGCTGATTCACGCGCTCCTCAGCCTCTCGATACTTTGCAATTAGCTTCAAGACTTGATGGGAACGTATGCGGAGAGACTCGGATTCAACCACCTCGACACTCCACGACGTTCCGCCTCGTCAATTCGCTCGTCAACCGCTCGTTTCCGCCACGATCTCATTCCCAATCACCAATTTCTGCAACACGCCATCGGCCACCTTGTATTCTGATTAAAGGTGCGTGTGTCATTAACTCTCTCCCCCTCGTCGGTCTCATCCACCTCCCTTCAGCTCCTTCTGCTGAGCGCGAAAATGTGTCTCTCCTCCTCTTTGCCCCTCCTCCCTCGCCGCCCGCCGCCATCGTCCCCAAGGGAACTTGACAGCATGTCGTCAATCAGGCTTTGACACCGCTGCCTTCCTCGCCAACACTCCGCCTTCTACCTCAAATCCTCCAGCCAAGCCCCACACCGCCGCCATTCGCTCGTTTCCGATCTCCACCAATCCTGCCCCTCAAGCCCTCGACACGGCGCTCCCGCTACTCCCTCTTCGCCGCTCTCTCAACGCCGTTTCCCACGCGACCGCAATCCCCCCGCGCTTCTCTCGCCATCACCACCCCTTCGTCTCCCGCCGCCACCAACTATCCCGACCCCACCGTCTTCTGACCGGACAACACCTAAGTCCCCGCCTCGCGCCATCAAACGCGCAGTTTCGACTCTAAAATTCAGCAAGTCAGCATCCAATCTAATAGTAGAACGAGCGAAATCGACGTGCGCGGTGAGTCGCTTCGCCATACATTTATCAGCACTGATTTATTGAGTGACTTCTGGGGTGACTCTCAAGACGGTGCCGGCTTCACTCTCGTGAGTTTCGTATAGGTCGGCTTTGCGGCCCAGTTGAAGCTAAGGTAGGATTCTACAGGTATCGCGAACACTTGTTCTGTTATGTCGCTTGCTAACGGGAATTTCTTTGAATAGATCGGTCGACATGAATTTGGACCTTCGAAGGTATGTAAGATATAAGATATAGTATATACAATAGCTAACATATGGTGGACAGCACCAGCTCATTATGCGCGCCAGTAATAAAAAGTACATTGTCGTCTGTAAGAGAACCTCGCTGATTCTGCCCCCACTCATATTGCGAAACAACGGGACGACGCGCACCATTCAAAAAGGTGCATCATTACCTAGAGGAGAATCTCGCTGACCTCACTCCCACTTGACACTTAGATTTCGTAAACAATATGTGGTTTGGTTACAGCTAAGTGCCGTCACATCGAGCGACGAATATGATTCTGAGATATGTCATAGATTCACCAAAAACGTGTCTAGGTGAGTGCTGTGCAATGGTGAATACTTTTACGATTCTGATATGGAGTTGGATAGGAGACGGCGCGTCGGGCGTGGTCTTAGAGGATATTTGCTCGGCCAGTGAGTGGGTAGCTCATGGAAGTTCCTTAACTGATTCCCTTTGCTAGGATTGTGAGGATTATCAATTGCAGGGGTATAATGGTCTATAGTACAGCTTGGGGGTAGTAGTAGTATGTAGATTGAATAGTAATACAAGATTTTATCACGAATTGGATCGAGCGCAACCAAAGAGTACAATGACTGTGAGGGTACTGCTAGGCTGACTGTGAAGGCGCGGCTGCACTGACTGTGGGCCACGGTCGCGCTGGCTGTGGTAGCGCAGCCAGGTTGACCGCGAAATTGGCCATAACGCAGCTGAGATGGCCGTGCGGGCACAGTCATGCCGACCGCGGTCGCGCGGTCAGGCTGGCCCCATGCCACGGCCGAACGAGCCAGCGCACGCGCGGCTGTTCCGGCTGCGACTTCTCTCTACAGTGCTGAGCTCCTGTAAGCTTTGGAGTACTAGACACAACAAATTTTTTTAGGACCTCCAGGTAGTGTTGCCGCGGCTCGGCTTCGGCTAGCTCGGCTCGGCTTTTGATGGCTCTAGAGCCATCACCGCAAAAAGCCGAGCCGAGCTATTTTTGACGGCTGGCTTACGTGGCTTGCGGCTCACCCACGGCTCAGCAACGGCTCAGCAATCTTTTCACAAACAGCACTGTATATGGACTGCACAACATAGGAATAGCATATAGACACCTTTTCTAGTGGAGTCGTTGGTGGATCAACTGCCTTCAAGATGATTCAGTGAATATCGATGTCATAACAAAGAGCAAAAACATACGGGTCGTTGCAGTACCTGAGTCTACAAATCCGATATCTAAGGTTGCCAGGTGTTTCCCGTTGTTCAGTGAGAGAGGCAACTCGGCACACTAATTTCCCGCCTCAAAGCATACATAAAAGAATGTGTAATAATAGGACAAAGAGACTATGCAGCCTTTTGCCTGCTTTGTATGCAAATTGTAATGCAATGGTATATGTTCATACACTGCCAATAGGGTTAATTTGCCCAGCAGTCACCCACAAAATCTGGTTGAAAACACGCAATTTCCGATTCCGGTTACTTTTGGTCACACCGAGTAGCCAAAACCCTGTGGCTGGGCTATCCCACAAGAGCCATGTCGGAAAAACAGGGATTTGCTTGTAACGGATTGAACTGGATTACGGCCTTGTGGAGCCTTGAGAGGCCTTGCAACCGGCTGGCGGGGTGGATTATGAGCCGTTCCAAATGGTTTGAATCCGTTCGAACTTGCCCCATTTCAATGTTGCAAAATATGAAGCTCGGGCCATGTTAAATTGTAATATAAAACTTGCCTTCCTTTGAATTTGAGCCAGACCTAAGCATTGTGTACGCGTCCGAGCCGCCGCGAGCTTCACAAGCTCAACCGAGACCTGCCCTAAAGTGTTACGGCACGATGACGACAACGCCCCACAAAGGTGCTGCGGAGCGCTAACCACGATCGTTGTCGACTCGGCCACCGTCCACTCTCCCCCAGATTACATCTCCGTTCCCGATGCTCAGATCTTAACAAACCCACTGCAGCACCGTTCTAACTTGATGCAACGTGTAGGCTCGAGCGTGCGGTGTCGAGCCCGGCTGAGGAGGTGATTGTAGAGATTGTTGTCGAGGCAAGGGCAAGTCGAGTCGCCTTTGAATTTTTGCCTGCCAGTGGTGAGTGACCTTGGCATGCAGTGTTTGCTGCCTTGCTGACTTGCGATCAGTGTTCCTCCCAGCACACAAATGTATTAAGTCTGCGGTAAGTGGTTTGAGCGGCGCCTGACCTTCTGCTCATCTTCTGTCTGGTAGAGCGATGTTGTTCTCCGAGCGATTGATTTGACTTGCGGTGGAAAGAGGGACAGTACTGTAGCACTTTGTATGGGTGAAACAGACCCTCGAGCGTGACTGGAAACGCTACGCATGGAAACCAGAAACGGCCTCAGCGTTATGCGTGACATCATAGAATTTCGGAAACGGGCGGGCAAACACCGATAAAATCTATTTCCAAACGTTGAACGGATTCTGGGCAATTTTTAGCTCTCGTTTATGCTTTCTTTGTATCCATAGCTTTTTGTGATTGCATTTCTCCTGTTACGGGCTCCGTAATACACCTTTTTTTTTTTTTTTTTTTTTTTTTTTATGAACACTGCGCCGTGGCGCACGGTCAGACACCTAAACCAGCGACGGGTCCACCACAAGCCCTCTTCGCGCGACTAGTTAAACTACCTCGGCCAGCTTCTGGTACACCTTCCGATGCACCGTACCGGTTCTATCTTGACGAAGATTGTAGAGAGTGCCAATTGAGTGCAGTGAGGAGGAGGAGGGTTATAGCAGTAGAGTCAGCTAGATTTTACAGCCACAAACATGATAATTCGACATCTTTGTATGTCACGCAGTCCTCAGGGAAACCACCCGACCGTTATGCGTTACCGTTGAAACGAAACAGGGCGGGCGTTACGCGTTACGTTTCACCCATACAAAGTGCTACAGTATTGAACGGTACAGCAAATGATATATTATTATTTCGATTTCACAGAGTCAATATAAACTTCGTTGAAACCCTTGTTCCCGTTGTGAATAGAGGGAAAATAGGGAGTTTGTGCGAGCGACCCAGGTCGCTTTTCAACCGCTCAGATCTCCGCAACAACAGATACCAGGTATGAGCTCCAAGCGACCTAGGAGAGTATCGCCCTGGGGCATTCCTAGGTCGCTGGGACCTCACACCTGAGGCTGCTCGTTGTGGAGATCTGAGCGGTCGCAAAGCGACCCGGGTCGCTTTGCACAAACCCGCTAATATGTGCCTACTATACTGGTATTGGGCAGGTGAGGTGGATTGCGAGCTTGCGGCAGCTTGAAATACCGTAATTCCTTGGAGTGGATTAGAAGCCGTCGCGTCGATTGGGAGACTCCATAATCCCGAAACTATGCGTCATAAGCCACACTCCGCTTACAACCTTGTAGTGCCTTGGGACCCAGCCCAAGCCGCCACAAGCAAAACTAGATTTTTCCGACATGGAGTGCAAGGATCATTTCGATCAGGGCCGAGATTGATCCAAGCTGTGACATTCTGTGACTGACAAACCCTCCCCTCCAGTGCGCGACGACGACGTACCGGTAAAACTATCTGAGCTTGTCCGAGGTATTTGGCATGCTGTAGGAGCTCTCCCCAAGTTTCCCGGGTTTAAACGGTGAAGAGGGAAGTCAGAACATTGGGATATGTTGCGGGATCGCTGACTTTGATGTTCCGGTAACCGTCTTTTCATACCTTCCTTGTGACAGAAGCGAGGGGGAGTCGAGTTCCGGCACACAGGCAAGAGAGAACTGGTGTAAGTACTAAATTGACCAAGGGAAATTGACCAAGGGAAAAGCTACTACGACAAGAACTAAACTAAGTACTTATACAGGAAGATCGAGGCTGTGTGCGTGGAGTCATGGGGACGACACGGGCAGATCTCGCCGTGAGCGGATGCGAACGCCGATCCGTCACATTCCTCCTCGCAGATTCAAAAGTTTTTTGGTAGAGTTATACATTAATACTACATAGTAGAATACATGCCGGAAATTTCCGGAAGCAAAAAGTAAAGAGGGGGAGCAGGAAACCGTGAATTCAGGCTCGATACTGATGGCGGTGGTAAATACCGGTATCCAGATACCGGCGGAGTTTGAATTGCCGGTCCGCCGGTCCCCGCGCTCCGGCCACTGACGGCGGCACTGGGAATAATTGTGCAGACCACACCCACTGCATCAGCCCCATGCCAGACCCATAGCCCTCGGTAGGGCCAAAAAGCTATGGGATATGACAAATTTATGGGTTATCCCAGCCAAAAACTGGTCAAAAACCCCCAAGAATGTATGGGTTATGACATCGACTGTATACTCCGCTTGTCTTATTCCATATTTTCATCCAGAGGTTTTCAACCAAGGCAAAATTTAAAAAGGATGAATTACTGAGCTCCGGAAACATCGACACAAAATACCGCATGTCAAAATTATTCAAAGCATCATTGTGAAGCCGCCTTCGCGCCAGTCAGCGCTTGTTGAAGCCGCCAAAGTTGCTCAGTGCTCACAGGGCTCAAAAATAGGATATATGCTGAGGAAATCACCCAATACTCATTGATGTACAAGCGGAAGCGCACTATTGTTTGGGGGGACTCCTCATATTATGTCCAGACTGTGAAGGAGTTATGAATTCCCAAGTCATTAAGTTATAGCATCCACAGAGAGTGAGAATGGAAACCCCCACCTACTTCTATGTAGCGAGGGCACCGAGCTCAAGTACATAGAGCGTCTGTCTAGGAGAGACTACCACCTACTATGTATAATGTTGTGACGCAGATAGAGTCGGAAGCAGCTTCGAAACGATGCCAGGTTGACAGGAGTAGAGATATCAACATACCCAGAATATGCACCGCAGGAATCACTGGTTATAGCATAGTTATAGGGCTGGACAAGGTAAAATGACTTGATTATTGGGACTTGGAAGATTTGAAGCAATTATAGAGGACTTGAACTCAATCGACTCGAAGCGAACTAAAAGGAAAGGAAGCAGAGATGCCGAGAACTCTAGCGTAGCATATATTTGGTGCGGTGGTACGGCGGCGAGTGCAAGTTAAACTTAAGTTAGACACGGCGACTTTGCAGTGATGGGGTTTGATGAGGAGGTACGCTGCTCCTGTCCAGTGTTCTGGTTGAGGGATATGAGAGTCAGTGAGAGCAAAGCAATCTAGGCAACCAGCAAGAGGGAAAGCAGTCGATCGCTGAATTCAATGTTCGGTTCGGATTGTTCGGACTTGAGAGGAAAGTCGGAGCAAAGATCCGTGATTGTGCACGTTGTGCCCTGCCGCGTCGGATCGTGTATTTCGAACTCCGTCAGTATATTGCCGGGGAGAAAGAAAAGCTAAAAGGAAGCTCACCACTGGCTAGAGAGCGGTTTAAAAAAGATTGAAGCCTCTTGAATGCTAGTAGACGCTTCTCAATTATTTGCAGCAATTAAGCACATCCTTGGACGATTCAAGAAAACCTTTTCGCTGAGATGTGACGAAAAAGGGAACGACTTGACAGCAGTCAAAAGTTCCCGGCAATCTCCTTGAAATTCCCTCCCTTTTTTCGTTTCTTTATTTCTTTATTTTTTTATTTTCGCCCACCGACACCAGTATCGAGCCTGAATTCAGACCCATTGGGAGAATTCATACCCATTGGGCACAATAGTACTTGAATGGGGTATACCGTATAACTTATGTTAGGTTGTCTGCATTAGGAAATTGTGTAAGTGCACGTGCTTGATCGATTGGTTGCATCAGTGATGTCTCGAATTGACCCGAGGAAAAAAATATTTATCGTGAGTTTTTATCCAATCGAGAATCCCTCTTGAGGGATCGAAGTACCATCTATGATCTAATCGGAGAAACCTGGAGGCTCTGATAATGTGCAAATATGATTTGTATGCCAGTTTCTGGCCTACAGTAGGGCGACCTTGCGCAAGTCACGGACGCGGATACTTTTGAGGCCGAACTGTTCAACTGATTTTTCTGCAAATTGGAATTCAGACTGTCTTGTTGTTGAGTCTATAAGTTACTGATCCTGCAATCAGAGAGGTACATTGTGACGTGTGACTTTGTGCTTCTGTGTCGACTCCCCTGCTGGCAATGACTGCCGCCATTCTGTGACGTGTGACTTTGTGCTTCTCTTCCTCTTCCCAGCTCTTCCCTCACCTTCTCCCCCCTTCTCTCCCTCCCTCTTCAATGTACTATCCTAACCCGTGATGTGTCCTCGAAATTGATGCAGGCCCATATTGTTCCGAATTCTTCAATTTTTTTGCTCGGCATTGAAGGGTATGTATAGTCACATGTGATACATATTCTTGAATATTTAGGGGATTTATGAGTGAGTGCGGCGGGGAGGAGGAACCTTCCGAGGTGGGGACAGGAAGTGAACTCGTTTTTGGCAGGCGTTTGGCAGGGTCACAAAATGTCACGAAAACATCCTTTTCATTTGTTCAGACCGCTACAGGCAACGGATGGCTCCAAAAATCGATATACAGTAGGATATCTCATAATGCATGAGGTCAAAATGCATAAACCTCATTATGCATCGACTTTTGGTGTCCACCGACTTGGTGGGCTGGGATTTTATGCATTATCCTCATAATGCCTATTGCATAGGGCGAAGAGTGCATTTATGCATTTTGAAATTGCAAAAATCGTACAATTTGGTGAATTTTACCGCTCTCATGACCAATTTAGACATGTTCCGCACCCTGAATACACAGCTGTGTCATTTTTACCCCAAAATTTAGCCAAGTTCCTTGAACTGCGTCTACTACCGAGAACGGGACGGCGAAAGGACTTGGATAACCGTGTGGGTAGACGACTTGTTAATCATGACAACGTCGAGAGAGGAAGCAGAGAGAACCAAGAAGGAGATCGAGGGATTATTTGAGACGAAGGATTTGGGAGAGCCACGTCGGATCATCGGGATTGAGATTAGCCGGGACCGGAATGCCGGTATCATCACTCTTTCTCAACGCGTCTACATCGAGACATTGCTCGCGAAATACGGCCTCACTCATGCCAACTCGCTCTCAACCCCAATGGATCCCCACATCACGCTACGCAAGATGCCAGCGGACGCACCACCGGCTCCAGCTGATCTGCGCGGCCAATACCAATCGATGATTGGCGGACTTATGTACGCCGCCATCTGCACGCGTCCGGATATCGCGTACGCCGTTACCGCCCTCAGCCAATACTCGGCCAATCCTGGGCCCGAACACTTTACGGCGTGTAAGCGCGTCTTGCGCTATTTATCTGGAACGAGAAATCATGGACTTGTCTATGGCGACATAAACGAACGCACCGTTGTTTCTACAGCTTACAGCGACGCCGACTACGCAGCCAACCCAGACGACCGCAAATCAATCTCTGGATATTCATTTATGCTAGGAGGGGCCGCTTACGCGTGGAGTTCGAAGAAGCAGACGACAGTCGCGACTTCATCAACTGAAGCAGAATATACGGCGCTTGCACATGCAACGAGATTTGCCGTTTGAAGTCGGTATTTGTTGGACGAGATGGGATATGGTCAGGAAGGACCTACGGTAATCCACGAGGATAATCAAGCGGCGCTGGCGCTAGCACGAGACCCTCAATACCACGCTCGCTCGAAACATTTCGACGTCCAAAATCATTTCATTCGCGACAAGATCGAGAACGGCACAATCGAACCTATCTACTGCGCTACGGACGACCAGATTGCCGACATATTCACCAAGCCACTTGCGAGGCCCAAGCACGAAAGATTCACGAGGGAACTAGGGGTCTTGCCGGTCTGAGGGGGAGTGTCGAGATGAGAAACTGGACGAGACGAGTCAGCCCAGCAAGACTGCGGAAGACGAGTCGAGTCATACTCGAGTCAAGATATCGAGTCAGTAGGAGTCAGGAAGGGAGTCAGGAAGGTGCGCAGTTGAACGAGTCAACGCGCCGTGTAGGTTTATATGTATTTGTCCTATTGTTCTCCTGGGGGTATAAATACGGGCATGTACTTCGTATGAATTTATCTACTTTTCCCCCATATTTCACTACAGACACATCACGGGTTAGGATAGTATGTCTTACCCTCCTCCCTCATTTGCCTCCTTCTAGTCGACGACTACACATTGGTGAGTCTCTTCTACCATCTCCTGCTCTCCCTACCTTCAAACAAACTCATTTCATTTAGGCATCGCGTGTCTGCGACGACACCGGACTACAAAGCCGGTGTTAAAGATACGGTCGATCCGCGAGTTCTTCGTGGAAATCCGCAAGCGAGGGGTGATGCCAAAATACAGTAGCGTTCCGCTTTACTGTATTTCTCCAGCAGAGAAGTAGACTAGTAGCGTCAAGCTTTACTAGTTACTTGAGAATAGATTGTTGAATAGAAGTGTTTGCACACAAAAGTGGGTTGAATGTAAGATAATATTCAACGGAAGTATCTACGACTTCTTATACATGGTAGGGAGCCTCTGAGACAGGGATATGTGACATAGGAAACTAGGTAGGGTCTCAGGATAGGAATGATGAGGAGAGAATGGAATGTAGAGTCAAGGGATAAAAGATAGACATAGGAACAATGTTCAAGACTCACGATCGTAGACTTGGAGCCGAGACGTCCGTGCACCAAGACGTCTGTGATCCATGACAGCCGGTCCCGCTGCTCTCCGCCTAGCGCACGACTCCCAACTTCCTTCCATGTTCGGCCATAGACATCGACGATGGTAACCCGACTCACTCCGCCTTTGACACGGCCTCCTCAGTGATCACGGGTTTCACACGCCGACGAGAACTTCAGAAAATGGAAACCTGGGCCCTGGTGCGTATTTCTTTCTGGGTCTTCTAGATCTTTACTTACTCTCTATCAGGTCGTTGTTACTCCCTCCCGGTAACAACATATTGAAGCTGCACTTTAATGACCATCCCCTTTCTGTGTCCGCCTCAAACTGAGCCCATTCCGGACGGAGCCGGTCTAAGGTATGTTGGCTATGAGCTGTGTTCTTCCCCTACCTTCTGACTTGTCTTCCAGCGCTCTCAACATCATGTCTCGCACTGAGCCTGCGCATCACCCCCCGTCGGTGTGTGTCTTTTCTCTCTAATCATCACATTTAACTAACATGCCTCTTTCAGACTCGCGAACACTTGTTGTCTTATTGTTCTGTTCTATCCTTCTTCCCAACAGTCTCGCGCCTCGGCTCAATGTGCAGGTAAGTGGCATTGTTGCTGTTTATCTCCCACATGTAGTACGTCGTGCTGTGTTGTTAGTATTGAATATACAGTATTTTGACGCTCCTTTACACACCAAAAATGATTTTGAGATTTGAGTTTCATGTTTTGTTCTTATGCCACATCTGAGTACACAGACCTTTTCCAAGTACCCCACTGAGTGTCCAACAATATTTTCGAGGATTTAGATGAAGAGAGGGTGTCTATGTTCACAGATTTGTAGTGTGTAAACGACCGATTGATGAAAGTTGCCAAAATTGATGGCACTGATGTCTCACTTTTCACCAGCTCCCGACCATCTGTGGCCAAAACTCGTGCTCAGACATCTAAATGGGGCTTAAATAACTCATATTGAGTATACAGTTACATGATTTGCCCTATTTTCCCCAAATGCGGCCAATAATCAAAGTGTGTAAAGGAATGTCGCTGTGTAAAGCAGCGTCAAAATACTGTAATCTGTTTTGAAACATTCTTTATTTGCCTTGTGTGAAGACATCAATTGTATGAGAGATGGAATACTTAGCAAGAATAGCTCTGATAGCACAATGCAACGGCTGCTACCGGAATTCTACCAAGTGCTACCAGATCGGATGCGGCAGCTATCAGAGCTATCAGATCTAAGCGGCAGCTATGACGCGCGATAAAATCGGGGATACCACGCTACCATGGCTACTTCGGCTACATCTCTTGACGTAGCATTGGCTTTTTTTCCTGACGGACGTCAAAGCAGAGCAATACCTCTCTGCGACTAGGACATCAAACAATGTATTCCCCGCAACGCCGAGGTGGGAGAAGTATAAACCCATTCCGGGGAAGGGAAAGAGTGTCTCCGTCGAGGGTTTTCTTACCGGTCTCGAGCTGAACGATGATCGTTCGGTGAAGTATTTCATCGTTGATGTTGAGGAAGTGACGTTCCTCGGCAACGCTTCCTCGACGACGGCACCAAACGCAGAAGAGAGTCCAACCAAATTGGTTCGTTTGTTTTCTCTGCCTTGAAATTAATTACAGCTGTTTGCAAAATTGATGACAGTTGTCAGAAAAAAGAAATATAAAAGGAAATTTTGATGCCGCTGGTTCCCCGCCCTGTTTGGGCGCTGCTGAACCGTTTCTGGAGCGGTTTGAGATGCTGGGATAGATTTTAGGACCCTAATACACAATACTAGCACCTTAAAACAAGGTAAACGGCTCATTGGAAGGCTCAGGGAAAGTCTTTGGCTACAAAATCAGTGATATAAAGCACTCATTGGCACACTGCCCTAAAAGTCTTTCATTTCGAACGTTAAATACAAGAATCAACTTCGCTCTTCAACTCGACCCTATCAGGCGCCTATTCGGCGCCTATTTCGGCTTTGTCGGTCCCCGGGCCGGGCGCTGTAAGCGAAGAAGCGGATCATTCGCGTTGAGAGATCAGTTGTGCTTGATGCATTGGTGCAGGCCTTTGTCGAATTGCCGCAGGAGAACATTCTGATGCGTTTTAACCTATTACATATGGACCATACGAGTCGATTCACGGTTACTTTTGTCAATACTGAGTATACTCTAACATGGTCACCAAGTATTCCAAGTCGGCATCCGAATTGATGGTGTAAAAATATGCTGATATAAACTGAGCGGGGGAGGAGTTGTTAACACCGGACGAAGCAGTGTCGAGGGGGGCTGAAATTTGCTCATTCCTTTTTTTGTGCCGGCGATGGTGACAGATCAGTGTGTGGGCAGAACGGAAGACTTGAAAGCAATCTACACATATGTCAGATAAACAGACACTTTTACTGTCCAGAATTACCTTAGGGTAATTTCTTGATGTAATGGGATTTGACATGAATAATGAATGCTTGGTAGTCGGCAAAATGATCTCGACAACTCTCCCATTTACAGCGCGGTTTTGCATCCTGAAGGGCATGAAATTTGTTCATATGGACTGTCAAGCTTTCCAGCGAGTTCAAGACGGCAGCACAACGACGCCATCGACAAGGTCGGGGGGCCAGGCGTGAGAATGACTTCATCAACGCTATGTGTGTGGTTGGAACTGAGCAATGTAAGCCTGCGAGTCGCTAATATTCCACCTAGCTAACTACCTTCAGCTCTGAGCGACCCTGTTGCAGAATTCTATGATCGGGTGAGTCATATTGTACAGTGAACCACAATGAAGAGCTTGGAGCTCGAGCCTACTGGATCAATATGCGAGACAGCACACGCAATTCCATCGTTCACAGAGCTCGCTCGGCTGCCAGGACAAATTTGACAGGGCGTTAAAAGAACAAAAGCAGCGACTTGAGTTGATTGGGGGAGCTTGCTCCCCCTTTACCAGAGCCGTCACCGAAAAGCAATAAGCTGTGCTAGAGGGCTTTTCGATGTAATCGATAGATCTTTGATAGATGGCGAATCCGAGTGATGCGAGAGATTTCCGCTTGATCCAGAGAGAGTCCGCTTGATCCCGAGTGATGGTTGGTGATGGGAACACCGTTTTGACAGACACGCACATGCTTTCATTGGGACTTGCATTTGTGGCCATTTCACGTGTCAAGCTTCAATACTTTTAATACTATGGTGCGCTCGGCCTAAACACCACCAAACAAGAACGAAATTTATTCCACCTGATCAAAACCTTCCCACGACTGATTATCTGGCCAAAACACTCCGATTAGATAGTAGTACAATCCCTCAAGAGGGATTCTTCATCCGCTCAAAACTCACAATAAATACTTTTTCCGCGGGGCCGATTTGAGACATCAGTGATGCAAACAATCAATCAGTCACGTGAGCTTACGAAACATGCCTAATTTAGGTCACCACTGATCTACTCCCTCATTTTATATGCTCTCAGAGACCTCTGTGACCTCGCTGCTACACCAATTGAGACTTCCTGGTATGTTTTAACTCTGCCTGGCCCCAATTGTGCAGCATACAAAACAATTTAAATTTAAATTTTTTCCTTCGGTAGATTTGAGACATCAATGATCGCATCAATGATGGGACCTATTTGGTGGTGTTTAGGCCGAGCGCACCATAATACTTTGGCTGGAATTGCATTTCGAACGAGTTTTCACTGGGACGACTGATTCGGACTGAAAAAGCTAATGTAACAGATTCAATGCGGATGCTTGAGACTGATACACAATGTAGAGCTCAACTTACATTTACCCCAAGATTTACCCTCGACAGCCAAAGAATGGACTTTAGTTTTTCTGAAACCTAATCTACTTCAACGTAGTTTATAATTTCTTGTTCAACTTCCTTTACTCCAATGTGCATTTGTGATATCGATACGGATTTGCGCAAGCTCCCCCTTCTGTAGGCCGGAACTCCGGCATACAATTCATATTTGCCTGGAAGTGAATGGGGAAATCAGTGGATGCAGTTCACATCATATCAGGCAAGTTCCAACTCACGCCTTCAAGTTACTATTAGGGCTGGAGCCATGTCGGACTAGAATCAGATGTTTGATGGTTGGATACAGAGCCCCGCAATGAGAGGAAGAGGTCTCGGGTAGGAGTCGCCTTGAGCACAGAGGAATCTACCTGAGGAAACTGCGAGGGGACCTCAGGTGGACACAGTCGTGTCGTCGCTGCCTCTCGAGCGTGAACGCGAGACATGAAGAGCACGCGGTCACGGGATCTATAGCTAGGCTTCACCTCATCAGACGCAAGCAGTGTTCCTTCTTAAGGCCTTATTAACCTCGGCGGCATCATATTAAGGTCTAATTAAGGCCTTCATTAAGGCCTTAGGAACAAACAGATGAATTTTTTTTGGGTGGACAAGTAGCAAATTTCACGCGTTCTCGTCATTGTACTCGCGGATCCTACCCTGGAGCTCGCCATCATCAGGTCTGATCCGCTGCCAACAGTTCCTCAACCGCTCCTGCGTGAATGGCCTGAAGCCTGACGGCCGGCGCGAAGGAGGTTTCTGCACCGTACCTTGGAATAGCTTCGAAAGGGAGCACGGAAGCCACAGTGGCGGCGCCATCTGATGCCACCCTCAACTACACTTGTGACCGCTATCTCGATGAACTGCAACTCAATCTCCAGGAGACATGTGGTCGGGTAGTGTCTCAGTCCACAATCTGGCGCGCTCTGAGACGTAGTGGGTATAGGATGAAGAAGGTACGAGTTGCTCTTGTAAACTGTCCAACCTATTCTCATATTCTCACTTACAGCTCACACGTGTCGCCATTGAACGTAGCAAATACAAACGAGCCAGTGCCGCACGACGTATCGGGGGAGGGCGTGGGCGTTTCGAGGTCACCGCGCCGTTCGAAAGGCCTTTTTTATTGGAGGGATCCGGTGAGCACTGTCTTTAGGACCATAAATCTGATTTCAACCTGTCGCCAGCTGGTCTGTGTTGCCGGCCATCTCTTTAGATGGGATTCTATATGTCGACATCATCGAAGGCTCCTTCAACACAGAGTCTTTCGCTGCCTTCATTGATGGCCTACTCAACCAGATGAATCCCTACCCCAACACGAATTCTGTCATCGTTATGGACAACTGCCGCATTCACAAAGCCCAACTCATTCGGGACATGATTGAAGAACGGTACGTCTTTTTTTATTCATTCACCCTTCATCGAATGTGATGTCTTCCTGTTAGCGGCATGCGCTGCCTCTACCTCCCCCCGTACTCCCCCGACTACAATCCCATGGAGCCAGGATTTTCAAAGATGAAGGCTTATGTGCGTAGGCACGGGGACATCATGCGAGCAGCGACGCTGACAAACGACGAGAGAGCGGGGGTCATCAGTTTACTACATAATGCTGTTTTTTCAATCACACCTGAGGACGCTCATGGATGGTTCGTACACTCGGGATACTTCTAATGTAGTGTAATTCAAGTACAAGGCTGGTTTATACATTCGACTGTTTCTAACACATTGTGATTGGAGTAACAACGAGGATCAAGAAAAGAAATACAATGAGTCTATAGCGAAAACAGAAAAGAATCAGCGATCTTTACGTGCGTCAGCCAACCTCTGGGCCCATTCCTGCCTGCTTTGCATCTCCTGCTTTCGGATCTTGTCGCAGTCTTTGATAGCATAGCGCATCAACGACCGCGCAGGCCCTACCTTCATCCCCGGGATGGAGTTCAATAGAGGCTTTGCGGTAGCCACTGGCAGCTAATTTTTCTCACGACCCGCTGAGCACCTGAGCTCAAGTAGGCCACCCTGAGCAGCTGTTATAAAGGGCACCTCAAGGTGGCTAACTTGGCCCAGTACAGTGCCAAGCGCCACTTCTCCAACACTGCCTTTTCGGGTGGAAGAAATTTTTTGTAATTTATTTGTGATTTTCTGAGGAAGGAAACCGACCAAAAGAATGCGTTTGGCGTCGAGAACTCACTTTTTCCCACGGTGTTTCACTTTTTTCGGGTCTGAAAAATATAAAATCGTCATTTTGGCTCTAATTTTGGATGGATTGAGCCCAGATGTGTTCAGTTGTCATGCAGAAACCCCGAAAAAGGGGTAGCCGAGTGTAGCGGAGTCTGTTCTGACTCACCTGGGTGATCCGCCCAATGCTGGCACGGCGAAGTCCGGGAAACACGTGATCTTAACCCTAACCGATTTGGGAATTTGATGATGGCATCAACCATCATTAGGGTTTGTTTCACTTTTTCGGAGGTGAAAACACAAAAACTTGTTCAATTGCCTTGCAAAGCACAAGATGAGTTGCTACACATCCATAGAGACGTTCTACACTGTTTTTAAGTTGAATGGTGATGACGGCATAATGTAGTATCGAGTTTAACTTTGGATGCCGTCCCCTGCCAAAAAAGGAACCGTGATGTGATGCTTGGCACTGTAGCATCTTGGTAGCATCCGTAGTCGTTGTGTGGCACGAGCCGCCAGTTCGTGTGGCGGCTCACCGCAAAGGCTCTAATAGCAGCTTAGTACCCATTCCTTCACCCTCCTCGGCCAGTTGAATGACACGCAGGATTCCTTGCTCGCGAAATGCCGCCGCGTACTGCTGAAAATTTTGACCATCCTCGCCGCGCGGTGATGTGTCCCAATCGAGTAGCCAGTCATCTGCTGGACGGACAGCGCAATCCAAACAGTTGCAGGCGGAAGCGTTGAGAGCAAAGAAGGAGTTTCTGTCAAGTTCCCGGGTGCGTGTTGACGATGCAGACTCCTTCGATGCACTGGCCTTGGTCTTTGGCGATGTTCTGAAGTGGCTCCACTCCTCTGGCGCTATCACCCAGGAGTTCTGGAAGGTTCTTAGTGCGATACAGGAACGGCTCGTCAACCACGTCACCATCGTCCGTGAGTCGGAGACGACCTCTTCCTTCAGCGCCCTCCTCCTCCAGACTGTCACACCGTCCCTAAAGCAGCTTTCGGAGAAATCTGAGGCCCAGCACAAGGCAATCACGTCGCTATCGAAGGAACTCGCCTCCATCAAAACCGAGAAGGCTCTTTCGTACGCAGCCGTCGCCGCCGCCGCTGCCAAGCCTCCCGCTCCCTCTGTCCCCAAGCCCAAGCCGCCCCCACTACCCTCCCCCAGCGACGAGCGCATCCTTGTCCGGTTCGACGGCGACGTACCTTCGCTATTCAATGCACCCTACTCGGAAATAGTCGCCACTGTCAACAAACACCTCGTTTCCCTCTCCCTCCCCTCTGTACTCTATGCGACGAAGCAGAATGACAGCAGCATCTTCCTCGTTCCTGCATCGGCGGCCGACACCCAAGTCCTCGATAAGGAGTGGTCCCGCTGGGGCCCGACTATCTTCCCCGGCAGTCGGATCGCCCCCGTTGCGCTGCACTCCCACCTCCAGGTCAACGGCATCCTGTTTCGCGACGTTACAGACATGCGGGCAAGAGGTGAGCGATCAAAAAGTCCGTGACACAGGGCTCCAAAAGTCGAGCGACCCGGGGGGGAGGGGGGTACGTCATTGATGGGGTATGATAAGGCGAGATAACAATAGATAACGCTGCCAGCGGACAAGTGCCACGCATCGTCGCTTCAATACTATGCTGTATTCTACTTTGAATTGTTCTCATCCACCCAATACAAAATACTGCTCAACCACCTCGTGGCCCTCCCCGCCTTCCCCGTTTTCCGGCTCCGCGTTGGCCACCACTCTGGCCTCTCTTCGGCACACGACTAGCATCTTCTTCCAATTCCTGGGCGACTTTGCTGAATGGCTGTGGTACTGAAGACTCCGGAATACCGAGCGCCAGCTCCTCCGCTTTCTCTATCCGTAGATTCTCCCACACTTTGAATGGTAACAGCATTCCCTCGGGCTGGAGAGGTGAGGCATACTCGGAATGCTGGTCGAGTAGGTGCTGGGGCATATTATACCGCCATACAGCCGGGAATGTGGGATAGCGGCCATGGGGAACTGGGCAAAGACCACAGACAATTGGGACGTTTCTTGACGGTGTCGTAGCCGAACCTTTGTTTGCTGTCTGATACTGAAATTTCACTTCGTATTTGCATTTCGTGATAATCTCGAATGATTGGCCCTTTGGTCTCATCGAAACGGCACATTCAGGCCGATCTGAGCGACCACAGAACCCGCATGGATATGATTCTCCGACCTAAGATAGAGAGCGTGGGATCCCCGCACCTTACTTAAGCACGTTATGTAACGCTTATTAATCGTTCCCACGGCCAAATCCCCAGTCGCACAAAAAATTTCGTGCTCTTTCCGGCCTGCGGAAGGGCTGACCTACAGACTTAGAAGACATTCTCGCTGTTTCGGCTCTGAAATTTTGGTTTTTGGTTTGAAAAGCACCTTCCACACTGCAAGGAGGTTCTGTCACTCATTGCGCCGCAAAGGTTTGACAGGTCCCACCCTTAAGCGAGCTGCCGAAGCATGCCGAGATGACTATCCTGTGGCTGTGCTGGCCAAATTTTCCTCCGAAATTTTTGAAAAGTGTCCCATTTGGTGAGAAAACCACATAGAAACACTCAGAAAAAAAGTGGTCTGAATTTTTTTGTGGGTCATATAGCAAGAGACCAGGGGACATTTTGGCAACTCTGCCCGATAGGAACCCTTCATTGAACCTCTATCTAAGACTTGTATTGGGCAAAATTCCCAATCTGGACCTTAGCATCGTGCTATAAGCCCTCGACGTCGAGCGTGACAATGTCACAGTGTGATGCTGACATAAGGGTGCGGGGATCCCACGCTCTCTATCTTACAACAGTCATCAGCCACCAGCCTGCTCAGTAACATTCACCTACCTCGGGATATGTTTTCACTTCTCCCGTTTTTTTCCCTCTCTTCTCTCGTTCGACCTCGCCCGCATTGCGCAGTTTTCGTAAGATATGAGCTCCCATATGACCGCGCCAATTGGACGGCACCTCTGGGCAGTAGAGGCATGGGTCCTCGGCAGATTTTGCGGTGATGAACGCCGTCCCGCCGTCAGATAACAACGCTGGTATTCCTGTAGATATAATATGAGGTATCTGAGAACAATGCAAGGCAGATTGAGCTGACCTGTCGTCCATGAGTACGGAAAGCCCGCGAGTTCATCCTTGATATTCGGCATCTCTCGCAACCCCGTCTGTGCAGCTTCGACGCGCTTCCATAGCTCCTCTGTCAATGCTCCCAGTAGATTGTGATCCATTGACCATGTCGTGCCCGTGGAGTTGATGTGTTGCATGTCCTCGGTAGCAAGACGGTCGTGAGCGGTAACGGCTTTAGGATTGACAGGCTCAACAAGATGCCCTGCAACGGAGATGATGTGCGGCGTGTCTGTGGCTATCTGTGTTCCCTTGCTTGTGCTCTTGGTCATCAAATACGACCCCAGCCACAACCAACTCCAAGTCGACTCGATGGGGATCTCTTCCGACGAGTCGCTGAAGACGTCGTCTTGTGTTCGGACAACAGCTTTGAGTTTGAGAATTTGACCGGACATTTTGATATTAGATTTTGGATTCTTGATTGACGCCGCGTTCACGTCCGTAGCACGTTTGCCGTCGACAAGAATCTCCGTGCAGCGAACGAGGGCAAGGGAAACATTGGTGGATGTGCGGATGAGAGTCGTGAATGGGTCTCCGACAATGAATGAGGAGCCAGTAATACCGCCGCCTAGCCGAGTTGCGTTCGGTTTGGTGAACGTACGAACTTTCTTGATAGCCATGCCCATTGCGCGTTCGGTGCGGTTTTTTGATTTAGCGATAAACTCTTTGTTGAGAATAAGACGGCATATAGATGCCTTGTGTACGAATTTGTTGTTTTCATCGAGGAGGTAGTCTTCAGGGCGAACACCGGGGCGCGGGTCCAGCTTGAGCATGACAGCTTCCGAATCTTCGTTCTGAATATCTTTCACGAAAGGGAGGGCGGGAGTTTGCAAGTCAGGAATCAAATCATCGAATCTATCGGGGTCTTGAGAGGCAATTGATGGTTGGATAGAGACAATGGAGGAAGGGGTGTCAGGAAACGGGTCAGATGTTGTCGAGGTAGTGGCTGGAGGTAGAGATCTGTCTGGATCGTCGAGAATACCAGGATAAAGACCACCCCCATGAGGGCGTAGAAAATCCGATCCGGGCGTAGACGCTAGAATGGCTGGAATGTCGAAGGCGCTGGAGTCAAGGTGAGAGTGCGTACGAAATATTCGCATAGCCTCTACACGCCCTCTCCACCACGAAGCACCCAAGTCACAGTGTCCAACCACATAATCTCCACTGAAGTTGTACTCGTTAAGGTGGTCTTTGATCTCCTTCCGAGTGACATTTCGTCGGCGGTGCCCGGGATGAAGGCCGGGATTGCGCTCATGTACACCTTGTATATCACAAGCCCAGCCTGTCCGTTCGACTCCCTGCTTGAAATTCATGGCGGAATTATGCCCACCAAGCTCCCGCGTGTATCCAAAATGCTGCTCGACCGGATCTGTGTCGTCATGGTATGCGTTGACCTTTCCCTCCGGATCCAACTCCTGCTGCTTCGCGACAGTGAAGACAATGTTCTTTATCATTGTTTGAGAGTCGCCGTACAGCTGATTGCTCATGAATTTGAGACGGAACGTTCGGAAGAGCACAAAGCTCATGTTGGCGTATAAACTGAGGGAATATATTTGATCGCTGAGGGATGCAGAGGGGAGGGTAAATGCGTTGAGAAGAGCTTCGAGCATAAAGCTCAGGAGGCCAATTGCATCGAGATTGGAGTTGAGATTCACTTCGGAAGCAGGCACGTCGAATTCCGCACGAGATTCACGAAGCTGGACAATGGTCTCCAAAAGCTCGATGGCCGTCGGTACATCCTGAGGGTCGTCTGGGTTGAGCAGTAGGTTTACTGATGCAGCATCTTGATCAGGAAGAAGGAGGAGGCACCGTGTCAGAGAGACAGGACCAACAACCCGGCCATTGTCTAAGGCGATTCCCAAGACATGACGAAGCAGTGTGCAATGTCCTATGTGCAATTTCGTCAGTCGGGTCATCCGTGAAGTGAATCAACACAACATACGCTTTATAATGTGCCGCCAATCAAATGTGATGAGTATTCTGCAAGGACCAGTGAAGAGATTCAGGCCGAGAAGATTCGACAGCGTGAAATGGAGAGTGTCGTCTGGCCCGAGCTCAAACTGCATAAACACGGCATGCCCAGCTCGACGACGCAGCTGATCTCCGTCGGTAGCGAAGTTCCATATCTCTCCGATCGCTGCCTGTCCCGTCTCCTTCCAAACCTTAAGTATCATGCGAAAGAGATCAGCCATATCCTCCCATGTCTCCTGCTTGCACGTCGGAGCACATACAAGGGGGTATATGGTGGTTTCACCGCTACACCGCGCTGCGACAAATGCCATCTCCTTGCCGAAATGAAGTGTCCCGTCATGAAGGCAGCTGACAAGACGAGTAGCCGAATCGTGAGTTCTGAGATCCAAGGGAATACCACGGGAGTGTTTCTGGCATAGTCCACCGACTTGATTCGCATGGGAGAAGTAACATGCTTGCTCCTCGATTGCACATTCATCCATCATGATAGTGACACCACGCCGACCGGTATATGGGACCTCCGCCTGGCTACGTGGAACGAGCATCACGTTCTGAATATTCCGTCCAATTTCGTACTCGGAGATGGGCCCAATTGTGGGTGTCACTGTAACAAATTTTGCGGAGTTACAGATGGTGCGTAGGGAGGGGAGATTGAGGGAATGATTCATTGCATAGAGGAGAGAGCGACCACCTAATCGGTATATCAGGATACCGAGGTCTTTCTCGAAAGCCGTGAATCCTTTAGTATGTCGAAGTCCATCCACGGCTTCGGTTAGAAAATTGACCATTGTTCGTACACTGGCGCCATTGCGTCGTGCCGTCTCAATGATGGCATGGATTCGTGGGATGTCGTTCTCAGCTATTGCCACAAGAAGGCGGTCAAAGTCATCTAATTTCCGAGCAAAGCTCGCGAGGCGCCGCCCCAGATTCAATGTCTAGAATGCCAGAAATGAGTCAAGAGCATGACGGAGATAGAAGAAGAATACCTGAAGCTTGAGCTTGTTCAATTCCTCGTTCCGCTCAAGGAGTTGTTCACGTAGTTGATCGTGACCAAGATATTTCAAGTTAGTACCCGCCTTGGCGTCGCGCGCGATCTTGGCAAGGTCTTCAAGCCGCCCGCGAATGCCTTCGCAGGCCTGACAGTGCGGAGAATGTGGCGTAGTAATTCTGCGACTCCTTTGACCACACGTCAATGACCTTTCCACGCTCTCGAATCTCAATCTCCAGAGGCAGAGCGCCGTCATCCGGGTCATCGCCGAGTAATGAGAGACGATGGAACGGGAATGTGGAGCGAAAAGGCAGCTCTGGCGGCCAGTCCACCCTCAGCCCGCTACACATACCCGCTGATCCAATTTCAGGCCCATCTACATCCATGGAAGAATGCACGGCCGCAGGTGTTTGAGGAGCAGACAAGATACGATGATGTCTGTATAGAATTAAGTGATTGTTGACTGAGCTATTCACAGAGAGAGCACGTACGACAGTCGGAAACTATCTGGGGAGTCATTCACAAAAGGAAGGGCGGGGGAAGCAAGCTGGGGAGACCATGAGAGGGAGTTGGTGCTGAATGGGGCAGGTGAAAACGGCGGAAGAGACGCGAGAGAGGGAGACCGAGAAAATTGCGATGGTGATCCCTGCGACCCGGTAGATCTAACAGAGAACGACGGAGCCCGGGAGAGAGGTGCGGGGAACCCGGATTTTGGTTTACATTTCTTTCCGCGCATATGCTGCTCAAGGGTCTGAAACTGCCCACTCTGATCAAGGAAACGAGTCGTAGATATCGCAGTATTGATCCAGCTATGACATTTGTAGCATTGCAGCTCCCAAGTCTGCACCTGCGATGTGCGGAAAGAAATCTGGCTATTATCGTAGAGCTCGCACAGTTCCAGGGAGGAGGGAGTCACTGGAAGAGGAGAAGGAGCAGATTTTTGTTCCTCATCTGCTGAGGTTGTCGAGGTTTGAGACGTGGAAACTGAAGGGATGGAAGGGCTCGGTACGTTTGAGGCAAAACCGCTGGGATAACTTGGAGACTCATTGAAATTTCGTATATTTGTGTCGAGAGGAGGAAGCAGAGGCGTTATGCGCTGAGAACCCTCAGATGCAGCTGGGCCAGCCGGAGGCATGTCGATGTCGAAGGGTCTGCCTTCCTCATGGTGAAAAGAAATTAACAAGCTGTTTGAAGGGCTTGGGGCCGCAGGCTGGGATTGAGAATGGGGATGAAAAGAGTGTAGTTGGGAATCGTAGTCCTCCATGGGGGACCGACGAGTGAGGTTGCGCGCGCGCCGCCGCGTACAGACTCCAGCGACGTCGCGTCGAAGTCGCGTTCGCAAAAAATCCACGAAGTCTCGTGATGATCTTTGAGTCGCCGAAGATGACCGAAAGATTCTATTTCAAGCTACATAAAACGAGCGTAGACAATCGAGTAGTGTAGGTGTGCTCATAATATGTACAATTGGGGGGGTCTCGCAAAAAATTGGGGTTATCGGTCAATGTTTAGAGTCACAGTAAAAAGTCGAGGAATCGAGCAAGGGAAAGTTGGTCGGACATATCGGATTGCCTAATTTGGGGGGGTTGTCAAAGAGCCCTGTGTCTGATCGGCCACGATCGCTCACCTCTTGCATGCGGGAGCTCAAGCGCGAGTTTGAATTGCGCAACCCGTACCTGGGTCCCGTCACGGGTCTGCCGACTTGGGTCAACCGTCCGCCGTCTGAAGCGCAGGCTGCTGCCATCTCTGCTAGTGGACGCAAGCCGAAGCTCGCTGGCTCGGTCTATTTTCTCCTCCAGTCCCGTGATAAAGTCGACCTCGCCCTTTCTCGTGGCCGCATCGTGCTTTGCTCAACAAGTCCCACTGTCGCTCGTGGATTCCCCCATCTAAGGATCTCTCAGTGCTGGGGATGTTACAAGTACGGTCATACGAAGGCTCGATGCAACGTCAAGGCACGTATGTGCCAAGCCTGTTGGCGACCACTCACCAACGACGCCGTGTTCAGGGCCCGTCGCATGCCTCAACTGCGGCGGCAAGCATCGCGCTGATTCGTATTCGTGTCCTAAGCGCAAGGAGTTGCTGGTGACGCTCGCGGGGCGAATGAAGGATCTGCATGAGTCGTTGGATAAGTCTTCAATTCATCCCCTTCCGTTCATTCAACAACACGCTCATTAAATAATCTCTCTCTCCCTTTCGCGATCTTCGTTTCTGATTCACGCAACCCCATTATAGTACCTCACTCTCCTACATACACTAGTTCCTCATTCACACGTTCACGTCTCTCCTCGTCATACCATTTTCCTTACAAGATACCAAATTTCCATTTCCTTTCTGTTTACCACAATCGTCCCGTAACCTACCAGTGATCATGTAACCTTAACCTCCCCTCTTGTACTGCCGCATAGCCTCACTACTGGCCAGGTACGGCATATAATAGAACTTCAAGTCAAGTCAAGTCAAGTCATCTATCTTGGGATACAGAGTAGGGTCGTCGAGCACCGATTCATCGAACACAACGGGAGGAGCAGCTTTACGGGGCGATTGTTGACGAGGTTGTTCTGGGAGATGGGCAGGTGGTGAATGGGGATGATGCGGAGGCGGCGGATAATAAGCATATGGATATGGAGGATACGGTGGGTAGGGCGGGTAGGGTTGCGGCGGTGCATTCTGCGGCTGACTCGGTTTGCCACGAGAAGGAGCAGGTGCCTCGTATCCGGCATCTGTTGGGAGCCCGAGAACCTTGGGAGCCTTTGATAGAGAGGTATGGACGCCCTGGAACTATGAGGAAATACGTCAAATCTCTGTCGGTGTATGAAAGTTGCAGAAACGCACCAATAATTGGCTCGGCTGTCGTGTCTTAGCGTCACTTAGCGTCACTTTGGAGCACTTGGGAAAAATTCCACGCCAAACTTTTGGTGAGAAATACTCTTAAGTGACGTCAAGTGCTCCGAAGTGACGCAACCGAATGGAGCCTTAGGCTTTTTCGGAGAGCGTCCAGGGCCATCGTGCTTTGGCCTGCGCTTCGTTGCCATCGTGAGCACCAGGGAGAAGGAGAGAGAGATACGCGACCGTGACGCGTCACTGAGTTACTTGTGTTGATGGGGATTCTTGGACGCGTCAGTAGTGTGTCATTTCTGTCCCGTTCTCCCTACAACTTGCGGGGTGTGTAGGTAGGAGGTAGACGCGTAGATTTGTGTTTTTACTTCATCCAAAACGGCCGCTTGGTTGGCAAGAAAATTCTCATGCTTCGGGGAAGCAGGCGGAAATTGGGTTCGCTAAATTCGTGTATTATACTACAAGACCTATACCATTCGATTCGCCTCTCAAAAATACGCATTTTCCATATAGTTTCATGGCGATCCGTCCAGAAATGAGCTCAGAACAAAGGATATGGTGCCGCATACCAAAAAAGGGTGATTTATTACGTAGTCTCTGAACTGAACTGAACTGAACTGAATTTCTATTTTGCCGTACCTGGCCATTATAGCTATGCGGCAGTACTCTATATATACGACGTATACTAGGTCTGGGGGTGAACGTATTTATGGTGGGGTTTATGTAGGTACTATGAGACGAGATAAGAGAAAAATAAGGTGAGGACGTAAGGGGAAATTACTGGAGGGGCGTAACGATATGAGTGGTATAACCATGAGACAGGTGTGGTTTGGGAGGGTATCTAATAAGGTGGTACGTTTAGGTAGTATTATAAGTAAGGTAAACTAGAGGAGGACGAGAGAGAAAAGGGAGAACGATGAGTAAGGACTCAGCTGAAACGACCGGTTTTCGCGATAAAGACCAGGAGGGGCTTGAGCAGCTTCGTGTCATTGAGGAGACGACGGACGTCGACGGCGCCCAGAAATCCTGCCTCATACGACGCGCTCTGGAGAGGAGGGCGGAAAGGCTCCCATGTTGGGCAATGGAGGAGAAAGTGGGCGCGGGTTTCTCGGGCTGCACCGCAGGCCTCGCATGCTGGGGAGGTAGTGAGGCGGCACCAGAATCGATGGGCGTTGAGGCAAGAGAAGTTGGTACGCAGTTGGGCAAGGGCAGACGATTCGGCTCTGGAGATAGATGAAGTATACTGTAGTATTACGACCAAGTGTTCAGGTGACGGGTGACAGGGACCTGTGAACTGAACACTTTTGGTTGCGGTGACGGTGACACTCGAGTTTTTTCGCCCAAAATGGACGAAAAACGTCAAAAAACTTCGGGCCGGCGCATGCCGGCCTACCATATAAGGCAATTTGCTGTGCTCTGAACACTTTGTCCAGTGAACATTGTAGGTGACAGGTGACACCCAGTGAACACTTGGTCGAAATACTACAGTATGGAACCCGGAGTCGAAGCGAGGGTGGCGAGTCGTCGATTTCGCGGAGCCCGCGGCCCGTTGTAGCAACTTTCCACTGTGCATGCTAGAGGGAGAGTACGTGTAGGTTGATAGCACGTTTGCAGGACGTCAGTGAAACATTTCTGCAAACCGCAATAAGCTGCCTTCGCTTGGAACGTGACCGCTTGGAAGTTGGGAGGTGACGTGTCACCGTCCCGAGAACAATGTCGACGGCAAGGCGGAGTCTCAGCCCAGGGGGAACTGCGACTGAGGTCCGTAGGAACCGATAGGTGGATAGTTCGCAAAACGGTGGGAAGCCTTTCATAGGAGACGGAAAGCCATACGGGTTATACATTGGGCTCCTTGCATGTGGTTCAGAGGCAGCGCCGCCGTCGGTGTCGGTATCGACATGTTGACGGATGCGGATGTGGATGGGGGTAGCAGGGAGTCCGGGCGTGCCCACGGCAGCGGTGGCGTTGACGGCGGGGATTCTTGATACTGTTGTCTTTCATTACGTGGTCGCAATCATGAAGGGGGGCTCCACACGCCATGTCAACTTTCAAGGGGGGAATATTGATTCTGACCTCTCCCCTGTGATGCTCGCTGTGGGGCTCCTTGCTCATGCGCACCGCTGCACTCTAGGTAGACTCCGCTCTTCCCTATCTTCACCATGTCCACCTACAGAGTACTATTTCAGGGAGGCCTGGAGTTAATATACCGCCTTCAATGTGCTCAGTACCGGTGCCTTCTAACTTTCAGCAGAATCCATCATCAGAATTTTGAGAAAGACCTGCTTTTGAACCGGGTACCCAATTGGGAAGGAGCCACTCGTTTCTTTGTACATTGCGAGGTAACTACTGATTCAGGGAAGCCTAAACTGAGGTCTACTATCGACACAGGGTGAAGCTAAACATCCATAAGGAATTGGACCCATTCATTAGAAGGACAAGGAGAATTCAACACAGTCATGTGCCCTGTTTCTGTCTCAATCTTTCGCGTCAAATCATCGGCAGCAAATGAGCATATATAACAGCCATTGGAGCGCCTATAGTCTGAAACTACTGGCACCTGTCAACCCGGACCTCGGGAAAACGTGACTTTTCCCACGTCCAAATTGGGAAAGTCAAGCGTCGTTCGCCCACCTGACTGAGTATATAGTTGTATCTTAGTACTCTGTGCATTTAGACTACTATATGGTGCCCTTAGGTAGCTTTCTCCGATAATTTTCAGGAACAATTGGAGGGTTTTGCGGGTTCCATCAAAATCAGTTGAACATGCATTTGCGGTCCACCCTCAACTATATTGAAGATGGAAATTACGCTGGCACTGTATAATGCATTCTATCTACCACTACATACCCAACCTACGGCCCTAATACCTTCGCAATGGTGGAATCGACCGGATTTGGACGTGGGAAAAGTCACGTTTTCCGAGGTCCTGGATGACAGGTGCCAGTAATTTCAGACTCTACTGTACCATTTCGACCAAAGATTCATCAAACTTATGTAATTTCTCAGTCCGAGATGCCCGAAAAATTTTGTTTTGAATTAAGGCGATTTTGCACACATCAAATGAAACCGGCTGTGACCTGTGACCTGAAAAATTGGTCGAAATGGTACAGTATATGAAAAGATTTATCGACTATCATAAATCTTATAGAGTCTGACTTGGTGAGACTAGAGCGCCTACACGGAACGGACTCCCCTTCATCAAGGATGAGGATATGCGCAAGGCTCTTGGGACCTGTCGGTCATGGTGGGCTCTAGAGAGGGGGAGAAGGGGGCAAGATTCGTGGTTTGCGCGTCAGAGACAGCAGAGGAGGAGTCCGACGAAGCGTCTGAAAAATTGCCAAAGTGCGCAATTTTGACCAGTTAATCCTTGGAGCCTTTCTTCTGCTGGAAGGGCAACCTTTAGGACCCGAGATATCTCGAGGGTCTAGCGAGGGAGATTCAAAGTTATTAGCCTGTTTGCGATGCAGCCATTGAATGGCTAATGGCTACGCAAGTGCCCGAATTCCGGCGTATTGACGAAAGCTACGCCCGGTCCGAGCATCCAATTTTCATTCCAAATAGCTCTTCTTGACTTCGACATAAAAGTTTAGCCCATCAAACTTTCCTAATACGGAAATAGAGGGTTGCGATGAGCCATTGGAGCCATTGAATGGCTAGCGATTTCCCGATTAAGGAACTTTGATGGCCCAAAAATTGTTGTCGAATTAACACAGGAGGTGCCTGGAATGAAGTTCGGATGCTGAGACTAAGGTTAGCCTTTGTCAATGCGCCTGGATTTTGACTTTTGTGTAGCCATTAGCCATCCAATGGCTGCATCGCAAACTCGCTAATTGGTAGCCATTCAATGGCTCCAATGGCTCTTCGCAAACCCTCTAATTATGTAAAGACACTACTAGGAATACATTACAGCGCACCTAGCGAGGGAGAATGAAAGGCTGAGGATTCCACACGCTAGGATATACTAACTAATTCCCACAAGGCCGGGTCAACCGGCAATAGTCCCTGGCCCGATCACTGTGCCAAGGGAAGGTTTTGAAATTCATGATGTTGTTCAGGACCTTGTGTTAGGTATTTTGTCGTCATTTGTGTTGAATTTCATGATCTTTCGTCGGATTTCATGATGAAACGTTACGATCCGGGGTCCTGAAATTCTTAACGACTGTGGGCCCGTTCCTAACGTTTTTTCATGACATTTTGTCATGATCTTCGCAATGATTCGTCCGAAAGTACCACCGAAGCGCTAGCCAGCTATCCCGACGCCTTACTCTGTGAAACTCCATGGAAGAGGTATAAATCAGGATATATTTCAAGTACTGGACAATACAGTTGCAGTACTACTATAATAATACTGTGACCTTCAAAATCTCGCCACCGTCGCGATCAGCCGTACTGAAAGAGCTTGCGTGGCTCGGAAACACACTGCGGAGAATGAAAAAGAGGTAGAGAAGGGAAGCACTCACCCAGTTGGACAGATCATTGAATGCTCTGTCGTCATCAAAGAGCTAAATTACAGGGAAAGAGCGGATTAATGAGCTGCAATGCACTCTCGCAGAATCACTCACAATGATAGCCTGCCCAACCACTTCTTCCCGGGTCATCCTTCGCCACCCCTTACTCCTTTGAGAGTCTTGGGCACTGCAGAGAGATCGAGCTCGATACGACGGTGTGGATTGACTCCGATTGAGCCTCGAGGGCGGTGACGTAGGGAAGGAGGCGTGGTGGTCGTGAGGGTCTGGGTTACAGCAGAGTGTGTTGGCGAGAATGGCGGCGGCGGCGGCGCTCTACGATGGCGACTTGGAGGGAGGTCACGGTGGGGGGAGACAAGAGGCGTTGTGAGCGGCCGCAGCATATGTGTGCTGCGGATGTGGAGCAATGCTGTAAGTGACGTCATCGACTCGGCAGCTCGGCCACAGGACTTACACAAAAATTTGCTGGTTTTTTCGAGGCCGAAATTCATGATGTTTCGTCGTGAATGCAGGTTCAAGATTTTATGTCACTTTTTGAAAGAGAATTATATGCATTATCCTGGAATGTGGTCCCACAGTTGAATATGAGTGCGGTATCACACCTTGTAACTTTTAGAAGTTTTGGAGCATCATGAAACCAGGCTTGAAATTCATGACGCGTATTCTAACGAAACGTCAGGAATCTTGAATTTCAAGACGATGATCTTGAATTTCATGACAAATACTTCCCACAGTGGATCACATGCTAAGTCCCACCTTGTATTGGACTGGGAGCTTGTGCACCCAAAAATAGAACTCTGTCATAGTTTGATGGAGCTCCACAGGAATGATGTAAAGAAGTGCCCAAGTCCCTTTGCGTCATGCTGCGCAGAACAGTGGTTCCCCTGACAGCTAGGCTCCCAAACCCCCAGGAAGCACACCAAGGTTCCACGCCAACCGTCGGCTTTGCAAGAACCAAATAAAGCGGGAAACTGGTAACCTAACCACGACACCTCACTACATTGAGGTATAGTCACAGAGGTACCTAGACCGGTGACCGTCTGTCTATGGAGGCAAGCCTGTCGATAGACAGACCGGTCGATCTGAGTTTGAATTGCCATGTCAATCCCGATTACCAAAAAAGGTTATTCTGACAGTGGGTGACGTCACGAACAAACAAGAACAACACTGACTGTTTTGGCTCCTGCACACTAAAAACTCACTTTTAGACCTCCAGGCAAGCGCAGAATAATTTCTGCATACCATTCGCTCAGTTACCGCGCAAAAATCTCTCAATTCGAGTGAATAATAAGTGAGTCCCGAATAACCTTTTTTGGTAACTCGATTGACAGCGGGATTCAAACTCAGATCGACCAGCCTGTGTATTGATGCGCTAGCTGACTGTCTAGCGGTGTATCGCTCGGCAGTCAGAGGCAGAATGAGCGAGTGCTCCAAAGTGCAATGGTGCCGAGACTGGCAAACTGCGGCAAAGCCGAAGGCGAAGATACAGAGGACGGTGAGAACGAATATAGAAACGACGAGGAGAGGCGAGGGCGGAGACGGCGGCGTGAGCGAAGATAAAACCAAGAAGCAAGTCGGCGGCGGTGGCGGAGACGGAGACGGAAACTAAGATAGCGGGACTTCTGAAGGTGCAAAAGTGAAATATATTCGTCTAGAAAGGCTACTATATATACAGAGATCGATAGGAGTGAGTAGAATATAGTATATGAGACTAAAACTCAGCGGAACTAAAAACATAGCAAGTCTCGATGAAATATATGGACGTCTCGCGGAACGGCGGAAAAGGCGGTGAAAAGCAGTGAAAATATAGAGACTTGAGGTCATAGATGACGGAGATCGAAATGAGATGAGAATGGAACGTGAAAACGAGCTGAGACGAAGGGCGAGATGAATGGGACGTGGTGGAAGGAAGCAAGAGGAAATGATGGGTTTGTCTCGGAAGATGCCGACAAACAGCGGATGCCGTATGGGCGCTTGTGTGTCCGTGATCAGCGCGCTCGAGCGCTCAACAGTATCGACGGGCTCGCCCTCATACACAGGCTGGATTCGAGCCTAAGAGGTACCATGTAGATACTTGAAGCCCCACCTGCAACGCGGGCGACGAGCCACCAAACGAGCCACCATATGCCTGTCGGAAAAATCAAAAAAGGGTTGTTGGGCCTGGATAGGCCTTGTAAGGTCTAATAAGGCCGTTGGGGAAAAGGAGGGTTACAAGGTTTAAATACGTACCAAATACTACATACAAGGCCTTATAACACATAATGGACCTTACAGGACATAATGAGACTTGTAAGGCCTTACAAGGCATGTTCGACGGGGTTAAGCAAAAGTATCACCACTTCATCTATATTACAATCGACCTCCCTAGGCGATTTGACTTGAGACAAACCTGTTCCGAGAACGCCCGAATGCCCCACTCACGTCATCAGCACACAGCCAAACAGCTTACATACGACAACTTCGCCGCTGCCTCTCCCGTCGACCGGCCTCTGCTCCACACCGCTCCACACCCAACGATGTAGCTACCCGTAAACGTCGCCTTCAATAAACGTTCTTCCTTATCTTTCTGTGTGAACATTGAGCATCTAAATACCTTTTCCACCGTGAAATCGACATTCAAATGTACGAGCGCCGTTTCTCAAATACCGTGGGTGGACTCATCCCGTGTACAGGAATTTATTAACACCTCCAACGAAACCTCAACGGCATCAACAACGACAGCGAGAGATTCAACGCGCTATACGCGAAATCAACGAAGCCTGTAGGCGTGTACCTGCTCATCGCGACCAGAATGTCCCACCCGATACTTCCACCACTGCGGCCCCAACGCCCGTTCTCTCGGTCAGGTCAGACGCCATCAGAGAGCCCGAGAGCATCAGCGTGGAGCAAAATTCAAGGGATCGCTCCAACCGAATTTATCGCTTACTTGAAGAAACACTGGATGTCGGAGAGGGTGGTGGCGATGTGGTCAGCAGTTCACCGTGCGTGCCGAACAATATTCGAGCAGTGTGATACAAATATGCCTATCGAAGCGTGAGTCCGACGGTTTGTTGTTTGCCGCAATTTCTCGCAGATGGCACCATGTATTGAAAGATAAATTCCTCCACGGCAAGCGCAATCGACGGCTTGACCACTTGCTACACATCCTCGTTCATGCCGTTCTTCCGTACTACGCACTCAAGCAAAGAAGACAGGACTTGGGGTTGGAGGGGCCTGATGCGGAGGTGCAGAAACGTCAAGATATTGAGATCCGCGGTGCGACCTATACCGCCGACGACATTGCGCTAATCGAGGAAGATGGTGTATTCAAAGTCACGTCGCAGTCAGATCCCTCCCGCGCATATGATGTCGACCTCAAGGCATACACTTGTACTTGCTTTGACTTCCCCGGCATCTCCTTTTGCAAGCACCTTTGTGCAGTCCAGCGCATATTCGGCAAGGACTTTCACGATCATCTAGACAACAACGATCCCCATACAGCCCGGCCCGCAATTACACAAGTCCGCAGCCTTTTGACCGTAGCCGATCCTGATCCTGATGCCATGGAAATGACTGGTGCGCCTATGCAGAATCTCGCAGGCATAGCTGACCAGCTTGAACGTCTTGCGGCGCGTCTTCGCCTACCTCCTACAACACAAATTCCGGACGACGCAATCGCTTCTCTTCAATCCAGTCGCGGGGCGATGTTCTTGGCAACAGACGACGTATCAATTCTACCCTCAAAACAGCGCTTAGCACCCGCTGTCAAAGACAAGACAGCACGGAATACAATGATGCCCAGAATCAAGACAAAACGTACCCCAGCCGGCGATGCTGCCTATGGAGCTGGAGCGAGCAGTGGATCCAAAGCATCCAAGACAACGAACAAGAAGAAGACTCGGAAAGCCGTACTACCAGCTCCGAATTTCTCGCTTCCCCCGCCTCCTCCACCTCTGCTGATATCGGCGCCAGCTCAGACGTATCAGCAAGCTCCGCCTCTTCCCCCGCATGCATCATATCCGCCCCAAGGCCTTCTCCATCCAGCACCGAGCAATGTTTCTAGTGCCTATCCAGGCTATGGTATCCCACCTACATATTATTACTCACAATATCCGCCATATCATAGCGTTCCATATACCTCATATCAGCAATAGTTTCCTAACTTTCCTTCGACGAAGTGTATTATTCGAATTTATGATTTGTACAGTACAATTAATGAGTAGACCTACAGAGAGTTCATACCAACTCTGCTGTTGATAGCAGTGGGTGTAGGGGCTTCAGTAAAGTAGTTTACGTGCATTGAGACATCGATTAACGAGCCTTTAAGCATCCCTGAGCAGGTCAAGGCTTAACACAGCGTGCTTGACATTGTTTTGCTCGAGCGTTGGTGCCGAGCAACGGGTCACTGAAATCTGGGACATCAAATTCCCATTCTGGGCACGCACGTTGCGGCGGAATGCGCACAAGTGCCGGAGGCAGGGAGCAATGGTGCGCATCGATTAAACACCACCAAACAAGAACGAGAAGTATTGCACATGATCAGAGGCTGAGGCTGAGATTATTACTGTAAGGTTTTGAAATTCATGATGTTGTTCAGGACCTTGTGTTAGATATTTCGTCGTCATTTGTGTTGAATTTCATGATCTTTTGTCGGATTTCATGACAAAACGTTATGATCCGGGGTCCCGAAATTCGGCCCGTTCCTAACGTTTTTTCATGACATTGTCAGGACATGAATTTGTTCGTTCGCATCATTCCAAGTTGGGATGTCCCTTATCTCTTGATATCTATCTACATCTATATACTTCCCGTAGTTGAGTATGGTCTACAATCAATCACTCTTACTCTTAACCCCCATCTTGACCTCTGAGTCTTTCTCTCTTGTGCCCCTCCGTGTGCTCCTGCACCTGCACTCCAGCAGCTCTTGTTCCGATCGAGCTCTATCGGCTTCCAGCCACCTCGGTTTATATTCTGATAGACATTTTGTCATATGATTCGTCCCGAAGTACCACCAAGCTAGCCAGCTATCCCGACCCCTTATTCCTTATCAAACTCCATGGAAGAGGTATAAAACAGGATATATTTCAAGTACTGGACAATACAGTTGCAGTACAGTCGTCACTGCCTTAACCCATACCCCTTGGTGGGGCGAAAAAAGTATGGGTTATGAGGGTTATCGCAGGTAAATATCACGTAATTTGGGCACTTTTACACTGTAAACTGAGGAAAATTTGCCCCCAAGATTATGGGTTAAGTATGGGGAAGTACAGGTATGGGTTATGACAGTGACGACTGTACTACTAGTATAATAATACTCTGACCTTCCAAATCTCGCCACCGTCACGATCAGCCGTACTTTATCAGCTTGCGTGGCTCGAAAACACACTACGGAGAATAAAACAGAGGTAGAGAAGGGAAGCAACTCACCGGGTTAGACAGATCACTGAATGCTCTGTCGTCTTCAAAGAGCTAAATTACCACGACAGGGAAAGAGCGCATTAATGAGCTGCAATGCACTCTCGCAGTATCACTCACAATAATACCCTGCCCAACCACTTCACCCCGGCTCATCCTTCGCCACCCCTTAATCCTTTGAGAGTCTTGCGCACTGCAGAGAGATCTAGCTCGGTACGGCGGTGTGGATTGATCCTAGAGGGCGGTGACGTAGGGAAGGAGGCGTGGTCCGTTACAGCAGAGTGTGTTGGCGAGAGTGACGGCGGCGGCGGCGCTCTACAATGGTGACTTGGAGGGAGGTCATGGTGGGGGGAGACAAGAGGCGTCGTGAGCGGCCGCAGCATATGTGTGCTGCGGATGTGGAGCAATGCTGTAAGTGACGTCATTGACTCGGCAGCTCGGCCGCAGGACTTGAACAAAAATTTGCTGGTTTTTCGAGGCCGAAATTCGTGATGTTTCGTCGTGAATGCAGGTTCAAGATTTTTATGTCACTTTTTGAAAGAGAATTATATGCATTTGTGGTCCCACAGTTGAATATGAGTGCGGTATCACACCTTGTAGCTTTTAGAAGTTTTGGAGCATCATGAAACCAGTCTTGAAATTCATGACGTGTATTCTAACGAAACGTCAGGAATCTTGAATTTCAAGACGATGATCTTGAATTTCATGACAAATACTCACAGTGTCATGACACTTTGGAATCAGCTATGTAATAATTTGTTGAACACTGGCTAAGGAGTTGCCCGATTCTTCTTTTCCATCTCGCGGGCATAGTGTTCTGAGGCAGAGACTATCGATTAATCGACGATAAATACATGAGGCTGCATTGTAGCGCTCGTTCAACAAGCGACCCGGAGATAGCCGAGCGGCCTGGCTCCACATGCCCGTGGAGCGGCCCGGGTCGCTCCGCACAAACGCTCTAATAGATTGACTCCCCAGTGCAGCATTTTTGAGTGAAGAAATCTGTGTAAAGAGCTCAAGTTGACAACTGCACGCTGGGACGATGTCGGCGAGCAGGCAGAGGTGGAAAGTGGGTCCGAGTCGACCGTGACATGATTGCCATTGTAGCGCACCACGTGACTCGGTGACGGCCGCTGTCAGCCCTTGCGTCTCAGAATGCTCTCTAGACGGCCTTGAATCTCTCTTGTTGCTGCAGATACTGTCTCCGAGTCCATAACTAGCATAGAATACGACTTCCGGCCATGTTAGCAGTGATGCGGCGCCTGTCAGAGGTCGGTGGGAGGTGTCGGAGGAGTTTCTATCTTCACAGAGCGCGAAGGCCACGTCAAATGCGTTCAAATCTCTCACTCAGACCGGTCGCGTTAATTGTAAACTGTGTTCCATTTCCACGAGCTCCCCCGAGAAACATAATAATTTGCTAAATTGTTGCTAAATAACACATGTTTATTCTTGCTTTTAGCCTGAATTCCTCAAATATCACCAGGCTAGCCAAATCATTGTACTGTAGTGTGTATACCAAAGATTGACCATTCTGGTGCCCCTGGACCTCTCAACTTCGCTGACTTGACTTGGGTTTTGCGCGTGCCAAGGGCTGACAGCGGCCATCACCGAGTCACGTGGTGCGCTACACTTAGCGTTTTCTTGACATGCTAGCTCATCCGAGTCGAAGCAAAAATTTGACAGAAAATGATCTCGATAGCGATACAGCCGTTTTGGAAACAATATACGGGTTTTGATTGAGTGGTGCTCGTTCGTTTGTGCTTGTCATCGGCAAAGCCGGGAGCACCACTTTGTGGGGTGTTGCCGTACCACATCAAGTGCCGCTGGTCCCTTGTTTTGGCCCTTGCCCGCAAGTCATGGCCCTGTCGAGCTCTGGGCAAGTAGCAGCTGAGTCTTGATCCTCAGTTCTGTTAACCCCCTGTTTTTTCCTGGTGTTCTTTGGGTGGCGGAAGCGAAAATCAGATTCGGCTGAGGTGGAGCTGGTGACGGGAAGCAAAACAAAGGTAAGCAAGGACCACTGACAATCACCTTCGATGCCTGCCCGCGAAATTTTCGATTCGGATGAAACATGCCCAAAAATTGTGCCCACCCTGGCCGGATTCGGATAAGAAATACGACGCCACCCCTGCCCAACGATTCGGATAAATAATGGACGCTGGGAGTCAAGCCTGGTTCAGATTCGGATAAAAAACACCCGAGACTCCTCGGACACGAGATTCACTCCAAATTGGGGCAATTTAGTCAATCAAGTACAATCTGACGAATTTCTCACTGAAGACGCCATTTTCTACCTATTTCGGGATCTTTCGGGAATCAATGACCGCGAAATTCGGCAAGCGCACCTCAACAAGCGAAGAACAGCATTCAAACTACATGACAAGCTTTCGCATCGCTCAAAAGAGGTTGAGGGGCCACCTAGACGCGTCAAGAGATAAATTGGGAATTTTTGCGATTTTAGCCGATTTTTTGAGGCCTGGTTCACCGTCCGGATAAAACATCGACCTCTTGGAAGGCCTGGTTCGGATTCGGATAAGATCTTCCTCATTTGGGGTCCAGATAAGATGTCCCGATTTCAAGATTTTTCGGGGCAGGCATCAAAGGTGATTGTCAGTGGTCCTGGTAAGCACAAACGAATGAGCACCACTTGATCAAAACCCGTATATTGTTTCCAAAACGGCTGTAAGATCAAACGTTTGATTTTCATTGGTCAAGTCCTTCGTCTACCCGACGCAAACCCGACGCATATGAGGCAAGTCCTTTACATGGACATAGGTCCTCGCATCAATCAGCATCAACCAGCCGAAACTTGGACCTTCAATCTTGATTTCGCTATTGCGCTGTATTCTATGAGGTGTATAGGTGCGGAAAATGAGGGTACTCGTACATGTTTCTGGTAGGCAATAGAAATCTCTCCCTTTTTCCTCCTCTTTTTCTCTTTTTTCCTTCCTTTTCTTTTCATTTTTTCCGCTCGTCTCCACCGACATGGGACATGGGCCCATCTTTGGGCCCGGGCCATCTCTCGCCTGAGCCAATTATTATTGATGGCACAGAACATAGCGCTAGCCACATCGAATTAAAAAACCGGTACTTTTGATACGGAGCTTACGGTGGTTTTCGGCCCCGTTGTTGACATAGAAGCATAGGCAAATGATGTCAAACAGGCTTCCATTGTTGCTTCCCATTGCTTGTGTGTCAACAATGCGCGTTTTATAAAGGAATATGTAAAGTACACAGATCGAGACTATCCTTCTCTTGCCCCCATGAGTGCTACCACCGACTACATAGAAGCTACTTGGCCGCCGCTGACCTTGGAGTCCTACAGTACGCGCGCCGAGACTCAAATTTGCTGTGGGTATACAGAGGCTGCGCAGGAGTTTTATCGCCCCGACGGGCACAGCTATGACCATTGTTGTAGGACCCATCGATTGATTACGAAGGCAATGCCGCAGCTTATTTCTTTGACAGCTTGGACAGAGAAACCTTGGTCGTTAGAGAATAATGACTACCCTTGGGGGTCTATCGTGCCCTTCATTCCCGCAGAGTTTGAGCCTGAATGGTCAGTCCCGGAATCAGACACTTGGTCTTCGGGGAGTGGAAATTCGCATGTCCCTGGTAAATACATAGTCTCAATCTGCCCCGACTTGCGCTGATTATCTACCGTAGAATTAGCTGGACCTGGAGTTCAATCTTTAGCAGGGGAGGACTGGCTGTTCGGATTGTTGTCAAAACCTATTCCAAGCTCCGGGACTCCCACCACTGGAGAAGAAACACCGGCGGTCTGTTATTCCAATCGTTGTGAATCACCGCTCGCTGTTGCGATTCGAAGGGGAAACATGGAATCGAGATGGAGTAACTTGCAGTTGGATCTCACAAACAACATCAAGCTTTGCGCCCCGTTGGCAAGTGGATTATCGTATGCATAACCTACGTTCATCAAAATGCCACCGCTTACAGTATCCAGGGCATTAATAGATCCTGATGGCCCTGCCTTCAGAAAACCAGCAATATGGACGTGGCCATTCCTTGTCCTCTTCGACAAGCCCCTGAGCATTCAAGAAATCATTGCGGAGTTTACCAGGAGATTCGCATGGTGCAGAGGGTCTGACTCGTCTTGGAAGGTGCGGCGAGTTTTCACCGAGCCTCTGAGCTCGGGCTTATAATAAAAAACTTTAGAAGTCTATTCGAAGCTGTCTCACTCGGAAATCGTGCTTTGTGGGCATCCAGAGATCTAGACGTTCCGCGGTGGGAAGGGCAGGTAAATGGGAATGGAGACCAGAGTCGTAAAGCTACAGTAGAGTCTGTGATATGGAATACAGTCGGGAGAGGCCAAGAGGCCATTCCATATTGCGGTTATTCCATTTTAAGAAATCGATTTAAGAATGATTTTAAAACTGAACTCCTTTCCTACAAGATTTCTCGATGTCACGCTTTCCTCCCTCTCCCCAAACTCAGGCTTTGGGCTTTTCTTAAGTTGTGAAGTTGCGCTGGACGCTTTTAAAATATAAAAATACATTTTATTTCAGTTTAAGGCCCTCAATCATTTGGCCAGAATTAAGGGTTAAAGTGTTTCATTGACCCCCCAAAAAATTCCTAGGGTCTCTGTTACCGTATAATTTCGGTCAATTCGACGGTCACGCGTCACGCTCGACTTTTTTTTATTAGAGCTTATTGGCAAGTGGAGATGCACAAATTTCACTAGAGCTCTGTGCCAGTTCTTCCCATATATTGTGCAGACCTTGTATGCCAACAAACAACGCGTTTTTTGTCTTCGGAAAGCGGTAGGTATGTAGCTAATGCTGCAGCAAAATGACTCGGAATACGCGTTAACATCGCGCTCAGAGGGAGCCTAATTAGCAATACAGTTGGAGGATTGACAAAACGGCGGGCCCAGATGATATAGATCGAGGATTGATGAGAGGCAGATAGGGCGAGACGAGGCAGATGAAGGATTTTGAGGCACATTTATTTCGAAAAGAGGCACTCCGAGCTGCATCCCAATCAAGTATCTACCTTTTCTGTTTCTGTGGAAAAACAACACCTGTGCATTTTTTGTTCGAGGCTTCCACACCTGTGCATAGATTCCCATACTTATAAGTGAGTGGGATAAAAGGAGGCAAAAAGCAGTGAATCTGACAGGTTCGCCATCAGGAGTCGAACTCTCGACCTTCGCAGTACGAGTAAAAGGTAGGCGATGCATCATACTGCTAGACTAAGAGAGCTTTTGCAGATATGGAAATTTCATTCAATATATGGCGGGGGTCACCGATTTCTCTGAAAAAAAAAAATTCGAGGTATAAGTATGGATTTCGCGAATTTGATCCCCCTTGGATGGCGGTTATTCAGGTATTGTCTATGAGTAAAAGCTCCCAAATGAATGAAATTTGATCCACTCCAGGGCCACCTCTATCACAATGGGAAGGTATTGATCCCAGTTGGGTTCCAATTGTCACTGTTACTGCAAGGTGGGAGGATAAGATGGGGAAGTCATTACACAACTCCCCTTGACAGCTGCTTGGGCAATCACAATCCAAAAGAGTCAAGGACTAACGCTGAAACAAGCAGTCATTGACCTTGGGCCCAGAGCTTTTTCTTCCGGTCTTTCTTTTGTGGCCATTTCTCGGGTCAAAAAATTGTCTGGAGTTGCGTTTCGTACCCCTTTTCCACTGAGCAGACTACAGAGAGCGAATGTGACGGAGTCAATGAAGATGCTTGAAGCAGATGTGATGCGCCGAGCAGAGCTTGGTTTTACTTTAGATACATATGGAATGAACCTTAGCGAATTTGTATTCGAGGATTAATGATAGAATTGTTCACTATTAAATTATGGTCTCAAGAACACGGAATCCACGCAAGCTCCCCCTTTTCTGTGAGCCGCGCAACGGCATTACAAACATACTTGCTATTCATTGTACGACTGCCATATCGGGTTCAGTTGATGCGACATCAAATTCCCTGATAAGGGAATAATGTAGTGTGAGGCCTAGACCCCAACTTACTTTACATTCCTCGCATTATGCGCATACGTCTAACATCGTCTGTCACGGACATGTTTTTCAGCCTACCGATGAACACACCGAACCTACACTGTGTGAAGTATTTGTCATGAAATTCAAAACAATAATGAGGAATTTCAAGATTCCTGATGTTTTGTCATGAACCACATCATGAAATTCAAGATGCCTTTCACGATGCTCAGAAACTCATTTTTACGATAGTTGTTGAGCATATAAATTCATGACAAAACATCATGAATTTCATCATGCAAGACTGTCGAATTTTTGCCCAAGTCCACTAGCCAGGTTGTTGAGTACATAATGTACTCAATATCCTACTCACACATCCTCTACTCTCCCTAATGTAAAGAGGGGTTGAAGAAGGTGGCCAAAAGTTGGCAAAGTAATATCTGAAACGGGTTCAGTACTCGGACTCACTCAATGCCGGTGCATATATGGTGTAACAAGCCAGTGTTAATAAAATCTGTCCTGGCTGACTTAGATGTATGCACTTGCCTTTCGTTATCGCGGTGATAAAATGAGGTCATGTGTTCGATTCCGGATACTTTGACTGCACAGTGCACTGTGCAGTCAAAGTATCATGAAATTCCTCATGTTTTTCACGACGATTCATTAGAAAGTTCACGATGAATTGTCACGAAATTCATGATGCAGTCTTGAAATTCACGACGCAACATCATGAAAGTGCATCGTGAAATTCATTACGGTTATGGGAACATTCATGACGTTATTTTCATGATGTTTTGTTGTGGATTCATGACGATAACATCATGATTTTGGCGATGAAAAGAAGCAAAAATATGAAAATAAGAAATTGACACCAGGCGGAATCGAACACATGACCTCATTTTATCACCGCGATAACAGGCGTCTTGTAGACCTTCGGAGGAGGTGCCGACTCGGCGGGAGGCTGCTCTTCATACGAGAACATCGGCGGGGGTCGAGAAAGAGCCGTGGGATCGTCAGAGGAGGCGGAAGGAACCGTCGAGCTTTGAAGACGATGACCGGGGTATTTACAGCCCTTTCCCTGTCCCTGGCAGCATGTTTTACACGTCTTGTGGCTGCAGTCTGCTGATCCGGCCTTGTGCGAGCACCCGTTTCTACAGGGACCTTTTGACTGGGAAGCGGCGAGTCGGGGTTGCGTAGACAATGGGGAAGACGACGGGAAACGCGGCTGCAATGACGGAGGTGGTGGCGGATGAGACTGAGAGGTGGGAAATACGGGAGAATGAGACGGTGGAGAGGTAGGAGACCCAGACGGGCCAGAGGAGAACGAGAGTGCCGGGTCGAGCGCAAAGCTAGGGCCAGGCGGAGCGTGGGGCGGGTTGTCCGGAGGGAAGTCGGGAGGCGCTCCATAGGCAGGGGCTTGAGCCTTTCTGCGCTGTGCGGCGGCCCAGAGCTCGGGATCCAGCCATTTGAAGTGTCCGCAGTCCTCACACTGGAAGCATCGTTGGAGGAGAAAAACCAAGCAGAATGAAAGACGCACACTTTGGAAACGCAGGTGACGATGGAAAGGCTCGTTTTTACCCGAGCAAATCAATACAGTCTGTACGGCTGGAAAGAGTTAGTTTGTGTTCTATGAGGGTTTATTGTTAAGATATATCAATTTGGCACTGGGCGGGCACTCGGCAGCATTGGGAGGTACATACGCGTTGAGAGCAAGAAGAGGTCTGTGACATAACGTTACGCTGTTACTCTTGTCACTCTGTGGTCACTATTTGCCGGTGTTCACCGACAGTTCACCAAGTTCACCGAGTTCACCAAGTTCACGGTGAACTCCCGTAAACTTCCGTATATAAGTATGTTCTCGGAACATTCTGGATGTTTCCGGTGTCTACACGTCAATCTCCAACAGAAGCCGAACTAGAAACCGAACTTCACAGCAAACTATCGTCTATCACGCAGCACTTCGACTCGATATTTTGATCGTCCAAAGGGAAGGATGACAGTTTTATCTTCATTGAATTTGGCGGTTGACGCAGCGCACCGTAGGTCCAGAATTTCCCAAAGTTCATCAGCCGAGTCGGCAGATGAAAGATGAATTGTTGTATCGTCCAGACGAGAGTCCGGGATGGTAATTCCTTGTAACCCGGATCTGAATGTCGGACTCCCCTAATAACATTGTACGGGTCACTAAGCATCCCAAATCCGCCAAAACTGTACAAAATTTCCGGAGACTTTATTCAAGTTTGGAATACAGAACGCATAAGAAGCCAGTTATACAAACCATCGGGGAGATGCAATGCGGAGCAGCTGAGGCTGGACCGAAATACAACACCCTCGAACTTGTTAAGAAGCGAGCTCCAAATCCGCCCGTATGCAGCACCTTCATGTCTCCACAAAATATCGTAGACGGTCCAGACTCCGGTCAGCTCACCGCAAAGCCGAATTTCCTGGCCGCAAAAGAAATTTATCTCGCACTCAGAGGCGGACAATATGGATAGAAACTCGTCAATCTTTAGCGTTTTCACCAGGACGGCTCCGGGCCCGGACTGTTGCTCCAGTTCGGGGACCGTTTGGGGGAGAAGGGGAGTGGTGAGGTTAATGAGCGGGATGCACGAAGTCCGGAAGAAACATACATAGGGAGACAGAAACATTCATTGAAAGGGAGACACATGGGGTCATTCTAAGACACATTGAGTGAATACCAGAAACATTGCCTTAATCACTCGGCGATAATCTTCAGCACTCCGCGATCATTGCCGAACCTCGGAGGCATCATTCGGCAACGACATGGATTCAATACCTGTGCCAATTTGGGGACTCTGAAGGTTCGAAGACCTCAATTCAGTGATTCAGCAATCGGTGAATTCGAAAACAAAACCTCGCAAATACACTAATCTTCTTTATCAATTTACCTGCAAATTTCGTCGCAACGGCCGTCGCGGCATTCTGTTGCCGCGTCGCACAAAATAGGTCTCAGACAGCGCCGTGATGCAATGGGTCTGCCGTAGTTCAACACAGTTTTTTTGTCTTAAATTACTACATACTATGCATCCCAATTATCCAGTCAAAATGAACCACACCAACGCAAAGCTACATATATACTGCGGTGGCGCGTAAGTACAGGGAGTACGACGAAGAATTAAGTTCAAGAACCGCAAGTTAGAATTGAAAATGACCGACCGGCCTTCTTAAAATCCTCCCCTCCAACAGTTGTTTCGAACGTATCGAACGTAGCAATTGTTTTTTCTGTTTGCAGTACTCTGGTCGTTTCACGGGCGTCGATGCTCCCCACGACAGGGATCTCAACTTTCACTTTCATTATGCGCTCGGGTTTTCCACCCAAACACTCGCAGGCATGTTAGACTCCAATCAAAGCTCGTGTCAAGAAAAACTCACGAATTTTGGACCCGAACTTTACTTCGTCGCGAAGGCATTTCCCACCTGAATTGTCTACGCAATACCGCTTGGTACGCTTGCCATGGGCCCTGTGGAACCTGTGTTGAGTGTGAGCGAGAGAAAAATAACACAATATTGACGTACCTTGCAGCCCTATCTTCAATTCCAGCCTCCTTTTGACCGCTATGTTCAACATCTAACCCCTGATTTTGCGTGCCATCGAGGACGCCAGTCGCTCCCGGGACGGTATCCCAATTGTCGGGACGTGCGATTGATAACGAGTTGGCGATGGGTGGGATAACCCAACCTTCATTTTTGGGTGAACCAACCTTGGCATAATCAGCGGCTCAATCAAACCCTAATCTCCAAAATGAACGCACCCTTGATGTTATCGGCATCGTTCACCAACCTATCGCAGAAATCAAATAAAGCCAATGTTGAAAGATCATAGAGCGCACTTTTATTGAGAACAGCAGGTAGGTAGAATGTTATTATAAGCTCGAAAATGTAGCTGGCAGAGAATACTCGACTCATTGAGTCCGGAAAAGCCGTCGACATGCGGCATCGAGTCCGAGTTGCCAGCAATGTGCTGAGCCGATGTCATGAACACACCTCCAGCCGAATCTTTGACCTGGAAAGCCGTGAACTCAGATGCAAATCGGAATCAGAGGGAATTATATACCATAAGTTTGAAAACTAAGTAGGTGTTCTTCTGGCCAAATCGGTACGCACGCGCCACAGCCTAGATTATATATGTAAGCAAGGGCAAAAATAAGCGGTGCTCCAGCATGCCTGCAAATCCTAGAGTACAGGGTCAATACCCGGCACGTCGATAACCTTAGAGCAAGTTGTACCTGGTTTGGATTGAAATCCGGATCATATATGATGACCGTATCAGCTGTGGAAAGATTGATGCCTACTCCCTGCCGCCATGTTCAAACCAAGTTCAAACTGAGAAGACAGCAAATTTGGCGAATCAACGGTGTTTACCCCGGCTCGAGTGGTCAGTAAAAAAATGAACGTGTCCGAGTTGTCGCTGTTGAAGTCGTCTATGTCTTTTTGGCGATCCTTCCCTTTGGTGTTTCCGTCCTTGTAAAGACACCTCAGGAACCAATAGAAGATAACAATGAACCTTATGAGTCGCAGGAACCGATGACCTGCTCCCGTAAGAAAATCTTCGATAACGTCCAGGGCGATTATAAACTATGAAATGAATGATACGGCAGTAGTTGAGGGGATGCAGACCGACCTGACTGAATAGCAGTACTCGACGTCCCCTGGCTGTTTATGTCCATTGTTTTCTGGATTCTGTGCCCGCGGCGCCGCACTGCCGCTCGCTGTTCATCCATTGTTCGTCCACGCATCACTTCGAGCAGCCGGCCGAGCGTGCTGTCTGATACCCGAGCCTTCCCAATTAGGAAGGTCCGTGTGTCCCGGTACTTAGACTGCAAAGTAAGATGAAGATTAAGTAATGTACATCTAATCTATCTACTTATGGTGCGGTTAACCTAGTCACCACCAATTGCTGACAACCGTTACTCCTCACCCAAAAAAACCCAGATTTTCTATTCCTCTTATAAAAACGCTCTGTTCAGTGAGAGGAAACTTTCCCCAAGACCGATTAATATTTGGTGCAAAAATGAGGGAGTAATTCAATATTCAGTCGGCCAAATTGGGACATAACCACCACATGGGTGCACACAGGCTTATTCACGTCTTCATCCACTCTCGTGAGTATCCAAATAATGATGCCTTGCTCACTGCAGCACCAACCATGGAATATTTTGAGAATCCTGGCACACAAAATTTGCCGTTCTGGTTCCGTTTGGGCGGCATTTTGTGCCGGCGAGATATGTACATCCCAGAACAGTTTTCGCCTCCGGCGGATTTGGGACTAGTGCAACTTTGGTGGTGACTAAGTTAACCGCACCATATACAGATGCGGACCGCCAGCTCATCGACAGCGTCTCAGCGCGTCAGCTATTGGACTTTCGCACCCACGTACGACGCGTCATTTTTTGCTTTCGGTCCTTCTGACGCGTGATAGATGTTCTCTCCTCACGAGATTGCGTCCAGTCCCGCTCGTTTCTTGAACTATGACACCTGGATTGATCCCGCGGCGCTGAGAAAATATCTGGTAGGTGTCGTGGTCGGTTCGAGATTTCCAAACGCGTCGCTGATGTCAAAGATCCCGTCGGCAGCTCCTCGCGTCAAGGTCGAACCAGACGCCGGTGGTATCTGCGCACCGGATATTGTCGTCAAACAGGGCGTACTTCCTGGCTCCGGTGATTCCGCTGTCAATTTGCGTACAGTATGGGAGGGTGGGCAAGAAGTCTTCGACCTCTACTCGCCGGTTGGAAGTGAACGCTGCTTTCCCTTGCCTGTTTTGCTGCTGAGAATGGGGCTAAATTTATACACCGAATGAACTCACTGGCTGTCGCAGCACTTGTTCCTCCGGATGTACCATGCGCGGGTTGCTCCGTAAAATTGAAACCTGCTGGCGCTGTATGAGTTTTAACGGAACAGATATGGTACGAGATGATACATACCAGTCGAAGAAGAATTGACGGGCCGGGGTGGCTGGCCGCCATTCGCATCCAGGCTTTCATCCTCGGACTCTGAGTAAGCTGATATTTGCATGTTTCCTGCTAGTATCAGGAGATAGATGTGCAACCAAGTGCTCGAATACGTACCCTGTACGCCTACGAGTAGCTAACTGTTTGTTTTAGACCTTTGCTTGCGGCTGAATGTTTGTGGTGAAGTGTTCTTTGCCGATTCAGTCTTACAGATAAATGAGTCCCTGGAAATGTCTTGAGCATTGTCGTACATTGAGCGGCCACAGCCCTTCTTATGAGCGGTAGTAACAAAGCCCCTCTTCCACAGATCCTGATAATGCCTTACTATCCCCTGAACCATCACAGTCGTGGTGAAATGAAACGAATTTTCCATATCCGGATACTTTCTTCCATAGCGAGTAAACAATAATCACACTGCGAGATTCATAAGTAACGAGCATAAATAAGTACCTCAGAGTTGTTCGTGTGTAGAAGCAACGTCTGAAGGAATGTACGAAGAACAAGTCCGTATAAATACTAATATCTAGCTGTGCGTGTATCAACCGGGACGGGTAACAGAGTCAACAGAGTGAATAAGAAAAGATGACACTCGAAAGTCTGGGGCATTTGGTATAGGGACACCCCCCATCCAGTCACAACCCATTTCCTCCCTCCACCTTCCTGTTTGTTGCCCAGTATATTGCTTTGACATGTACCCTGGACTCTTCTGAGAAGCTCTACACTTTTCTCGCTTTTTTCCCTGACTTACCAGTCCCGTTCTGCGGTGCCCAAAGTGGCCACTAATTTTGGCCTTGCTCTAGCAATGTCAGCTAAAACTGGGTCAAATAAAATTTGGAAAACGCGGGGATCCCTTATCACAGTGCCCAATGTTCACATCCTATAGGCTATACATGCAAACACAAGGTGACGTAAGTCACCTGACATTGACAGAAAGTCCCGTGTTTCTTGACAGAAAATCACGGGGCGTCCCCCCGAGGTAGTGTTGCCGTCGAGTCGGGTCTGACTCGAGTTAATATCCGAATCGACTCGAAAAAGGAGCGACTCGATCGGATCGAGTCGAGTCGAGTGTTGGGATCGAGTTTGGCTCCCAAAACGGAAATCAAACGGTTCTAAGGCGATTTGGATGGGGTTTTGGGCCTGACCGGATTTGACTTATGGCTTGAACTGTGTAGCAAGTTTTCGTGCAGAAAATCCAACGTTCATGTGGTGAACGCTGGAGTAAAGGGTTTGGCCGGAAAATCCCGCACCGTGACCCTTGTGACATGACGACACAAGCGTCACTCCGGTCATTTCCGTTGAGGGGCTTCGAGGGGTTGGTCGCGGGTGGGAAAAACTCGGAAGCAACTCGAGTCGTAACTCGATCCAACTCGACCCTATCAAGTTGTCAACGAGTTCCGACTCGAACTCGACTCCACTCGACTCGGTGGCAACACTACCCCGAGGCGCCGCGCGCCGCTCGCGAGCGAAGCGGCGAGGGCCACGGAATCCACAGCGGGGTTTGGGGCGGAGCCCCGACAAGCTGTGCGACTGCCGAAGGTGCGGTGCGAGCGCAGCGAGTCCACCGCGCCGAAGGCGGGGAGCTAGGGCCGTGTACGGATAGGCGTCACGCCGATCCGGCACCTGGTTATGTAAGCCGAAACATCACGTCAACAAAATGCTTATAGGGTTCCCGGAGTGCATCTTGAATTTGATTGGCTGGATTAAGTCCCGAGGAGGCAGTTGCTCCGAAAGGACATACCTCATACCATATCTTGAATACCACTGATCTGCCCGTTATGGCAAAAGTTATTCAAGATTCGTTGCGCTTCTGTGAGCGCTACACTCAACTTCAGAGGCTGAAACTCAAGGGATAGGGCCAGAGTGACTTGGTGAGTCTCTCCCTTTTCTCCCTTTTCTCTCTTTCTTTTCTCAACTTGAAAACTTGAATTCGGTACACTCTCCACAGACATAATTAATAAGCCGGAATATCGTGGTTGGACTTGAACAGGACGAAGACAGAAAATGCTCGGTGACACAAGGTGCTCAACCAGTTGTGGAGGAAGTGTTGGGCTCTGGGATGCTGATCAACATCTGAGTAAACTGGTATGGAATCTCTGTGTTGCGGATCCGCAGATGTCGCCCGAGAAGCCCAAGCAACGAAGTGGTTCGGTCGACGAATCAGACTGAACGGGTCGATATATCAGATAACTGGAGCAAGCAGGTTATTCCTGTCCGAAGCAGTAAAGTCAGTCGAATGTCAATCGAGGATTGATTGACATAATGAAAGCGCCAGTCGTCGAATTCATCGCCTTTACGCGCCAGAGTAGTGTATTCGACAGGATCCGTGGGCCCGTGGTGGAATGCAGGGATCAGATGCGACGCACGAATGACCTCGTCGGGGTCGAGGAACCCGTACGCGTTGGGGTCGGAGTCGGGAAGAAATTCAATGTTTCCGCTTGAAGCCGCCTTTGTAGGTGCGGTCGAGACGAAAGCGGCGAATCCAAAGGGAACTGAGGGGGACAGGTCGAGCGACAGCACCCTCCGCCCTCTCAAAAAACATCGCAGTGGAAGACGCCGATGATGCGCGCGTAGCAGAAGGGATGGTCGTCGGGGGTGTCGTCGCTGTCGGGAGCGAGCGTCATGATGTCGGCGTGCGTTCGTGGGTTCATAGAGTCTTGACCTCGGCGAACGTCGTACGAAGTATAATTAATACGCAAAACCTTGTGTCGGTAGATACGATCGTTGACAATTAAAAGATTATTGCGTTCTTGTGCGGTGAATTCGTGTCCATCGCCTGACCAATTGGGATGCCGAAGGCGCGCTAGCAGGTGTTCCTGCAATTTGGGCCAAAAATCCTGAGGTGCGAATATAAGCAAGGATTGAGTCAATAAAATGTCGGCGTACCGTTAATGCAGGATCTCCTTGATGTTCGCCGAGCCAGTGAGTCAGATTGAGATGGAAGTTGCGTGAAGATGAAATGTGGTAGTGGGACTCGGGAGGGGTGTACTGTATGGCAGCGATTCAGAGTCGATGAAGTCGAGAGCGGGACGTGCCTGGTATTTTTTGCTGCTTGCCGCGTTCCGATTGGGTTCAGCGGAATCGGCAGCGGGGTTCTCTGGGACGGATGCTATCGGCGGCAAATTCTCAACCTCTTTGTCCTGGCGCATGATCTTCTCAAGCGCCGCCTCCCGCCGTTCGAGCTGAGTGATCTGCCCAACGGCATCGTTCTTGTTTGTACGGGCGTAGTATCGTTTCACGCGTTTATGTTCAGGTCTCCCTGTACGCCATATTAGCGAGGCCAAGAAAACACCAATGTAGACGTACCGGTTGGGTGGAATATGAATCTGTCGTACCAACAAACAGGATAGTGCGAACATAATCGCCCAGCGAGTGGCCTTTATAGGTGAACATGTTGAATATTTTGCGCTTTTTCTCCGTCGCCGGTGGAGGAGCGGATCGTCCGGAAGTATTAGAGAGGTTGTGGGAGCGACCCAGGTCGCTTTTTGACCGCTCAGATCTCCGCAGCGATGGATACCACGTGTGATCTCCAAGCGACCTAGAAGAGTATTGGCCTGGGACATTCCTAGGTCGCTGGGATATCACATCTGAGACTGCTCGTTGTGGAGACCTAAGCGGTTTAATAGCGACCTGGGTCGCTCGCACAACCTCCCTATTAGCAGCGGACGCTTTCTCAGCCTGGAGCTGAGAGTAGGAAGGAGGAACACCCTCGGGAGCTGTAAGAGCACCAGAAAGGTGGTAGAGGCCACCCAAAATTCGGAAAACCCAGGCGTTGGAACCGTGGTGTCGTCCGAGACACCGAGGGAAGTGAAGGCAAGGGCGGAGTTATACTGAGTGATGTGCATTAGTTTGAGTGCCTCGGGAAGAGCGGGATTGAGCAGTGCGCTGCCGAGGTTGTTGAGTGGAAGGAGGTGTGGGGAGGGCATGATTATTGAGGGTCTAAAGCAGCTTAGAGGGTGTTAAACAAATAGCCAAGTGCACGCATTCACCTGGAGTACCCGAGACGCGTTTAATTGCGAATGGTTTTGAGTATGAGCAGGTTCTAAGACCGTGGAAAGGTGCGCCCAATTCGGTGTGGCATAATGTTTCATTCCTTCAAGGATATGAACCACGTTCCGTGAACAATAGTCGGCCAAGCATTCGATTCGTTCCGTCTCAGAGGTAACGTTGTTTTCAGCAAAAAGCTTGTCGAGGTGCGTAATGAAACGAGCGACGTCCTTGGGTTTGCCCGTAAATTTCTTTGGGGCGCCTCGAGCATTCAAAGAGGGCATATCAACCTGGCTGCGAGCCCGTGGTTGAACTTGTGTGGTTGACATGATGGTGGAGCGATCGATGTAGCGAGGGATGCGGGACGGGGTGGGACGAGAGAAGGTGATTCGGTGAGTTGAATTCAATATTGGGAAGGAAAGGGAGCTGATTGTCACTTCAAAACCCCTCGCGGTGGGCTCCAGATGTGACGTCGTATATTGAATACTCCGAAGTAACGTTTAAACCAGGCGTTAGGTTACGAAACTCGGGTGAGTGGGTTTGAAGCGCGTTCAGTCCGAATCCAACCCGAATAGGAAATGTTGTCGAGATAGATGAGGGGTCGACCCAGTGCGAAGACCTCGCTGTATTTCGATGAGACGTGGAGGGTTTTGAGAGAAGACAGTGATCTGTAGGCTGGAAGGTTAAAATAAAGTAAGGATCGATTTTACCGTTGGTTATTTAAATCCAGAGTATTTAGACGGGAGGGCGAGTGTGGCAGAAGATATGGGTTCCAAGATGTTATTCTTGCAAACCTCAAGCAAAGGAGACGGTCGGGTGGCACCAGAGGTTATGTAGAAACGGGTAGTAATTGGTACGATGCTCTCGAGCAGCAACTACGAATAAATACAAAGAGGAGTACCGGTATTCTGGGTTTTTACATGTGGTACAGAATAAATTGAGATGAGGTGTCCATGTGGCTTGCACAGCCAAATATCAAGGAACGAGGAGTCGTTTCCATGATCTGGGGATCGCTCGCATGACCGTAGTAAGGTACAGAATATCAGTTTTCACCTTGGAATGAAGTTCAACCAATAAAATTGTGTCGGAGTGAAATGTGGATAATTTCTCCACATGCAGCTCTTGGGATTGGCTGAGATCGTATGATGGAAGCAGTTGTGACCGTATGGGAAGGGTAGAGGCCGTATCTTGGATATCCAGCTTGCGAGAGAACCCCGGGATGAATATTTGAAAGTTGATGTTGGGTCAGGTGATGCGATCAAACAACTTTTCCACGGTTCAACTTGTCCGTCCCAGTTGCTCCGTGGCAGGTGAAGACGTGAAATTCGGGTGTGAGGTACAGAGAATGATAGAGATGGGAATGGGAGAATTATATCGAGAGGTTGGTATATGAAAACCCGGTGATTTATGTGTAAACAGCGTAGCCGTGTCACAGCGGGACCCATTCGGCGGAGGACGGGGAGGAACATTCTCATTCCGTTCTTGACCCTCGCGTTCTCTACGTCGCCGTTGAGCAGAGGAGCGGGCGGCAAAAGCGGATGAAGCTGCTGTATTATTTTCATTGTTGGCACAGGGAGCAGCCACACGGGCAGCGCTCGTATCGGGAACACGACGGCGGCGCGGGCTGCCTTCTGCGTTGATGCGGATGTCTCGCAAACCTTGGCGCTCAGCTTGATGATGGCGGCGAGGGGTGGAAGGAGGAGTTGGAAGATTCCTAGATGATTAGTTTAGCAGCACACTTAGTACAGAGCGCGAAGGACGCACATTTGACTTGAGGTAGATTTGGCAACGAAATTTGCAGGAGGTTGGCTCAGATTTTCACACAGAGTGGAGGTTAGAAAGTAACAATATATTCATCTTGTAGTCTTCGGAGCGGCGGCGGCGTCATAACGGTCGGCAAACGTGTTGAGCAGAGCGGACAGTGGTGGAGCGTGGAGCGAAAGGTTGTGGCAGTGTCTCGGATGAGATGTTTGGTGGCGACCTCCGGCCAGCAAAATCTGGTTTTTTTATTCAATGTACTGGGTCCCACGCCAGGAGGATTTAAAAAAGAATTCAAAATAGCGCCGGATACGAAGAGATGTTGAATTTTCTCAACTTCTATTGCGAATGTTTCTATGTATCACTATCTAGCATTGACAATGGTCCATTATATAGTTGACTCTGATTAGCTGTTGAATGTGCATTTCCATCCACCATCCACTCCCTACAATCCAAAGTGCGGCCACATGTTTTGCACGGAACTGTGCAAGGAACTGGGCACCAGAAGATGTTCGTGCCGCCTCTATGTAGCGAGGGCACCGAGCTCAAATACATAGAGCGTCTGTCTAGGAGAGACTACGTGCCGCCGGGGCAGTAGCTGATGTGGAAGCAAACGGGTGAATGGTCTGGTTCCAAGTAGCAGCTGGTGAGCAAGACGGCCATCAATCAAAATGGAACACACACCTCCCAAGGCCTCGCGCTCAATTCTATCTATTTCCTGCTGTGCGGCTGTAAACTGGTCGGTGTCGAAATATTGATCATATTCATCCGCTTCTTTCTCCAACGAGCGTCCGACTGCCACAGTTGTGGCTGCAGAAGGTAAGATCCAAGTTTTGTCGAGCTGGTATTAGGAAGGTACACTTTCTGTTGTCAGAAGTCTTGGGCCTTGTTTTAGGAAGCCGCTTTTCGCTCCCATCTACCGCGCAAAATCCAATTCAATACAATCTCTTTCTCAGTGCATGGAACACACCTTCCGAGTCCGAGTCAGCTTTGTTACGCGTCCTGGGTCGTCCGCGTGGTGGTGCGCCTTCAGCGCGAAGTCCGTCTTTCAAGTATCGCCGCCCGCATTTCGGTCTGAGCATTGAAGAATCCGACGGACTCATGATGGTCTTGACGCCTCAAAAGAGTCGGAGAGCCCAAAGATAGCTTGCAGTGTTGAACAGCTCAAGTCCGATAGAAATTCTGGCCGAAACGAGACGAGGAGACGACGAGGACGACGACGAGACAAAGACGGAGCGGGCAAGTAGCGCGGCAATTGATGGCTTGATTGATGGCGGCAATGTTAGTTGCCAAGCGCCGGTGTTACTTGCCATTTTGCTACTCGGCCATTTGCGACTTCATTCACGCGAAATAAATTGACGAAGTTGGAATTGTATGTTCATAGAGTATCCCGAGAAATTTTTGAGCACTTAGAAGTTAGAACAGCCGCAAGCTGGTGAAGAGAAGAAGATGGTGGAAAGTGGCAAGTAACATTGTGGCTGTGGGCAAGTAACACCCAGCTGATCGGATTATCAACCCCAAAATCTGGCATTGATAGGATAGGGATAAACAGAGGACCTACAGTGCCGGACACGCAAAGTCGGCAACTTTGATCTTCCATTTATGGAAGGTTTGACACATGCTCAGGCGGCTAGTTTTCTGTGTAAATATGATGTTATAGACCCAAACAACGGTTTTGCACGAGCCGATTTCCCCAAAACTCAAAATCAAAAAATCTGACCCCAAAATTTTGGCCGGACACCGAGATTTCATGGGAAAATTACGAAACATGGCGCAATCGACTCCGTTAATGGGGAAGCTTGCTTCCGGTAAGTAAGTATACATAGGGCTCCGGAATGCAGATGCTTACAAATCTCCGTCCAAATGTCTCCGTGGCCTCGGACTTCGGGAACGGCCGGCAGTCAGTCATGCAACTGTCAATGTCACGTGACCTCGGAACGCGCGCCGAAACAGAATTGACGCTTCAACCTTAGTCTGTTAGTGACAGTTGCTCGACCTATGCCGGCATGTGCGGAGTTTGAATTCTTTCTCACGGATTCTGGTGCTTCGTTCTCCCTCATCCCATAGAGATTTTGCAAGGTTTTGGAGATAGAATATGCTATATCTTGTGCTTCGAACGTTCTGTGTCCTCGGAATGTTGATTTGTCTCCTTGAAACGGCCGAACTGGACACTCGTTGATTTGTAACCAAGTCAGCATTGGACGAATATTCTTACTGGCAATAACTCACCAATGAGTTTGGCCCTTATATCTAAGACATTCTGTATAAAAATTTTGGCTGAAATCACGCTCAGCGGTGTAGAACGAAAGTCGAGGAATTTTAGAATTACGGCATAGCCCGGGCAACAAGCCGGGCATCAAGGTCTTCAACAGACTACAACAACCGCAGGTACGAGGACTCATTGTTGTAGCGTCTGTCTACGAGAGACTACTTCAACCTTGCTTCAACCTCATGGATAGATATGTCCTACCTATATAGTATGCGTAGTTGCTCAATGGATGTGCTCCCTCTTTTCTTTCTCTCCTCTATGACGTGTATTTTGGTATTTCTTACACTTCTAAGGTACATAGGGCTCATTCATACGGAACCTACGTCATGTGATCAAATGTGACGCTCCTTTTTGGGCGATTTCCTTGTTTTCAACCCCTTTTGACCGAATTCTGGCATAATTCCATGGGTTTGGATACGAAGATAACTGCATTTAGCTTTTCCAAGGACACCTGCATGTTTTTTTGCCCGATAGTTGATGCCGATGATTTATTGAAAGAATTTTGGTTCGGGAGCATTGTTTCACTTTCAATAAATCCAGTTCAGCTTCAAATATTAATCTATGTTGCAGTATTTCCCTAACAAGGTACTAAAGTAGATCTTCGTATTTACTTATGGCTTTGTGGTCACAGACAATGCAAAAGGAATGGGAAACGGCGGCTCAGCCCAAAATCATAATGGAGTGTGACATTTGATCACATGACGTAGGTTCCTTATGAATGAGCCCTACCTTAGCCATTTGCTTCAGTGTTGGCCGTAAGGGATAAGGCCTTAATTGCGTTAAGGGTTATTGAGGCCTTATCATAACCCTTAGAGCAACGGCTGCCCAGCTCATAAGCCTTAAATGCCCGGACCGGCTCAGCCGGCTGCCCGGCGCCTGCAGCCATTTGATTGCCGACTTAATCTCTTTTCTTTCGATATCGACGTCCAGCCCAATGTGGACGCACTTCCTCAAGCTTCATGGAAGGCCTAGATTCAACAGCAGCCACTGGGCTACCTACTGCAAGGGTTGCATCCAGCATGAGAAGGAATTGCTGCAGAACACCCGCACATTCGACAGCGTGGACAATCTTTCGTTGATGGTCTATTTGGTGGCGCGAAGAAGCCGGTGCGGAAGTTTGCAGAGAAGGAGATCAATGCAGAGGCGGAGCTGATGGAGGCACTCGCAGATGCCGAAGAGGATGCTCGTCTCGACGACGGGGCGGTTGAATGTGATGACGACGAAGTTTATGCACCTTAAACAACATTTTTACGCCGTAAAATCCGCTTTCCTGAGGCAAATTGAGCGCGCGAAAATGTTTCCCAAAAAGGAAATTAAGGTCTTAACCCCATAACCTCAGCGTAAGTCTTAAGGCTTATGAACCCTTAAAGGTCCCTGGGGCGGGGTCTTAACCCTTAATTGCCAACACTGATTTGCTTAGTGGCTTGTTGCAGCTGATTTTTTTTTAGCGCTTAGCATTAGCACTCAACATCAGCTTAATCCTCCACATTATCTTCTGTTACTGAATGTATGAGCCAGATCAATCAGTCAATGCTTTCTATCAAGCAAAATTAAATTAAATAGGTCTACGCGTACGCCCCAAATACTCCACAGCGCATATGAAATGCAGCTAGCGTGTCAATCGCATTCTGGATAGCCCTGTACACCGGAGATTGCCTGTACAGCAACCAAATTTTGTTCAGATTAACTGGAATGGCCAGCAACTTCAACTTACACCTCGCACAAGATGCAGAACACTGGGAATAGCTGGGAATGCTGGTATTTTAGCAGGACAGAATAAAGACCAGGATATGCAAAGTTCACCTCCGTCACCAACATGTAGACCTCAAGGTTCAGAGCCACCTCCGGTGCAGCAGAATCCTGTACAGCCAGCGCAAAATATACTAATATAGTACAAAAACAGGGAAATGCTCAACCCAATGCTCAAGCTCGAAAAGAAGACCAATTGCTAGAGTGGCACATCCTGAGAATCCTGACCTCTGCTATATTGCACAAGTGGCATTCAATATACAGGATATTCTTACTGAATTTCAATTTCCTGAGCTTTTCAGCAGTTGCATGAGTACTTAGAATAGATCGACGAGGGGGCCGCAGTGTACTATGTAGTATGTCATTCAGTAAATTGCATGTACGGACTGAAACAAGCTTGCCCTTCTATGTGGACCATTGTCCACATACATCATATTTGAGCTGGTTCTGTCCCTGGGAAAATCAAAACAATTTCACGAGCCGTTTTGGCACAAATTCCTTGGGAAACATCGCCGTATTTGGACAACTTACATCATGTTCATCAATTCTATCACAGACCATGTGTCAACATGCTTGCCGACCACCATGCCGTCCCGCTGCCGTGGGTTGATGCTGAAAATCTGCACGGATTACCGCCCAGATTGTAGTTCAGGCCGTCACCCTTCCACTTACACCTGCCAAGGATCAGTAATTTTGCGCTCGGAGCTCAAAAGGGGTACGCACAGTTTCGATTTTTGACCTCAAAAATTTGGCCACAGCCAAAATGTCGTGGGAAAAACTTCGGAGGTGGTTTTTTGAGCTTTTCAGGGGTCGGTGAATCCGAATCTGGAGTCAGATTTATCCCCAAAATTCCCGTTCGCCGGCAATCAACATTGTCGACTTTGCGTGTCCGGCACTGTACCCACGCCTCCCCCAGTCTGACATTGCCAAATAGAGAAATACTTACCAAATATAGTAATCGGCGGGAGATCTAGCCGTGGATGTATTCTGCCAGTCGGGATCTGTAGTCACTCTCGTCCAGTGGTATGCGCTTTGTTCGCCTGCGTTTGGGTGGTGTGCAGAAGACGCGGGTTCGAACTCGCTGGCACCCCTTCAACTTTTCACACCCTGAAACTGTTTAACTTTTTTTTTTTTTTTTCGTACACCGTACTTTAAGCTTCCCCGGCGAGTCCCTTATTTCCTGACCTGAATAGGATGTGTTTGGCACCTTTTCTTCTTTTCAATAACTGCACAGAGCAGCACATCATGAAAACTAGTACTACCACAGACACTGAGGCCCTGTTCGGGAACCCAATTTGCCAGATGTAAGGGCTCCATGATGCCGCATAAGGCAGGTATGCCAGTCACACCGTCATAATTCTCACGCCCCACTCCTGCCTCCCCGCCCACTTCCCGCCGCAAATTGCAGATTTTTTTCAGATAACCATTAAAATACCGAGTAGTAGTTGAGATACTGAGCTCGTCATTGTCAACGACGTGCTACAAATTGAGCGATGTGGAAGACATGGCAAAGTGGTGATGCCGTGACTCAGTGTGACAGTTAGCTGTGTAGGAGCCAGCTGTACGCAAATTGGGTTCCCGAACAGGGCCTGAGTCAGTTTATCGAGCTCTTCTTGAGAGGCAGAATGAGCATTCATTACAACCATCCAAATCTATCATTCTGAACTCAAGGAATACCCCAAGGCTTCATTTGGAATAACTCAGTCTCCTCAAATGTCGAAACATTCGATGCAAGTACGAAAGTTTCTTTTTTTGGACAGAAATGGTTCAGTGTCAAGGTATGGACCAAATTGTTGCTCCAGCATTGTAATATGCTTTTTACGTGCCCTCAATCCATGCGACACGCCATTTGAACTTGAAAAACGCGTCTAAGACTGACGAACGTAAGCCTGACACGTGATGGGAAAGCGTGCCGTAATGTCAGACTGGGGGAGGCGAAGGGGTTTTTACTATCCTAACCCGTGATGTGTCCTCGAAATTGATGCAGGCCCATATTGTTCCGAATTCTTCAATGTTTTTGCTCGGCATTGAAGGGTACAGTGGTGGCAAATAGAAATTGCCGTGGCTTTTTGGCCAAAATCTTGCCGTATACTTCACCGAGTGACCCGAAATAAGATGTAGAGATAAATATATGATACCTCTGTACTGCTTAGAACACTCAGCTATATATTATGCCCTCAATAACAGGACAGTTTCTGATTATTGCCATATCTGGAAAGACTCAATGTATCCTCAGCAAAAAAAGTGTCATACAGCCGTTTCGGAAAAAGAATGCGGGTTTTGATTGATTTTCGTTTTCGAAATCTGCTGACCTCTGTTTGGTCCCGCGTCCTCGGCTCCACCCTTGCCGAATCAGCTATTCGTCTCTTTCAGGCCAGAGAGTGAGTTGGTGAGGCTCCCTGAACCTTTGTGAATACATCAGAGCTCCAATCTGACCTCCAGCAGGGCTCAAATGCGTGCTTGAGCCCAGTTCTTTACACCGACAAGCTCACGGCAGCTGTGGAGACTTGTGGAGCCGCACGGTGCCGTTGACGGAATCGTCAACAACTGTCAATTAAAATCGAAAAGGAAAGAAGATCAAAACCCGCATTCTTTTTCTGAAACGGCTGTAATAGGATGAAATTACTTGAAAAACATTCCTAGTTTCGACTTTGATTGAATGGAATTGATCCTCATTTGAGCTCACAACAGCCACTCAGAGTTGGCTATTTTCACACAAAATAGCTGAAAATGCAGAGAAAATAGCTAAAATGACCAACTTCGAGCGGCCGTTGTGAGCTCAAATGAGGGTCAATTCCAGTCAATCAAAGTGAGAACTAGCATTGTTTTTCAAGTACTTTTATTCTATTATGACACTTTTTTGCTGAGGGTAGATTGTGTTTTTCCGGATATGGCAAAAATCGGAAACCATCCATTATTGATGCATTCTCAGTGCATGATACAGTTGAACATCTCATAATGCATAGCGTCAGTGGACCACCAAGCGCTATGCATTATGAGCAATATGCATTCCTACATACTGTCACACAGTGTGACATATGTGACATTATCACGAATTTACTATATATGGAAGTGCGGCAGATGCCGGATTGTCCACCAGTTGTCGTAAAAGCGGTCAAAATTATAAACTGGTGTTTTTGACGTGAGTAGTACCCATATGCGTTAGAAGAGTGACACAAACAGCCAAATTGCCACCAAATTGTATCAGTTTTGCGATCTCATAATGCATAATGCACAAAACTTGCCCCAAACCTTATGCATTAGGCAATATGAGAAAATGCATAAAACACCAGCCTACCAAGTTGGTGGACCCCAAAACACTATGCAGAATGAGGTTTATGCATTGTGAGCATATGCATTATGAGATGTTCAACTGTATATTGCTGAGTGTTCTAAGAGGTACAGAAGTCTCACATACCCATCTCTACATCTTATTTGAGGTCATTCGGTGAAGTATACAGCAAGATTTTTACCAAAAAGCCACGGCAATTTCTATTTGCCACCACTGTATGTATAGTCACATGTGATACATACTCTTGAATATTTAAGGGATTTATGAGTGAGTGTGGCGGGGAGGAGGAACCTTCCGAGGTGGGGACAGGAAGTGAACTCGTTTTTGGCAGGCGTTTGGCAGGGTCACAAAATGTCACAAAAACATCCTTTTCATTTGTTCAGACCGCTACAGGCAACGGATGGCTCCAAAAATTAATATATGAGCTCAAGATATAAGAGGAATTGTCATTGGTTTTTTCTGGGTACCGGAGAGGAAAAACGGGGTTAGGATCAGCAAAAAGTTCACTTCACGGGTCAAGGACACATCACGGGTTAGGATAGTATCGGAATCGAAAGGAAACGAGTTCAGGGACCTGCTGAATTTTTTTGGCGAGTAGATGTCAAGATGAGCTGTCTGGAATGAAGTTCGGGTACTCGGACTGGGGTGTTTTTTGTCAATACGCCGGAATTTGGAGCCATTCAATGGCTGCATCGCAAACAGGGTAATGGGACCTGATTTGACCCCCTTTAGTGGAGCTTCCCGAAGCCTGAGAGCCGTCACAGTGATAAAAGGGGGAGCAAGCTCCCCCAATAAGTGGCGTGTTGGGTGTCTTGCGGTCCTGTGGGGGAGCCAAATGGCTGTGGGCACGAATGGGAATGATATGATTGTTATGAGCCTCGAATGGGCGGGATGAGCTGTGCGCACCTCCCCTCCCGTCGGATGGGCAAAAACATCAGTGTGAAACCGGGGGGGTGGTGGTGGTACGGGTTGTTGTTGCTGTTGTTAAACAGTGTTGTTTAGTAACTTGGTCCTTGAGGCTTGGAGACACCTCTGTTCAAAGGCAACGCAGAGGGCCATGACCGTGACTTGGAGAAAACTTTTCCGAGGTCATCATGACCGTGACCGTTACTTCAATACAGGGAGACAGAGTACTATTACTCGTTACAAGGAGCCCACCGGAATCCATACCAGCGGTGGCAACTTCTCGTTGAGTAGCTTGGAAGTTGCATCATCTCACTCCCTACAGGAAGAGAAGGAGTCAATTGAATGAGTCCCACAGAAAGGCTGAGCGTGCGTGTATTTACCTGAGCTCCACATAGCCCTCAAGAGAGTCGAATGACGTCTCTGCAGTCTCGTCCCCATACTTGCTGTACATCCCATCGGAGTCTGCTGGGAATAGTCTCGTGACCAGACTCTTATGACATCCCAAAGAACAATCAGCGGCTGTCGAACCGTACCCTTGAGCTATCAAAATTGATGTAGTTTTCACACTATGTAGCCTCCTCGGAGCCTCTTCCGAACTGGATAACTTTCTCACGGGTTTGCCTGACCTTCGGCGCGTGTTTAAAGCGTGTTTTCGACACGTTTTTGAGTCCTTGTGCTCTACCAAAGCGCACACAACCCTTGCCTTTAGCCCTACAAAGTCTCTGTGCAGAAATATGGACTCAAATTCCTCAGATATCCGACTTACTGTAAGGGCAACCTTTAGGACCCGAGATGTCTCGAGGGTCTAGCGAGGGAGAACCCAAAGTTAATTAAAGACGCTACTAGGAATACATTACAGCCTAGCGAGGGAGAATCCAAGAGAAGAAAGGCTAAGGGTTCCCACGCTAGGTGTGGCAAACATATACTAACTAATTCCCACAAGGCCGGGTCAACCGGCAATAGTCCCTGGCCCGATCACATGCTAAGTCCCACCTTGATGACGTAGTTGGACTGGGATCTTCAATGTGTACCCAAAAGTAGAACTCTGTCATAGTTTGATGGAGCTCCACAGGACAAATGTAATGGGACTTGGGCAGAAGTGAACTTGTATGCAAGGCAAACCTATTTCAAAGACCCAGAGGACTTTGGGTTAATAGAGAAGGTGGTTAGCTCATATTGTGAAATATTATCTTGAGGCAAACGTGAAAATAAGTCGCTTCAAGCCTCGGAGATACTTCCCAAAAAGGTATAATCGGAGTTTGAAATTGCCATCTATCAGTTTACGGCTAAGTGCTTCCAGCCGTTATTGTCAGTAATACCTGCTTGCTCGTCATTGCTACTATAACGGCTGGTTTCGAGCCTACGAATAGCTTTGAAATAGTCTCTTGTAAACAGACAATAACAAAAAAGTCCTCGTGCCTGCGGTTGTTATATATTAGTAGTCGAGATTGGGTGGTCGCCAGGCCACTGCGACATCGACGGGAACGAGCGAGCAGACGTGCTGGAGAAAATTGGAACGGAACTCGCGGTGCCACCAGGAGGAACCCGCTCGCATGCACTCAGGAAATCAAAAGAAAAAGTCCACCGGCCCTGGGTCAAGGAATGGAAATCCGCACAGAAGACGGGGAGCTATGCCATGGCAAACCGCCTCCCCCCTTCCCTAAAACCGACCCCACATTTCACTGTTGTTCAGATCGGACAGTGGATTCAAGACGATACTCATGCGACCCGACGTCTAAAGTCTTTTGACTGGATGAATTTCCTCGGATTCTGGTCCGTCTCTGTTGTAGTTCCTGCGACATTATAAATGCGACTTGCTTTTGCCCACGGGTCCCTCCCTAGTGTCAGGCACATGCACACTATGACTCTTGTTTCGTGCTGTCGGTTTCATATGGTGTCCGGCTTTTATGTAGCTTACTTTACGTCGATCCGTACCATGTACTGCTTGTTTCGAAAGCGGGTTTGTGCAAAGCGACCGCTCAGATCTCCACAACGAGCAGCCTCAGGTGTGAGGTCCCAGCGACCTAGGAATGCCCCAGGGCGATACTCTCCTAGGTCGCTTGGAGCTCATACCTGGTATCTGTTGTTGCGGAGATCTGAGCGGTTGAAAAGCGACCTGGGTCGCTCGCACAAACTCCCTAATGCATGATTGGTACAACAAAAAATTGTAACATTGTTCATCGCTATCAAGTCTGAACAATTTAGGTAAGTACATATGACATTTTGGCTTGATCATGGCCTGAGAGCACACAAGTATGTGCACTTCTACCAAGGCAAAAGTCTCGTGTGGAGGATAGAGCTCGATCGAGAATTCTCTCCAGAAGTCTGAACCTGCTGGGAGGGAGAATTCTCTCTGAGAAACCGCGTATAGTGCTGTGTAAAATTGCTCCCCGGCCATGTAATTTACTGTAAGTTCAAAGCGGGCCGAGGGAACAGATGTAATTTACATGTAAAATTCAAAAATTCCCACGCTCCCAGGGTCTAAAAAAATCTCGTTCTCGATGGTCAAAAGTGTGCCCATCGGTGCCGGACGATTGATCTGTCACAAATGCACTGGAACTGGATTCAAAGTTGCTCTTGAACCTGTTTTTGAAATCCTGAAGGCTGATTCCAGCCGCGTTTGAGCGCTTTTGAGCTTCTGCCTCATTCAGTATTTTACGCTATTTTACACGGACCTTGAGACCCTGGATGTAAACAACGTATTTTACACTGTAAATTACATGTAAAATTCCCGTGATGTAATTTACATAGTGCAATTTTACCCAGCACTAACGTCGGTCCGCGTAGAATTATCCGCTAATCAACTGATCCCGCGTATGCCCGAGCCTTTCCGTCATAAGGCCGAGACGAGGCGGTGCCGGAGATATCCGTCTACCGTCTTGTCAACCTCAACCTACTGGTTCGCGTCTGTACTTACGTTCAATTGGCTCAGTTCTTCTTTCGGACTACTACCGCCTTCCCAGAATGGTATTTCTCAATGTTCAAGAGTCTGTTCGAGTTTGTCCACCTTTCCTTGGTTGGGACACAGCCGCGCTCATACCTGATAAGTACATTCTCTGAATCGGCTAAGAGTGGTTTACGTGGTGTGTACGTTGTCGGCCGGCGGTGCAGGGTGGCCACCCTTTGGATACCTGTTCTTTTGAACTTCCTTATGCCAAATTTAATGACCTTGAGCTTCTTGAATGCATCGGAAACAATTTGAGGTTCCTTTTACCGCCAACCCTGGTAATTATTCTTCGACCAGAGAAATATCTGTGGCTCTCTGTACAGCCTAACGGGCCTTGAAGACATGTCGGTTAACTTGAAACTTGGATATTCTACCTCGCTAGTACAGCCTCTCCATCGATGTTCCGCCTTGGCTTGAATTTCCTGGTATAAAAAGGCTCGAGAGACTCAAAGCTGCAGTGATTCATGAGAAAATTATACATTAACGAAGTGGATCTACAGGTTCCGCGACACAGAGCTGCATCATTGTATTTTTTAATTTCCTCTTCGGTTGGTTGCACTTCAGGATGGTTCCAAATAATCTCCTTGAAAGCAGCCCAGCAAGTTTGAACCAAGTCAAGATTTTGTTCAGAGACAGTGGCAGCAAGGGGCACCCATAAAGTAGGTCAAAAGGTGATGAGAGCGCGATGAGCGGCCGTGAACAAGTGAGTCGGAGTCAGCTAGAGTATATTAGAGAGCTAGTCGACGTGGGGAACAAGTGACTAGCGGGCAGCAAAGGTAACGAGCAGTATATAAGTAGTGAAGGGGATGGTGATGGCGATGCGACGGTACGGGTGCAAAGGATGATGAAACGACGAAAAGAAATCGGAACGGAGTGGAAGCTTACGGATCAATCCTACAACAACCCATCCTTAAAATCTTGGACACGTCACACGAGGTCGAAAAACTGACTTAAGGCTCGGTCGACGCCCACCCCCCATACGTAAATGTTACATAATCCCCAAAACGGGTAATTCCCATCAAAAACTGAGAAAATTTGTCCAAATTTGGCCGTGATTTGGATTGTACCAGCACACTTCGGGGACACTTTGGTGCTCAAACGTGTTATCCCACACAATTTTGCCTCCCAAAGTTGCCGTTCGGGTGGGATACATAATATATTACGTAATCAATTATTTTCTGTTACTTTTTTTTGACCTTTGGAAACGCGTTTTTAGACCAATCAGAGGCTGGGTCGGAAAAGTGAAATAAGGTACTTCGGACCCCCACCCCCTCTAACCCCGTGTCTCGGGTTTTGCCGGTGGGTGCCAGCCAAGAGCTCGAGGAGACCACAGTGAAGAAAGTCACGGGTTCAGTCTCCTCATTTCTCTTCTTACTGCCGTTTGCTTAATTCTGTGAAATCTTCGAAAACTTCCGCAGTGTCACGTGATCTGATGCATGATTATGCCGCAGCCTGCCGGAAGGTCGAATTTATTATCATTGCTCGAAAATCACGGTATTGCTTCAAAAGCGCTGCCCAGAATCCTTTGATATCCTTCTACGCTCTCGCTGATTCATTTTTGCTCGATATACCACAGGTATCGGCTGCTGCGGCATCCGAATGCCGAACATCACGTGACACCACGGAAATTTTCGAAGATTTCACAGAATTAAGCAAACGGCAGTAAAGTTCTTTTTCTTTCTTTTTCGCATTTTCTCGTCACGGGACCCAGTGCATTGAAAAAAAAAAAACCTCGGAATGTCAATGGCGATTTTTCGAGTGCTGAGCCGCGGGCACGTGACTATGTATTTTTTGTATCAGCATTTCTATACCGCAACAAGTAAACCAACTACTAAGACGCGGTGCCCGATGGGCGATAAATAAGTAAAAAAGTAATTCTAGTGAGGATTTGACCGTGGTTGGTAGAGTATATATAGTCTTGGAGTAGGTGGGTGAGCGCTTCCATCGACTGTGAGAACAATAGCTCGACATAGGTGAAGAAAAAATGGGGCATAAGTGGCAGTCAGCCATTACCTCGGGGGCGCCGTCCGCTTGAAGCCCGAGCTTTGTACGGGGTGGCCCGACAATGTGATCCATAGAGGAAGATGCCGTCCTGTAAGAAGCGACGCGCATCCTCCTCCTCGATGAAGTCCACGCGGACAGACACTTCCGACTGGGGGATGTCATCCCGCTTGTGAAGGAAGCGGACATTACCAATTCGATACTGTGCACCTGGAAGTTGGTTGCGCTTCGCCAACTCGCGCACAAAGTCGCGAGAGTGCGGAAGCCCTCCCTCCTCCAAGATTGGCACTCGGTGGAAAACCACCTTGTGCCATGGGTCTGCGGGGTAGATGGGTGGTTCAGCATCGGTGCATCCCAGAAGTGGAGCAATGGTCCTCCATAGCAGCGAGCGGTGAGCTGCGAGCGCCTGGGCTGAGCAAGCTGGCGCAGTTCCGTGGAGAACCAGGTTGCCACTCTGGGACATGGAGGTGGCGCTAACTGCTAGCCGACCATCTAGAACGCTGTTGATGGCCCTGCATAGTGAATCGGGGTGTGGTTTCTTCGTGGGGTGGGCGTTGGACAGGTCAATGATCAACCGAGTGGATGGAATCGTCGGTTTGGGCGACACCATTGGGCTCCGTTTAGGAGCGGGACGTGGGGGGCGCTTCGGCTGGGAGGTATGTGGGCGCACAGGTTTTGCCTTGACGGCCTCTGCAAATGTGGTGGGGCTGGGTGGGCTTACAGGAGCCATGCTGGGTTCCGGGTCAGGTTCGGGAGTGACGAGGCGCTTGTAGTTTGATACCCAAGGTTCAAGAGTTTCAGTGATCTCGGTAAACACGGGGAGGAGGGCTGTAAGGTTGTCCTCGGTGCCTTGGGGAATCTCCACAGGTTTATCTATGAAATGGTCTTGTATGCATTGTTGGAATTCACGGCGTGTCTCCAGAAAAGCCGTTGCTTCCTTTCTGAGCTTGGTGGACAGGTAGTCGATCGTTGTGAGGGACTGAGGGACGGTGGCCTGCGGGGGCGCTGAGTTTGGGGCGTGGTCATGGCGGGGGGTGGGGGTGACTGGTTGGTTGGTCGTGGTGCCGCTGGAGACGGTGGCGGGGGATGCGTCAGGACCATCAGCTCGGCCTTTCTTGATTACGCGGGACGAATGTGGGGACTTGGTAATGGAATCGTTTCGAGACTTCTGTAGAGGACGGGGAGGGGAGTCCGGTGGCCTTGGGCGCCGAAGGCCCGTAGCTGGGGGGCGGGGAAGGGTACGCTCGCCTTGCATCCCAGCAAAATTTTGGCCGTGGGAAGAATCGTGACGGTGATGGTTCCGGTCAAGAGAGACTCCCCACGTGACTATGTAATACGTGTTCACACTGAATCACAGTGCACTTGTCTAACACTCCATTACCTTGAACGTTCATGGCCTCCTCAGACAAATTCGTTCTGGCTGTCGATTTTCACACACCCAACACAGCTGCGTACCTCAAATCATCTCATTTGTCGCATGGGTACTATCTGAAGGAGGCGATCAAAGCCGAGTTGGCCACCCTTGCTGTGACGTCGTATATTGAATACTCCGAAGTAACGTTTAAACCAGGCGTTAGGTTACGAAACTCGGGTGAGCGGGTTTGAAGCGCGTTCAGTCCAAATCCAACCCGAATAGGAAATGTTGTCGAGATGGATGAAGGGTCGACCCAGTGCGAAGACCTCGCTGTATTTCGATGAGACGTGGAGTGTTTTGAGAGAAGACAGTGATCTGTAGGCTGGACGGTTAAAATAAAGTAAGGATCGATTTTACCGTTGGTTATTTAAATCCAGAGTATTTAGACGGGAGGGCGAGTGTGGCAGAAGATATGGGTTCCAAGATGTTATTCTTGCAAACCTCAAGCAAAGAAGACGGTCGGTTGGCACCAGAGGTTATGTAGAAACGGGTAGTAATTGGTACGATGCTCTCGAGCAGCAACTACGAATAAATACAAAGAGGGGTACCGGTATTCTGGGTTTTTACATGTGGTACAGAATAAATTGAGATGAGGTGTCCATGTGGCTTGCACAGCCAAATATCAAGGAACGAGGGGTCGTTTCCATGATTTGGGGATCGCTCGCATGGCCGTAGTAAGGTACAGAATATCAGTTTTCACCTTGGAATAAAGTTCAACCAATAAAATTGTGTCGGAGTGAATTGTGGATAATTTCTCCACATGCAGCTCTTGGGATTGGCTGAGATTCTATGATGGAAGCAGTTGTGACCATATGGGAAGGGTAGAGGCCGTATTTTGGATATCCAGCTTGCGAGAGAACCCCGGGATGAATATTTGAAAGTTGATGTCGGGTCAAGTGATGCGATCAAATAACTTTTCCACGGTTCAACTTGTCCGTCCCAGTTGCTCCGCCGCAGCTAAAGACGTGAAATTCGGGTGCAGGGTACGGAGAGCAATAACGATGAGAATGCGGCAATAGAATTGATAGATTGGTATATGAAATTCCGGTGATTTATGTGTACACAGCGTAGCTGCGTCACATCCGCGGGGCACGCGAAAAATCAACCGTCCTCGGTTGCGTCGAGGGGAGAGGGAGTAAAACGAGATCGAAGGGAGACAGAAACAAGTCAAGGGAGGGGGTATACATGGGCTTCAAATATCATCCTCGTCAGATGACTCGGGATCGTCCTCGTCGGATTCTTCTGCGTTCGGTGGGTTTTCCATGCCATCATCAAGAGGGAAGCCTTCAGCGAGTTTGGCCAAGCGGGGATCATTGCGGGATATGTAGGGAAGAAGGCGAGTTGCAGCTATTCCTTGGGTACTGACCGCACCAGATAGTTCTCGAAGCACATAAGAACCTCCAGCGGTCCGGCGAACGACCGCATATGGCCCAAGCCATTTACTCTTCCATTTTCTTCCTAGGTCGGTGGCGAGGCGAGAGTTTCGAACGAGGACGAGTTCGTCCGGCTGGTAGGATTCACGGTAGAACCGCGCCGAATATCTGCGTTCAAATTCTTCTTTTGATCGAATACGGCTATTCAGCAATCGTTCAGCTGCATCTTTGAGGTCAGAGGGGCGTCGTTCGATTTGGCGAGTTCTGAGAGCGAGAAGATCCGTGTGGGTCATGTTGGAAGTCCAACCTTCAATCATGTAGGTGCATTCGGCGAGATCGAAAGGGAGGATGGGATGGAAGCCATGAAGAGTGTAGAAAGGAGTTTGACCCGTTGCACGGCGGAAAGTGACTCGGTCAGCAAATTTTGCGGCAGGGAGCTTTGAAGGCCACAGGTTCATGTTTCCTTCGCATGCTTTAACCAAGGACTCGCGCAGAATGAAATGTCCTCGCTCGACAACAGAGTTGGCTCGAGAGTTGTAAGGAGAAATCTTCACATGAGGGATATTGAGGGTCTGCATGAGCAAGGCAAAGGCTTCTTGAACTTCTGGTCCATTATCGGTTGTGACTTGAAGAACAACACCATAGCGGCAATAAATCTCTTCCCAGAAAAATTTTGCAAGGGATCGCGCGTTGGCTTTTCGCAGAGCACGAGCTTCAGAGACGCCAGAGAGATCGTCCTTGGCTGCGATGATGTAGCGAAAGCCTTGTGCTTTCGGCATATACATGATGTCGACATAGATCTTTGCGAAGATGGTAATGGGAATCGATATCGTGAGGGGCACCTGCATCGCGATTCGAGTGCGAACTTGGCACTCGTGGCAGCTGCGAACATGCTTGATAACCTGGGTTCGCATATGAGGCCAAAAGAATCGAAGTTGGACAGTTTCAAGCGTGGGGTATTCGCCTCGATGGCCAAGCATCTCATGCGCTTGAACCAGGATTTCTCGACGCTTTTCTGGGTCAAATACCACGAGCTGGGGTGGTTTATCGGAACCGTTGTGTCGAAACATCTGGTCGTTCTTCATGAAATATTCAGCCGTCTTCTTTAGAAAGCGACGTTTAGCCTGCATGCGACGGTTGTGGTCTTTTTGGGGGAACGTTGGGAATTGAAGTGTGATGAGGAAGTGACGAATGTCGAACAAGACAGCATCGAATGGGGAGAGAGACGGGGTTGCTTGACTGATATAAACAGAAGCAGATGGGAACGAGGATAGAGTGAAGTTGGGCTGGGTATGAAGAGAATAGAAGGCATGGACAATGTTGGCGGAGATATTGAATGAAGCGGCATGGAGGACGATATCATCCAGCCAAGAGTCGTCGTGATCTTCAACAATCTCCCCTTCGCCGAGTTCTCGTCGAGAAAGCGCGTCGGGAGCGTGGAAAGTTTTACCCGGGACATGGATGAGATTAAAGTCGAAGAGCAATATTCCTTGAATCCAACGATTTATCGTTGCGTTGGGCTGAAGGTCAGGAGAATTTAGCATTCCCTTGATGTACTTCGCGTCGGTTTCAACGTTGAGGTGTTTGATTCCGAATAGATAAAGGCGCCAGTGACGAAGAGCACGGTAAAGACCGTAGAGTTCGAGTTTGGGTTGAGAGTAGCGTGATTCACGTTCGTTGAATGGAATAGAACCGTATCGAGCAGGTCTACGGCGTCCGCGTTCGTCTAACTGAGACAAAACAAATCCCGTTCCACGATTACTCGAGTCTACCGCGAGATATACGTCGAGTTCGGCGGTGTAGTCAATGTTAATGAGTGCTGGAGCGCTAGTGACGTATTGTTTGAGTGTAGCAAACGCTTCCATTTGTTCTGCGCCCCAGACGAATGGCGCATCTTTGTGAAACAGTTGGGAAAGTGGTCGAGCAAGAGATGAATAATTCGGGATCCAAATGCGAACTCCGCCGCACAATCCGAGAAAGCGGCGTGCTGATTTTCCGTCGGTGAGGGGTGGCCAGTTCAGGATTTTGAAGACGCGATCAGGATCAGGAAGACGGCCATCGCAATTGCAGAGTTGTCCGAGGATAATAACCTCAGTGCGTCCAATCTGGGTCTTCTTGGCAGAGAAAGTGCCGCCGGCATGTTTAATTCGATGCATGACACGATGAACGTCTAATGCATGCTCCCAAACGTAGCGGCGAATGCCAGGGTTATCGGAGATCGTTTCTGGGTTGCCGTTCGAGTCAAGATATTGAGTGCTGGGTCCTTTGATAGGTAGATCGTCGATGAAAACATTCGCTGTGTGAGGGATTTCGTTTTGCAGGATAAAGACCATGCATTGCTGAAATTCGGTCGGAGAATTGGTGAAGCCTTGCGGTAGACATGTGAGGCGAAGTAAACCCAAGGGCGTCATGAAAGCGGTGAGATCTCTCGAGTTTTTGTCGACAATTCGCGCATCATAGCCAGAGAATAAGTCAAAAACCGTGAAGATCTGACATCCAGCGAAGGGCTGAACAAATTCATCGAGAATCGGCGGAACACCGGCATCACGAATGGAAACTTTATTGAGAGGCTGAAGGTCGTGTACGAGACGAAGGGCTCCACTCTTCTTGAGCACACAGAACCAACGAGAACGATAGGGGCTTTGGGAATGTTCGTAGACGCCATGAGAAATTTTTGTCTTAAGAATTTCAATCACTTTGTCGAGAATGCCAGGTGGAATTGGTATATTCTTGAAAGCCCAAGGGACGTGTTCAATGACAGGGTAGATATAGTCAGAGAAGTAATCGCTCCTGAAGGTTCCGCGGTCGGTTTCAACGAAAGCGAGGCCGTCTTCATTGAGCCGCATGACGTGCTCGAAGAGTTTCACCTCTTCTGGAAGTAAATTGCCTTCGTGGTTGATATCCAGAATATCCATTCGTTCACGAGAAAGCTTCTCAGTGGGATAGAAGTCAGGCGGCCGAGTCGGCAGGGGAGAGAGAGTTTTAAGTGGATCCTCGGGGAATTGACGGCGAGTGCGTGCGTGCTCGGGGTACGGCTGAGCTAGTGGTTTCACTTTGACTCCAACCTTCTTGTATGCAGTGAGAACTTCAGCAACTCCGTTCTCGTCGCAAGTCATTGGGAAGAGAATATCGCCGTCTTCTATATCGTCAAGGGTGGTGTAAAGAGGTTCGGCGGGGTCCCAGTGCGGATCAACGGCAAATCCCGTTGTTTTCTCGTACGCTGTATCGATGTCATAATCGGGAACTGCCGACAAAGTTGAACTCGGTCTTTCGGCCGAATGTGGATTGGAAGTTGAATCTCGAACTTCAACGACATTCGTGAAATGCACGTAGGATTTTCCCGGGATAAAGAGGGTTTGTGCGGTGGAGGTGAAATGGGAAGGAGTGGAATGTCGGATCAAGGCAGATATTTGACTCTCCGAGTACGAAGTCAATCGTGAAATGGTGATGATGATAAATAGTTTTGCCAGTTTAGTGCCGTAGCGGGCGACGAGCTCGAACGATAGGTAGAGAGAGGCTGGAGTAAATAGGAGAGTAATCAATAGAGCACAGAGTATAGTGGAGTGGGGGTATTGATGTTGTGATAACATATTGAAGCCGTAGCAAGTTTTACGTCGATCGCCACGACGGATAAATAAATCAAGGATGAGGGAGGATAGAATCGATAAGAGGGAGCGCAGAGATTGGTCTGAATAAATATTTTAACGTTCGAGTGCCGTCCGCGGGGCACGCGAGAAGTATAGTCCGTAGAGCGGCTAATATTGGAGTGGAACTAGTTGACGTAGGGAGAATCCGAAGTGGTGTAATCAAACTCGTCGGCAAAGATCTGAACATGCGGAATGGTTCCCAGTATCCCGCTGGCAAGTATGTCGGAAAATTCGTGGTGATGAACGAATTTGAACTGGAGGAGTTTGTTGATTACAACTGCCAAATCTTGCCAGTTTTTGTAGACTGAATCGAGGAGGAGCCTGGCTGCCGCGAGTAGAAATTCGTGTTCGAACGGATGGATCAAGGGATGGTACAAGTGAGTGCGCGATTTGAAGTCGCCGGGGTAACTAGGGGTTGGTTTCTTCACTGGCGAGTCATAAAAGGCCAATGCTCGAGTGTGAGCAGCATTGTATTCGGCGGTGTAAGTTATGCGTCGGCCAAGCTTCTCCTCCAAGGTTTGCAGAGCGATGAAGCGAGGATTGTGGATTTTAAGGAGGCGTACCACGAATGCGATACCTTCCTGAATGAGCTGACGCATTCCTGCACAAGAAATGGTGAAGAGATCCTTGGGACCAAGCTCGTAGGTGTTGGAAAAGGGAATGGGATTGAGTAAGAAGGGAGTAATGAAGTCGCCGTGGAGGATGTTTCGAATCCGCAGGTTGTCACGGTGCTGAGAAAATATCTCGAACATGATGCGGCGGAGATGATCAAAGTATCGGGGATCTTCTTTGTGACTTTCGAGGCCAACCGAAAATTCACGAAGACCGCTCTCGCCCAAATAAGGACGGAAGGCGTTCAGGCCAGGAGGAAAAGTGGTAGCTTGTCCGGAAGTTCGATCGTGCTCATCCTGAGCCTCAAGAAATTGAAAGTGTTCGTTGGTGAACTGCGAATTACAGATCGAGGTCCAGATTCGAACGACATTGGAAATGGGGCGGGGGTTGTTGCCTTCATGCTTCACACGGACTTCATCGCGGCCATCCGGCTCAATGCGATCCATAGAATAAGTGTTTGAGCAAACTGAAGCCAAAGTAAAGCATTGAGTAGCTTTATCTGCTTCGTCTCCCTCGACGCGAGTAGGGTGAGCACTGAGGACTGAGGGTGGATCATGGGGTGTAAAGCGCGCATGCTGCACAACGGAGGATGCCGCGCGCTGTGGAATTGGAGTCGCAGCGGTTGAATGCGCAATGCGGGGTCGAGTGTAAGGGGTGGTTGGGTTCTTAGGTCCGCGTGGGGTCGATGCACGAGTAGGGGTCGTGGAAAGCGAATGGGAAGAAGGCTCAGATGAGGATGGAGGTTGGTACAGAGAGGAATTGCCTCGACGCCTCGGATCGGTGGTGCGTATAATTCCCGTGGGTTCAACAGTCAACAACGGCATGACTGCATCGAGGACACAGGTAGGAACAGGGTTGGACTGCTCAGCAGCTGCGTTGGACGGGAAGTATTGAAAGCGCAAGTTTAAACCATTTTCAGATTGGTCAGGCGCATCCGAGTGGCCGTACGACATTCGTTTATAGAAGTAGCCAGTACCGTTATCGTTTACAACGGCAGGAGGGATGTCGGTGGTAGGTTGGACTGGAGAGTCAGGGTATCCGAGTTCTCCAACCGAGTCGGCTGGAGTGGATTCACGAGAGGAAATGTAGATGGGAGAAATTAACGATAGGGAGCCTGTCTCAACAGGGGAAGAGGAAGGGCGAATGTCCATGTCAGATAATGGGGGCAGAGAGTTGTAGGGGATTGAAGTAAATTCGGGGAGGTTGCGAGCGAAGGCAAGGAGTGTCAAAATGAAAGAGTGAGGTGAGAGGTTGTCTGAGATTGCTTCTGGCAATAAATAAGGCCGCCGAATTAATACCAGTCGCAAGAGTTTGCTCTCATGGTCGGAGATATGGAATGTTGGTCTGATTGTCAGGATGTTGAATAGATATTGCAACGGATTCGTTGCCAAGCGCTTCAAATCAAGGGGATGCAACGGTCTATCTTGGTCGAGACTGTGCGCAGTAAATCCCAAGGCACCACTCGGAATGTTACTGTAATCGTGTGCATGTTCCTCAATTAGGCGGGAGATTCTTGAAATAAAGGCCGTTGGGGTGAGTTGCAATTTTTCCGCAACCCAAACCAGCTCAGGATGCATTTGCAAGAATCCTTGAAAGTGAAGCAAATGTCGGGGTGCGACAAGGGACCGATCTGCGTAGAGATCACAGAACAAAAGAAGGTTTGTTCGGGCAACTCGGAATGAATAATTGAATTCCTCGTGGATTTCTTGTGCCTGAACGCGTGCAAAACCTGTGAAGAAAGCATGGACCGAGACTCCGTTGAGGTCCGGATTGAGCAAGATGTTCGGCATTCGGTCCGCTGTCAAAATAGAGTTGGCCAATAGGATGAACTCATCTCGTTGAGTCTCCCAGTCGTGAATTCGTTCAAAGGCTCCATGCATCATGAGTATTTTACAAGAAGGGCAGATTTCGCCTCTAGGAATCTCGTTTTCAAGAGGGGGAAGGTCTTCGTCTTCAGCAATCGAGGAGATCTCGTCTTCGTGAGTATACACAGGATGCATAGATTGCGAGGGAGCGCAGGAATCAACGGGACGGGCCGTATGAATGATGTGGGTCATGAATGACCCCGGCATAGGAACAAGGTTGCTTTGCATGTGCTGATCTTCTTCCTCTTCAACCAATAGTTGGAAACGATTATTTCCTGTGTCTGGGTCCCGGAAGATCAGGTACGTTCCATCCGCCCGTTCGTCTATTGACACAAAATTTCCTTTTTGCCAAGGTCGGCCGAGTAGCATATCAAAGGGGAAGGATTCTCCGACCCAAAAATTTGCGCTCGTGCTCGCACCGCCCATTGTGAGTTGTACGTCGGAAAGGTATCCCCGGAGCTCCTTTTGGCCCCCATTTGCGTCTCCCATGTTCACATGCCTCGAGATATCCATGGAAACATGTGGAAGAATTTTTCGCCAGGCTCCTCGAGAGACTAAGTTCAGCATGGAACCCGTATCAATAATAGCCAGAATATTTTTGCCGTTGATAGTAACTTGGACTCGAATGAGTTTTTGACTGTCCCTGGACACGAAAGATGCTGCGGTGAAGGCAGTGTTTTCACGGGGACGATTTGTTTGAATGGGCAACTCGGAAAGATTTTCCGCAACGGAGTTTACTGCGTGTTGATTTCGAGGGTGATTTTTGAGTCGGATTGCTTCGCTGAGTGCGTTGGATACAGAAGAAGAGATACCGAGGATTTGTCCCGCTGGTAAAGTGATTGGAGTGTTCAGTAAGGTGTTCAAGACATGGTTAGGATCAACGAAGGCAGACACTGCCGACTGTCTCGGTCCTGATTTCTTGGCCGGCTTTGGTGGATTTGTCGTTGAATTATTCGGCTTAGAAACCGGCTGTGAGTCTTCCATAATGACATCGTCGTTGGAAAAATCAATACGGGGTTCAATTGCGTCGATGGGATGCTGGATGGGGATCTGTTCTTCCCTGTGCTCGCGCTTGATTGGTTGATGTTCCAGGGCAGGTTGCAAAGGAGTTCCTGAGTCTTTTACATGTGAACGAGTTTGAGGTCGTTGTTTAGGGTATGGTGATGGCTTCTCGATGAATCTATCCGATGATCGGGTCACAGCAAATATTTTGGTAAGTTCTTCATCCGTTGTCGACGATTGAACAAAGACGGGCATGATAGAGTCCTCAGGAATCGTCTCAAGGGTATTGCATGCCTGCACTGGTGCGCTCGAGGTGTAGGTGAAATTCGCTTGAGCCGGTGGAGCAGCAGCGGGCTGTCGTTGCCGATTAAAGGCATCGATTAGGGTCTCGTTCTGTTGACCGTATCGCCGCAATAATCTTCCATCTGGCCATTCAAGAGTTCCACGATCGCCTCTCTTCAAATCCCCACGAGAAACAACTTCCTGGATAGCAGTGCATTCCCATAATCCATGTCCATTTTTGCCGCAACCCCAGCAGAGTCGATCTTCAGCGCGAACGGGTGGACGAGGTTGCGATTGATTTTGAGAAGCGCCAGGAGGTGAGTATTGATTGTTGCGAAAATTATTCGGGGGAAGAGGAGGTTGGCTGACTGTGAGAATAGGCACTCGAAGGCATTTAACAGCATGAGGATCGAGCTTCGTAGCCTGATAGTACAGGTAATTGTACTCAGGATCTTCAATACTCATTCTACTCATCCGCTTTATGAGTTCGGCTACCTCGTCGGTAGACTCCTGTGCGTTTTTCGAACTCGACTTGGGGGTAGAAGTGGTAGGAAGAGGTGCCGAGTCTTTGGCTTTACGTGTGCGTTTCTTCGTCTTTCTTTTCGGTTTCTTGGATTTCTTTTTGCGGGGGACATAGTCATTGTCTGAGTCGGTTTCAGACGAATCCGTTTCGTCCTCTGACGAGGATTCGCTATCCTCTGAATCCGATTCAGAGGAATCAAGTTCAGCGTCGAATCGATTTCGGCGAAATTTGGCTTCCACGATCTTGACAATGTCGTCTTTGGGAAATGGTTTTGACATATCCCGAGTGGGATCCGCCGCAAGAAGACGTTCCTCAACAATTTCTCGGAGGGTAGAAGGCATCCCGTGCCAGAGGTAGCGCTCGGCCTCTGCCTGGGTGATTAGTTTCTGGTTCTCCAACCAACCCGAAACTTTGGTATATGCGCGAATATAACGGCGCCATTGGGACATGGATTTAATCGGCCGTTTGCGCCATTTATTCGTGAGTTTGACGAGATCGCTGAATGTGTGCCGCTGATGGTCTTTGTCGGCGTCAAATAAGGACAGCATGTCCGTGGAAAGGTGCGCCCAATTCGGTGTGGCATAATGTTTCATTCCTTCAAGGATATGAACCACGTTCCGTGAACAATAGTCGGCCAAGCATTCGATTCGTTCCGTCTCGGAGGTAACGTTGTTTTCAGCAAAAAGCTTGTCGAGGTGCGTAATGAAACGAGCAACGTCCTTGGGTTTGCCCGTAAATTTCTTTGGGGCGCCTCGAGCATTCAAAGAGGGCATATCAACCTGGCTGCGAGCCCGTGGTTGAACTTGTGTGGTTGACATGATGGTGGAGCGAGCGATGTAGCGAGGGATGCGAGACGGGGTGGGACGAGAGAAGGTGATTCGGTGAGTTGAATTTAATATTGGGAAGGAAAGGGAGCTGATTGTCACTTCAAAACCCCTCGCGGTGGGCTCCAGATGTGACGTCGTATATTGAATACTCCGAAGTAACGTTTAAACCAGGCGTTAGGTTACGAAACTCGGGTGAGCGGGTTTGAAGCGCGTTCAGTCCAAATCCAACCCGAATAGGAAATGTTGTCGAGATGGATGAAGGGTCGACCCAGTGCGAAGACCTCGCTGTATTTCGATGAGACGTGGAGTGTTTTGAGAGAAGACAGTGATCTGTAGGCTGGACGGTTAAAATAAAGTAAGGATCGATTTTACCGTTGGTTATTTAAATCCAGAGTATTTAGACGGGAGGGCGAGTGTGGCAGAAGATATGGGTTCCAAGATGTTATTCTTGCAAACCTCAAGCAAAGAAGACGGTCGGTTGGCACCAGAGGTTATGTAGAAACGGGTAGTAATTGGTACGATGCTCTCGAGCAGCAACTACGAATAAATACAAAGAGGGGTACCGGTATTCTGGGTTTTTACATGTGGTACAGAATAAATTGAGATGAGGTGTCCATGTGGCTTGCACAGCCAAATATCAAGGAACGAGGGGTCGTTTCCATGATTTGGGGATCGCTCGCATGGCCGTAGTAAGGTACAGAATATCAGTTTTCACCTTGGAATAAAGTTCAACCAATAAAATTGTGTCGGAGTGAATTGTGGATAATTTCTCCACATGCAGCTCTTGGGATTGGCTGAGATTCTATGATGGAAGCAGTTGTGACCATATGGGAAGGGTAGAGGCCGTATTTTGGATATCCAGCTTGCGAGAGAACCCCGGGATGAATATTTGAAAGTTGATGTCGGGTCAAGTGATGCGATCAAATAACTTTTCCACGGTTCAACTTGTCCGTCCCAGTTGCTCCGCCGCAGCTAAAGACGTGAAATTCGGGTGCAGGGTACGGAGAGCAATAACGATGAGAATGCGGCAATAGAATTGATAGATTGGTATATGAAATTCCGGTGATTTATGTGTACACAGCGTAGCTGCGTCACATTGCGAATGTCCCGCAGTCGGAAATCGAATTATGGAAGGTACGCTGTACGACGATGACAGTTAGCACTCGACGATGACAGTGTCATATTCTTTTCAGCCGAATCCTCCTATTTCGTTTCGAAATGTTGAGACTACACTAGCCAGCGCCCCGATCGCAGAACTTGCCACCAAAATTCCTTTCGATGCGGACATCGCCTCCGAGATCATGCCCAACAACGAAGGGTTCGTAGATATCCTGGTCCTTGACCGAAGGCGAAGACCCTCAGACTTCGACCCTGAGGGTGAAGACACTGTCAGCGACATGATTGAACGTGCGTACCATGCACCTCGTCTCGGATTCAGTTGGCGACCTTCACAGGTTACAACTCGCTCAGGCGGAAAGCTCAAGCGTCTAAACCCCCGTCCACGCTTGCGAAGTCAACTGAATATAGGGCTTGGCAGCGGGGGGAGTGCCCCATTTACGACGGTCGTTACCACTCAGATACTCCCACCGCCACCGTTGGCCCCCCAGTTGAACTTTATCACGCAGGATTCGCCAAGTTCATTGACGAGTCCTCTCCCAGTTCGTCGCTGAACCTTCCAGATACGTTTGTCTGTGAAGTATCTCATTTCATGCACACGGTCGCAGGGATCTATAAAGACGAATCTGCTTTCAGTGCAAAAGTTACGCCTTTACTTCAGGGAATACTCGGTCGAGGTATTCTCAGAATCGTCAACAGCGACCTAACATCACCTGATGCCGCTGTGTTATCTGATCGACTGAAGATTCTGGCGCTCGCTGAATATAAACGGGAGCTAGGGGAAGGCGGTTGTGATGCCTCGACTCAAGCATCGCTGAGTGTGGTCCGATACTGGACGCAGCCAGAGGTGAGGTACATCATCCTCTTCCCCGCCTGTTTCTGTTTTGAATTTGATAATAGAACAAGGGAGTAGCCGCGCTGTCATGTTGCCCGACGTATGTCGTTGCCGTTGGTGGGCCATGGCTGGCGATTCTCGGAGCAGTGATAACGAGCCGATGCATCGTGCAGAGATTTACGGATTTCATGTGGCTGGGGCCACGCAACGCTCTAGCGAATAATGACCATGTTCGCCAGGTCGCCCGTGTTCTTTTCGCGCTCAAAGGAGCCCTCGCAGACTCTCAGCTGTTCCAGGATTCCCTTCCCATTTCCCCCCCAATATCCGACGAGCCCCTCCCCAGTCGGTTCTTCCCTCATGTCACCTCCTACGTTGCCGAAGGCAGCCAGGAAAAGTACTTCAAGTACGTGGCGCCGCTCGAGCGCGACCCTACATGCGTTACCTTCCACTGTCGGGCTCTGGAAGATGATGCTGATATCGTTGTGAAATTTGTGCGCTCATACGGCGAGGCCGCACACCGGCTGCTGGCCGGAAGGGGTCTGGCGCCGCAACTTCTCTACTGCGGCCTCGTTGACGCGGCGGCCTCATATAGCGGAATCAAAATGGTGGTGATGGGATTTGTGGCGGGGAAGACACTGAGTTGGCTCAAGATGAAGCAGGTGATACCACAGCATCTGGGAGACGAGCTTGCAAGCATTTTGGATGTCCTTCACCGGGCTGGCTTCGTCTATGGGGACCTTCGGGAACCGAACATCATGCTGACAGATGACGCGAAGAAGGTCCAGCTTGTTGACTTTGATTGGGCAGGTAAGGTTGGAGAAGCGTGTTACCCTATCAGCCTGTCGAAGAGCGTCCAATGGCCTCCAGGGTGTCATGGCCTTGGTCTCATAACCCAAGCCCATGACATGTATATGCTTGCCCAGATGCGAGGACAGCTGTGATTGGGGGACCCTCAAGTTCGGCAGTGGTCGGTCTCATACCCTCCATTAACACCGTACAGTGGATCTTTCGCCCGTAATTCTGGGTCTTCTACTCTGGCACAAGAAGAGACTGTGCACAGCAAAATCTGTTCAAGTTGAGGTGAAGTTTGGGCCCATTGATCAATCAATCAACATTCTAGTCTAGCTGTACATTGACTGTATCACTAATTTTTACTCATTTGGCTCCGTTCAAATGGTTCCCGCCACAACTTCAAAAGGGCCACTGTTATGTTATTTTGCATTGCAGCGGCTGATCGATGGTCGGGGGTGTCCGAAAGGGGGAAAACTCCGAAAAGCGCGAAAAAGAGAAGAGAAAAGAGAGACATGGAATCTCCCTGCGCGTTTTGATTCTCTCTGTGCTTCCTCTCGCGCCGCCTCCACCGTAACGCCCATCTATACAGTATTTTGACGCTGTTTTACACACCTAAATTTGTATCCCATATAACTTTCGCCGAGTGTCAAACAAATTTGATATCGTTCCTGAAGGTCCTAAGAAGGCTTGACCAAGTTTTGGAGGTTATACAGACATTTTGTACATTGTATACCGCGAAGATCAGCTATGTCACACAAATCAATCCTTTACACAGTCTGTGACTCAGTGTCACTCCTCCTCCGAGTCGTCACTCCCGCTCTCATTGTCGTCGTCGTCGCTCACATCGTCTGCCGGCTTCGGTTTTGGCTGGAGGGGTCTCTTGGGCTTCTTGGGCAAGTCTTTCGCTTTAGAGTAGTACCCGCCTCCCGAAGCCTGGCACGCTGCACTTCCCATGCCTCAACCGCCACATGGACTGCCAGCATCTTCTTCCATCGCTCCTCAATCTCAGCCTTCTCTGCTTTTTTCACCTCCTTCCTTGTCTTCTTTGCCGCTGTTTCTACCTCCTCCTTCTTCTTTGCCTCCTCCAACGCAAGTCTCTGCGCAATCACTTCGTCTGCAGTGGAATGCTGGTTTCCTCATCAATCTAACCCCAAGCTTGCACTTCGAGTCGCTAGGCACTATAAAGGCACTAATGTGATTTGTATGCCAGTTTCTGGCCTAGGGTAGGGCGACCTTGCGCAAGTCACGGACGCGGATACTTTTGAGGCCGAACTGTTCAACTGATTTTGCTGCAAATTCGAATTCAGACTGTCTTCTTATTGAGTCTACTGATCCTGCAATCAGAGAAGTACAAAAGTTGGGAACATGGCGGAAGAAATTGATGTAAAATTCTCGGTATGGTTACACTGTGCCAACCAAGGGTCATGAAATTCATGATGTTTCTCGTCATGACTTTCCTGACGATTTGTCCGGAAATTCACCAGAAATTCATACAGCCGTTTCAGAAAAAGAATGCGGGTTTTGATCTTCTTTCGTTTTCGATTTTACAGCTGTTTTACGGTTTTTGTCCGGTTTTTGATGGAGTGGGACATTTCGTTTCTTGTTTACACCTGTATGCCTCCGAGTCGCCGTATGGCTCCACTCTGGCCTCAAATTGGGCTATTTTCGGCATTTTTGCTCCACCAGTGAATGCAGTGGGGCTAATGTTGCCGTTACTCAGAAAGTCGAGTCTCGACTTGAAAAGTCGACTTCGGGAGCAACTCGACTCGACTCGACTCGACTTCGGTGGATCTAAGTCATTTGAAGTTGCTCGAAGTCGACTCGAGTCGCTCAAGTCAGCCGGTTTCTGTAGAAACTGACAAGAAATGATATGAGCACATTAGAGGTATAGATGACATAGGTAGAATGTTGTAACACATCGGCGGGATGTACAAATGGTAATTAATGTTACACAAGTCTGTCCTCTGGCATATTTATGTACTCGTTGTCCGCAAATTCAAGAGGAAATGTAAGTTGTGAGCGAGCACCGGCTCTCTCCGGTTCTGTAGTACTCGCAACAAGCCTTCGCAGCCAATCTTCATCGTCTTCCGCAGCCGGATTAGACTGCCATCCCGGCATGAAGTTGAGTCGTGATTTCTTGAAGTTGAATTTGAGCATCTGTAACGCCTCCATCAGAATGGGACTTATACGATTGCGCCGCTTTGTATCAGTCTCTGCCGACGAAGAGAAAACCCGCTCGTAAGGAACTGATGTCGCCTGGATGGGAGCATAATCACAGAATAGACGGTAGATTCTGGGCCAGGTCTGTTTTCCGTGATTCTAACAACGTTAGAGTGGTGGTTTGAGTATGGAATGACGTCGTACTTACTGTCCAGTATCCGATCATGTCTGTTTGCTGGCGTGAAGGTATCGGGCTACTCATGTAGTGCTTCATCTCGTCTTCAACGGTCTGAATCACAGTGCCAGTGTTGGCATTATCGGAGAAATCAAGTGTCTGTGAAACATTGCGAAAACGGGCGGCAGCTCTCGCTATTCCGGCATGGGCAGCAGCCGGTGTCCCGGACCTGGAATGGGAACGGGAAGGTGCACGCGAGTCCGAGCCAGAGTTTAGCGGGGACTCGGATGCAGGTGTATCGTTGTCGGCATCTTCGTAAGTTCGAAGCTAGAACTCAAACCCGTGAATATTTGCTGTATGAACAAAAGAAAATGCCAGACCTTTTCGAGAATTATTTTCTTGGCTTCGTCTGATTCTCTTCGGGTCCAATTTTTTCTGATCCATTCAAATCGAATACAAGGATTGATGACTGCGAGTTGAACTCATCAAACAGCTCAAACAGCATAGGGTAGAAAGAAAGTTACACATGGCAACGATGTAGGCATCCGTGTCTCCCATTTTGTTATAGTATTTCTTTGCGATCGCTAAGCCGGGGTTGATGAATCGTTGAATATTGGCACTCCGGAGATCGGCGTCATCCAACATGGCCTGCCACGCACTGACAAACAGCTCGAAGGACGGGATGGCGCCGGCCAAGATGGGCATGTTTTCAGAGGACATAGCCGTTTGGACGGTATGTGGTTGCTGAATAGATATCAGAATGGTAGCGTCAGGTGAAATAAAAACTGTAAGTACCTCGAGTATCAATTCCATCAACTCCAATTTATTCCAGTGCTCGTCCTCCAATTTGTGGGCGAATGTTCGGACATCCCGGGTCTTCAGAGCGAAAAATGTGTAGAGGGGCTGAGATGAAGCAATGAATGACACAAGGTTTGTTCGCAAAATGATCTGAACTCACCTGGCGTAGGTATCGCAGCCGTCGGAGCATGTAAAACACCGAGTCCCATCGTGTTTTCACATCCGGTAAAACAGTAACATTCGCAAGCGTCACTGGGGTGAAATCTGATTCACTCACACTCCAGTCTGCATTACGATTGCCTGTCGTGATGGTCTCTTGCAGCATGTCGCGGCGCTGACCCGACTTTCGGACGAAAGCGACAGTTTTGCGAGCACGACGGATCGTTCTTCCTACGTGTGACGCGTGTTGCTGGGGGTGGAGCGTCGGAATCGGAATCTGTCTCTGTTGCGGTGCTGGTTTCGGAATCAGAATAAAGAGGATCATTGTCGCTCTTCTCCATAACCTTGATCACAGCTTGAGAACATAAATTGATAACATGAGCAAAGCACCGAATGTAATTCTGCTTCTCATCAAACAAAAACCCCGCCTCAAGTAGCAGCTTGCTGAGGCAGGCCACCATTGATCCATTATTGGATGCATTTTCAAGCGTAAAGTGCCCAACCTTTGAATTTATTCAGCACAGGCAAGAGAAAATAAGAGACAAAACCCATGCATGCGTACTTTATCGAGTATTCCAGCGCTCCTGAGAATGTTGAACACAATCCGTGCGAGACGATGCCCACTGTGTGCACCGCAAACACGTCTAAATGCCAACAATGCTTGCCGCAACACAACTTGATTGTCTTCCTTTCTGTGTCCTAGCCAGTGCGCGGTGATCGCAAGATACGGGTGCAAACCCTTCGAACTCCAGATATCAGCAGTAAAGCTAATTTTTCCGAGAGACGCCTAGATCTTCATAATCAGTAATCTATAACTTCAGAATAGAGTAACGAGACGACCTGCAGAGCAATCTTGAGTTCTTCATAGTATAGAGTCCAGGCATCGATGATCCGATTCCGAAGTTTGGTGCGGTGCGGAATATCTTCGTCGGCCAACGACTCCCGTAGGAGGAGCAATAACTTTCGAAAGTCTTCGTTTTCTATCAGATTGATAGACTACAGTCAACTCAGACAGCGACCGTGGATCAAAGAAAGAGAGGAAAAACATACAAGATCAGCCGAGACAACAACCCTGACCAGATGATCGATGAAAGCTTCGGGAGAGAAAGGAATCCGTTCTGCTGCTTTGGCTCGTTGCTCCTCCAGTTGTTTTTGACGTTCGAGTGGGAGTTTGTTGGGTAGGTTGTACTTAGCGATGATTTGGAGATACTGCGGCATATGGTCTTGAAGTTCAAGATGCTTGCGGCGGGTAGTCAGACTGGTTCTTGCCGAATAGACCTGTCTGTAAGACAGAAAATGTAGTAAGTATAATTGGGAATCACATATCAAATTCCTTACTGGCATATCCGACACTTCGCGGATCCATCGACCTTAGAGAAACCGTAAAAATACTTGGAATCTGCGGATTTATCTTCAGTCATCTCGCTAAGGGCACTCTCCCGCAGCCAGCAGTACCCATCGTCATCAGTGCTCGTCGAATCGTCAGCACGACGACGACGACCACCCGGACGAGCTGGAGCTGCAGGCTGAGCAGCTTCATCAGCGGATGACTCCGCCGTTTGAGCCAACGGTGCGAGTCGCTGTTGTCCGCCGTGATGCGGTTGCCGTGCAGGAGGTGATGGTGAAGGGGGAGCCGGGTCAACGATGACACGCCGCTGTCGACCACTGGCGCGAGATGGAGCGGATTGCTCGGAATGCGGTGCGGAAGGCTCAGAAGGTGATGTGGGATCATCCTCGTCAGAGTAAAGAGGAAGCGGTCGCATGGTAGATCGCCGAGCAAGAGGATTGAAGAGGGGATTGTCTGACTGCGAGTCATTATTGTTGTCATTGTTGTCGTCGTCGTCGTTGTCAGAACCTGCATAGTGACAGCTATCTACAAAACACTGGAGCGCTCCGAAAAAAAGTTCCCATTGATGCGATGACGTCAATTGCCATATGAGGTAGGCACTGCCGGATCCATTGCGTCGACGGCTGGCGCGTCAGGGCGGGGCGACCTCGTGTTGCAGCCTATGCTCTTGATTGGACATCCCGTTGGCGGCCATGGTAATCATGAGCCGCTTGTGTGCAGGAGGGATGTAGCGGAAGGTATTGTAGGGCATGGTAGGCGAGAGAGACGTTCCAGGAGCAGTGACGAAAGGGCGAGTGTCGTTGGAGAGAGTGGAGCGGGCTGGCCGAATTAGGCAGGAGCTGTCAAAACCGTTGTGTGAACTTTTTTTCGGAGCGCTCCAGTGTTTTGTACATAGCTGGAATACCAGGGCTTGCAACTGGTGATCGATTGGCCGCCAGGCGTTGAACCAGAATGCGAGCTGGCGTTGGAGGTTCCGGGGGGCCTCCACGTTCACGACGGCGAGTGGGTAGGACTTCCAGAGCCGCATCGATAGACTATGAATAGCTTTGTTCATTTACTGTTCAATTCTACGTAATAAATTTGGGGGCACTCCTGAGCCTGCGAAAGGAGTGCATGATCTTGTGACTAGCTGAGTGAGGGGTGATATGACTCTCTTCCTCCTGACTTCCATGTCCGACACACGGCACGACCCCTTCAAGGTCTTTCAGTCGACTTCCTCTCGTACGAGTATCAAGATCTTTCTTTTGCCCACCCACCTCACCCTTAATTTGCTCTTTACACAGGGCTCCAGGAATGATGTCTTGCGTGGTTCACTTCGAACCAATTCAAGTTCAAGTTTCCCTTCAAGTTGAGCATCGCACTGCTACTCAGATATACTGTATTCTGGTTTCAGGGCAGTATGTAGGGTGGGTGCGATTGGGTGCCTTCTCGCGCATCTGGTCGCCCCACGGCCAGGAGATCAGCCGGCTACGATTTCCGGCTGTCTTCTCCTCACCCACACCAGTCTACTACTGCCCTGTCTGGAATACAGATGCACAGTGAATGAAGCGGCAGTCACAACATACCGCCTCAGGAATCGTGCCTAAGCTTGAAGTAGATTGCTCTAGAACAATGTATTAAGCTATCGGTATGACAAAACCATCAGGAGACTCACGGGTTCTAAGACTTTGAGCGCTTGGTCGATCTATCAATCCATTAAAACGAGATCCTTGGTGAGAACAGTAATGAAACACATACAAGAAAGAGCAGCAAAGCCTCGTTCTTCTTGTCCAGTGCTCGCTGTGCGAGCTGCCGAAGAAGTTTGCTGTGCAGATGACCGAGATGGTCCAGCCGTTGGTTGGAGTTGAGCAGTGCCTCGTCTTCTCCGAAGGGGTGGTTCAATAGCGGGTTCGGGTTCAAGAGGTGCTTCAGGCGCGGGGGTGTTTTTGTTTCGTCGAGGGGGCATTTTTGCGGTTACTGAGACAGAGAATGCGCACTGGGTTGTAAATGCTTCAAACCCCGAGCATATTTAAGAGGAACACGAAAAGAATACTAATCTACCTTTGTCGATGAGGACCCAGGATGTTCGGAGAAACTTGAACAAGTTACTCACCGAAATTACGTGCCAGCACCATTCTGGTCTATGAAGATAATTGGACGCTAAGTTGAGCAGAGAGTTCCCTGACAGACAAATGGCTGCTATTGTTAATAATTTTCCCGAAATGAAAACTATCTCAAGCCCCAGCAGTTGCGCAAATGAAAGCTCAGGTAGTCGGAGGCTGGAGAAGCCCCCGAAACGGTTTGAATGCACGAAATTTTACCTATGTTGATCCTACAGTTGCGGCAAGATCAATTTTCTTACCTTTTATGGAAATTCTCATCAAACTGCACCTTTTGCCTCTTAGAAATAGATGAAAGCGAGTGTTAAGCTGCACATAGGGCTCAGAGTAGTATATATTTATACTTAATGCGAAAAAATTGAGCAGTTATGCATAATTTTCAACCCATGAGAGGCTGTTTTTTGAATCACAACTTGGTCCAAACAGTGGGGCAGATGCATGAAAAATGATTAATGTTTTTGCATATTCTGTTGAATCTGGGATATTTCCCTGCCTCTGTGCACTTTAATTACGCATCTAACATCTTTCTGAGGGGAAAAGGCCGGGTTTGATTGGAATTTCCATAAAAGGTAAGAAAATTGATCTTGCCGCAACTGTATGTTGAAGGCTTGTACTAAGAATGAAGCTGAAGACCACTCTTTGGCCAATGTACAGAGACGTTGAGGACCAGGTACGGTGTCAGGTGTGGAGATGCATCGATGGTTGGCTTGAGATAAACGGAAAATTGTGTAGTCGGTGAAATTTGAAGCTCAGACAAGAGTTCAGGCTTGAGAATACAATCATTGAGCAGTTTTCATTGGTAGAGAGTAGACGAGATTGTGCCAGAACGGCACTTCCAGTGAAGACGCGACGACGACATCGACGAAGAGGGCAAGAGTGGGCGTGGGATCCTGCATCAATCTGTTGATCCGAGTCAATCAGAGCACGTAATAGCCTTGAAATTAATACGATGGACTCGGCGACTTGGTCTGCAATTCAAATCCACTATTTGAGCTCCCTCATGGTGTCAAATTCAATCAACCTCAACTTGAAGAGTCGTAACTCGGTAAGTATACTTATACCTTTGTTCGCTTCATCGTACCCCCAAATCAACGTGGATTGTTTGTGAATTATAGGAGACAAGATGGGCATACTTGCTACCCCGCGACTTCACCCTGCATCAGTGGATCCGCCGTGAAAGAGACCCGGATCAACATCTTCGCCTTCAAATGCTGCTCGCGCTCGTCAACCTCGTCGACAATTCGCTCTCGGATCAGATTGCGGTCATAAAATTTAGCACCAACGATCCTCTATTTGTCTATGCAGGTAGAGGCCGGGAGTTCAATGTAAGTATACAAACATCTGGTTACCGCTAGGCTACACAACGCTGATTTTTTAATCTACAGGGTATGCTGGATTGGATTAGCCGGCGCGCTGTTCACCGAGTTGCAACAGAGGCAGCTTCGTATGCCTCCCATCCGGCTGCGTTCAGACTGGAGCGGGGTCTTCGCCATTTCGTTGGAATAATTCACTTCACATGTGAGGGATGGGTCGCAGAGGCATATGATTCAGACGACGATGAGATACCTGACCTAATTCCCATATGAACAACTCTTACCTGTGATTACCGTTGCATACACATTAAAATTACTCACATCTGCTTGTCCAACCTAAGCAATTTCCGAATTTTACTTCCTCTCGGTAACGGGCAGGTCGCAGAAGGGGAGATGGAGGGGCTGTTGCGCGCTACGGAACGCGCATTGGTCAGGGGATCGAATCAGATTCTCATTGTCAATTTGTCTCAGATTCACAGGCTGCCTTACAAGGGATTCAGTCAACTCGACCACGCGCAGGACAACACCGGGCGATACTATACGACAAGATTGTTCGTTCCGCCATGGATCACTCCCCAGGGCTCCGTCTCACAAACCTCTGGACGCCTGCTCACATCGGTACGGCTGGTAACGAGTTTGCCGACGACGCTGCAAAGGCAGCTACTCTGCTCACACCCCCCGCTGCCCTCCCTGTCTCCCTCACCTCCTGCAGACGTGCAATCAACACCCTCATTCTCGAACGCTGGTGCCGCGAATGGGCAACTTCCTCCTTGGGCCGCGGGCTTCGAGGAATCGACGACGCTGCTCCGTCCCTCATTCTCCGTTCTCCATACACCTCCTCCCTCCCTCGCGCTGACATATCCCTTATCAGTCAGCTACGAACGGACTTTTCCGCCCTCAACGCTCATCGATTCCGCTGTCGCCTAACATCGTCGCCTGCATGCGAATTTTGCCACGCTTCGCGAGAAACAAGAACCCATTTCCTCCTCCACTGTCCAGCATGGTCGCAATTCCTCTACAACTCGCTTCCTTTGCGGCTGGGATCTTGGGTGCCGTCGATATTCGCACTCTTCTCAACCACCCTAAACTCGTTAAACCCGTGGCAGAGTTCATACGACTATCGGGACGTTTCCAATAAAGTTACGTCTCCGTCTCAATTTGTTTCCTTCTCTTTCTCTTTCTCTCTCTCCCTCTCCCCCACTACCTTACTGTACGTATAATATTAGATATAATCTCTCCATATACCTTTAGAAAACTCAACTCGTAGAATATTCAAGCACGCATACTTATCTCATCCCCCAACCTCAACTAGTTACCATACGCAAATTGTTTCCAAAACCGTCTCACACCTCTTACTTACACTTATCTTTTATACTCGCACCATTCCCCAACCACAGTAGTTTAACATGTAGATTCCTAGGACTGGTCCATCCAGTCAGTACTGCCGCGTAGCCCTTACGGCCAGGTACGGCGTAAATAGAACTCAAGTCAAGTCAAGTCAAGTCAATTTCTGTTCGATGTAGTCCAAACACTGAGATTTGCGCATTATATTGAAAAAAAGTGATCCTACAAGCTTGCTAAGCCCAATGCGAAAAAAAAAACCTATTATGCTCGACTTGAAGTCACTTGAGTCGACTTCGGCTGACTTGAATCGACTCGCAAGTCAAGTCAAAGCCAGTGGTCTGACTCGACTTGACTCGACTCAAGTCGGCCCTGTCAAGTCGACTTGAGGGGCTTCAAGTCCAAGTCGCGGCAACATTAAGTGGGGCTGCGGTAGAGCGGTTAAGCTGTCGCCGGCTGCTCGGCGAGGGCACGCACCAGCAATCACAGGGTAAACAACTTCTGAAGAGCCCCACTCCATCAGAAACCGGACAAAAACCGTAAAACAGCTGTAATTGACAGTTGTTGACGACTCCGTCAACGGCACCGTGCGGCTCCACAAGTCTCCACAACTGCCGTGAGCTTGTCGATGTAAACAAGTGGGCTCAAGCACGCATTTGAGCCCTGCTGGAGGTCAGATTGGAGCTCTGATGTATTCACAAAGGTTCAGGGAGCCTCACCAACTCACTCTCTGGCAAGAGAATGCGCTGAAAGAGACGAAGAGCTGATTCGGCGAGGGTGGAGCCGAGGACGCGGGACCAAACACAGGTACTTAAGCAGATTTCGAAAACGAAAATCAATCCGAAACGGCTGTAACAAAACATCATGACTATGGGGCTATTCATGGTTTTTCATTAACAAGTTCTGTTAACCGTCCGATCAGCTGGGTGCACTTAACGCACATAACACACAGCCACTCGGAGCACATAATCCGAGGCAGTAGATTTTGCATTTCTCCACAACTTTAAACCGTAGAAATATTTGTGAAGTCAGTTTGAATAGCATAGATCACATTTATCTGAAAACAACGCGGAATTCTCTTATATTGTGGAAGCGTAGCAAGACTTGAAGTTGCCCGCCAAAAGTTATGTGCACTGATGTGACTGTCACGTCACATTATGTGCATTGTCGCTGCCTTTTTCCTTCGTGCGCGTCGCACACCTTGTATTCAGGCACGATCTTCTTCTGGTAGCTACCTACTTGTGCTCGACACGTTCTGCCACGCTAAAACACGGAAAAAACACGTCCTATTCCTCAGCAATACCCCGCAAATCTCAAACCATTTATGCCACCAACTACTGTCAATCCACCCAAGCGGGGCCGGCTCAAATGCTCAAAATAGGCTATGTCCTCTCAGATGGTCCCCCTTGGGGCCATCTGTCTTCTAAGGCCTTGTTGGAGAAGGTACAGGGCACAGGTACGGCATGAATTGTTGGATCAATATTAATTTCTCAGTTGCAGACGATGTCAAAGCAGCAAAGGTGCGGGTAGGATATTCAAGTATCCACTATTTGTTACAAAACATACAAGCAGCTAAGAGGTCAGGGAGCTGATGATGGAAATTTCCGAAAAGCATGCACTTACAGCAAAGACTACGCAACAAAAAGAGCAAAAAAAAGTGCCTGGGAGATGTAAGTAAATGTGTATAGTCCATATAATGTTCATATTCTTGGTTCAATCTTCGTTCAATTCCGAATCTACATGAAATTCTCCCTTTCTCTTTTTTTTTTCCTTTTTCCCCTTTCAGCTACCCAGTACAATGTGCGGAAAACCCTTTGCGGTTAGCCGTCCGATCAGCTGGGTGCACTTAACGCACATAACGCACAGCCACTCGGAGCACATAATCCGACGCCGGTATGGTCTTTGATACGAGCGGAAATGCTTGATCTTTGCGGCAGTATGCCGAAACCTCCCCGCCAAAAGTTATGTGCACTGATGTGACGGTCACGTCACATTATGTGCAATTTTGAATTTCGTCCCTTCCACCGCTCCCTATCGCCACTCTGTTCTGTATACCACTCGGTTTGACTTGGCGACTACTCTGGTAGATTGTCTGCACTGTTTAATACCGCTTCCCTATCAAAAATCGCGAAAATCTGTCTGTTTTCATTCGTTGAAGGTCCGAATCATCGATCCACGGCTTCCGAGTCACTCGCGCTTCAAATATTCTCAGCCAGGATCTCGATACTAGACGAAATTCTATTTGGCACCCCAAGTACCCCGAGTACCCGGGGTGCTAAATTTAAAATAGCATCTTTCTCTTTGGCACCCGTGTTACGTTATGGAATGATGGCTTTGTCGCGAGAGTTATCGCTATACTCTGCACTTGTGTCTATCTGGGTGCCCTGAAGGCTCGATGGAGCTCAAGAATGGAAGAAAATACCTAGCTTTGCTTCGGGTCTAATGTCTCTGTTTTTATTATCAGTACTTAATTACCGCAAAATGCAAAGCATTCTCCTTGACAAGGGTGTGCCGGCCCGTCAAGCCGAGACCTAGGGCAGGGAGGGTGGTTCGACCCGGGAGGGTCAGAAAAAAAAAAATTGATTATTTTTTGACAATGACGCCATTCCGGTGGAGCTTGGTACTCTTGTGTATGATTCAGTTGTGATTGTGTACGGGTTGCGGGGCGTGGCGCCTTTCTTTACAAGGCTGACCTTGAGGCTGTGTTTCGCCACATCGTCATCCACCCTGCCGATTGGAAGTACATGGGCTTCGAGTGGTGCGGCAGCACACTACTCGACATATTCCTGCCCTTTGGGCTGAGGTCGCCTCCTCGCATTTATAACTTCTTCGCTGAAGCTCATCACTGGATCCTAGCCAACTAGCACGCTTCCCTTCAACATCTCATTCACTACTTTGATGACTGGATCAACGTAACTTCGGCTGCTCTTGGACGAGAGTACGCGGAGGCTGCGAGGGATGCATGTCGTGCTACCACCCGTCGGCTAGATTTTTCCTTGGCTGAGCGGAAGGAGGAGGGCCCTTGTCATTGCCTCGAGTTCTTGGGTATTGAGATCGACTCTGACTGCAGGTCCGCCTTCTTGTGACTGCCGCTTCATTCACTGTGCATCTGTATTCCAGACAGGGCAGTAGTAGACTGGTGTGGGTGAGGAGAAGACAGCCGGAAATCGTAGCCGGCTAATCTCCTGGCCGTGGGGCGACCAGATGTGCGAGAAGGCACCCAGAGAGCAAGGCGCCAGGCGAGGGCATCTGAGAGATTGCGACTAGCCCAAAAGAAGGCGGCTGGATGAAATGAACAGATGTCGCAGGTGGACATCCGCTCTAGATGTGAACACTGAATAGCAGGGGAAGTATCTAGATTCTAGGAGCGCACGAAAACACATGGAAAGAACTCGAGAGGAGATGTTCGACCCAAAATCATGATTTATGGGCGGGATTGAGAATGATGAACATACAAACTGAGTGGCGGCCAATGTTCGAGCGGCACAGGAGATTACTTGACTCGGCCTCAGTCAAGCTGTATATTAGCACTTTTCGCGGCCGTTTGGGTAAAAGTATCCGTGTATGTTGAAAGCGAGACCAGGATCAAGTTCAAAAAGCAGCCCCCATCAGAGCCCCGGTGTCATAGTAAGTGCAGGCAGCGTAAATTTTGACAGTTAATTTCATGCGTACAGGCTGTTGGATCGGCGAAGGAAGCTCAGTGAAGCAACCGGGGAGCACAGCTGTAAAGGGTCACTAGTTCAGTAGTTGGAACTCCAAATTCAGTAGTAGCGGAATCACAATAAGTGGAATCAACCGTGGGATCCACGGAACGCTCGCGTGGCTCATTGCAAAACAAGCAGGTCCACCAGAACCAGGACGAACTCGTAATACAGTCGCCGGGAAACAAACTTGAATGTCACCGGGTTGTGGAGACGGCAGCGTGTATGGAAGTCCGAGGACCAGGAACACTGGACTGAGGTCGTCTTCTGAGCTTTGAAGCAGATAAGCTGGAACGATGCCACAAATACGGCATGAGCTCAAGAATTTAGGCTCAGATCTCCGAATCCGAGGGGGGAAGTAGCCTCGGAGTGAGTTCCGCCGGAAAGAGATGGCATTAAGAGAACACGATGCGTTTGAATTAATGGATAGTGAGTCGATGTGCACAAAGCGCATAGCGCAAGTTCGTATAAAGCGAGCTAGCGAGCCGTTCATAGACATAGACAAGCGGGAGGTTGAGCCTCAGAGCATCCGCATCCGCGTAGGGTCAAAAATCGAGAGCAACGAAACTCAATTGAGTGTGTCAGAGTACGGCCGGCTCATAGTGCGAGCGAGAACAAGCCCAGGGATAATATACAAGTGATGGTAATCGGAATTGGAATCGGAATTGATTCAAATTGTAGCGCAAGTAGCAAGTTTTCGAATAGATTTGACATAAGTAAGATTTCATGCCCTAAGCGTAACAGAAGCACAGTAAACGGATTCATGGAGGATAGTTTCTCGAGACCAGACGAGCAGGCGGAGGAGGTGGTGGAAGAAGGGAGAAGCACAACACAGCCAAGTGACGGTGACCCGAATGATGCCGAACCAATTATCAATGCTTCTTGAAATTGATTGGCTGGGGCTTACAGTGGCGGCACAGCCCATTTCTTGAACAGATGGAGTCGATTGGGGTCCCTTCATTTTTTGGGGGGTGGCATCAGATGGCGCCGCCACTGTATGTCTTTTCGGGCAGTCTGCCCCTTCGAGATAGTTTTGATTTCTGGGATCAGTGACCAGTCTGCCAACAGAATAACTTGATATCTTTTCGGGAAAATTTTGGGAAAATTCTATTTGGCACCCCCGAGTATTACATTAGTCAGCCAAGCAGGAATATAACTTACTGCACACTGTACACTCTGAGGCATCGCACTGGCCGTGGAGGGAGAGGGAAAATGAGCAGAATATTATTTACTATTCAATACAAGCAATTTTGTTAGATCGCGATCTGCTGAGCGCCGCCGTTTTTCGGGTGCACAATCCGAGGTCGGCTTGTTCTCCTTCTGAGCATCAGAGCTAACATCTACCTTGATTTTTACGACCTTTCGCTCCACGGCTGCCAACACCTTTGCGCTCAAGCCCTTCTTTTCCTCGCCTTTGGACTTGAGCTTCGCCGTGGCAACAGAGAGAGCATGGCGGCGGTGGTAGAATGTTTGTAATCGAGGGTTGCCCTTACAATACATGATTCTGTGCCACTGCTCAGCACCGAATAAGATAAAACAAAGAAAATCGACTTACAGATCCCCACCGCGACCCTTAATCCGGCGCGCGATTCTATGGCTGTAATACTGGGGCATAATTATTTAAACCACAACCTGGCGCGTTTGAGTGATTTTTCTCACAACCCATTCAATGTAAGAAAAAGGAGGACCCCTCCCTCCCATGATCAACGAGATAATTCGCTCAGGACAAGCTAGATCTCAGAATTACACAACCTCAATTCAGCACAGCTCAATTTTGATCTCGGGAGCTCTCACCCTCGTTTGCAACTTCGAAATAAAAAGAGCACAAGCTGAGATTGCATGTAAGGAGAAAGTACACCACCTCACTCAGAAACAGCACACCTCACTTAAAACAAAACAAAATGACACAGGTCCGGACAGAGCGAAAATAAAGATACAATAGAGCTTATTAGCAGCCGGTGCTTTTCAAAATATACATGAAAAACTAAGCGAGATCAGTGAAAAACGGAGGCTCCAAACATGCAAAACCTCGAAGACGTCATCGAGAGATGCGGTCAGGCGCATGGCCGTTCCCCGCTCCAGAGTGGCGAGATGCTGATTGCCCATGGGCAATCAGCATCGAGCTGACTCGGTATGAACGAAAATCGAAAACGAAAACGCGGCTAGCTGATATTGATCAGGCGGCCTTCCAGGCCATCAAGTCCATCAATTGCCAGCCGAAAATGACCGGGCAAAGAATTGGATTGATGTCACAGTCACAGTATATCAATGTACGTGGTCTATTGTGTCATCGGCCGCTTGCCGAACGCGTCCGAGTGGCTGAACCAGGTCACGCACACGGCGTGTCTTAGCACTCTAAATTAATTGAAGAGTGAAGATCACTTCACTTCAAAATCATAAAATAGAAATTTTTACGATACCCAAGTATGACGTGGCAAACATGATATAGACAAACACTAAAGGTACAGTGGCGGCATTTTCCTCGGGGCAAATTGAGACATCACTGATGTAATCGATCAATCAAGCACGTGCACTCAAGCAATTTCCTAATGCAGACAACTTGACCTGAGTTACAAGTAGCGAGTAGGTGGAAGGAGATGCAGTAAAGCACTGCTAACAACTCACTTAACCACCTCTGACCCTTTTCCGCTGCCAGAAAGGCAATATAAAATATGAATTTTTTGTTTCGTCGATTTGAGACATCACTGATCCCATCAATGATGGGACCTATTGGGTGGTGTTTAATCGGTGCGCACATACCAGTAATCGGCTGGCACCATATCGGAAGTGGATCAATGACACCGGTAAACGTCTCGCCAGTGCCGACATTCATCCTTATGTGGCAGTGAAGACATAAAATAGAGGCGGGTGATGATATTGTTATGAAGTGTACGGTTACAGGAGGTGACAAAAAAAAGGAAATCTGGGGTTTCCCCGCACCTCAGTCCCAATAACCGAGAACCGAGTTCCTAGCGAACTTATGGCCAGTGCCATATTTGCAACGTACCCGAGTCCCTCGAACACATAGCTCTCGAATGCAATGCTCCTGATCAGGGTACTGTATGGTCTCTGACGCGGCAGCTGTGGTATAAGAAATTCAATGAGTGGCCAAACTTGAATTGGGGACTTATTTTGGGCTGCAACACCGTCCGCTTCAAGACAGTAAAAGGGAGGCTCGACCGAGGAAAAGGACGTCTGTTTGCAATACTGGTTTCAGTAGCTTGGCATGAGATTTGGAGACTTCGGGTCGATCGAGTACTTACAAATCCAGGGAAAACTCATTCAATGAAGGCTATTCACAACCAATGGTTGCGGTCGGTCAATTGGTCACTAAAGCGTGATGTGATATTAACAGACCGACGTAAATTTGGCAAATTGGCCCTTGAGAAGCAACTCGTTTTGAATACGTGGAGCGGGTTGTTAATGAACGAAGACGCTATGCCGGATGACTGGACTCACGAGAAGGGGGTTTTAGTGGGTATACAGCCATTTGACGAAAAAATTGGAATCGGATAGCATTCTCACCGGCTGGAGTCCCACACTGGTATTTCCGTGCGTAATTGGCATTTCCTCCTGGACATCTTCCCCGGCAACGTCTGGTTAACCGCCAGAGACACATGCGGACGACTTGGAATGCATCTGCTGACTGAGTATCGTTATGAACGCCCGAAAAAAAAAAAAAAAAGAGTTCCTAGCGAACGATAACCCAATAACCAAGGCCATTAGCTACAAGTTGTAAGATCTCCATGTTGAAGATGTCCATCCCGCCACTCCACTCCCTTCACAGGATTATTTAGACACATTTGCGAAGTACATTTTTCACTGCCGAGGCAAGGCAAAAATCCCCTAGTTTGACAATGCATCCATCACCAGTGTCATCGTTACGTCACTGCGCGGGGTCACTTCACATCTGAAAGGAAGTGGACGACTGACAGACAACACAGTCCGCATCAGAATAAGGCGACCATGTATTGAACAACGCACGATATGGTACCGTCAGTTGTGTCGGCTACCGGATCGATTTCTTTCCCATTGGCGTCCCGAGCGCGGGCAATGTTCAGTCCAGCAATTGCTTTGGCAACACTGATCCAGACCGCAATGTCAGCCAGATGTTCTCCTGCAGCGCACAGTGTCAGCAATAGCAGTTAATCTGGGTAACACGCACCGGGACAGCCTCTGAGGTCGGGATGGGAGCGTCAGTGGTGAAGGTTCGTCCGATTCTCACGTTGATCTCACCGGGGCCCATATCCGAAGACACCTCGGTGTTTGGGGTCTGGTTCGGCATTTACCCCTAGAAACCGATCGGGATTAAACTCAAATGGGTCCTTGTACTCCTTAGGATCGTGTAGAAATTTCCTGTTCTTGTGTTCAGTGGGTAGTAGAAAGATGGACCAAATTTCTTACCAGACATTGGCGATAACAAGGCTACCTTTTGGTATCAAGTAGCCATTATATATATCGTCTTCCATTGCGCGGTGGGGTACTCCTACAATAAACAGCTCGTTAATCAGCGCCAGGACCGACGTTAAACTGCTGAGCACCTAGGGGAACAATAGGTAGCCACCTAAGGAGCTCTTTACAGACCGCCTCCACATACGGCAGGGAAGCTCTGTCCTCCCAAATGTTGGCAGACGCTTTGTGCCGACAACAGTATCCATTTCCGCCTGTGCCGCGCGCTGTATGCACGGATACTGAGCAGCAGCGAGGAAGTACGCCATCACAACAGAGACTGTCTATTGAGATCCCAATGTGACAATAAATGAAAAGAATGTGAGAAGAACGCACTGTGTCGGCGCCCGCTAGACATTTGGTTCAGAAACTAGATCTTTGGAGGCTGCGAGAACGGCCTAACTTACCGCCGTAAAACGAGGCAGCAGACCATTTGATTTCCTCTGGCGTGTTTGGTGATACGTCTCCGTCCTTCAACAAATCGGAGGTGAATGACTGTGCTGCTGTCTGTTCACTCTTCATGGAATTATGTAGGAGCTTCTCACATCAAATTTTCCTGCTACTCACCATTTGGCTCTGAACGTATTCCAAGGGAATCTGTGCCATCTCTTCGATAGACTTTCGGTACCTCTCGGCTCGTCGCTTGAAGCCAGCTCCAGGAAACCTGGTAAATGGGGTAGATTAGATGATGTAGATTGATTCATGTAGAGTACGGGGGTCTGTCTGACCACGAAGGAATGTGTCGCACTTGCATAAATCAACTGAAAGTTTGCAAAGAAGAATAATCGACGCACAAACTGGAATGAGATCCACAAGAAAGGCGCCTGGCCGGGTGATTTCAGAAAATTCAAGGAGTGCCTGTTCACACTCAGTCGGGGTCGTATCATTGGACTTGGGTAATTAAACGAACTTTGTCAGCAAGGTCCACTAAAGAGTCGTTTCCATCCTCTTTGACCACATATCCATACGTGACCTTAAGAACTACAGCGCCGGCAGTTCTAAGGGCATTCATCAAGTTAGTGCTCGGATTACATTGGGACCATGACTCACTTTCTCGTAGCCTGTGTCTAGATCACTACACTGAGCTCAATACCTCAGAGATTAGCACCTACCATGTCAAAGCCCTCTGGGTTGCTTAAAACCCGCTTTAAGAACATATTTGCCTGATACTCCAGCGTAGGATAGAAGTTCTCCATTTTTGTCCGATTACCAATGACCTGTGCTATAAGTTTACGGTAGGCCCGGAATCTAACAGAAATATGAATTTAATTTCTTTGGAATAGAAGAGAGGTTTCTAACCGCGATCCATATCTTGCGCTACTCAAAACGCTTTCCCACCCACTGAGATTTGCCATGTGGAGAAGGGGTCGATCGGCGTTAACTTTCTTGTTTAACAGCTCGGCCGCAATCATGATGACTCGGTCATTCAATATGACAAAGGATTGACCGATGAGCTTAACGCCAACGATACCACCTGTTAGAAATTCAAGATTGTCGCCAATGCTAAGCGTCCACTGAGATTACCATAGACTTCCGCCCAAGCCGAAAAGGTCTTCCAAGCATGACTACGTGGCATATCGAGGAGATTTCCGATGACAGGCCACCTTTTAGGGCCGGGAGGTAGAGGCGGGCTGCCTTGTCGGGTGTATAGATGGTACCACAGCGCAAGGGCAACAACACCAAACACCGCATCGAAAGTTGTGAGGACAAACATGTGGGTCAGAGGAAGACAAGAGGAAGAGGCAAGGAACTTAGGAAGAGGGATCCGACGCTTCACAGGTGAATTTCCCGATTGCGGCGTGTCAAGAGAGCTGTCAAGAGGGGCCGATCATGGGAGCATGGAAGCGCTCTCATCGATCATCACAATGACAAGGCTATGGGGAATCCCCTGGAATCCCGAAGCTGAGAAGGTCATCCACGTTCTCATCAAGATCTCACACTGCTTTCGAATCCACCCCCAAGCGAGCTGCCTACTATGTAGCTCACCTCGTACACAAAACCAAGCGCCAATTTGCCATGGTCATCATCTGGCCGAGGTTTGGGCTAGATAACTGCTAGATACTTATGCTGTGGGTGGATACCTCGGGATAGCTCGATTACGTCAAGATATCGCCTAATCGGGTTGTTCCGCGATGGGTATCATTGCCGCTGGACTTTCGTGTTCAAAGCTTCACAGTTCAGCAGCCGGAATTTGAAGATAGGCTGAGGATAAAAAGAGTAGAGGTACTTGAGGACGTATTTGAAAAAAATCAGTGTTTCGGGGTCAATGTGAAGCCGGGAAAGTGCTAAACTGCATTCAACTTCAGAATCCTGTATGTATCAAGGTAACTTGTCTAAGTTGTAGTGAGCAGAACAATTCCAGAACCTGTCTTTTGCAAATGTGCACAACTTGGATGCTCTGCTTTGCTTGTTATCAACAATCTGAATGTTAGTTTATGACCAATTTAGCATCCAGACCAATGTTCAGTCCAACAAATGTTCCACTGAGCTTAGTGGTAAGGAAGCGCACCGGAAAATAACTAGTAGTATCCAGTGAGTGCCTTGATTCAAATGTGGTTCAAATTTGGAAAGGATTTTGGGACGTTTGGTGCTCCCCGAGAAGACCGAGATGCTGATTTTGCCGCTTCAAGGTCAGAATCAAGCTTGCTTTGCCAGATAGACATTCAATAAAATAGCAGTCAAAGGTAAGACTTTAATAGCGAGGGGTATTTACTACAACAAATGAGTTGCAAGTGCAGCTGCCGAGCAGTCAAATGTAAAATAAATTGTATTGATGTTGAGATTCGGCCGGGAGACAGGATATCAAACAACAGCAATTACAGTGACTGAGAAGTGTAGCGGTTATGAGAATCTCTAACAGAGAAGAATAGCACAGGTCATTTATTAATTGCATCTCCAGAAGAAGTCAACTTGGAGTTGAAAATTAAATGCTGCACTCAATTCGCAACACTTTGGAGCTGTTATTTACCTTGTAAATGGTCGGATTTTCACGAGAGACAATCTGGTGAGCTTACGCCCGAAGGCAGTTGCTTGAAAGCAGGCGCGAGGCACCCGTTTTGATAGTTGAACAAGCCAAGTTTGCGGTTTGGTCACAGTCGTGACATAGCGCTTTGTGTTTGCTTGCCATCGGAAATGACGTGCCGGCCGCGGAAAAAGGCAGAGGTATCCAGATCAACCACGCGACCGGACCCGGTGAACAGCTCTTACCCGGTGGATAGAGCTCAAAACGGCAGTTTCACACGAATATCTGTCCTTTACGTGGCCGACAGGCCAAATAACGCATTGCGCGCCGCAGGCGCCGGAAAAAAATAGCAAAATTGAACATCTTAATACATTGAGAACAACCACCAAATGCACCGAGTTTGAGCCACAAGAAACAATGAGATTCTCTCTTTTCTCTCCTTTTCTCTCCCTCCTTCTTTCCTTTTTTGGGAATTAATATTTTTTCCTCTCGACACCCACAGCATAGGTGTCTAGCCGAGGTTTGTGGTGTAGGTACATATGTATTGTATTAATAAATAATATCTTCCACCTCAAAAGCCGTTAGAACACAGAGGGACTTAAAATAATGAACTTTGATGGGAAATCAGCAGAACAACGCGATCACATGACTTCTTTGACTTGCCTTTTCTCTTCGTGTTTGACGACACCAAAGGCAGTCTGATTTTTTCTGTGGGCATCTACATGGAGATCAATACCATTTAACGACTTGTAGGCAAAAACAGCGAGGTTAGGAAGAGAATCTGAACATTGAGTTGAATATGATGTGAATACAGAAATACGACCCAACTCAAGGCCGTGTTGCATGCTGCAGGTCTATGCTAACCAGCAAAGACTCTAATTTGCAGTTGAATACAGTGTGTTCATTTATAGGAAGCAGTTGAATGCCACAAATTCAGGCTACTAGTAAATACTACTCGGAATTGGAGTCATTGTCTTCCTCATTGGCATCCAGCGCTTCAGGTTCCCGAAGGGGTTTAAGGGAAAGTAGGGCACATTTTTGAACGCATTCATGCTGATCCAAAAATGTTTGGATCCCTTTCTCGCCTTGGTCTCCGGTACCACTGCCTCTGAATTAACTGTAAGGATGCATATGGGCAAGAGAATCAATTCAAAGGAGCGTACCCAGTCGCTGTATGAGACATGAGATCAAATAGAATAGCCGCTTGACTCTTTGGATCGTGACTTTCTGAGGCTGGAATTGGTTGGCGGATCAGTACATCTGTGCAGATACAGCGGCGTGAAAATATTAGACTTGCCTTGAATATCGGCGAGAACGAGAGTCTCATTTGAATAGAGATAGGTGAAAGTTGCGCCTTGCTTGTCAGAATAGCGCGGATGGTCCAAGGTTCCGGAATATTTTCGAAGTTCAACATCACCTCTCTCTCGCTCGAGAAGCCAAGTAATCGAGGAGATAACTGCAGTACCGGAAGTAGTTTCGTCTTTCTCCGCGTCGGAAAGAGTGAGGTAGTGAGATGAATCGACACCGGAAGCTGGAGAAGGTTCGAAGCGGTCGTTGACGCAGGCAGTGCCCTCTCGGGCGAGAATAAAGTCAGTAACTTTGAATTCTAGACAGTTCAATTGTAAGTAGTGCTAAACTCGGAACGGGAAACTGACCTGATATCTCAACGCCGTCGGTTTCGCATTCCTTGTTGAAATTGTCACGGACTCAGAACTCCGCGCGACCAAGGGTGATGGCCTCTTTCACGAGCTGGTCACGGTTAGCAAGAATGGACATCGGAAGGTTGTCGCCAATAGTGTAGCATCGCTTGGAGACATAGTTTCCCCGTTGACGATAGTCTACCCCGAATTTAGGAGGATATAAAGAGAAAGATTTGGCTTGAATGCAAGCTTTGACTTTCCTTTGTTGAATGAACTGTCTTCAATGACAACGGTATGTGGGGTTGAATTTTCGGCGATCCATTCAATGTGTTGCAGTCCCTGATCGCGATCTGAAGTAATTTCACTCGAATTCAGTACTGGATATTAATTATACTTGCCTTAGATTGGAGAAATGCTCAGCCGTCATAAGCTGCCGCAGGAATTGGTAAATCTTCTCCGCCACTCCCGGGTCATAAAGGCTGGCCGTCAAGTCAGCGGGGATCTGAGTCAGCTTGCAGTCGCAGCTGGCTATTCGCCTGATAACTTTCATGGCGCACTAGATCTTGCAAAGTTCGCGAAAGACCGATTCCTTATCAAAAAGGCGACCATGTCGCTTGCCGACCTCGTTGCCTGTCTTCTTCACCAATGTCTTCCCAAACCCGACTCGGAGCGCATCAGTAACAACTGGTCAGACGACGAGCTCACCCAGGCTCAATTGGAATATGCAGCTCGGGATGCATACGCTTCATTACTTCTCTACGAGGAGATCAATAAAACCCCTCTCCCTGTGAATCCCTCCACCGATAGCGCACTCGCGCCTGGCACCCAGGTTCTCCTCCTTACCGACGATAATAAACATCCGGCTGCTCGAGGTCTAATTTCGCCAAATGCCGCGCAACTCCAGTTCAACGGCGTAAATTTAACTGCTACACGTACAGTTATCACTATCCAAGAGGTTTTAATCCCCGCCGCCATCATCGGAATCAACAAGGACCAAGATAAAAACAAGCGCGCGTTACAAGACTTTGGTGCTGCTCCATTCGGAATTCTGGCTCATCGGAGCCATGTTCGCATCGTCCCATCAGCCACTCCTTCTCCCACCATCCCCTCGATGTCGGATGGACAACCTGAAGCCCCTGCTTCTGAGTCGGCTGATATGTCTGAAGACCTGGTTAGCGCTTTCGAAGGGCTTGATGATGGGGATGAAGGCGACTCACCACCTGTAACTGCTGATTCTGCACAGCCGGATCCCCAGAGCTTGAAGGAAGCAATCGAATCGCTGGGCCCAGAAGAACGTGACACCATCAATATTCCCATTCGCAGCCGTGTCCTCAAAGATATTTTTCACGTCTTCCACGGAAGGCGCAATAACCTCAGTCTCCCGCAATGTGGGATGAAAGACTGTATATTAAATACCTGAAAATGCGCGGAAGGCACAATAACTACACAATGAGTAAGTAAATACAAGTAGGTAGATAGATAGAGAACTCACCCTCAGTCTCCCGCAATGTGGGATGAAAGACTGAGGGTGGTGGACAGACGAGCGCGGTTTATATCTAAGAACAAGGCTGTATGATAAGTATCAGATATCTATCAAGGGCCGGAGCGGCGGGGCGGCTACCCGGAATAATTCATATTCTGACACCCCCACTCGACCCAGGCCGTAGTCCCATAGATAGACAGAATTTGGAGTGCTTGTCATGAGATAAAGGTTTTGTGAAAATATCGGCCACCATTTCATCTGTAGGATACCACAAGACAATACATTCTCCGGTGCGAACCAAGTCATCACGGACAAAATGATATTTTCTTTGTATACAGTCGTAAACTGGGAAGCGCAACGTAACGTAGAAGAGCAACACGCATATTCCGTACCCGCGGACATTTTGGCGAGCTGGAATCTGCACTCTCCTACCATTTTTGAGGTCGCTAAATGCAATGGAACACTTTTTGGAGCCTAAAAATTACTTCCCTGGGCAGTGGGAGCGCAATTTGTCGAAAATGCCCAATTTTGGAAGGAAGTTTGTGATTTCCCCAAACCTTTGAACATCTCCGTGGAAAATTTGGTGTCTTAAAAGTCCCCACAAACTATATTTCCCATTGGCAAAAAAATTGGACTGCATAGCTTCTTTGAAGGGCGAGAACCAGCTGGTTTGTTGCTGATTTTTGATTTTTTCAGCTGAATTGTGAATTTTGCCTTGCAATATAAACACCACCTGGTGTTTCTGTGCATGCTTGATTTGTGGTATGATACTTCTAGAGCCTAAATATACATGCTCTATGTTATCGCGACCTGCGGGGAAGGATCCTAGCTTTGTTTACTATTGTTGCTCTTCTACGTTATTTGGCCCATTTGGGTGAAGCCAAACTTTGGCCCTTGAACTCACTCAAAACAGACTGTAACGACCCCGAATTTTTGACGAATCTGCTAAAAGGATGCGGGGCTATTACCCTAGCACAAAAAATCCAGAGTTTTGGTGCATTTTTCATCGAATAATCCGCGGGGAAAGCTAATCGTTGCGCTTCCCAGTTTACGACTGTATGTTGAGTCCTAGCGCGGTATTGTGGATCCTGGGACAGAATAATGGCAGCTCGATTATCACATCTCAACTCAGTGGGATTTCTCTTATGTTGACCTAGTTCGTCAAAAAAGGATCTTAACCATGCTAGATGTTGTCCTGCATTTGCAAGTCCAATGTATTCACTCTCAGTAGAAGATAGAGCGACCATGGATTGCCGACGGCTAGACCATCCGATTGCTCCAGAGTTGACAATGAACACATAACCAGAAGCAGAACGAGATGTATCTCTGTCTCCATTCCAATTGGCATCACTGTATCCCAGAAATTGCATGTCCATGCTGATGTCAGCCCCGTTGTATACAAGTTCCCAATGACGGGTGCCTTTGAGGTATCGAAGAAGCCGTTTTGCTGCTGCCCAATGAATTCTCTTTGGCTTTGCACTAAATCGACCAAGTACTCCTACACTGTATGCAAGATCTGGTCGAGTACCTAGCATGGCATACATAGCAGACCCGATTACACTTTGATATGGAACAATAGATCCACCTTCGACAATAGCCATATGGGTAATGATACTGTCGTCATCAGGGTCATTCTCTGTGAGCGGGGTTCCAGTAGACATAGGCGTGAATACAGGTTTGCAGTCTGTCATGCCATAGCGAGAAAGGACTTTGTCAATATACTGACGCTGGTTCAGTGCAATGGTGCGCTTCTTACGGTTTCGAACGATCTCGATCCCAAGGAGGTATTTGGCTGGACCTATGGTGCGCGTCACTTAGTCACCACCTCTTCGTGACAACGCTAACTGTGGCCTCAATTTTTCACCCATTTTTATTTCCTCTTGCCAAACGACTCCTTTTCATGAGAGGAACAATCTGGCAAGAGGGATTTTCCTAATTTAATTTTTTGAGGGAGTTATAAAATTCTTACCCATCCAATTTGGCACTATAGGCTATTTACGGGCACTTTGAGGTGTATCGGGAACGGAACTAGCCCTCAGATGTTGCGCAGGTATGTGCAGGCTATGTGTGTTGTTTCAAGGACCTTGTAGAGCGCTCGTTTTCTTGTGGAAAATCCCTCAAACTCACTGCAAAATGCGGCGAAATAGCCTCTCAGAAAAAAAATTTCGGCCTCCGGCCAATTTGGCACTAGTGCAAAGGAGGTGGCGACTAAGTGACGCGCACCATAGGTCTCGCATCTTAAAAGTAGATGAAAGCATTCTTTTGACTTTGGAAGAGAATTCTTTAGAAGTTGCAGCAACAAGAAGATCATCAACATAGACCACAACAAAACAAGTCTGTTTGCCTTCTTTATAAACATAAAGGCAGGTCTCTGAATTCAAGCGATGAAATCCGAGTTTTAGAATCTCTGTGTCAAAAGTCCTGTTCCAAGTTCTCCCAGCTTGTTCAAGACCATACAATGAACGCTTGAGTCGCCAGCAGTGACCTTCTGGAATTTCAACACCATCTGGAGGCATCATGTAGATTTCTTCCTCCAGTTTACCATTGAGGTAGGCTTGTGAAACATCCAGCTGATCCAGTTCTAAGTCATATTTGGCAGCAAGAGCACAAATGATGCGAACAGACTCAAGATTGGCAGTGGGCGCAAAAACTTCTTTGTAGTCAACACCTTCTTTCTGAGTATCTCCTCTGGCAACGATTCGGACTTTGTAGCGAGCAATTTTGCCTGTTTCATCTACTTTGACTTTGGGAACCACTTTGGATTTAATAGGCTTGACACCGTCTGGTATGGGAACAACATCATAGACATCATTTGCTCGAAAACCAGCAAGTTCCTCTTCAAGTCCAGCTTTCCAATGTTCAGCATTAGGACCCTGCAATGCTTCTTGCCAACTAGAAGGGTCAAGAGGGTTCTGAGCTAAAAAGGCTTCTTCAATAGCATCATCTAGAGAAGCAAGCAAGACTGCCTCTGGAGCATCAGAGACTTCAGTGTCTGGTTCGACAGAAGCTTCATTTTCTTTCGCCTGTTTACGTGCTGCATTCTCTGCATCACGCTGAGCTTTTGACTGATGCTGTGGTCCTTCAGCTATTCTGTCGTACTCAGCAGTGGGATGTTGTGCCCTTGCATGTGGACGTGTTGACCGCCTAGTAGGTTCCTGTCGTACGCCTGCGACCTTGCGCAATGGTGGAGCTCCCCTATTTGATGGATGGACAATAGACGGTGGATCAGCCTGACTTAGATTATCCCCCACTGAACCTGGTATCGGGTGAGGCAAAGTGTCCAGTTCACCATCATCGTCATCATCACCATAATATGGGGTAGACCTCTTCCGCAGTGTCTGAGCAAAATCCTCATATTCTTTCCTAGATGTAGCAGGTGCCTCAAGCTTTGGTTCTATAGGTGAATCAAGTTCCTGGTCATCAAACCGAACATGCCTAGATGTGATGGTTTTACCATAAGAACCATCTTTGTTGATTACTAGCAAGTCATACGCTTTACTGTTTTTATGGTAGCCAACAAAGATGCAACGCTTTGCTTTATCGCCAAATTTCTGCTTGTGACGCTTTTCTTTAGGAATCAGAGGATAAGCTCTACAGCCAAAGGGATGCAGGTGTCGTATGTTTATTGGACGGTCAAAAAGTTTCTCATGAGGGATCTCAAATTCCTGTGCTGAAGTAGGTGTTCTATTCACAGTATAACCAGCTGCTCGCATTGCTAAGACCCAAAATTTACGAGGAAGGCGTGAGGCAATCAACATAGTTGTAGCTCTGGAAACAAGTGTTTGATTCATTCGCTCTGCTACTCCGTTTTGCTCTGGAGTGTAAGGTGCTGTTGTTTCATGGATGATGCCTAGACGTTTGAATTCTGTTTCCATTTGATGAGACGTGAATTCACCACCCCCATCTGTGCAAAAGAATCGAGTCCAGCCCTCACAGAATTCCCAATTAGCAATTTGAGCACGAAAATGAGCCTCAGTAGATTTTCGCCATTCTTTGAGTTTTGAATAGACTTGGGATTTCTTTTGGGCAAATAGAATCCACACCTCAGAGGAATGATGATCTATAAGGACCACCCAGTAGCGTATTCCACCTGGGCCTTCAGGCGTTACTGGACCACCAACATCAGATGATACAATATCTAAAGGACCACGAGCTTTGGTTTGACTTTTGGAAAATGGTAATTTCTTCATTTTCTCAAGAACACAGGGTTCACAGAATTTGGGGATTCCTGTCAAGGATATAATTTCACCAAGTCGGCCTTTAGCAACAGATTTCTGTAATAATTGAAAATTTGTATGACCAGATATTCGATGAAGATGATTGATATCCATAGCAAATAGTGCATGTAGATCTTCACTCAAAGGAGTATAGACAATGTGGTACAGTCCCTTCCGATGCTTGGCTTCAATCATTCTTTGCCCTTTTGGGTTTCGAACAATGCAGACATCTGCTTCGAACATGCAATTGTATCCCTTTTTAGCCATTTGTTGCACTGAGACAAGTGTGATACCAAAGGATGGGACATGTAATGCACGTAGAGAGACATCAGACATCCCTCGCTTTGTTTTGCAAGATAGACGGATGGTTTCAGTTCCAACTGCATCACAATATGTGTCATTACCAAGCCGCACCCTTTTTGGTGGAGTGAGTACTTTATAAGAACCTGTCTCAAACCATGCCTCATTTGGTGTCATGGTGGTAGAAGCCCCAGAGTCAATTACTACAGCTTTGGATGAAGGGTTTGCATCACTCAAAAGATAAGCAGACATAGCAGCATAAGATTTCTGGGAAACAACAGGTACAGCTAAATGTCCATGTTCGGCGTCATCGGAATCAGATTCAGAATCTGTAGTAGCAGAGGCATTTGCCTTGTCACGGCGCTTTCTAGGTCTCGCTTTCTCAGACTTCTGCTTGTCATTCTTCTTGGAGTCCTTTGATCCCTGCGCTAGATTCTTCAACTGATAGCAGTTATCGGAAGTATGGGATTTGTTTTGTCCATGTATAAGGCAATGTTTATCGCCCTTGGCAGATGGCTTTCCTTTGCCAGGGTTTGTGGATTTAGCAGCTAGAGCAGTGTCGTCGCTGTTCTCACTCTTTGGCAGTTTACCAAGAGTAATCAGGCGAGCACGAGCTTTATCCCAAGTTATGCCTGTACCAAGAGAGGACACAATGTTCCCTTTAATGCCTGTCCAGTAGCTATCATCTGGTAGAGTGCTGAGCAGAATGAGAGGCTGAAGCTCTGGGGGAAATGGAAATTCCAGGCGTGCAAGCCTATCAAAACAGGTCTTGATAGCAGCTACATGAGAAAGAATCTTGTTGCGATCCATGAGCTCTGGTTCGCCTTCAATAACGAGCTTGGTGCTAAAAAGTTCTGCTAGAACACCCATTGCAGAATCGGCACGATTTTCTGCTTCAAAGCGCTGGCGCAGTTTGGCCCAGAGAATTCCAGCATTAGATTCGTTGACATACTCTGTGCGCAGTTCTGCTGAAAGAAGCTTCTGAATGACACCTAAAGCACGGCTATTACGTTCGCCAGGGGTATCCTTGAAAGCTACGCCAGCAACAGGAGCTGTGGCAGGCAGAGGAGTAACAGCAGCAGCAGCAACGGTGGCATCAGCTGCATTTGCAGCGAGGATAACAGATTCAAGCAGAGTGTATACTCCCTGTAGGCGCAGTTCCACTGTATTAACATGAAAAATCGGCCAGTCTTCTGCTCCGGAAAGCTCAGAAGAAGCCGAGTTTGCCGCAGTTGACATTGTGTGAGAAGTCCGAGGTGAGATAACCAGAGTCCGAGGGAATTTCGGCAACAGGTCGTGTGATTGATTGATTGATACAAGTCTGTGCTTGTGATGCTTCGAGCTCTGATGAGCGAGCAGGTGAGTCTTCCAATAGGTACGTCTTCAGAGAGCTAGCGCTCGGTGGCCCATAACCTAACAGAATCTGAAAATGCGCGGAAGGCGCAATAACCTCAGTCTCCCGCAATGTGGGATGAAAGACTGAGGGTGGTGGACAGACGAGCGCGGTTTATATCTAAGAACAAGGCTGTATGATAAGTATCAGATATCTATCAAGGGCCGGAGCGGCGGGGCGGCTACCCGGAATAATTCATATTCTGACACGGGGAGGCCCTCTTCCGGAACGCGTGCGATCAACGTCCATGGGGACTACCTGCAGAGGGGGAGCAGGGGGAGGCACATGGGCAGGGACAACAGGGAAGACACCTGCTGGACGTGAGCGAGCAGCTGGCGGAGCTGATGGGGCTTTCGGGAGAAGCCCAGCAGCACGAGCCCGCACGTGTGATTCGTACTGGCGGTACGCTCGGGTCCGCCAAGCCATGTAGTCGCGGAGTTCTGGGGGGTCGCTGGACGAGGTGATGGCTGCATTGATGGCGGGGTCAAGGCCAGAGCGGAACTTGGTGACCTTGACCAACGCGTCAGCAAACCCAGCAAGGTCGAAGAGGTCTTCAAAGTCATCAGTATACTTGAAGACATCCCGGGAGCCCATGTAGTACGCCCTAGACTCGAGTTTGTGTAGGGCGTGGTCCTGCTCGTTCTCCTCGACAAAGCGCGAGCAGAACTCCTTGGTGAAGGTGTCCCAGGTGAGGAGGGGGAAAGGAGTTTTAATGGACATGCGCTCGGCCCATTTTTGCGCAGAGTCTTTGGACATAAAGGACACGGTGAAAAGCACTGCCTTTTCCTCGGACATCTCGCCACCTTCGACAAACGCCTCCGGAACCAGTCGGATGTAAGTCCGAGCTGAGTGAAGGAAGGCTCGGCCAGCCGAGCGGTCGCCGTCAAAGACGAAAGGGGGGTTCGGTCGAAGGACCGTTTTTGCTGCCGGTGTGAGGTTGGCAAAGAGTCCTGGACTCTCGGCCGGAGGCTCTGGAGGAGCGGCAGGGGTCGTTCGCGCTGCTTTTATACTCATCATCAATCAACGCGTCGTAAATGTTGCCCGGCAAGGCGGGATGGCCGGGCTCTGTGAGATAATGAGTAATAACGGTTTCAGCGTTATCGCCCCACGGATCATCAGTTGGGTTGACTTGGCTGAACTCTATATGCGACAGTAATTCCGCTATGCCTTTGATTTGAGAGTTGAATGCAGCGACAATCAGCTCCTTGCACGGTGTAGCAAACCACTAATAACGACTCTCAACGTTAAGATATCTCAAGGAAGACGGGAAAGACAGACCTCAAGGATGTGATGCGCTAGGTCTTGTCCACCGAAGGCGTCGATGGACAAATTGAAGCCATACTCGACGTTGAGATAATCCGGGTGATGAGTGATGTCCGCAGTTCCGAGAGTGAGAGAGCTAATTACGGTGCCAAGAACTCCGTCTTGTTCCTGCTGAGATCGCTTTGCAGCGATCATTGTAGGCTGAATGACCGGTGAGTTCAAATCAATGAATGATTGACTTGACGACTTACATCCATTTCAGATATATTCAGTAAGAACTGGAATTCAACACAATTCGCCGACTGAGATGCGTACATCGGCTGATTCAATGGAACTGAGTAGAGAGTTCTAACTATTGCAAGGGAGCTGGTGGTCATAAACGGCGTCAAGAAGTCGAGGTCAAACTTTGAGGCCGTTTGACGGCCGTCAAAGATGGTAGAGAAAAGGAAAGGAGAGGCGCGGATAGGCGCCCCAATGAAAAGAAAGTGGAGGAGAAAGATGAACCCCGTCGCACGCAACATGCAAGAACGGGCAGGGATTGCAGTACGGGAGGGATGTAGACGAAGGGTGAGATGGAGTTCACGTTCCATCCAATACATGCCGTCAGAAAGAAGAATCTGCACGGCACGTACCATTGTTTCATTGCGGGGGCCTTTTCCAACAGCTGCGTTCATCGGCTCGTCGCCGATAATGCTAATAGTTGTTAAGATTCAAAGATAAGCACAAAAATCACGACTCACATTGAGACCTGAAGTCCGAGAAATGCACTTCCCTCTCCCATCGTCCCCGTGATAGTTGGACGAGGGGCACTGAATTGCTCATGTATGATCTCCTTGAATTTAAGGCCGGTTGGTCGTCCACCAAAAACCCAAAGAGCCGCGGCGATCAACGAGCGTGCGGCATCATCCACAGTGTGAGCTCGGATGTGAACATGGTCGTCCATGGCAAAAGCCAACGTGATATAAGACTGCCATGCTTTGAGTGCATGCGGTCCAGAGCCGGGCATATGCGGAAGTGTGAGATCGAGAGCCCCGGAGTCGCCCAGAAATGAGCGGGACTTGCAAAGAAAAGAAAATTGAACGACAGCCAAAAACAAAACAAAAGAGTAGATAAGCTCTTGTGACGGATCGGCGTTCGCATCCGCTCACGGCGAGATCTGCCCGTTTCGTCCCCATGACTCCATGTACACAGCCTTGATTTTCCTGTATAAGTAGTTTAGTTCTTGTCGTAGTAGCTTTTCCCTTGGTCAATCTAAGACTTACACCAGTTCTTTTGTTTGATCCACTTGTGCCGGAACTCGACTCGCCTTCGCTTCCGTCACATCTTTTGAACTGAACCAAGTCACTAGATCCGTCGACGCTCTTGACTACGCTTGCCCCCGACCTCCTCTGACCCTCTGAGCTCGACATTGACCCCGATGACTGACCCCGCTGGCCGTGCTCGCCACCCTCTCCGCTCTCATGCTCGTGTCCCCGTTCCTGGACCTGGAATGTCTGTGCCGAGACCTGCTAGTACTGCCATCGCCGTGAGTCCCCGTTCTGGGACTCCCCGACCGGAGATTCGTGCCTCTTCGACAAAGCCACGCCCCGTTTCCCCCGACCTATTGTACAGTCGAGCGGTCTCGGGTGGACCTTCCTCTCGTGTAGACCTTCCACTGCCTTCGGGTGGTGAGACCCCATCACCGTTTGGTGGTGAGACTGCTTCGCCTTCGGGCGTCGAACCGTTGCCTCTGGGCAACGAGACTTCACCGTCGGTACCTTCGACGCGTGCGCCATCGGTGACCCCGATGCGTAGCGAGCTCTCTGGGCCCGTTCTGACCTCAGCCGTGGATTGGGGGATGCTCGACGAAGGCCTTGCGACGCCTCGCATGGCAACGCCCGGTCGTCAAGCTTCAGCGGATTCACTCACCGTAGTAAATTCTCAGAATATGTTATCCCATTCCACATCGACCGTATCCCGTGCGATTCAGAACATGAGTGTGAGTGAGCTTGTGAGTATCGCTCGCCGCCACCAAGCTTTGGCCCAGGAAGCTTTGGCTGCTGCGTCAGGGCGCGGGATAACTATCCCGCGTGAGAACACGCCAGATGATGAAATCACGAACTTGATTGATATTGATGAAAGATCGGCAGTGAATGTGCCTGAAACTATTGTCAGTCCGGCCATACCTTCCCTGCCAGAAAGGTAAAGGTGCTGACCCTCGGAACTGGGGTGCAGCTAACCTCTCAGAAGATTTCTCTGAGCGCGATATTGACGCGCAAAGAACCGCTCTTGAGAATTTCGCCGAAATTCGCCGTGCTGTCAAAGAAGAACAGCTTTCACCGCCACCTGGGTTCTTTGATCAAATGCCAATCACCTTGGCTTCTGAACGGACCGAACCCCGAACTCCGAGATCATTGCTCAAGCCGATGAAAGATTCAATTAACTCTGGCCAGAGTGTAGATGAAAAGATTGCTGATCTGCAAGCGCAGATCAGCAGCTTGCAACGTTCTCGGACGATAACGCCCAAGGTTAACTTAACCAGGGCACAGACTGCTGTTAAAAACAGCATTGATAGACAGATCGGTGCGGATCACGGAGCTCGCGGATTCCGTCCCGATCCCACTCCTGCTGCACGCGTCGCGCCAGGCAGCTTTATAGAGCGTACGTTGCGCAATGCCGAGCGCGTAGATGGTTCACCCACCCCATCCGACCCATCTGATTCGTCGAGCTCAGACTCTGAGCCCTCGGATGGTTCAGGTTCCGGGAAGTCACACCCGTCGCGTCATCGGCGCAAGCGCCGTTCCTCTAAGAAGAGCCGGAATTCTCGTAGGAAGAATAAAATGATTCTCAAGCCTATCCCTCCAAAGGAATACGATGGCTCACCGGATGCCATTGCATTCCATCGATTCGTCAAGGAAGGATCGAATTATGTTCAACTCGGAAAAGTTCCAACCGACCAACGACTGTTTTACTTGTCGTACTACTTGACGGCTCGTGCACTTGAATTCTACAACAGTAAAGTTGAGAATGACGAGCATGTTTGGACTTTGAGTGAATTCTTCTGGGGTTTATTCAATTTTTGTTTTCCTGTGAACTTCCGCGAGAAGCAACACACTCGATTGCGTTCTTGCCTGCAAGGCACTAAGTCAGTGTTGATTCACAAGGCCGAATGGGAGCGGATATACAACACCATTGGTCTTGAAGCCAACCAGGAGAAGGTTGTAATGTTCTGGCGGAGCCTCAACGCCGACATACGCAAGGAAATGTTCCGGGATAAACTCGATCCGGAGACCTCCTCTTGGGCTGAAGTCACTGCTGGTGCTGAAAGCGCTGAAATTATCGTCAAGGTTGACGACGACAACGATGAAATTGATATGGCTGAATCGAGTAAGACTCGATTCAAGCCCGATGACCAGAAACTGGACTCAGATTTGAGCGGGAAACGTCGTACTGGAGGGCGCGTTATCTCGGTTTCCAGTGTAGAACCTGAACCTACCACGAATGCGCTAAAGTCTCGCGACAACGGCAAAAATCTTTCGGTTAAGAAACGAAATGAATATCTTGCTGCCGGGTTGTGCTTCAACTGTGGCGTACATGGACATCTTTCCCGCAACTGTCCGGACCTGAACACAATGATTTCAAAGGGTAAACCACCTGGTTTCTCATCCCACGGTGTTCAGTTCACTACGACTGATGACCGTGATGCTCTTTTGGAGAGCACAGAACTTCTTGAAACCTTGTAAATCAGCGAGACTTCTCTCCTCGACATCGAAATGGTCGTCGAGGAGGGCGAGGATACCCAAATGGTTTGATTTTGATTTTTCGAAGACCATTTCGAAGACCATTTCGAACGTTGAATTAGTTTTGAACAAGATTTATTGATTTTTGTATGAAGATTGAGCTCGTCGTGGTCGACGATCTGGAGGGCGGATGTGACGGATCGGCGTTCGCATCCGCTCACGGCGAGATCTGCCCGTTTCGTCCCCATGACTCCGTGTACACAGCCTTGATTTTCCTGTATAAGTAGTTTAGTTCTTGTCGTAGTAGCTTTTCCCTTGGTCAATCTAAGACTTACACCAGTTCTTTTGTTTGATCCACTTGTGCCGGAACTCGACTCGCCTTCGCTTCCGTCACAGCTCTTACCTTGGTGTTGGCTGGAGTGAGTTCCATGCTCGACATCAAGAGTGGCCCAGCCAAAAATGGTTGAATTGTAGACACCGGGACCGTTAGAGTCGACGCATTCTGGGAGAACAGAGATTATCAGGGATTGAACTTGGATATAGAAGTATAGCAGACCTCTTGCCACTGTTGACGATGAACAGCACGAGTGACAATCTACGAAAAGAGGTGAGCAAAACTCAAGAGCATAACTCAGTTGTTTCAGGACATACAGGAGTCGAATGTGAAGCGGGAAGTTCACCGCCGCGGTCAGTTCTAAATGTCGAAGGGATAGGTTCGTCGTCGTCCTGAGACCAGTGAGAAATTGAAGTGCGAATATTTGGGGCTTACCTGATCCATAAGGTCCTCCGGCACGGGAAACTAATCTCAGTCGGCGACTGTAAAAGCACGTTCATAAACAGAACTCACCTCTTTATCGCTGTCGGATGAAGCGAATAAATCGGTAGAATGATTCAGGGACAGAGCAGTCGTTGGCTGCGACGATGGGCAACTGGGACTACATTTGGGTTCGGGATCTTCGCTGAGAGATGCAATAATTGTATGGAGCACTCGACGACCGAAGCACGGATGGACAAGAACGTGATGAGGGAGGCGATCTCGAGGCTCAAACAACGGGTCGAGAGGAGCGTACAGGTTTCGGTTTCGCGGTGCTAAAGGGAAAGTTTTTGTTAGAATCAATTGGACGAGAATAAACTACTACGTACCAATCAAAATACAAGGTCCTTCGGCGAGATGATTGGGGGTGTAGCTGAATGGCGTGCTCGAAATTGCTTGTAAGGTGAACGTAAACCTAGTGAGCGACTTAGGATCCTGGACCCAAGTACGGGTGCCGGACCTAAAAAGAGTTATATCATATCAATATTCAATTCAGATTGCGATGAATAGAGCCCAACAACGCACCGTCCTTTTGGACCGAGGAGAATCCACGCCGTCGTATTGGGTGTCTTGATCGCTGGCTCAGGCTGGCACGGAAGGAAGGCAATGTTAAATGAACGGCAGTGGTCCTCGAAGCCATCATCAATGGCTTCGAATATCGGCCCAGATCTGCTCACGTCCACAGTGAAGACGAGATTGGCGCGTTTCAAGACATTTTGAACGAGCTCAAGCTCGGCACCATTCTTCCAGGTATATCGAGGTGAGAGATCTAGCGCATCGCTGTGATCAGAACTCTCGAGCTGAGACGAAGGTTGAGTTAATTCATTATGAATTAAAGACGACGACGTTACTCACCACCTTGGGTAGAATGCAAACAGTGATGCTTACTGTAGTGGATACCGCAACCGAGGAAGAAGCAAAGTCGGCCAGTGGCACTGCCGCGCTATCGGAATATGGGCGGGGAGGGCCAGATTTTCGTTTGCGCGGACTAAGATTTGAACTCGAAGTGGAAGTGCTGCCGGAGGCTCTTTCTGGGTGAAGTGTGCGCTGAATGGAGGCACGGCGATCAGCTTGAACAGAAGCGGCGATAGAGGACGATGACGGCCGAGTCTGTTGAGCCGTGGCTGCCGAAGATTCACGAGTATGTTGAACAGAAATTGCCGCGGGACGAGCTAGACCAGCGAAAGCGGTGACGGGACGATGAGGCGCCGGAGCAGAAGTCGAAGTAGTTGAGACAGGAGCAGGGAGTGGTGTCGTATTGGTACTGTGAAACATTGCTTCGAACATTCAGATATGACATGTTTGAAGCTTACCCTTCAATTGAGAGACGGGCATGAGCACCCCAAGGGAGTCGACAGAGACAGACCATACGCATATTCCATGACGTTTCCGGCTAAACGCTTGTTTTTTTTGGCTTTTGTATCGTTGATTTCAATGTTTAATACAATATTGAGGGAAAATCTAGCGCGGGGGAGACCCCCGCGGACCCCCCTTTAACGCTCGCCGCTTGGCCCACTGCGTGGTGCTAGCGCTCGCCGCTAGGGCCCACTGCGTGGAGCTTATACATATTTTTTCGCGGGGTGGAGCGGTGATGAAAAAAAGACGGGTAGCAAAACGAAAACGTCAACGCGGGGTTCGAACTCCAGACCTCATCACAAGCCACCATGCCGACGAGATTGTGGAGGTTTGCTTGTGGTTCTGGGTGTTTAGCCCAAGTACTCAAGGAAATGGTGCCTAACTAATTGCTATATGGTCTTCAGCATTAATACAGCCTCAGAATATGGTTGTGAGAGCACCTGCAGACAATTCAATGTGAATTCAGTGTCGAGAATGGGTCATCAGCTTTTTCGGACTGAGTGTGAGAACGGCCGAGGAAACTTCCGAGAAGATCTTGAAGTTGATTGGCTGAGAAGACAGGACGTCTGTCCGACATGTTCCAAATTATGTCAGCTTCTTCACCGCTTCCCGAAAAAACCGAAACGAGTTCATGCAGCGCAATCACCTCTTCATCGCTAAGAAGTCCTAGAGGGGGCTGAACAAACATGTCGAGTATGTGGACAATGGTCCACATAGGAGGGTAAGCTTGCTTCAGTGCTTGGAATACATACCGTGAACTTTTCAATATCCTGGTTGAATACAGCTCCGGACAATCAAAGTCAACAATTTTATTTTCGGTCGAACCGCTATTTTCTGGACTTAGATGAGTCCAGAAACGGATTCAGCACCCCAGAATAAGTCTAAAAACGATTTTTCCTGAATTTTCCCACGACAAAATGGGTATGGCCAAATTTTTGGGCGGTCTGAACGAAATTGTGTGTACCTTTCTGGCCCCTCCAGACGAATGTTGACCCAGCCTTCATGGTTGCTGACCATCCAGAGGATACTATATGCAACTACTCTGGTCCCTCAGCCCTTTTTGCTTTGAGGAACCCGTAATTGGCAATGCCAAGGTGACAGGAGGTGACATATTTGTGACATGTTGTTACAAATGTCCCAATGTTCCCACAGGTTCCCTCCTATTTTGTGACATAACGGCTCGTTAAATTTTCATTCTGAGTCCAGAAACACTGCGTTTAAGGGGGTCGTCTGCACAATATTAGGGAGTTTGTGCGAGCGACCTAGGGCTTTTCAACCGCTCAGATCTCCGCAACAACAGATACCAGGTATGAGCTCCAAGCGACCTAAGAGAGTATCGCCCTGGGACATTCCTAGGTCGCTGGGACCTCACACCTGAGGCTGCTCGTTGTGGAGATCTGAGCGGTCCCAAAGCGACCCGGGTTGCTTTGCACAAACCCGTTATTGTGCGACCCCCGTCTACATACCGAAATCTGTGAAGGGTATATCAGACTCTTGCATCATTCTATGGGCTCCAATTTTTGTCCAGGGCTTCTCTACGGCCTGAAAAACCCCAGACATCGGTTTCCTCGGCGGTCATACGGCTGGGAGAGCCTTGCCGGCGTTTGACAGGCGCTCAGATCGGCCAATGATCGGCCCATGTCGCCCGAAATCCGCAGATTTTGATCGATCCCACGTCTACCGGCCTGCCGACGGGGATCTGCCATGATCGGACAAAGTCGGCCAAGTGCCGTGGACGTACCGGCTAAACGCAGTGAAACAGACTCAGACAGTCGTAAAGAGCTCAAATCAATATTTTCGTGATTTTTTCCTTGTAATTTGGGGGGTCCGGCCAAAATTTTTGGCTACCCTCTACTAAGAATAGCGGATATCTCCGGAACAGCTCGATGAATTCCTCACCAAAAAATTCAGCAGGCTCCTGAACTCGTTTCCTTTCGATTCCGATACATATCGGGGTCGTGGGAAAAGGTCGATAAATTTGTCGAGTTTGATTGTCCGGAGCTGTACGTCCAGACAAATTTGTCGCAAAAATCGGATTTCAATTATAACCGATTATAACGGGTTATAGGTCTAATCAGGCTTTATAGGCAGTCATAAGCCAAGATCGAAGCATTCGGAGATGGGGTCATAAATTTCTATGTCGGTTTGTACATAACCCGCCTATAAACCTTGATTAGACTTATAACCATAATCGGAATCCGATTTTTGCGACCTAAGTTTATTTCAACCCCAAATCTTTCAAGCAGTATTTTCAGACTAATTTCGTGCCATTGATTCAATGTAATGATGTGCGCGGAGTGCCGAGCCCGACTCTCTGAGCTCAAACCTCCTCGTCCGAGCCTCCGAGTCCCACTGTTGGCCTTTTTCCGAGTCCCACTCACACCCTTTTCGTCATTCCTCTGAATCGTAAACTTGTATCTGACAGACTGACAAAACGTGAAGCTTATTGAATGCTTTCTTGAACAAACAATCATTGGATGTACTTATGGCATCAGGGAAACTTAACGCGCCCGGTTGCAGCAGTAGACTGGGTAGCCGGGTAGACAAGTACCCGAATAAGTAGCGTCTGGTAGCAAGCGGGGGTCACCGGGTAGCAATGACAGGACAGCTCAGTAGCAGCTGGTAGACGTTAGTAGCACGCAGCTACCAGCGCTACTGACACTACTCGTCGCTGCATAGAAGGTAGGTACAATATAAGAGAGATTTGTGAATGAAGTAAATATTTTGGGGCCCGGAAGCCAGAATGCGTAGGAAAGAAACCAAGAATTTATTGCGCATCATTAACATCGGCCTCGTCATCCTTATCCTCGTCCCCGCCCTCGTCCTCGCTGTCAGTGTCGCCTGTCCTTCCTTCCAACTCGGCTCGAAGAGCTTCCTCCTGGGCATCGTTGATGCTTGATTCGTTGTCATTGATGACTTCAGAGGTCAACGTTTCCCTGAAGCTCGCGTTAGAAGACGTCACTAGGTGGTCAATGAACTCACGAAGCACGCCGGTACATTTCTTGCGGATGTTCTCGACGACTGAGGGCTTCATCGCACTCCACTTCTCGACATCCTTGACGTACTTCTCGTATGAATCAACGACCGCCTTTTCCGTAAACTTGCTGGCGATGAAAGAACCTGTCGACCATTGCTTGACACAAAATTCAAGCTGCAGATACATCAGAAAACGGTGACGGTGAAAACGAAGTAAGGAGACGCACAGCGGTAAGCTCCATTGCGATGTTTCCCAAAGAGATAGGATTGAAATAGTTCGGGAAGACTTACCAACTGATTCTTTGGTACGGAAAGTTGTTGCTTTGCGAACTTGTGCAATGATTCTGTTCTCGGCAAATCCGACGAGAGGTTGGCCGCGGGCTCCTGAAAGAGACAATTAATATAATGCGAGACAATGAATAGCAAACCTTACCTTATAATGAAAGGCAGAGTTCTCTAAGAGCTGAGCCACCTTGCGTTTGTTGGCGGCAATGATCTTGCCGAGGAGCTTCGCTCGAGGCCATAATTGCCGGCGAATAGGGCTCGGAAGGTCTCGATGGTCTAAGAATCAAAGACTCGGTCCCGCCACAATACAGGCCTTGACGGATATCCGTAAATTTCTAAAACTCTTTCACGATGTTCAAGAGATTGTTTCGGCAGAAAAGACCCCGACACTCTCCTTGGTTCTCCCGATATATGAGAACCCTCTCCTAATACTTCGCAGCCCTATGATTGCGCAAGAGCTTGAGAAAATCAACATCGCTATCAATGCTGCTGCTCGCAAGATCGAGGAATACCTCAATTTGTCTCGCGGCACAAAGATCTACAGTCTGGCAATGAGTATGTTGTCTACTTCTTCTGTTGTCAGTCGGCTTATTACAATTCCAGTCCTCAATCCCACTATCAAGCTCAAGTAGTTGCGAGAACACTGGTCTACGGAAGAGTTTGATGCTGCAAATACAGCTATTCGCGATGTGGTAAGGTTTTCCTTATAGAGTAGAGTATTTCACCGCACAATCTTAGGCTCTGATTTTTGGTACAGATGTTGGAGTTTCGAAAGGAAGAGCGGCTTCGTCAGCCTTCAGTCCCTGTTGGGACTCGAACAGTGGCTGTTCCCGTGTCCTCACACGCTGCTCGAGCACAGCGCAAGGGGTTATCACGCTTCAATGAATTCATGAAGTCGATGACCAGCTCTGCCAGTGATCTCGAGTCATCTGGCAGCGACAACACTGCCCAGCCTACGCCCGAGGAACGAGCTGAGGCAGAGCGCCGTGCTATTGCTGAGGATCAACGTATCATCGACGCTGAACTGTCTCGCTATGAGGCCGAAGTCATCACACCGGCTGAGGAGGAAGACTTTGATTTAGTGCGCTACTGGCAGGTGAGATCTCTCTTGTTTGTCTTGCTTGTTTTTTTTCAAATGTGACCTATGGCAGCGGCGTCAATTTGACTACGTCTACCTCTTCCGTGTCGCCCTCGATGTTCTTCCGGCTCAGGCCTCTGCTGTTCCGTGTGAACGGGTTTTCTCCTCGAGTAAAGAAACCGACTCTTCCCGTCGGGTGAGCAGATTTCGAAAACGAAAAACCATCAAAACCCGCGTTCTTCTTCCAAAAACGCTGTATAGTAATACAAGTCAACGAACTTGTAACTTTTGATCAGAGCTCCATTATGTAATGAGAAATAGGGTTATAAAACTTCGTTTATTACTCGCAAAAAAAATTAGACGAAGTAAAGTAACTTTTGTAGGACAAGTTAGTTCTCCGGGTTGCTTTGTTAACCGTCTATCTCGATCTGATTGCGAATCTGCCGCTCCAAGGTCGCTAGCCGCAGGATAGCTTGGTCCATCTTTGCTGACTCCTTCTCAAAATCATTCGCCCGAATTATTTGCCAGCTGTCGTGATTGTCAGCAGGAATAGTAATGTTCAGAAGAAAAGCTACCCTTGATGCCGGACGCACTGGGGGCTCTCAGTGCACCACCATTGTTCCGTACATTCACCGTCATAACCCTCAATGATTGCTGATCCTCGATCAGCTACAAATTCGTCATCCCAGCAAAGTCTCCCGTCAAATCCACATTGTAAATCTGGCTCGCGCGGTCAATTGCCAACTTGAGTAGGCATTTTCGCAAAAAGAGGGCATCGTTGCGGGCGATGGCAGAGCGATGCCTCTGGACTTCGGCCAACGCCGCTCTCAGCGGTTCAAGCTTGTTGGCTGATTGAGCCCGAAGTGTTACCGAGCCCAAGGGATCGTGGCTCAAAACAACTGCCTCTGGCTTCTGTGCATGTTTAACGTTGTCCCAGAACAGATCTGTATTGCCTCCCGACGCCGCGAACGTGTGCAGACGTTGTTTGACATTGTCAAAACCGCACCGATCTGAACAGTATTTGGAAAGTAACCCACGCGCCGGCTTGTGACATGCTTCTCTCGAACTGGGATCAAGGTGTTCGAGACCACGTCGACAGCGTGATTTGAATGTGGTTTGCAAATTCGGCGAATCTGAGAACTAACTATGTCACACTTGGAGGCGTGCGCAGGACATGCTTCCACTCACCATGACGGCAAATCGAACAATAGAACTTGTCAATGAGATCGCGGAGAACTTCAGCTAGGCGAGCGCAATCCAGGTGATACCATTCATTGCATCTGTTATGTATTGTACTGGATCAAGTATGATTCCCCAGCAAATTGTAGGACCCTACCGTTGGCAGTTTATAATCTCCCGAGATCAGCAGTTTGGCAAACAAAGCAGAGAAGCAAGATTTGAGATTTGGGCAACACGCTCGCCACGGCGGACGGCACTCTTTAAAGATTTGAGTTTTTGTACGAGCTTGATCACTTAGTTTTGACCTACTGCATTGAGAGTATGATACCATCCAGGCCAAAAACTTCAACGGCGATGTCCCAACAAGGCAAAAATACGTTGGCAGTGACCCATTGCCTCAGCATCGTCATCGTGGCCATCACGGCTGCCGAGGAGGAATGCCCTGGAGCCAGCAACAATGAAAGATTGCATGTCAAGTTCCAAATGCCACAGTCGGCCACGAAGATCCGCACAGCGTATTTGCGCTATGGGTGCCGGCATATACAACCAAATCTCAGGTACCAAATGTCCATTTCCACCTGCATAGGGTACCCAGGTGGCAAGAATGACGACCGAAGGCATGGAGTCTGGTGATTGTTCCAAGTACGTGCCAAGCAACAGTTTTCGGAAATTTGCCCGAGGTCACGCCTACTGAGCGCATCGTGAGGCCTCGACAGATCGAGAGTACCATGTTAGCGTTTGAGAGGTCGAATGGCTGGTTGACAGTTTAGCAAGCACTCAGTGCAAGGAACCTAAGGAACCTGCCTCGGTATTATCAACCCACCCCCCGGTTAGTAAAACGCATGCCGAGTTGTCAATGAGAGTAGCTTGCATACCGTAACCGAGCCGCGGCAAGTTCGGAGGGAAGGTTCGATCCAAGCAAGTCCAAGTCCAGCCCGCGCATGAATCAAAGGCGGCAATCGAAAAAGTGGACAGAGTTGGTGAGTCGTCCCGATATTCCGTCCTCCCACCAAAAATGATCAGCTGATTTTTGACAGCGACCATGGTCGCAGACAAACGCGGCAGAACAGAAGGGCCTGGGAAACAAACATGATACCAAACCAAGGCATCAAGTTCAATTGCTATCAGGGTACTGGTCGGCGTTTGCTTAGCAGCGTCAAATCCACCGAAAAGAAACATATGCGGCCGGTCATCCAGGTTCATAATAGCGACGGCAGTTTCAGTGAGAGCAGGAAGCTCTCGAGAAACGGGGGATTGGTGTGATGATCGAAAGCGAAGAAGTGTCCTAAATAGTTGTTTAGATGGGGATGTTATGCGCAGCATATAGTTATACTGTGAGATTGCTCCACCGTAACGTATTCAAGTCCAAACAGTGGAGATCGGAGGTGGGGGCGAACGTCTTGTCATATGGTCGAATCCCGCCATAGCTGTAAAGTCGCTGAGTGTCTTCGTGGACCACGAATGATTCCCAGTCATTCATCGTAGGTGCGTTCCCTGCCAGATGCCGCAGCAGTAGATCCGGCCCATCAACTTGAGTACGTGGAACTTCTGAGCGCGTATGATTCATGATCGACGATGCCTAGAGTAATTAGCGGCAGGGAATGCATCGTGGCGAATTAATTGCGAACCAGTTCTTGGGCTTCGCGGAGCAGTGGCAGCCAAGCAGTCTCCTCTGGAATCGCATCCATATCGGCATCCCGACCTTGTGGCACAACGGTTTGGACATGAAAATTTTGGACCTTTTCACAGAGGTCTACGCATATTTGCAAAACTTCCTGGCGAATTGTCGAGGCAGGGTACTGTGATCTAGTTCGGAGAGCGATAGAATCGTATTTTGGGAGGAGACTTCACCTGTTTACTACAAATATCCATCCGGGCCTGCCCGCCCCTAAGTAAGTAAAAGTCGAGAAAGGATAAAGGTCATATGATGGAAACGTGGTGGCCACGTGATGTCGCACGACATCTCCGGCGGGGAACTTCTCCATTCCGAGGGTGATGGCAAAACGGTCGAGATTCCCACGGTGGGTCATTGTTTTCCCTTCTCCAAAAGAAAATCCCTCGGCCGGGAAAACGCGCTTTCGGCACCAAGAAAAGCCTCGGAATGACCGAATTTTCCCGGCGGGGAACTTCTCCATCCGGCGGGGAACTTCTCCATTCCGAGGGTGATGGCAAAACGGTCGAGATTCCCACGGTGGGTCATTGTTTTCCCTTCTCCAAAAGAAAATCCCTCGGCCGGGAAAACGCGCTTTCGGCACCAAGAAAAGCCTCGGAATGACCGAATTTTCTGTGGGAGACGTGACATGTGACGTCACACTTTCCGGTGTCGGTTCGGCCTCCGAAAAACCGTGATTGTGAGCTAAGGCAAGCCGAGCTTGCGAGGCGGCCTAAGTGGGAGGCAAGGAAGAGAGAAGCGGAAAAGATATCCGATCATTATAGCCCATATGGGGCTGCTTGTATAGCCACCTCTGAGCTCTTGCTTTCTCCCTCGATCATCGTGAATTCGACGCGTTAATCCGACGCGTCGCCTCATATTTTTTGTTTCTTTCTTCTGCACATGGTATTGGAATGCCTCAATAGGCTGCTACCTATCTCTTGTCCTCTCTGCAACCACGTCGTGGCCTGTCAAGTCTTCCGTTAAGTCTTGTTGGCGTCCGCCGACTTGAGGCTCTCCTTTGCGGGTTATCAAGAACAACTGGGAACGATCTAACTTGGAAGGATTAAGGGAGAAGCATAGAGCTCTACAATGGCGCCGGCCGAATGGTTGAATGGTGGCTAGGCATGAAGAATACTCGGCGGTCTTTCCGAAGGTCAGTTCTCCAATCTGCCTTTTCCCCCCATTTCCCTTTCTTCGGCTGGTCGAGGCGGGACTGCCTTCTCAGCGATGCTGGTCGTCACTGGGAACGCGGTACCGCCGAGAGAAGTCGCGCGTGGTGCGCATTTATTTCGGGGTTTCCTCCCCTCATCATTGACCGTTGGGATGGCTGGCAGGGGTTTGGAGGTAGCCCTTCAATCCCTGTTATGTTACACTTCGCTCCCGCCGTTGCGTTTGCCACAGGCTGCATCATCAGAGGCGCGTCGTTCGCCCGAGTCGTTGCGTTCGTCGCAGGCTCTCATCACCTTCGACGTTTGGATGGTTGGCAGGGATTCGGAGGTCGCACCTTCAATCCATGTTATGTTATACTTCGTCATAGAGCTCCACAATGGCGCGCTGGCGGAATGGTTGCGCGATGGTTGGGCATGAGCATACTCGGTGATGTTTAGGAAGGTGAGTTCTCTAATATGACTTTTGCCCCCCATTTCCCTTTCTTGCTGATCGAGGCGGGACTGCCGACCCAGCGATGCTAGTCGTCACTGAGTAAGCGGGACCGCTGAGAGAAGTCGCGCGCGGTGAGCTTTTATTTCGGGTTCTCCCCCCCTCATCAGTAGCCGTTTGGATAGCTAGCAGGGGTTTGGAGGTCGCTCCTTCCATCCCTGTTATGTTACATCTCGTCTAGCCGTTGCGTTTGGCGCAGGCTGTACCATCATCCACGCGTCGCTCGCCTCAGCCGTTGCGTTCGTCGTAGGCTACATTATAATCGACGTTTGGATGGTTGGCATGGATTTGGAGGTCGCCCCTCCAATCCATGCTAGATTACACTTCGTCATAGAGCCCTACAATCATGCGGGCTGAATGGTTGAACGGTGGTTAGGCGCGAAAAATGCTTGCCGATGTTTTGGAAGGTGAGTCCTCTTATCTGTCTTTTGCCCCATTTCCCCTTTCTCGGGCTGATCGACGTGGGACTGCCGACTCAGCGATGCTGTCGTCACTGAGAAGGCGGGACCGCTGAGAGAAGTCGCGCCGTGCGCATTTATTTCGGGGGTTTCTTTCCCCTCCTCACTGGCGTTTGTATGGCTGGCAGGGGTTTGGAGGTCGCTCCTTCAGTTCCTGTTATGTTACACCTCGCCCGAGTCGTTGCCGCCGTCGCACACTCGCATCATCATCACCTGGCGCGTCGTTCGCCCGAGGCGTTGCGCATCGTCGCACACTCGCATTCACCCGAGGCGTTGCGCATCGTCGCACACTCGCATTCGCCCGAGGCGTTGCGCATTGTCGCACACTCGCATCCCCATCATCCGGCGCGTCGTTCGCCCGAGTCGTTGCCACCGTTGCACACTCGCACCATCATTGGCGCTCATGTAGCTAGCATAGAATTTGGAGGGCCTCGCCATCTAATTTATGTCAAGTTATATGTCGTCCCGTTCCGTCTTGGATTGTTGCGTCGTACGCACATCCAGTCGCACTCGTTACCTGTGTCAACGCCATTCGTAGCATGGGTTTGGAAGGTCGCGCCCTTCAATCCATGTTCATGCGTCGTCTCGTTTCGTCGTACTTTGATTACATACATCCTCGAAGTATCGTGCTCGAACTTAAGCAGCTCAAAAGATATTGGTGCGTAACTTCTCGATCCTTTCGTCTGCTTCCCCATTTTTTCTGGTGTCCAATCCTTCTCATCCTACAACAATTTTTGTGGATGCGTCTGCATTCTAATTTCTTCAGTAACCCGTAAAACCCACTGGCTCTATAATTTCTTGACCTGGTCAGAGGTCACTGAGTAGGTCTACCATTTGTGCGGCTATCTGGGGTGGATTGATCCCGCTCCAAGTTGACGTATCCGCCTGCGCTGCAACTGGGGTTTAGCAGTCTAAAGGGCCGCCCAGTGTGCATTCGATTCGAGCTCCGGCAGTGGTGATAGGATCGGACAGATGAGCAGCAGCCTCCATCACGAGCTCCCATCCTCTGTGCTGTATGCCCTCGAACGTGATGGGGCGGACCCGTTGTGGTGCAATGTGTTTCCTCGTCACCGTCCTTCGGGTCGATGCACGCACGGGCAACGGTGGACTCTTGAGCCGATGATGCCATCGGGTCCACCGAACTCGGAGAGCAATATGTCGCCACGAAAGATTCAAGCGAGGGTGGAATGGTAAGTTCTTAATCAGCCTATTCCTATCTTCTCCTTTCCCCTTCTTTTTGGCGGATGAAGCTGCGCTTTCTGCGCTTTACTTATCGTGAGATTGAGCCTCTTCAACTGGCCGTTGTGTTGGTCACAGGCCTCGTCATCTGACGCGTTAGCCATTGTTCACCCGAGCGAGCCGTTGCGTCCGTCGCACGCTTGCGTCATCATCATCGTCTGGCGCGTCGTTCGTACAAGCTGTTGTCTTAGTTGCAGGCTTGCATTACATCAGGCGCACCGTTCGCCGTCCAAGCCGTTGCCATTATTGCAGGCTTGCATTCCATCAGGCGCATCGTCGCCTCGAACCGTTTGTAGCAGGCTCGAAGCCTTCGTATTCCGTGGTTCCGCCAAGACAACAAACTTTGCGGTGTTCATTCAAGGAAGGAGCATCTCACCAATATATCTACCGCCGTTCTCTATCAGCAAGCAAGAGTCTATGTATATTCAATGCAAATTTCAACACGGTCAAATCAAACACTACTAAAACATTGGTGAGTCTTGATTATCTTCCTATTTTGATCCCCTTTTTTGTTTCTCTGGCGGATTGAGGTAGCACGGCCGTCTCAAGGATGTTCACCACTGCTGGGCAGACTTGAGCCGTTGAGAGAAGTTGCGCAAGCCGCATTCATCTCGGGTATTACCGTCATTTGGTGAATCCCGAGTGGATGTGTTTCGTCGTAGGCTCCGGCGGTCGTGTTTCTTCCGCATGGTATCCATGGATTCGGAAGGTTCTGCCCTTCAATTCATGTTATGCATTATCATGCCTGGCTTGGATCTCCGTGTCGTACACAGATCCTGGTGTTCGTGTTCACCGCTGTGTCCATGCTCTGCATCATCAATGCTACTAGTGAAGTTTGCATCGCGGACCGGCCGTGTTACCCTACCTACCAAACTTAAACTCACGTTGCGGTTACATGCCGTCTATCCTGTCACGGAGATTTCCGTCGTATCTTCATGCCAATTTTGCTCGAACGCAAGCAAAGTAGACTGCATCTACATGGATCTCGTTGTTTCCGCGTCACCGACGGCCCATGGTATCATATCTTCGAACTTGAAACCCTCGGGGTCATCAAGGTCGAATATGGCTGGCTGGTCGACGTCGACCCTACTCAGCGCTCTAGCTTTCATCCTTTCCCATGTGCCGTTGCGTGCCATATCTACTTATATTCCTGTTCACCTCCGGAATTTCAACCCGGCATGCTGTGATCTTCACGATCCTATGTCTATCCATTTCAACGCTCGTTTCGCTCTTCAGTGATCGCATGATGACACATATATATGCCTTTAATTCATACTCGACGTGCTGGGATTCTACAGTGGGTCAAAATTTCTGGGGACCAAAGATGTTCATTTAAGACGGTGAAGCCTTGTGGTTCCGGCTGTTCGGATCCCGCCATCATTGGCGGCCTGGACCCAGTCCAAACTCTCTCGCAGACCGGTCTGTATTCAAGTACGGCGCAAATCTGCGCGACTGCAGTCTGTCTGCCAGGCTTGTGTGTCGAGGCGCGTCGTCTCGCTCGCAAAATCAACGTCATTCTCGATTCTGGATCTCGAACCTTTGGAAGACACTGCGGCGTCTTGTTTCTTGCTTCAGTTTTTGTTCAAATGGCCAGAGAAATCTAGACCCGGGGCAGCTGGGTCGCTTTCCCACTTCCGTACATTTTGCGACGATTCTTGGGCGGAGGACAATTCAACGCTCAGGCTACGACAGCTTCAAAATTCTGGATCCCCAAACCCATCGCGGTGTATTCAATGCGTACTATTGAACATGACATCTGCTACAATCTGCTTCCTGGGCTGTCACTTGGCCATTGTGGCGATATGACTCGTTGCTACTCAACACTCTCAGGCTCTTGTCTCAAATTTCGAGCTCATTCATGCTGTGTTAACTTAGCCTTACCTGATCTGTTGGCTACACCCAAGTTCTTGCGGCGATTTTTCTCATTCGCTATTCGATAAACTCGATTGATTCGAGATAATCTATCCTGTTTCCTCACAGTTCTACTCAGTAATTGCATGTTACATGCCTGCCTTTGCCCCTTCATTGGGCCATTCAAAGCTCAGGGCTCCGAGTCAGCCGAGCTTTTGTTGACAACCTCCCAGCAAACACCATCTGTATCACCGTTGTGGATTCAGACCTTCCGGATGGCCCATATCAACTACACTCACGATACTCATTTTCCCGGATGCTCTGTCGAGTATCATAGCTCTACCCTGCAGCCGTGGACACGTTCTTTTCCAGGGGATTCCGACGAGTCCATCCATGACGATACGTCAATACAAAACTAACAAGAACTAATCGAGATCAGAGATGCATTTTCCTCGTCGCTCCGCTCCGTTGGGGTCCTCGGGCCCTTCGCTCCCTCGCGCGAGTGCCACTCTGCGAGTGTCACTCTTTGAGCTTTGCTCCTCGTGGTTGCTCCGGGGTCACTCAGTGCCCTCGGCTCTTCCTGCTGCGTCCGGGTTTGGTCGGGCTCGTGTTCCGGTGCCCTCTGACTCGACTTTTGCCGCCTTTCTCCGGGATTGGCCGCAAAGCCCTCTGTCAAACCGAGACCGCCAAACCCTCCACACACAACCACAAAATCTGGTGTGAATATTTTATATTCACTCGAATCTCAAATACAGAGTAAATTGATTTGAGATTCGCCTCTCCAACCTCTCTTGAATATCACCACAGCTCGATCTACCTTGCCTTACCTTTTGGAAGCTTGGAATACAGAGATAAGGTGACTTTTGGTGGCAGAATAGGAGCCGCCACAACAACGATACCTACTGACCTGAAGATCCTATCAGACGGGGAGACTTACCGCTTCCTCGGTGCCTGGCTAGGGAACAATGTTAACTACCTCACGCCTTGGCCGGAAACGATGGAAAAAATCTCCCGTGATTTAGCTAGCTGGAATACGAAGAAACCTACAATAGAAGGACGCCGGCACATTAGCCTGTTTGCGATGCAGCCATTGAATGGCTAATGGCTACGCAAGTGCCCGAATTCCGGCGTATTGACGAAAGCTACCCCCGGTCTGAGCATCCAATTTTTATTCCAAATAGCTCTTCTTGACTTCGACATAAAAGTTTAGCCCATCAAACTTTCCTAATACGGAAATCGGTAGCCATTCAATGGCTCCAATGGCTCTTCGCAGACCCTCTATTATAAACATGGCGATAGGAGGAAGAACCCAGTATCTCACCCGAGTACAAGGAATGCCCGAAGAAATTGAGAAGCAACTGATCAGAATGCGTGACAGTTTCCTCTGGGAAGGTAAAAAGCACGAATTGGGCACGAAACAATGTCGCTTCCTCTGGTAGAAGGTGGTAAGCAAATTCTTGACATAAAATCAAGGAATGAAGCAATTGACCTTTGGAATCTCAACCAATTCCTTCAGCGTGGGGACGACCGACCTAACTCGTCCTACTTGGTAGAAAGCATAATCATTCGTAGGTGGAATGCCGACCAATCAGAGCACAACCAAGGTACTTTACACAGCGTCTTCCTCCAAAACATTAAAATCCCGGACTGGAGATTGAATCCTCTACCCCGAGATATCAGACGCATGATCCGGGCTGCTGATAAATACAACCTACAGTTCACTGGGTTCTCGATATCCCGAGAAATACAACTCGCTATGCCAGTGTGGAGATACATAGAAATTAACAACACGAGATTTGCTACCGTTAGTCGCAAAAAGGCAACACTGTGCCTGCGCAAAAACCACAAAATTAGGACAATTGAAGATATCGTTGACTGCTCCCAACGCAAAACAACAGTTCCAGGAAGACCACATACCTTAAACCCCTCCGGCATTGGCAGAAAAAATTGTGGTTGTTCTCCGTTGCTAACGAGACCGCGTCGAATTCGGGTGCACCAACCCGGGTGAATGTGTGGAGACTGCGAAGATAATCCTGGCATCTATCCCAGCCAAGTGGAACCCGCTTCTGAACAGCGGTGACTTGTGCGATGTGCTTGCTCTAACGGAGGACGAGCGAGCCATGAACGAGCGTGGTGAGAGTGGTTTGATTTTTGATCCGTTCTATCGATTGACAGATGTCTCCCACGGCTTCCGAATTTTTGCTTCCGAGGACTACCTCCGGACTTTGCCGGCAAAGCGCTACAACACGGAGCCTTTACCTCTACCGCCACAAGATCATTGGCTCATCTACTTGAATGCCTTGGTAAAGGATTCTGGACAATCTAATGCGGAAATTTACACCAGGATTGCGGTGGAAAATAGCGTCAAAATTGACAGCCTGTGCATCAAGCCAACATTCATCGACTATGATCCTCCCCCTTCATTTCATACTGCGCTATTGGCCGGTCTTCTCTATGCCCTCCAGGATACCCCGAAATCAGTACCCATCACTATCCTCAGCTCTACCAATTTCTTGGGGTCTGCCTTTGTTACAAAACGAACGGTCATGGAGAACAACCCTCTACACCCGAACTTCCGCCTAATCAAATGTATAATCGCCTACCTCAACGAACGTGCAGGACGGGTAATATTCACACGAAGAAAATTACCACCTGTATCTTTCGAAATCCTTCATCCACATTGCTAGAAGTCGAACCCGACCTCATGTTCGCTTCCCCCGGCATCCTTCTCAACAAAGGAAACCAGCGCTTGTTTATGAAAATCGTGATGTCTTTGCGAACTCGGTCCGAACGTAAATCTACATTTATAAACCTGGAAAGAACACGATGCTGTTTAGCTGACGAGTTTAATTTCTCCCCCTCCAACGACGCGATCTGGAAATTTTTGTTATCAACGGACATCCCTCGTCTAACCCGAAATTTCCTCTGGAAAGCCATGCACAAAACATATCGTCTTGGCGCTTTCCGGCAACATATACCCCATCTCGAGCACCTTGAGTTGTGTGGGATCTGCAAGGTCCCGGAATCCATGGAACATATCATGTTAGAATGCACCTCGCCAGCCCAAGAGTTGATTTGGAACCTTGCTGAAAGGTTGTGGCGACTACGCCACTCGGATTGGCCAAGATTGAACTGGGGACTTCTCCTTGGGAGTGGTCTAGCCCGATTCAGATCAAACCAAGGAAAACTGATGAGGGGAAAAAACCGATTGTTCAAAATCTTGGTTTATACATCAATGAAACTGATCTGGAAGCTCAGGAATGAGCGAGTTTTTGAAGGTTAAACTAACCTCTCGAAGGACGAGGTTCACAACCGCTGGCTGGCTCTAATCAACAACGCTCTGAAACGAGATCAACTGTTAACGAACAGATACCGCTTCGGAAACCTAGCCAGAAATTCTGATACTGTTTTACAAACATGGAGCGGAACACTTAAAGATGAAGATGCACTACCGGACGACTGGACCCAAGTCACACCTGATTGCCGTCAAATGCCGCGCTTCCCAAAAAGGAAGGTCGGGGTGTTGGCCCAAATTCCAGGTGACTGTAGAAGCATGCAGATGAAACAAGAGACGAATGATCGTAGAGTAATGTACTTAGCGTAATCCATGACATCGTGTCCCCTACAGTATTTTGACGCTGCTTTACACAGCGACATTCCACACTTTGATTATTGGCCGCATTCGGGGAAAATTGGGCAAATCATGTAACTGTATACTCAATATGAGTTATTTAGGCCCCATTTAGATATCTGAGCACGAGTTTTGGCCATAGATGGTCGGGAGCTGGCGAAAAGTGAGACATCAGTGCCATCAATTTTGGCAACTTTCGTCAATCGGTCGTTTACACACTACAAATCTGTCAACATCGACACCCTCTCTTCATCTAAATCCTCGAAAATATTGTTGGACACTCAGTGGGGTAGATCTGTGTACTCAGATGTGGCATAAGAACAAAACATGAAACTCAAATCTCAAAATCATTTTTGGTGTTTAAAGGAGCGTCAAAATACTCATACAGTTGCGGCAAGATCAAGAAAATTCGGTCATTCCGAGGCTTTTCTTGGTGCCGAAAGCGCGTTTTCCCGGCCGAGGGATTTTCCCTTGGAGAAGGGAAAACAGGCTTATGTACTATGTCTGTGGTTACGGAGAATTAATCAAGTTTTCAAGTTGCAGAAAAAGAGAGAAAAAGAGGGAGAAAGAGGAGAGATGGTTAGATACCTCTGCATGAATGTCCTCAAATCTCAGAGCTTCAACTTTGCTGCAGCGAGCACAATCTACAATTCAGTGTCTTGATTTCATCTTGATTCTTTTGCCATATCGAGTAAACATCAGGGAATTCAAGACTATGTCTATTCAGGTTTGCGTCCCAAAACGACATAGGACACAGCCAATGGAATTCAAGATTCGTAATCTTCCGTAACACGGCGCCTCGGCCTTGGGCGCTAAACGAGCGCTTAATGTGGCTCTGACCTTTTCTCAGCCGTTTCGGACCAACTCAGAGTCTTTCCTCGGTCCTCTTCCCAGCTCTTACAAGAAAGAGAACTGTGGCATCCCTGTGATATCCAATCTGAATGCTGCTCCTTGATATACTGATTTTTTCGGCGCTGCGCGGCCAATTCAATGTCTAAAATTTGCGTCCCGACATCTATCTATTCACAAATGCGCGGGCAACCATTTAAAAGGTTCTTATTTCACTAGTATCCGGTCAACTTGAGTTGGAACTCACGGCAATTCAACTGATTACTTGCAACAGTTGCAGATTCTTCAATTTTAGGCGCACCAAATTGATTTCACTACTTGACAAACAAGGCAGAGATATTCAATGTGAGTATTTGATTCCATTCAAATAATTTTTGAGATCAAAACGGTTTGCAGTCAATCGTGCAGTGCATTCAATTGACATGCATTCTTCAAGTTGGAGGCTCGGAGTTAGGTTTAACTTTTCCACTTCCAACTTAAACATCTCTTTTTGTGTCCATATTTCCTCGCAATTCAGTACGGGTATGTATTGACTATAGTGGCAGGATCTCTTGGATCTTTAATTGAAGTGCACGACAGAAGCTACGACGTTCTAAGGAAACGACCTATGTAAAACGGTTGGGTTGCGCGGTAAATGCCGAGTTTGACAGGAGGGATCAGCCGGAAACACCAGCATCACCTAGGATCATTTGGCTATGTCTAGCCGAGACATAGCCAACCACAGGCACGGTTAGCCGGAAAACAATGACCCACCGTGGGAATCTCGACCGTTTTGCCATCACCCTCGGAATGGAGAAGTTCCCTCTCCCACACCCCCTCCTTTTCGCTGGCGCTGGCCCTTTCGCTGGCGCTGCTTTTTCCGCTGGCGCGGGGCCTTTTTTTGTGTAAATTTCGATATTTTATGCAACAAAATAAAATTTTACTATGAGTAGCACAAGTTAAGACAACGAAGTTTTGCTTCAAAGAGGACGAACATTTGCGGGCGCCGGCCCGGACGGCTGGGGTTTTGCACCCCAGACCCCGACCGCTGCGCGGGGCTTCCGCTCGCCGCGGGGCGCACTGCGTGGTGCTTCGCTCGCCGCTATGGCCCACTGCGTGGCGCAACCGCTCGCCGCGGAGGCCCACTGCGTGGTGCCGGCACACTTTCCGGTGTCAGTTCGAATTCCCGGTTTTTCTCATGTTATATCTCGGCGTTGAAGCTGTACACCACAGATTTAGTGTTTCCCACAGAGATTTCCAGTCGTCGGCTTGCGAAAGGAATACGGTTGTGTCATCGGCAAAGAGAGATATAATGAGCCTGCGGTCGGATCCAGGTAAGTTTATTCCCTTGAGTTCCGAGTTGCGTAGGAGGCAGGCAAGCGGTTCAATCGCCAGGTTGAAAAGCAGGCAAGAGATGGGGTCTCCTTGGCGTACGCCACGACAGACTATAAAAGGCTTACTCATCTCGCCATTAACCATGACGCGAGTCTTCGCTGCAGAGTATAGATTTTCGATCAGCTTGCAGAATCGTTCGGGAAAGCGCATGTGCCTGAGGACACTTGACAGGTAGGTATGGTCTATGCGATCATATGCTTTCTCTTGGTCTAGGGCGACTACAACACCATTTTCCTCCGTTGCATCGGCATAATTCAGTAAGTATTTTACTTGTTTGATCTGGTCCTCGATCTTACGCCCTTTCATGAAGCCTGCTTGATCTTGGTGAATCAGAGTTGGTGCGACTGCAGACAATCGGAGGGAGTGTGCTTTGGTAAGCAGCTTGTAGTCGGTGTTCAACAACGTGACGGGGCGATAGTTTGCAATGTCAGCACGGTCACCCTTCTTGTAGATTGGACAAAGCCAACCAGCGTTAAACTCAGTTCCAGGGGTTATTCCGTGTCGTTCAATGTCCTCGAAGAGAATCTCTAGTATGTCCATTATATCCCATGAGTCTCGATTTGTCCTGAGTCTTTCGAGATGCTGTATTTCAAGGAACTTGAAAATTTCGTAGCTCAGTCCGTCTACTCCCGGTGAGGTTCCAGTTCGGGATATTTTGAGGGCGGCGCTAATCTCCGCAGCTTGGAGTTTAATATCCATGGAGTCATGTTGTACAGGGTTCAGGTGTGAATCACATTGTTCTAGCACGATCGAGGTTGCCAGGAGTTTTCCGTAATCATCCGGCCTGTCTTTGAATTGTATCTCATTGTGATACTTACCTGCCATCTCAGCCATTTGTTTTGGGCGCGTGTGGGTCGATTTCTTTCAGAGTTTGGTATCGCGAATTCATTTATTGTCTCCTTGATGGAGTAGTCAGCAGCTGATGTTGTCCAGAAGCGGGTGCGAAGTGTTTCGCCTTCCACATCATATTTCGTTTGCGAGAGGTCCTTCTTATTCTGTGCTCGTTCCGTAAGACAGTTTTTCTAGCATGAAAGCAGATAGATTTCGATTATCAGCAGGTATTTCCGTGTCGTGAATGACGAGGTACAGTTGGGCTTTCCAAGTACGTACTCTTTTGAGGTCTTCATCATCGACTGATGCGCAGGTCTTTCCATGTGCGATCACATCCCTCTTGAATTTCGCCCACAGAGTTTGGATGTTATTTGTATGGTTTCTCGGTTGTGTCCTCAACAATTCATATTCATTTCTTAGAGCAAAGCCAAGACGGTCGACCTGTGCGGTGAACTTACGAGTCTTCAAGAGGTATAAGGGAAGGCTAAAGCGTCCTTTTCCCGGTTTTTCGTCCGTTCTACAGACAAGTTGGACCGTAACTAACGAGTGGTCAGTCTTCACGGGGGTTTTCTCAATTCTCCAACTGCGGCATGACTGGAAAAGCTGGTGTTGGACGTATATTCGGTCAATCCTGGAGCGCGATATGTGGCATGCTCCGTCTGCCAGGTTTATTCGGGTCTGAACACAAGTGTATTCCCATCATTGAAGGTATTTCGCCATCCATCTTCCATTTGCAACAATGATTTCAAACGAGTGAAGCTGATTGGGGTGTTAGCGGTCTCACCAGATAGTTGGTCCCTACCGTCTTCGACGAAATTCCAGTCGTTGAGTACGAAATTGGGGAAGGGAAGATGTCTATCGTCTCTCCATTTTGACCATAGTGTGGTCCACATGATGTCTCTGTCCTTGGGAGAGTTGGGTGCGTAGATGTTGAGGAGTGTAAGTGTCTGGTTTCTGTGCCATGGTATTGATATCATTAATGCGCGTCCGGGAATTAGCTCGAAGACCTTTGTATTGTCTACATCGACAAATTTCCGATTGAGAAGAAATGCAACTCCAGCTGTTGAAGTCGGGTTTTGAGGATTTGCAGAGTGAAATAGCTTGAACCATCGCTGGTATGTCTCGGAACTGTGTTGAACCGGAATCCTCGAGGTGGGTTTCTTGCATTGCCAGAATACCGGTTCTTTGTTCATCGACGACTTGCTTTAGAAACGTGAATTTATGGCCTGGATACTGCATCAGTTTTGCGGTATCTCTACCCGCAATGTTTAGTGTGCCAATATTTAAACTTGAGCGACAAAATTCACCGGAGCGGGGCAAGTTTAGAGTTATATTTCGGTTCCTGATCTCAGTGTTGGCTGATAGCCGGTCGGTATCATCGGCGGGCTCGGGCCTGTGTAACGGTTGGTTTGGTTGAGAGTCAGAGGTATTTGAGTCCATCAGGTCGACATGTTCATATGTAGTAAAGCCTCTTATGGACTTCTGTGAGGTTGAGATGGTATTCACGTCGGCGTCACCACAGAACACGTCGAACTTTGGCTTTGTGCCATTCACAACAAGATCTTGGTTCCAGTCTACCGTTTGTTCAGCCTCCATAGTCGCTGCGACAGATGCAGGCGAACAATCGGAGGTAATGGAGGTGTCATTGAGAACAGCACGAGATTGCTGCTCTTCGCGCGTCGCCGCAACGGCCAAAGCCGCCGAACCGCTGCAGAAGGGGTCTCGCGGAGGGTAATTTTTGTAGTCATGTTTATTTCAAAGAGGATTGTGCGTTTAAGGACCGTCGTCCATGTAACAGGGTAAAATCTCGTGTCGGCTTGAGATTGACGAGATTGATTTCATTCAAGCTCGAGGTAGATATATCGCAGTAGCATTTGCGAATGTAGGTAGTTCACATTGAGAGATCCACGTTGTTCGTATTTATAAGGTAATGACAGTACGTTGCGCTGATAGATTGTGAAATCTTTGGACGGAATGGGGTTCTTGTTTTAAGACATCATAGATAGGGAGATATATGGAGAGAGGGTGTTGGAATTACTCATAGCTGTGCAAGCTGTTGCGAGCTCACAGCTAGTGACGCATTCGTAGTAATCTGCGGGATGTTGCTGTTACACAGCCGAGATAATGGAAAAGATATATAATCTTGTACTTACATCGCTGTACCCTACCGAATTGCAACGAGGTTCCCTACGTCGCAATAATCTCAGGTTCTTACTTCAACACTGTTGGAATTACTCATAGCTGTGCAAGCTGTTGCGAGCTCACAGCTAGTGACGCATTCGTAGTAATCTGCGGGATGTTGCTGTTACACAGCCGAGATAATGGAAAAGATATATAATCGTGTACTTACATCGCTGTACCCTACCGAATTGCAACGAGTCTTACTTCAACAGAGGGGTGTAAGTGAATATTTACCATGAGTGGGGGGTGATTCAACACGTCAAAGACAGGAAGAACAGGGCGCAGAGTGATGTAAAGTGAAAAGAATTGGGATTAGAACTGAAGTACTGACGGTTGAACCATTCGCGTTCCTCCTCGGAGAGGTTCTGGAGTGCATGTTCCAAGCGTTGGAGGCGGCGGATAAGTTCCGCCTTGAGGGTTGGGTGCACGCATACGGTTTGGGTTGTAGCTCGCTATCCCGCGACGGTAATTCTATAATTTTTAGTGAGTACTGGTAGGCCGTTCAGTACGGCGACTCACATGGATGTAAACGGGAAAGTGAGCACGGTGCTCGATAGCCCCTACGAAATTTCGGTAGGCGAGGTCGCCGTAAACACGTCGGAACCAGGGGTTGATGCGACCCCCCTTGCATGTGTGAGAAGGTACCGTTTGGTGCCGAGCGGCGAATGAGGTCTTGACGGTTCACTGCGCGGAATCTGCGTCCATGGGGCTGATGCGGGGATGGGTTAGATATGATTTATGTTAAGCAAAGTATAGTTTCGCACGTTGAGATTCATTGCGGCCAAGGCCTGAGTGACTCGATTCAACGAGTGCAAGCCAGCGCCAGCTGCATGCGCGGGGACGGGGATAACAGGCCGTTGGCTGGCAATTTCCATGTCAGAGGTGACGGGGACGAGGTCTGGAAGGCTAGTGTCGGAATCGGAACCGGCGTCGGACTCGGAGTCGGATGCATTGGAGTCGCAAGAGACACTCTCAAGGTCAGGCATGCTCGAGATAGATGCTGCGTCAGAGCGGTTGTCTGAGTCGACGGAGGCAGAGTCGTGATCGATCGAAGAGGAGTGGGTGTCAGCGGCAGTGGTGGGCGTATGGTCCGCGGAAGTATTCGCGTTATTGGAGGCGTTGTTGGTGTTGGAAGAGGCGTTTGCAGGCATTTTGGTAGTAGGGAGTTTGACGATTCGTACACCCCGAGGATGTGTCTTTTAAAGCACCAGAGTTTGACTGTTTCTATTGTTAAGAAAGCGAGCGATCGAGGAGAGAAGGTGGTGGAAGGTGCAAGAATTTGTGGACAACATTGTCTCAGATATGAGTCGTCTTGGCTTCCCGTTGTGGGCGGTGTCTGCGCTTTATCACGTTAGGCCATGAGATTAATCACAACCGGCGGTGATTGGAGAGGCAGCGTGTTCGTATGAGCCCAATATCATTGTCTTGCGTCGGCGGAACACGTCGAGCATGAGGGGTGAAGGCCGCTGTTGTCACACATCAGTAACAGGTGTCACTATGCGCCCGTGGCGCCGCGCGGCGGAATATTTTGTTCGACGTCGGTGATAGGCAATGAATTGAGTAGACTGAGAGGACGCCGGCATGTGGGACAAGCACCGGTGTTGTTGGACGGTAGTCAGCATTCGGCACTGTGGTCGCATAACCCCCTGACTTTCCCATAGTTGGTTCACAAGGTTTCAATGGGAAATTCACCGAAAAACTCTGTGAATTCCACTATGGAGTTGTGAATTTCACGGAGATATTTTCACTGGGTCCATCTATGTGAGTGGGACATTCCATGGTGTTAATTCACATGGTTTGGGAATGATATCCACCTCATATTCCAATGAAAACTCTTTCACTGTGTTGGATTCCCTTCCAATACAATACTCCTTGAAAAATACGTGAAAACACAGTGGAGACTGGATGAAAAATCTACTACGTACCCCTCGCTTTGACCAGTGTCAACATACAAGTATTAGTCTTATCTCTTTTGTACGGAAGTACTTACCGAACAAGTACAACAAGTCTTTACTAACGAGTTACAGTACTCAAAGTATGTAAATTGACTATATTACTGTATTAGGAACACAACCAGTACTGGTGACCAGAAGCATGTACCGTGTTCGAGGCAACTTGAACTCCATGAACTTCACGAGGTTTACGGGTGAATTTCCAAGAGTTGCCAGGAAGCGAGGAATGAACTTTCTGAGCAGTTTTCACACATATGCATTCATTCGATTTTCGAGTGAAATTCACGCACTTCATATTGCGGACTCTAATTATGTGAATCGGGTACGTGAAGTCACAACCCCATGAATCTGAATTCACTAGATAAACCCGTGAATTGTGGAATTCATGGTCCGGCTATGGGAAATTCATGGGGTTCTGCGACCACAGTGCGGTATTTCAAAGTGGGTTATTTGTTTAGACCGCAAAGTAATGAGTAGGGGGATTTCATTCAAAGTCAAGTACAAGCGTAGATAGATTTAGGTAGCAATAGCAGCACGAAAAGTATTTCAAACCATACGACGGCGGTCACCGTAGCTGTTCTGCTTGAACTGACGACGTCCACCATTTCGAGCACGACCGCGGGAGTTAACGGTGCGGAAGCCATCTGCGTCGACAGCCGCTGGTGCGCGGTTACGGATCGAACCGAGGGTGGTGCCGATGGCAACGGAGTCGAGCTCGGCCTGGTTCATATGAACGGCGTTAAAGTCGGGGGAGGTGGTGATACGGCATGTATCCTGGTAGTGGTCGAGTCCGAGGCACTGGAGGCATTCGATACGAGTGGTTTTCGGAGCCCTCTGCGTAGATGGACCCCTTTTGGAGCGAGCGGGTTTGAAAGGGGTAGCGCGCCCACGGTTATCGAAAACGAAAGTGAATGACGGGTTGGAGAGATGCGCTTTTCATTTTTCGACAGCGTCATCGTTCGAGGACGGGGGTGGCATGTACAACCGAAAGGCCTTCTGCGTCTGAGATTCCGGGCCTTTGCGGGAAGGCATCCATACCTTCGAAAGTGGCTGGGTCAACATTCGCTAGAAATGGGCATGAGAAGCAGGCGTAGAGGTACAGTGAATGGTATGACTTGGGCATACTCCAACATAGAGCGAATCGCGCAGGGAAGGTCGGGGGCGTTGGGGACACGGTCGTGGTTATCCTGGATCATTTGGATCACTTCTCGGTCGCTGACGAGTTTGTCGAAACTCAGTAGCGGTGAGACGATCCGACAGGCCGACGTAGGCCCCTATGTACCAGCTGTGGGCAGGAAATACGGGAGAAGATAGAACGTGAAGCCGTCGGATTCATCGGGGCGCCTGGTGTGGATGATGGCTTTAGTGGCGTCGTTCGCGATCTTGTCTCGCAGCTGGGAGGAGTTGCATAGCTTTCCTATCTTATGTGGCCGTTTATAACAGCTCAGGGCTTCACAGAAAGCTTTCATCCTTCAATAAGACCTAAAAAACAACGTACCACATTCTCACCATGAGTTATAAGTATAAAAAGAGGATCAAATATCAATGTCCAACAATCACAGCACGTCAACGCAGCTCTGTGTGTAGTAGCATATAACTGGTTACTACCTACAGGGCAGCTTTGGCACCGTGGTGACTGAACTAGGTGTCAGGAAACATGCAATTTCTGATTCCGGTTACTTTTGGTGATGACGAGTATGATGAGATTAGTGTGGGGGAGGATGGGGTCGTTCGGGTCGCCTTCCTTGGGTGTGGGAGGTATCACAGTGAAGTCGTTCTTGTCGGCTAGGCCCGGGTTAACGATCGCGTCTGCGATTGCGTCGGCACCAGATGCGCGGCAGGCCTGTCTCTGCGGACGATGACTGCGGCCATGGACGACACTATGAGAAGAAAATTAGTATGGGACAGCATAAAGTAGGTGTGTAACGCACTCGGCTTCGCCATCACTTTCGCTACGTTTTCGTCGAGGTGGTTGTAAAGGATAGACTCCGAGGTCCATCCGTGCGCGGGGAGGTCGTTAGAAGTGGGCCCGTGGAGGTACTCCTTATAGTTTACAGGGGCAGAGGGGTCGTCAGTGGGGAGGGTGAAGTTGTTAACATTAGCGTCGGTCTCCATGAGTAGGGCGAGAAGGGATTCTGGGAGCTGAGTTCATTTGGTCCGTTTGAGGTTTTAAGGCGAGCACGGCGGAATTAATTAGAACGTATGAATGCAACGAGAAGGTTCCAGGGACCCGAGTCAGGTAGGGCTTAGACGCGCACTGGAGGAAGACAAAAGGGAAGAGTGACAGCAGTGCTGTGCTGCTCGATCGCGGATTGCGCGGGATCGACAGAAAGTTCTAGAGCAGACTCGGTAAATTCGGCCGATTCAGGTGGCGAGAGTCGCGCTCAACGACTACAGGTCTTCTTCATGCTTGTGTTCCGGTCGAAGGTCGAAATTGTCGGGTGAGGAAGCACTCAAGAAGTCCAGAGACATTTCTGCACCGATATCTCTTCCGCAACTGTTCTTGTACATGGAGAAGTATATGCCGAGGCGGCGGATATTGGGTATTCTAACGCAGGTGTGCGGTGGATAACAAGACCCAGGCGACAGACAAACGACGGGGGGGAAGTCAAGGGTGTAAGCCCAGGTTTTAACAGCTCTCCGTACCGAATACCCGCCAGCAAAACGAATTCCCCATTTTTGGGGAACCGAGATGATGGTGGTAACGGATCAAGGAGCCCCCAACACGGTGGCATTGTAGTTTTTCTGTATGTGTTCCGTACCACCACCTTGAATTTTTCTATGGCCTCCTTCACATTTCTGTCTGAAAATGACAACTTCGGTGGTCCCCCGCCGCCTCACTCTGCCAACCGACGTACCCGCCATTGCGCCGGACCAATCCACGACATGAATTTGAGGACTCGCCCACGCCTCCCCCAGTCTGACACCTGCCAAAAAAAGGGAAGAGTTACTGCATTTAGTAATATGAAGCCGTTCTGACCGCTCTCACATGCCTTGCATGCTGTCTTCACTCTCGTCGAGTGGTTATCAAGTATGCTGCCGGTGTATAGTTGTTTATAGGAGCTCCCCGGTTCGATCCCCTCGAGCTGTCATTTTGGCTGTTACAGTGTCCGTTCCCTTGGCTCCCCCACACAGCCTCTCTTTTCCCTGTATAAGTATAGTCAGCCCCAGTGAAAACGGCGTCTTGGGATATCTTGGGTTATCGCATATCTTGGTTCCTCGTAGATATTTTTACCTTCATCTTGTATCCTCTTGAATGACAAGAGGCCTCAGATCTCTGGATCTGGCCGCCCATCACCAGCACGTGCATCAAAAGGGGGCCAAATATTTGTGTTTGGTTGGTGTCTGATCCCAACGCGAAAACTTTGAATTTTGGTCGAATAGAGTTCAAAAAAAAGGCTGGGAGATCTCCGACAGTGTCAATGATGAGGAAGAGGGTAAAATCTGGCACAAATCCATCGCACGAAAAATGTTTTCGCGGTTCACATCACCAAACCACCAAACATGTCAAACACGTGCTGTTGATGGGCGGCCAGATCCAGAGATCCGAGGCCTCTTGGAGCATATAATGGTAGCTACAGTACCACCGTTTGTTCCGGACCTCCGGAGGACGTTTTGACAGATGCTGTTAGCTAAGAGCCTGTTCGGATGCACAATGAATTAAATCCTATTGCTATTGTATTGCCTTTTACAGTAATGTTATTGTCCGCACTTGTCCGCGGAATTGTCTGGAATTGTCGTGACGGAACTCATCACCTGTGACCCGATCGTGATTTGATGCGTAGTTCCCGCCGACTTCAAGCGCGTTGGCCGAGTTCTGGGTCTGTCGGTGGCGCGTAAAATCTGGCAGACTTTGTATTGTTCACTTTACTGATGCCTCTGTTTCTAAGACTCGTCCATGTAGCAAGAATGTCCACCCACGCGCCGAGCAGTTCGGCATCAAGTGACGAGTGACAGTATCCATCACGACAATTCTCAACAATTCGATTCGAATTCGATTGCTGTAAAAGGAAGAACAATAGCAATAGGATTCCTATTGTGCATCCGAACAGGCTCTAACATTCCCTGGAGACCGAAACATCGATTCCCAGACAATCCGTCGGCGATGATGTCCTTGGAACATGCTCTCCAGGACATTAGAGCCAGTTTGCTGACGGCGCTTGCCATAAATAATATTTGAATTGCTTCTTAAATTCGATCAAAACACGAATAAAAAAAAATGGTATTGAGCGACAAAAGTATACATTGAGCGGCTACACAAATGATTCCAGGAGGGAGAGGAGAAGAGGAGGGAGAGGAAGTAAATGATAAATTTCCGGAAGATGGAGAGAAAGAGAGGTGGGGAGAGGGCCGAAACGTGTTGATGAGAGAGGCTTGGTGCCACAACGGACTTGAAGAGGCTTGAAGATTGAAGCTTGAAGGGATGTTGAGGAGAGAGACAGTGTCAGAGGCTGCGAGCTTCCTTCTGGGGTGTCGTGAAAGACGAAGAGCTTGGAGGGGGGAAGACTGGGGAAGAAGACAAGAGAGCGACGTGGCAGCGGAGACAATGACAAACATCAGTGTTAGACTCGACACCAGTCGTTATTGACGGAAACACACCTCGTCAATAACGACTGGAGCTTAATCACCGGTAGCTAAGGCGGAACAGATTTTCTCCCACGACTTTCAAAAATTTCGTGTAGCTCCTTGTAAAAGTTTTTTGTATGCAAAATCTGAATACACAGTTTTGTAGCCCTTGAAATTCTAAGACTTCGGACGTTCTTCGTTTTTTTTAAATCGAAAAATTGGTTTCACAATTCGCAATACTAATTTGGCCGGACCAAATAGGGGACCACAGTGCTTGCGTTCGCACCGCTCAACATGGTATACAAGCGCACCCGCCCCGACTCGGAATATGACTCTGATTCGCGCCACCACCTCAGGCTCCCCCACGAAAGAAGAGAGCACTCAGCCTGCCTCCGAGCTCTCCTCCAGCCATTTTATCCTCGGACTCAGACTCAGACTCAGAGACAGACTCGAACGCGCTACCACTTGTAGAAAACCAAACTATATTCACTCCCGAAGATGAGAGTACAATGGAACATATAGAATCTCTCCCTCCTCTCCCTCCTCTCTTTCCCCTACCATTGCCTTTCAGCAGTATTGGCCAGTCATCTCAGCTGCAGACCCCTCGGCGCCACCGAGCAGGATCTCTTGACCCGCCTGCATTATCACCAATGTCTGTCCTGAATATCACACCCTTGAAACCAAAGAAGACTCGGGGCCGACCCGCACTCTCACCGGAAACTCTTTCTCTACGAGCAACTGTGCGGAAACTGAGCTCGAGTCAGCGCAGTCCTGATAAGCGAAAGGCAAGCGCAGCATCAAAAGCATTAGATCGAAAGGCAGTAGCGCTTGCTGCTGCAAAAAAGAAGATGGCGGAATTGAAAGCTGAGGCAGAGATGAAGGCGAGGATGGTTGCTGCAGAGGAAGCAGCAAAGGCGGCGGTAGCCGCAGACACCCGACGAGCACAGGAAGTCATCAGGCGTATTGTCATGCCCGCGGAAGAGGGAGGTTTCACTTTCGAAAACCTGGACCACTTCTTCAAAGCGATGTGGCGCAGGGGTGGAGATGGAGACGTCTCGCTTCTGCTCACCAAATATGTGAAACGAAATGGTGCACAGCATGCGAGGGATATGTTCGAGCGGTAGGCCAAAGACGAGTTTATCTCGGAGACGATGACGGCAATTTATGAGCGGGAGGGCCGTGCCATTCAGGATCTATTAACACGACAATCTACGACAACAGTAACAGATCTTCTCAAAGAGTTTTCGATGGAAGAGCTTACTCTAGAAATTCAAGAGAGGGCCCCGAATTTGTGGGCCGCTCTCATTGTACTTGCTGGACCTGACGAGACGACACGTCGAGAAACTGCTGGCGAGAGTCGTCGCGACAAAGGGCTGGTCAGTTTTGGTTCATATGAATATTTACTCATGACGAGGCTTACTTTTGTGTCTGCAGGTCTTCACAACTATCTGTGCTTTGATTAGTGTTCTTCGCTCGCAAAAGCCAACAACTTCCAACTTGTCATTGGGTTGTTTCTCCTTGGCTCTGGTGCATCGAAGAGGGAGATAGAGATCTTGGCCCATGCGGGACTCTCGGTTTCTTATACATCACTCACGTCAAGAAACTGTGAAAGGAGGGCTTACAGAATATACGTGAAATCTGCCGGTCACGCATGGTGCAGATTGTCTGGGGACAACCTCAATATTGCATTCAAGGTCGCTGAGCAACGCCTGCAAGCCAAGAGTCACTTCGACAGTGGCACAACACGAATCGTCATACCTGTCTTTGATCCCTCGACAGGGGAAAGATGCTGCTCAGGGGACACTGCCGCTTGACCTGAAGCCCCCGCGCGAGCGAGCCCTCCCTGTCCTCGACTGGTCCCCGGAGGATGTGCTCCCTTCCCCAGAGAGTGCTGCCCAGCTCTCTCGGAGTTGCTTCTGGCAATTGAAGCGTGTCGCTCTTGTTTATATCCCTGGTATACCCGACAATTTGAAGAAAGCTCTAGAGGATTGCCCCGAGAATTATCAGATCCCTCTTCACAAAACAGAGCAGTATCCGTTACCTGCACTGAAGGAAGACGAATCGACTCTTGAAGGAACCTTCGCCGTATACACCGACACTCTGAAAACGATGGGAATTGATGACGACGGCCTCGAGAGGCACGGTCTGATGTTCGACGACGGGTATTTGTTAACCGACTCGTTGAAAGAGAAAGTAAGGAACTCACACCATTTCATTCTACCCCTTGCTGATGTCCGCACGTAGATCGAGTCAGCACGCCGGAATAGCACCACTCCAATTGCGGAATGAAGGCATCAATCCGTCGCTGGGGCTTATTTCATGCTCAAATGGCAGGTTGTCGACTGACCATCAACGAACATTGGGGACCACCCAACTCGTTATGGGCACGAGGGCTTTGGTGGGAACACAACAAGCTGCTGAATTGAAAGCCGCTGATGGCGGGATGGGGCGGTAAAAAAGCCACGGAATGGAAGCCAGCTCATGAGCTCATTCACATTTCCCTTCCGGCCCACATAGTCGATGGGTTCAGGGTATATTGCGGCGCCGAGGACTTGTCGAAATGGGCACAGTCAGCTACATACACTGAATTCGAAGAGGTGGCACAGACCGTCTTCAGCAAACTATTTTCGAGCGGGGCTGTCAATGCACTGCGAGCGCAAGAGAAACGTGACATCACGCTGGAGAACACGATTCTCTTCAATCGAGATGCCCTGTTCTACATGGAGTACACTCGCGCGATCAAGAAGGGGGACGTCGGGCGGGTTCTGAACGTCTTGGCAGTGTGGATGGTGATGATGAGAGCACCCAAAACCATGTCCCGTTACGCGGACGCAATATTCAAAACGCTCGTGCGAATCAAGAAGTTCCCTCCTAAACTTCGGTGAGTGGTTTTACAGTTACTACTTCATAGACTGATCAAGGGGTTAGCGAGCTGTATCTCATGAATTGGCTGGTGAATCTTACCGGCAAGCTTCTGGGGTTTAAACCCGTCGACCTTCTGCAAGAGCACCAGAATTTCTGGGCCAAGATCATCTATAACGCCAAAGGGTCAAACAGAAGCTGGGAATGGTTAGCAGTGATCACGGTGTGTATCTTCACGTTGCGGGACGCGATGCGGACAGTCCAGGCAGCTTTCAAAATCCCTGCCTATGGCGATAAGCACAAGAGTCCGCCGATTGACGATGGGGTTGCGCTAATCGCAAAAGCGCTGGAGGACGAGAAGATCCAGACATATGTTGCGGATCGCCCAGCAAACAATCACGTTTCCGCTGTTCGCGACCTCATTAAGGAAGGTGCAGTATATGCTGATGGACGTGAGGCGTTCCGCCGTTTCACACGAGACACTAGAAGACCGCGGAAGGAGGGACCGCAAGCTATGCCAGATGATGGAGACGAGAGCGATAGGGAAGAGGAGGAGGAGGAAGAGATTGACAGCTACGATCCGACAGAGGAGGACTTACGAGTTGATGACGAAGAGTTCTTGCTGGAGCCAACGGAAATTCTAGCGTCAGCGAAGGAGATGGTCGATAGCGTACTGATTGACTTGATGTAGAGGAAGAATAAATTTCATTCGTGAATGGCTAATAAATCTTCTACAGGCGGCGGCGATGGCGCAGTCGTCGCGGATGGAAGACTATCTGCAGTGACAATCAATGTCAGTCTCTCATGCTCACTCACACGAACAGTGACCGTACCTGGCAATTCGTCGTACCCCGGAAGTCGATGCTCAGCGCTGAGTGCATACAGTTTTGAGTCCAGCACTCCCTGCAAAAATACTGCATCTTCGTACACTTGTGATCCCTCGACGTTGAATTGACGGGCATTGTTGAACATGAGATTCCAGACTTGTGCGCATTCCGCCGCAACGTGCGCACCCGATAAGGGAATTTGATGAGAGCTGTGTTGATGGCAATCATTCCGGCGAACCTCGGCATCCGCCAAATCCTTGTCCTTCATTTGCGCGAAGGGGACCAACCATTCGCGTCCCCTCCCCTCCCTCGCTCCGCTCGGGGGGTCCCCCAAGCCGGGGCCGCTCAGGTTGGCACTCTAAAGCCTCGTTCGCGCGGATCCTTCTGTTCCTCACCCCACACCCCCCCCGAACCCTAACCACTAACCCAAACCTTAACCCTAACCAGGTACTAACCGAGCAATCTTTGGCCTTCGGCAGTCACAAAAGTGGGAGCAAACCCTAACCACCTAACCAGTGACCTTTTGGCCTTCGGCTGTCATAGTATAAGTGAAGCAAAAAAATGTAAACAGAAAGAATTGAACTCACCACCTCAACAATTCGAATCTCCTATATCCACCTACAAACCTCTATACTACACAGCAATTGGTTGACCCCTTTCTTTCAGCATGACATCACGCCCTCGAGGCTCGACGACTCACATTGATTTATAGTGAAATATATTTGATCGCCGAGGATTCTGCTGCGATCAAATTCCTTTATCGGGCGCGCACGTTGCGGCGGAAAGTCAAGAGTGAGATTCCAGTCGCTCCGATATTGCTTGATGCTTGTATAGTGGGTTGGTTTTTCGGAAAGGGTCTTAATGTTCGTCATTGAAATCGGCTCTTTGATTATATCGTAGTAGCCGGGCCACACCTGACACGATTCAGCCAGAGTCGAAGTGGGTGATGGATAAAACAGCATACATTGCGCCGAGGAAGCTTGAGAAATATCTGGCATCGGCGTCGAGGTCCCTGATTCTTTTTGCGCTTTCGGCCGGCGGCAGCCTGAGGATTGTCGTTGTCGTACTCCATCTCTTCCAAGACTGCCTGATAGCATCCCTCGAAGACAAGCTGTAAACGAGACCGAAGCTCCTTGAATTCAGCAGCATCAAGAATCCTCTGCGCCTTAGCAGCTTTCTGAGCTTCACGTTCAGCGGCGGCATGGTCTGGAAAGTCGACAAGAACTTCTTGTAGCGCGGTGATGACTTGATTTCCGTATTTTGGAGCATGAACCCAGTGAGTATGTTGTGCCAGTACGTCAAGAGAGGTGAGGAGTCGAGCTCGTTTTGCCAGCGCATCGAGAGTGTCGTCCGAAAGGATCGCGTTGCCGGTGAGAAAGTGCTGATCGGAAAATTCCGCGGCAATGATTTCCTCGCGCAACCTAGTCAATCTGTTTCTGGCGGTTTGTTCAAGCTCGGGAGAGCTCAACCCCTTTCTTCCCGTCCTCAGCTTACGCTCGCCAACCAAGTAAATGGTTGGTACTGGAAATGCCTCGGGATGGCAATTGTCACAACACGGGCCCGGTTAGTCTAGAACTTCCCGCGGGGCTGCCCCTGGAGGGTCGACTTATTATATAATCATTCAATTTGGCAGGTTGTTCCCACAGCGCTTACTGGCTCTTTTCACTGCGTCGTTGCTAATTCTTCTATATTTTGGGGGACAGGGTACATCTTGAATCACCTCTATATACTCCCCGAGGGTTATAGGATGTAAAACTCTGGTAGGTAATAGAAATACGAGACACATTTGGGTTGGCCGCTTTTGGCCGGCGGCCAACAACTCAAACCCGAACTCACTCATTTCCTCAGCTCTCAACATGCTTCAAGTTGGAGAAATGATCTGTTCAATAAATTGTAGCGGTGGGAAACAAATTACGCGTGAAAACGCGTCGAAACCGTTGTACATGAACCCGAGAAATTTCAGATTACATAATAAGGGGACCCTCCCGTCAACGCACCGTGGGAAGCGACAGACTAATATATAACAACCGCAGGCACGAGGACTTTTTGTTTATATTGTCTGTTTATAAGAGACTAGGGCCCGGTGGAACGGAAAAATTCAGGTGTTCTGAGGAAGGCTGAATGAATGGAAGTTTGACACGAGAGCTTAAGCAACTTGCGTTTATTGCGATTACCGAAGCAGCCGTGATTGATGTTACAGTCACATATGTCCGGCCTGATGATCAAGTCATCAGCCGTATCTCGGCGATGTCCGAGTGGCTGTACTAAGTCACCTTACACACAAAATCCACCGCCGATTTGCCATCCTCATATTAGGGACCCGGTGTATAGTGTACATAGATTGTTTCGGTACCAATAGTCAATGTTCACTGGGTTGTAAGTTGCGGAAGTGCCCCAGCAAGGAAATTTATGCTTGCTCAAGGCATGCCGCAAATCAATAGTTACAAAGTGAATCATTTGTGCGTTAACATGCAAAGCATTATTTCAGGGAAGCCTGGAGTTAGTATACAGCCTTTGAGGAGCGGAAAGAGTAGAAAGAAGGGTCAAACTCTTTCAGTGGCTCGCAATATCCCGGTTGTCGCCGAAGTCGGTCAATCCTCATGTGCGAAACATGGGATCGTCCGTAAACAAGCCGTTGTAAGTTGAATACTGAACACATGTTAATATTTGCCGGGATTAAGAATTGTCCTACATGAGATGAATTGTTAGCTGATCACAAAGAAGCGAGCCAAAACTTGCCAAGGCAGCTGATAACAAGATTATAGAGAGCAGAGAAGTAGGTTAGGCAATAAGTGAAAGTGTATGCATCCGCATGAGTAGCCGGTAGGACGAGAGCAGAGATAGAGCCTAAGAGGAAACCCAAGGAGAGATTGAGGAAAAAGCGGAACAAGAGAATGTTTCTTTCGCCGGGGCGTGTTTTTTCGATGATTCTGGAAGTCTCTTGGGCGAAGTATAGCCTCCCATGACTGGAAAAAACTTCGATTCCAAGATTCCAGAGCAGAGAGAGAGAGAGTGCGACTCTGAGTGATTCAGATTGGGGTGAAAGCGGGTTCATTTTGGCTGGCTTATATACACACTTTCGCGCTCAGGGTGGAGTTACTCCGTTGAGGATTATCCGTGCTGCCACCTGGCTGAAACCTTTGCTGCTTGCCGCGCTTATTTTTGAAATTTCAAAAGTTGGGGATTCGGGATTATTTATTGTTGCGCTACAGCCAGTATTGCCAAGTTGTGGATCCAGCAATGAGGCATAAGGTTACTAGAGCAGAAAGCAGCCACCACTGTATCAGCTTGCAGATTGATCCATTTAACGGACGCAAAGTCCAGTAATATACCCGGAGCTTGCAACCGGCTGAATTCCAATGTTGATTGCCGGATTCCACTGCGTGCCGGCAAGTCGGCAACGTATTCCGATGTGGCCTCTTGGTTTCTCAGTAATACACGCGGAGCTGTCAAACGGCTGATCGGCACTGGTCGGCATTGCTGATCGGTATCAGCCGATGGTCCCCAGTGAGGCGTTAATGGCTTTTGCTGAGAGCCATCGAGTTCCAGTGGCTTTCATTGATCTAACTTCCACTGTGCACCATTGTGGCCCAATAGGGGCGCTCAATTCTTAGCTCGTCAGCTCGTCTCGTCCGATTTTTTGATGAGGGGATCAAAATTTGATGGGAAGTGGAGAGAAATGCGGAGTGGGATCAGCAGCTCATCAGCTCATCATGCAATTAAATAATTTCTGGGACGAGACGAGCCGACGAGCTAAGAATTGAGCGCCCCTAATGGCTTCCAGTGGAATCCATTGTTTCTATTTTTTTTTACCATCTCCCTCAAGGTGAATTGATTCCGCTTATCTTGCGAGACATCTAGGATATTGTGTTGACTGCTTTCGTCGGGGTGCACATATATCTTAATGCAGGGCAAGAAGGCCCAAAACCCCTTCTTAATTTCTAGAATTATAGTAGATATTTCATGTGGAAATTTCTGAACTGATGGCTCACATTGAACAGGACCTCTGAAATTAAACCAGACACATACAACTCCAAAGGAATGTCATTATGTTAACTGCTCACATACAGGAGGTTATTATGCATCACCGAGAACACTTTCGAATCTTCCTTGACGTTAAATTGAGATGTTTCGAATTGAGCGATTTCCTAGCTTCGGGGTTCTCTGATACATATGTACTGAATGTTACACGCAAGGTCTCCGCAGAAATGATGGATCAAACAGCGCGGAGACTGCCCTGTTCAATTAATTCAAGCCTTTTTTTCCAGCCTGAACACCACCAATTTGCGCTGTTTCCCACTGGACTTTGCCGTGTTGAATGCCGCTGATGATCACTGGAACTCAGTCCCCCGGCACTGACTCACATCATCAATCAACGGCCGCCAACAGCCAACGGCGGCCACTGGTGGCCGCCAGTGACTTTCCTAGTGATGGGTGTATTACTCTGGTTTCTGTTGGACTAAAACGGAGGCCAGCGAATTCCATTGGAATCCGGTGAGGAAGATTTCCGGCGGAATCCAGCGGATTTCGCTGCCATCCACTGAAACTGCTCCACACTTTATATATCTTCTGAAGGTTCAACTTTTGAACTCGACGACAATATTGAATGTCGATCAAACAAGTTTGTTGCATTCGGGGAGTTCAAATTGTCGCCCATGAACCGGATGAATGATTCAAGTGCACCTTCATTGCGGTCGTTGGTCGGAGGCAGCCAGATCCGGCCTTTCTCGCTATCATTCATCCCGTCAATCACTCCTCCAGGCGCGAATTCCAAGGAGAATCTAATCCACGTTGCCTGTGCGCCTTTCAAAAACCGAACGAACATCTCACGGAGGCGCGGGAGTTTCCCATCGCTGTGAAGCTTCTCAATCTCTACCATCACGTCGCTCCGCACCACTGGCTGCCCATCCAACGCTGCAATGCGATATTGCTCCTCGTCGAAATTCAGCACAAGCTCGGGAGTCTCAAAGAGCATCGCGCAATGATCCCGAACTTCGGTGTGCAGAGGACCCAAAGAAATCGCATTCAGAGCAACCTCTTCAGGTGCGCGGACGCGTCGCGTGTACGGAACGGCGACAAACAGATGGTAGATGGCGAGGACAGCGAGCTCGGTGAGTGTTGGCCCATCCTCCAGCGCGTTATAGACATTCTGTTCAATGTTTGTCCATCCTGGACGCGCTTTCAGGTTCTTGATTGCTTCAAGAAAGCTGCGATAGATACCGCGCCGCGCGATGAGCTCGCACGCAGCCTCGCCGCGGCTCCCGAAACGCGTCTGGTTCGTTCTTGGGAAGCGTTTGATGGGCTCGCCATTGCCCAGCTTGGATCGAAGGTACAGGTCGACCTGATCCCCCTGCTCCCGCTTCTCAATCGCGTTCTCGAAAATAGCGCCTGCAAGCGCCGCGGTTTTTTGCGCCCCCAAACGACGCGTTCTCGACGCGTTCAAGATCATCCTCGGTTGCCGGCTTTCCACCAACCTCGGGATGCAGAACGCGTCGAACTGCCGCTGCCGACTCCTTGTTGGCGAGTGGGATGGGGCCCTGCACCCCGAGTTCCTTCCAATGTGCGGTCATCGCAGTATTCCCCCCTTTAAAACTATTCTGATCCTTGTGCATGCAGCACCCCGTCCATACCCAAATAGTGAGAAGACGGCGATCCGGCTCATCAAGCGCCGCTAGTGCCTCCTCGCCAAGCTCCCGCGTCATTGCATTGACGCAGGCCAGATTCCGTGCGGCTCGGTCGGCTGGGGAAAGCTTCATGTAAGCTTCAAATCCCCCGGCGTCGTCGATCTTGCGCTGAGCCCATTGTCGCTGTAGTGCTTGGAGTTCGTCCATCTGATCTTCCAGCTGTTTCAGACGTTCCTCTCCGAGTTCCTGCAGGAGTAAGTCGTGCTTTATTTCCTTCCATGCGTCCGAAATCGCCTTCTCGTTGTTGGCATGATCACCGCACATCCCCCGAAGTCGTCGGCAGATCATACGCAAGTCCAACTTCCCGAGGCGTCTGCCAATCGGACTCGCATTATAGGCCGTCATGATCTCCTCGTAAACGGTAAGCCATGCTTCCTTGGATTTTGCGGCGCTGTGGTCAACGGTTGACTTAATTCCGGCAAAGCGAATGCGTGGTTCTTCGCTCAAGATAACTGACCCATCGTCGTGCTTCACCGGAACGCGCATGTGGATGTGATTTGACTGGTATTCGATGTGGCGGCGCGAAGTCCCGTCTCCGCTCATGGTAACATCTGAAAAACTTGTCAGCAAATATGCTCCTCACTCCTGCGGCAGTACAACCTTCGGCATATTTTAACTCGACACAACTGCACCTGGGACGCCACCAGTCCCTCAAGAACAGCCCGCCGAACCGTTCTTCGGCTCATTGCACGATCCAAATCAACGCCGAAAATCTTTGCGATGTCTTGCAGCAATTGACCGACTTTCCCCTCTTTACAGCCACTCGAGACGAGAACGCGCGCGATTGCGCGCAGCTCAACCTTGTATGCGCGGCCGTGCTTGGCGCGCATTCGCAGCACATGCTTTGCGCTGTGCGATCCGTTACGGACTCGTTTCCGGGACTCTGCATGCCGGCGAATCTGACGCTGCGCAAGTCGAGCGCCATGGTGATAATTATGTGTCAGCAAGAGCAGCTTCGTAGATTGCCAGAGGTATGATCGAAATATTGAAGCATCTAAAATCTCCTCCGGCGTTCCTTTCGGTACGACTGGTAGAATCTGCTTCGGGTCACCACCCAACAACATGGTGATCCCACCGAATTGTCGATCGTTACCACAAAGGTCACGCAAGGTTCGGTCGACGGCTTCATGGCATTTACGGTTATGCATGGGAGCCTGGTCCCAGATAATCAATTTCGTGGCACGAATAAGCCCTGCTAGCAAGCTCTCCTTTGCAATTGAGCAAGTAGACTCGTCATTCAGTCCGTCAATCGGAATTTTGAAGACTGAGTGAGCAGTACGCCCGCCGCGCAAGAGCAGTGCAGCAATCCCCGAAGACGCAACACAAAGAACGATGCGTGACTCGCTCCGCAGCTGGTGTGCAAGAGAATTGTACAGGAATGTTTTCCCTGTCCCCCCTGCCCCAGAAACAAAGAAAAGCTTCCCGAGGTTCTGTTCCACAGATTCAGCCACTTCGTTGAATGCCCTTTGCTGCTCCGGATTCATTCGTGCGTAATTTTCAACGGCACGTTCACGCTCTTCGGCCGGGTCGTAATCCAGCTGTTCAGCGATCAGAGGGTTCTCGGCCGCTTGCAACCAATTGCGCTGTGGTGTTGGCATCTTGAAGTCAATCAGAGTCCGGCCGGCATCCAAAAGAAGCTGGTCGAGAAGAAAGAGACCATAGTCAAAGATGTCGTCTTCCGAAGGCGCCTCAAACCCCATACGTCTCAGCCGATGATCCAAGTCATCGCAGATATGAGATCGGCAGTCTTCCCAGAGTTTGCGAGGCTCTGTGGGATTGCAAAACAGGAGGAGAGTGGTGAACAATCGGCGAAGTCGAGATCCTGTCTGCATTTCAGCGGCTTCGGACAGGCAGAGGCGCCATTCCCCATCATCCTGCAGAAGACCTCGAGCGAGACATGCTTGTCGATAGGAATTGTACCGCACCCCTGTTTAGAGATTAGAACACCAACGCTATGAACGCAAGATGTATGCGGACCTTCATAGCAGAACAAATCATTGTGCGAGGTAGCACCTTTGACGACCGTTAAAAGAGTTCTAAGGTAGAAACGCTCGCCGGCCGACGGAGATGCAAAGAACATTCTGCCGAGTGCCCACGCCCTCTTCCGTAGTGCCCAGTGCGGCGGTTTAGCAGAATCCTTCCAGACGAAGACCTGAGGGAATTCTTGATAGGTATGTCTACGTGCCGTTTCACCGAGTAAGCCAGGATCGCGGTTGGCAGCAAAATACGCCGAAAGTTTGCTGACTTCATTGGCCCCGCGTTGAAGAGCTTCATCGGGATCCTCGTTCGCGTCGAAGGTGACCATGTGTTGCCCGAAAAGGTGCACGGGAAGGCGCACCACGTTGGGAATCTAAGCGTGGACGTCAAACTGGAAAATGCGCCAAGCCGCCTCGGAAGGACCGATATAGCGCCTGTCAAGGTAGGTCTTGATCTCATCATGTCCATCTCAAGGGTAGCCCTGTCGCCGCCCTTGTGAATGTACTTGAGGGGATATTTGATGGATTTAACGGTTGCCGCACACTCGACATTGATGTGGCAGTCGTATTTAACGGAGAGGTAGGGATTGTAGGGGACGATCCAAGAGTTGTCCACCATATGGCGGCCAACAGGATACGTACGACCATCATCCGGACGGTGATATAGAGGATAACCGTCAGTGTCCATCGACGTGTGGGGTTGGAAAGGTTTGGGGAAGTACTTTGTGCACCTCCCTTTCTCCATACATGGTGCACGCGGATTGAGAGCACCGCACGGTCCGTGAACCATGCAGCGCTGTACGGTCTCAAACAGCAGAGGCTCCCGATCAGGGTCCGGCCACTTCGCGGAGATTATCGAGTCGGTGTCGTCGGGGTTGAGCAGTTTCCAGGGACGCTCCAAAAAAAATGAGCATGTGCATGTGAGGTAGCCCGCGTTTTTGAAATTCAATTGTGTAGACGTAAGCAGCGCACTCCCCGAAAATCCCCTGGGTGTAAATTTCTTGAACGATGAGTTTTTTCTTCATATGAAAGACGCGCGCAACCAGATCAGGACGCTCATAGGATGTCTGTCCTGGGAGGAGAGCGCGCGTGATCTCGGGCCATTGTGGATTCGCTGTTACAGTAATGAAGAGGTCGACCTGTAAGATTTAAGCATATAAACAAAATCTTGCGCAAATTCACCTTTCGATAATAACGCGCTATAGCCATCGCATCCTGAAATCGCTGTTGCATGTGCCGTGGACCTCCAATATATGAAGAAGGGAGGATGAAGCGCTGCCCGAGGTCTCCAAGGTTCAAGTCACCATCACGATTCGACACAGCGTCTTCCAATCCGTTGTAAAGAGAAGCCCGCATCTGTTTCTGGTTATACCGGTAATAGTTGAGGCGGTTCTGGTCTACAGAAGCGAAAAGCATCTACCAGATACTGCTGAAGCAGACGTCCATCCCGTAAAATGGTAGAGAATTCATCCCGTCGTTGGAAGAGACGGTAAGCGTAGTAACGGATTTGGCTGAGACGCCTATTTGCGTCGCGTCCCGGTTCCGGTTCCCTGAGCAGGTCAGGGTGCCATCCGTGTTCGCCTCGAGGGAATAAGAGAACGTAGAATAGGGGAGAGTAGGCGGGCAGTGCCTGCAGTCCATAATGACCTAGATAGCAGGTCCCCTACAAATGATTAATGGCTAGATGATAGGGTTCCCCGAAATCCGCCGGATTCACAGCTGAGGCCTAGTGTCTAGGGTGACAATATTTTTTTCTCTGGGGAGTTATAATATTATAGTGCCTGATTTCTATGTACGAGCTGACAGTCTATTTGCGCAGTAAGGGAGGGTGGTTTCTAAAAGAATAATGCCTCCAGATGCTAGGCTCCGGTGATATATAATATTATTATGCCTACACAACAAAGGACTGCTCACCTTACACTAGACAAAAAATTATTTCTTTCCAAGCCGTTCAGGTGACAGCTGACTGCCCAGTGGAGGTGTTGAAATATTAATTCCTTGGAACCTTAGCATCTAGCTGATCAACTTGATGCAATACAATAATATTTCTTGGCCAGCTGAGTAGCTAACAGCTCACAGCCCATTATAGCTAGGATAATATTAATTCGCCTAGGTTGTTAGCACTCAGCTAGTTATTGAGGTTGAAAGCAATAATACTTGTTCACCTGAATGACTGGTCTGAGCTGTTCAGCAACACAGAAAACATCTTGCCTTGACAGATGGTATCAGCTGTCCAAGTGAATAATAACATTGGCCCTACTCGAGTAGTCCCTTGGAGTCAGCTGATGGACCCTGTAGAGCCCAATATTATTATTGCGGCTAAATCTTGAGCAAGAGCTCATTGCCAAGAAGAATATTTGTTGCCTGTCTGACTAGCGATGAGCTGGTGGAGGAAACAAATATTTTTGTACCTGTGACCCAGGATACAGCTATCAAAGAACTCGCACCTATAATAATATTATCTTCCTTACATAGCTGGTTCCAGCTTCCGAAACAGATAATATTATTCAATCTGGGGGCCACTGTTCAGCTGACACAATTGTGACACTAGTAATAATATTACATTGGCTGTGCGACAAGACCCAGCTCACCATTGGATATATTATTTCAGTGCCTAATTCACTGGCTCTGCTTGTTGATGTAGCAAATATTACTTGCCCTACCTAGCCAGTCACAGCTAGTCAAACCGAACAATACTTCTCATCCAATCTGCCAGGTTGTAGCTCATGAACAATAATATTGATGTAGCTACATCTCTGGCAGAGCTTGTTATATCGTACTCTATATTATTGGGCCCTGGACCGCTGGAATCAGCTTGCCAATAAAAGTAATATTCCTCAGCTGTTCTCCGAATGCAATAATCAAGATAAAAAAATGCCATAAAGCAGGATTCGAAATCTCAGCATCCTGATAACAAGAGAATCTTAATGACAAACAACTCAGCCATTATACCAAAGAACCAATGATTTTGTATGTGTGGGGTGACACATTCGATCCCCTCCGTCTCCATGGTATCAGCATGGTACAATGAGCGGAATGCGCAGCTTGCTTTTTTTTAATGTTCAATACCATTCTACCAAAGCAGGCAAAAATATTATCATCTAACAGTTAGGCTTCAGCTCATCCTTATATTGCTTGTGCTGTAGAGTATAACAAGTCAAACATGCTGTTTTCGAGGAGCCCACCTGCAAATGAATGTGTGTGTGCATTTCGCAGAAACAATATTATTGTCCTAAATGTTTGGCAAAGCTCAATAATATTATCCATCCTTGTATCTAGAGGCAAGCTCAATTATATATTTGAGTAATTACAAAAACACCGTAGACATCCTTGGAACATGGTTAAATGCAAAGGAGAACCCAGCACTGCTCTCAATTGTTATTGTTATTTTCGACTCGACTGGGTTGTCTCCTTTTTAGGCTACTAACGCTTCCCATTTCAAAAAGGCAATTACACTACACCTCACATCCTAAAAAGGAAATTTTCAACATCACAGCCAGGCACATGTTAAATCCTGCATGTTTTCAACTTTGAACTTGTATCCAGCAGTTTTATTGTCTATTCTGGAGAGTTGGAACATCTGATGCTGGTAATGGTGGCCTGCCAACACACACAAAACCACCAAATATTTCCACCTTATGTACCCTAACATGATCCACTGTTTGACAAAGGAGCAATGGCCACAAAACACAACACTGATATAGAGTGGTACTCCTTCTATCACATGGGTACAATAATCTTATCATTTAGCCCTGAAAAGCCAGCATCTGTTGTATTCTGTGAAAACACATATTGTGCTGATCCTGTACCTCCCTATTCATCTGTGCTGCCCAATGTAGACCACAGTACTTCACTGGGTGATATCTCTGCCTTTCATAACAAGCTACACTATCAGGAACCATCCTATAATGTGATTTCATTGCAACAACAACCAAAGTCTGTCTCCCTGTTACCTCATTAAAGGAGTATGATGAAAGGTGAGACAGACTAGTTTAGACAATTTTTGGTCTGTAAAAAGGTTTTGTCACCAAAAATATGCTACAATCCCGTCAAATTCTTGAGCTATACTCAAGATCATTTTTGACATTTCTGAATTGATCTGTGAATAACCCTCTAAACATGGCAGATATGGCCTTGAAAACACTCAAACTGCTCTCATTGAGTTCATAACTTGCTCAAAATCAGTTTTCCTGTGAATGTATGCTGAAATGACATTTAGTCCATGTGTAAGTTTTGAGGTGTCTCAATCCACTTTACCGAAAACACAACTTTCTCAGATCTTGGTCAATTCTCATGTAATAAGACATTTTTGGATGGGGATCAATATTCTAAGTCATGTTGTATTCTCAGATTTGGCTGATATGCCCTCCTTGACACACAATTCATCAAATCATCCAAAACACATATTTGACAATATGAGATCAGAAGTGCACAAGAAGGTTGGATTTATGACAAAAAGGAGTTTTACTGATAAAGGACACAAGCTTTAATGACTTGAAGCAAGCTTAACAACAAGTGATGATCCTAGGATAAGGAAATATAGACATAAATGACATTGGATGAGATATCAACAATAGTCTTAGAATGTCACCCATTTGATATACAGACTGCATGCACAATCACCTCTGGAAGTGAGGGAACACATTACAAAGTTTATTTGTCCTGTACATGTATCATGATCACTGAGGCAACAATTTCCTGATGTAGGGTAAATTCATTGCATAGCTGCATATTAGATAGTCATAAGAATGCTAAGACACTCAATAATACTTCAGTTATCGTGCATGACCTTATCAGAGTATATGGAACACTTTCTGATAACTATATTGCATTTGGTAGATTTAGTCTGAGCATTTCAACAGTTTCACAGGCTTGCCCTGCTGTTTTTCAAAGCTATAGAACTGCATTGTTCTCAAATACCATTCAAAAATCTGTATAAGCTGTTATCATCAACAACCTACATTGGCTATGCATAAGTAAGGGCATTTTATGAGAAATTTCCTTTTTTGGGTGCTAGGAGTCAGTATCCAAAAAGGAATGTTGTGATTGAGGCTCGCAAAAGGCTGCCTGCTAGAAAGGAAGGCAGCACAAAGGTAAGGGAGTCCGATAGAAGGATTGTGCCATGCCTGGTTGGTGTAATGGTAGCATGTGTGTATTTTGTTTTATATTTGTGAGGTGATTGTTGGTTCAAACCCTAATGTTGGTGGTTTTTTTGTTTGCCTTAAATTTCAGCTCTAATGCTCTGCTGCGTACTCTACTCTTCCCACAGACCATCATTTCACTCCACACTTTTGCTTTTGCTGTCACCTCAATTTCTCGGTGTCTGGAACACCCTATCAAAATATGGGTAGCTTCTCCCTAGCTGACTAATATTGTTATAGTTTTAGAAAGCAGAACGGCCAGCTGCTTGGATGATTATGGGGCAGCACCGTCCTCAGCCAGAGCTGTTGCTCCGCCCGCCCGCATAGATTGGCCGGCGATGTGGCAGTGGGAGGGGGAGGGGGGGGAAGCCTCCGCTCAAATACTGCCTCCGCTCAACAGTGACGGTGTCCCCCACCACACAAAAATTCTGGCTGCCCGCAAATAAGGCCGACTCAACCTTCCAAGGCAATCACGTCATTGTCATCGATACAGAAGCCCAGCGTATCTTACCCTTATACCTCACCTCCCGCGACCATTTACACCCCCTGAATCCCTACCTGTGGCTTCGGAGCAACGGCCAGGTTCTGACTCGGTCATGGTTCATGAGGAAAGTTCGGCACCTCTTTCCTGACAAACACATCGCCGGCCAATCTATGCGGGCGGGCGGAGCAACAGCTCTGGCTGAGGACGGTGCTGCCCCATAATCATCCAAGCAGCTGGCCGTTGGACCTCGAACATCCTGCGCTCTTGCAGGCCATGATACGCGCTTGGCACTGGCGACGCAAGCTCCTTACCATCTAAAGACCATGGTTTCAACATCATTTAGGTATCTTTTCCTGTTACCCTTCTTAGCCATTGCGGCGCTTCACGTCGTCTTTCAATCCATTCCGAGCCGATCGCGGCTTTTTTTAGAAATGGGACAAAGACAATTAGTCGGGTTAGTCGAATCGTCGAGGCTCACCGTACCTCCTCACTAGTCTCCCAGAGGCAGAGTAATCACTGGCAATTCCACGCTACTCAGGATATTCCTTGATTGACGTCTGCTTTTTGATGTGGGGGTCTTAGCAACTTCAAACTCCGCTTTTATCACGTGCTGACAACGCACGACCAAACACTGAGCGCGTTCTGGTCTCTTCAACGCGTTAAAGACGTGTTTGTGAGCTCGGTAGCCACGGAAATGCTGTCAAAGTACCTCATCACTACAATAGCCCCAAATTCTGTCACATTTTCTATGCCTGTTCAGGACTGATTAATTCCATCCATCTCGGTCTCCCAGAGTCATATTTGCCCTGTTCTGTGTCCTACAGAGGATTCAAGAGCACAAAAAATTGGTGGGCAGGCAAATAAGATCTTATAATCGGCAAAAATCGAGCAACCCTAGTGTACTTGCAATTCTAATAGACAAAATGTTACACACAAACTCAATCTCAAGGCGCGGAGGAGTCATTTTCAAGATTGTAGGCCCAGAATTCCACCAAAATCGGATACACATAGCAGTCTCCAACAGAAACCAACCAAGTCAATATGGACTGATTGGCATGAGCCGCATCACAACTGAAAGAGAAAGGCAAGGATAGTCCGATTTAAGTGTTAGCAACGACTGGGCGTCAAACAAACTGACCCTAGAGACGGCACCTCCACGATGAATCATTGATTCAGGAGTTTTATCGTTTGCCAAATCCGCCGTCAATTCGTCGACGTCATGGGGTTAGACTCAACGCCCGATCGACTTTTGAAACTCTGTATACCTACGACCTGACGGCACAAGTTGAATATCCCGCAACCAGTTCGACGGGCTCTATTGGGCATCTGTTTCAGCTCTCATTATGCTCGTCTTGGTTCAACCCTGCACGTACTTTTGCATATTCTTGTGGTGAACCTAGCGGCTCGACAGGACGGAAGACCGTTGTCTGTGATATACTGGTGGACTCGAACGGTAACAAAGTAGCCTGCAAAGAGTCTCGTACCACTAAGCACTTGTACGTAGATATTTGGCTAATGAATTAAACTTGGTCTTTCATGTCCTGTGCACGCCAGGGCAGTGAAGCGTGTCCCCAAGCCGATATTAAAATCTGATCCAACCTCACGTTTCCGCGTCGCGTGCGGACATTGCAAAGCAGTTGCAGGACTCTCGGATGCATCGAGAAAGGCACTCGTCAACCCGTAGTGCTTTGTTTCAGAAAACACTCGCCTATTTCGTGGCGCTGATGAGACAAGGCTGCGGTGTTTCACCGCATGAGCCTACACTTTATTCGGGTGAGGAGCTCGAGATTCGTCAGGCGTGGCTCCATCGAAAACCTTCGTGTGACGGTCGACTCCTGCTACAGTATGATAGCGCAGGAAGTGCGTTCGTGCGGTGAGTTATGTTCTTCATACAATTCGGTTTATCTGGTATTGAAAGAAAACAGGTGCGAACATTACAACCGCAAGGCCAATATCGACCATTTAGTCGACTATGAGGCGGGACGGGGCCTCTACGATACCCAGTATCTTTACCCAGTATCTTGAGGCATTGTTCTCCGGCGATGAACACATGATTGCGGATTTCGAAGAGGACGGGTTGTCCGTCTCCGACACTGGTCCATTCGCCGTCTGTTCAACAGTGGCGAATTTTTCTTCAATTAAAGTCAACTGCCGTGTGTAATTTTCCTCGCTCCGGACACTGTGTGACTAACGTCGTCACTACAGCAAATGAGCATCGGGACGAGAACGGCCGCGTCGCACTCCTCGAACTTCAGCAACTCAGATGCAAAAGTAAATTCTGCATCTTTGAGCTAGTTGAGGAACAGCGTTGGAATAGCGCGCGGAGTGCCCTTACATCCTCGTAATCTGTCATGGCGCCCATATACATCGGATACCGCTCTCAACGAAGACGCCGCCACGCATTCGCGAAGAAATATTCGATCTCTTGAGTTCTCTCGATCACGACTTACCTGATTTGACCCCTAGACGCCTCCTTCGCCATCCCACAACTCATGCTTTTCTGCGCAAACGCTCCCCGACGTATCAAACCCAACACTTCTGGATCTTCACCCTTCTCTCGGTAATCGCGACCACACTCGTGCGTACATTCTTCAAGCGCAAGAAAATATATTTCCTGAAGGTCAGATACAAGGGGTGTTCACCGGCAAAAGCCAAGACACCGCCTTGGCAGGGAGGGTGGGTCCCGGACCTCTTATTTCACTTTTTGGACAAAGTTGCAGAATGCTTCAAAAACACGTTTGGGAGGGTCAAGGAAAAAAAAGAGGAAAAAATGAGATATATTACATAATACTAACCGTCCGGCGAGTTCCCCGACCCAAGCCACATGCAGGAAATCTTCTGCCAGAAAGACGCAAGAAACCAAGGGATCATTTTGCTATGTTTTTTTTGCGGCAAAATATTCCCAAACCAGGCACTTTCGAGCAAAAGTATCCTCGGATCGTGAGAAAACCGTCAATAAATTACTGTATTAGGCAGGCTTCCATCAGCATTACGTAGCCAGGGAGGGGTCAGAAGGGTCTTAAATCACTTTTCCGACGTTGTATAGAAAATTTTAAGATTGAATACCCCTTGATCAGATATGCCTCATTCATACGCAGCAAGCTGTGACCGTGACGGGTCACAACAGCGTATTTTTCTCCAATTTTTCGACCATTTCCCTCATATTTCGACAACGGAGACAAAAAATAAGAAATTTGTTCCGTTAATCAACGGACAGGTAGCCTGGCTATGTCCTCCCAAAATTACAAGTTGATTGGGGAAGTATTGACGGAGGAGATAGAATTTTAGTCAGACCACTCACAAAATTGCGATTTAACAAGATTCCCCATCAAAATTCTATCTTCTCTGTCAATATTGCCTCAGTCACCGTGAAATTTTGGGAGAATTCAGTCAGACCACCTCTCCGACGATTTACGGAACAGTTTTCTTATTTTCGTCCCCGTTCTCGAGATATGAGGGAGATGTTCGAAAATGTGACTGTTTATGGATGCGGCATATCTTACAGGATGGGAAGGTGAGTATACAGATATTCCGTTATCTTCGTTACAAGCTGAGTTGATATGTAGGGTTGGTCCAGATGAAGCAAGAACAGGACGAGAATCTCCCCGAACAGGAAGCTTACATTCGTTATATGGAGGAGTTCTCTGCGACAGATCTAACTCACGATCCTGATGATGAGGACGAGGATATAGAGTGCATATCACCGGACTAGACACGGATCTGAAAGAGCGCGGGGCGCCTTTTGCGGTTTGGCCTGATATTTGGCTGCTCATCTGCCGCTTCCACCTTCGCCAATCTTGGCGAAACCACCGGAACAAGACTCTGAAAGGGAAGAAGACGATCATGATGGATTGAAGCAGCGGATGATTGACCTGGAAGTTTCCCCCACGCAAACGCAGACAATTGCCGCGGCTCGCAGTCTTTTCGTCGAGGAACGAATGATTCTGGACAAGCTTGCTACGGAACACCCGAAGGCGGTGAGAAAAGCACGTCAATTATCTCGATACGTACTGGACGACGGAGAACTTATGGCCAAGTTTTTCCGACTACGGTCGCTCAGTTCTGGCCTCCATGCTCGGCATCGGAGTGGATGGTGTTATCCCCACCACAAATCATCTGGAATCCTTCAAAGCGCATTCATCTGCGGCGGTGGCAAAAAGGTGGTCGGCGGCTCCGAGTCGACGTCTTGATTCATGCCATAGCAGTCCACATCTTGCCTTCAATCTTCAAGGAGCGTTCGCTCATCAGCGAGCAAGCAAGCCGAATTGCGGCTCTTGTGCGACTACTTCCGGGTGGCGCCGCACTGCTGGATAAACCGAATCAAATCCAGACAGTTACGGCAGTGCCAGGGGTGGCGTACCTGATTTCCGATCCTGTTCGGGATGAAAGGGCACGAGAGATGGTTGTGAATCGTCAGATCGGCCAACCAACTTCATTGCCTGGGAATCTCGGGCTTGTACTGGAAGCTTACTCCTCTCGAGCCTTCGCAGTCGACACGAACGCCACAACATATACAATCCGCCTCGGCTTCAATGGTGTTGTTACGTGCACCTGCGAAGACTTCAAAAAGCAGGGCGGAGCTTGCAAACATATCCGCGGCGCTCTGATGATCGTGGCTGCTTTACGCTGCCGTGGAATACACATACCTGACATCCCAATTCCCCCATCCCTTGCCGACGCGCAGGCTTTACAATCTTCAATGCTCAAAATCACAGTCCACCCCAACCAGCGCAATTTGCCGACCGCCCAAGCCGCGGAAACGATCGGCAATATCGTCCGACAGTTCATGCGTGCAAGAAGAGGAGGAGGAGGACGACGACGACGACAACGCGAGCGTTGCGACCAACGCGTCGTCAGATTCGGATGATTCGGACTCTGAATTCGATGACGAAGATGAAGACTCTGAGGACAGCCAATAGTGTATTTGATTTAGCTCGTGCCACTCACCAACGATAATCTCCAGACTCTAGACAGTAACTTGCGGCTCACTGAGAATGTTGCTGCTCTTGGAGAACAAGCAGTGGCGCGCACTACATTCGAGATTGAAGACTTGGGCTCGCGGCTGAATGAATCAGGGACCAACGCACTACCGGCCTGACCCCGGAGGAGAGTTGGAGCAGGATATGAGCAGCTAGCGAGCTTCATGTCCAAATTGCAGCGTGTGATGGATCTCCCGGCGATGCCCCAGTCAACAGCGCCGACACTGGAGAATCAATCCACTGCTCCCCAACCCCCCATGGCACCACCAGCAACTCTTAATCCCAGAAAGCGAAGGGCGAATGCAGAAGACGGCCCAATCACCATCGCTCCTTCACCGGAGAAACGCCAGTATCGCAAGGAGTCTTTCGGTATTCATTGATTGGGGGAGCTTGCTCCCCCTTTTATCAGAGCCGTCACCGAAAAGCACAGCCAAGGAATGGACCTTAGTGAATATGTCTTTTTCTGAAACCTAATCTACTTGGACATAGATAATTTCTTGGGAACTCCGGCATACAATTTATACCTCAATCCAACGAACACATAGTTGATGTAAACTACCGGTGCGCGGGATATGGTTCGTCTACCGTTTCCCGTCTCTGCGCTTAACTGGCTCTTGACGCATTCATTAGAACTCAATACGAATGAAGACTCAGCCCTAGCCTTAAGCTCATCCCCAGTCTCCTCATGGGGACTTCCAATGTCGTACGATCCTTATATGGGTTATCATGGGACAAACGGTCCAGGTAATACGGCAGCACTCATGATGAGGTTGGTGAGGTTTAACTGACAATCGGCCGACCGAATTAGTGTCATTCGAACTTGTTGCCGATCCTTACGAAGATATTCTCATCTCTTGTTTGACCGGCAAGGGAATTCAGGTCTCCCCAACCAGCTGGAATCTAGGGCTTTGGTGCTTACATATCTTCCTTGATAACTTACCATTGTTTCTCACTTTTGCCAGGCTGGTGCCGCTCCCCGCGAATGACTCTAAACCCAATCTGCCCTTTCGTTTGCTGATCGCATTGGCAATATATGGTAGTCCTTCGAAGGCATTGGCATTGAATGAAATATACGAAGCCCTGATCATGCAGTTCCCCTGGTTCAGATTGCATCAAAGAGAGGAAAAGTGGAAGGTAAGTATCTGAACTTCTAACTTTATCTTCTGTTGTTTATCGACTGTGCTCAGTGTTCAGTCCGCCACTCGCTCTCGTACAATTCCGAATTTGTAAACCTCAGGCAGAGCGGGGGTCGAAGAGGGATATGGATATTGAAGGCCTGATCGTATTGGTCGTCCGCTCTCGGTGAAGTGTTACCCACTAAAAGCTATTTCGCGCCTCCAATCTATCGTTGAAAATTCCGTGGTTCGGGAATGAAGGTTCAGGTAAGAGGTTCTACCTATCTTTACCACAAGTACTTCGGTTACGGGGTCATCCTTGTGCTCCTTGCGCTTAGCTCAACAAAATTATTGAACACAAAAATACCGGAAATTCGGAACCGCTGGCAAATGCAGATTTGCATTGCGGCACTGTTTACATTTTGCCAGGGTCTCCAGTTTGATCCCTGCAGTTTCTAAAGTTTGGGCTTCAACCCAAGTCACTAAATTATATAACCGCTGCCGACCCATGTAGAATATTAATGGCTGGACCTCCATGGTCACCGCAAAGCAAGAACAATTATGGGTCTATTCCCTTCGATCGAGGGCAATGTCAGAGGACCTAACTTTTTAATGAATTCATGTATGTATGCTGATTATCCATCTTGCAATTCACTAGTGCTTAGCTGCTCCGTTGAAGAGGCAACTACTCGGGATCTCGGAAAGTGATGCATATGGCGCCATGGTTTTTCAAGCTTTTCTCGAATTGGGTGCATATCTTTGCATAAAACAAAGTCCGGGATAGTCGACAATATCTACGCGGATGGAGCTATCATAATCATAGGATCAAGATATTGTGATTTGCTCTTCTATAGCCAGTGGGTAATGTTTTTAGCCTGACAGGCGGGAAATTCATCTCCAGCGTGCGAATCCAGCGCGAGATCTTTGTTGCCGAGATTCAGCGGAGATTCCTGAGAAATTAGGGCCGGTGGTGCCAGCTTGGTCGAAAAAGTGGAAACATGGTACGAAGCCGGGCCGAACGCTCACATACGTAAAGTGGGCTGCAGCACCCAAGAATTCAGTAAATTCTGAGAAAGTCTGTAACTTTTGTACGTGTTTGCTCCCAATTGCTCACAACTTTGCAAATTAGGGTCCTGTTTATTTACGGAGCAATTTTCAACGGTTTTTTAATTTTCGTCCGGGGAAAGGGTGTTTATAAACCAACCCACCAAAAAGACTAAAACCGGGGTTTCTTCGCATTTTTTCGCCTCAAGCACCTTTCACAGTGTCTTTGCAGCTTACAATACTCGGTGTGACCAAAAGTAACCGGAATTTGGCTTTTTAGAGAGGAATTTCGAAACTCAAACAACTTTAAGTGATACAGGGCTCCTCTAAATCATTTTTTTACGACTTTCATGGTATGGGCATGGCATGTAATGTTTTGTTTTGAGTTGGTGATTCAATCTTTGAAAGTGGACCAATTTGGAAATGCTCTCTGAAGCCGCCCGTCTTCTCTCTCTAGCATACAGCCGTTTCGGAAAAAGAATGCGGGTTTTGATTGATTTTCGTTTTCGAAATCTGCTGACCTGTGTTTGGTCCCGCGTCCTCGGCTCCACCCTTGCCGAATCAGCTATTCGTCTCTTTCAGCGCATTTTCTTGCCAGAGAGTGAGTTGGTGAGGCTCCCTGAACCTTTGTGAATACATCAGAGCTCCAATCTGACCTCCAGCAGGGCTCAAATGCGTGCTTGAGCCCAGTTGTTTACACCGACAAGCTCACGGCAGTTGTGGAGACTTGTGGAGCCGCACGGTGCCGTTGACGGAATCATCAACAACTGTCAATTAAAATCGAAAAGGAAAGAAGATCAAAACCCGCATTCTTTTTCTGAAACGGCTGTATCACCTCTGTGGTCGTCATCGTCGCTCGCGCGGCGTCGCTCCTCCTCCTCCCGCTTTGTCTACGTTTATAGAGCAAGCGAGCGTCTTTCGAAGTTCCCGCCCGTTCGCCATATCGACTACGCCAATTCGCCGGCCGCCAGCTCCCCACCAACTCGCTAACTCGAATCTCGAACCTTTCGAACAACATCCCCCGGTACAATCCCTTTTGCTTTCGTATCTCAATCGTCTCGCCTGGCCCGCCCGCTACGATATCTGTGATGAAAGTGTATTAAAAGGGGTTGTATATGCTCAGGGTATGCGCTAGGATCAGCGAAATTTTAGGTGCGCCGCTGTCTCTGACTCGGTCCCCTTCTTCCTTCCCTTCTCTCTTCTTTTGCCCCCATCCACGTACCCCCGTCGTCTTCGGACGATTGTCTTTCAATAGACAACCTGCCTCGCCTGCAGCTGCATGACTTGGGAGCCAACTCTATTAGTGCCTTGGCCTAAATGAGCCCAACTCTGCGCTGCGGAGAGCATTGGCTATGAAGTTTGAGTCCGACTCGACTTCGTCTCAGTAACGCCGTGAAAATTCTTCGGTTTTATACCAAGAATTGCCCTTTCGCAGTCTCGTAGCTGCCGCTGGCGCGCGCTTCATTCGAGAACTTGCGATTGTGGTCAACTAGGTCACAGGAGCCCGACTGAGGGTCAACCAGCCCCTTGTCGATGGGTTACAACGGCTGACGAGCTAGAGTGCTTGCTTATTCTTCTTCCCTACGCCGCCAATTTGGACTGATGACACCCGGATGTCAGTTGTGGGATATCCGTGGACATCCCGGAAAATATTTGGAGACGCTTGATGGGATGGTTTTGTGAGCTTTTGCCAGCGAACCGCCTCTGACCTTTGGCAGTTTCTGATGAATCACTTTTACAAATACAGAACTATGTCGGGCACCGCTCGGATATGTTACCTCGCTGAATACAGGAGTCCCATTCCTCAGTTTCTCTCTCTTCGTCTTTTGACGTTATGGTGGTCCGTGCGCCGTATAAGCGAGACGTGTGAAACGCAACTTGGCGCCACACAAACCTCTTTCTTTCCGTCTCCCCTCACCTCCCCTCATCTCCTTCGTCTTTGTTCCCCTCGGTTCATACGTTCGTCAAAGCTGTGGCACCAAGTCCTCAAGGCTCAAGGCCTACACAAGTGACTCTGAGGTCCTCATTCGTCAAGGTTTTTGTCAAGACTCAGGAGTGGTGTCCACTGTTCAATGCTCTCGTCAAGAGGCGGCTGATCTCTGGATCTGACCCATTATCAACGGCACGTGCATCAAAAGGGGGGCAAAATATTATTATTTGTTTGGTAGATGATGTCGCCATGAATCTGGACGAATAAATCGATATGAGGCGTAATATAGCCTCAGGCTGAAGACTAAAGCTATTCCGAGGGTTTTTGCAGCTCAATGCTTTCCCAAGGTATCGCACAGACGGGTTTTTCTGGTCGAGGTCAACTGCCAACCAAATATAAATATTTGGCCCCCCTCTTAAGCGAGCTTTAGCGACGTCAAACACGTGCCGTTGATAATGGGTCAGATCCAGAGATCAGCCGCCTCTTGGCTCTCGTCAAGAGTGAAGTCTCGCAAATGCAGGAAATGGCATTCTTCAAGTTATTTCCTCAAATGCAAGCCAGCCACCCTTGATTTCAGATCCAAGACTCCTCAAGTTGCCAAATTGCTTCTTGAAGAACGTCTCGGCCTGTTGTCGACGCTGTTCGTGGTTATCAAAGCTCCCTTATTCTCTCTCCATATTGATGCAGATGTAGGATGTAGTAGTTTACATTCAATCAAGTTGTTTTTCTGCCATTGGAAATGCACAAATTATCTAAAATTCTTTGAGAGCCTGAACTGAATATATCTCACAAAGCTGCGGCTGGGACATTTCTGAGATATCCAGTTTTCAGACGCTCCTGGGATTGTGTTTTTTGATCTCCCAGCGACCTTTCTCAGGAGATCCCCACGCATTCATCCAAATATGGGAATCCGGATCTCATCGGGAGCTCCCGCCAAATTGGCGGTGTAAGGTAGACCCCATCCACCCTCGACAAACGTCACGTGATGGAACGTAACACCTTCCATTTTCGGACTGGATGGACAAAACACCTAACTGTACGACAACTACGAAGACTGGCGTAAATCGCCTCGACCAGATTGTAGATATTCATGCTATTGGTATATGGTCAAAAATTTGGAGCTTCACAGTATCTCTCCTCAATTGGAGAACGAGTGCTCGAGGTTGGGTGTAGAGAGTTGTTTTCACCTCAAAGTATAGGTGTTCAAAAGCCAAAACAACTGCAATTCGGGAATTTTTGGCACCCGAAACTGCCTTGTAAACACTCAGAGTTCTCTTTTCTTATGGTGCGCTCGGCCTAAACACTACCAAATAGGTCCCATCATTGATGTCATCACTGATGTCTCAAATCGACCGACGGAAAAATTTCAAATTGAAATTGCATTTTCTGTTGCAGAATGAGGTTGAGGCAGACTCAGAACATACTCCCCAGCTATAATTAGTGTAGTATGTGGCTCATAAACCTCAGAGTCCTATACATGAAAACACAAGGTGACGTTAGTAACGTGACTTTTGACAGAAAGTAACGTGCTTTTTGACAGAAAATCACGGGGTCCCCGGCGCCGCGCGCCGGCGAGTGCAGCGAGCGGCAGTGCGGCGCCGCGGGCACGGAATCCAGCAAAAAAAAATTCGCAAAAAAATTAAACCGGGGTTTGGGGCGGAGCCCCGACAAGCTGTGCACCAGCCGTAGGGAGGGACGCGAGCGCAGCGAGCCGGCCCTGCCGAAGGCGGGGTGCTTAAGCTTGTCCGAACCTAAATCGGGCCTATTCCGTAAGCCCACATGACTGATTGATTGATCGCATCACTGATGTCTCAAATCCGCCTGGAGAAAAAAGTATTTATTGTGAATTTTGAGGGGACAGTAAATTCCTTTAGAGGGATTAGTCTACTATCTAATCGGAGTGTTTTGACCAGAGGATCAGTCATGGGAAGGTTCCGATCAGGCGCAATAAACTTTGTTCCTGTTTGGTGGTGTTTAGGCCGAGCGCACCATAGCTCCAGCGGACAATTGAAAATTTACCCCACAGATGTTCGCCGACATGTCGAAACATGAACCGGTCTATCCAGCCCCCCCAGTCAGCAGAGTAGTTCATCCGGGCTTTACCTCCAGTTTGAGCTCAGTGAGAGTGCACCATAATTTGAAGAGCTGGAAATGAGGTGGTTGAAACCACTTCCATGTACAATTAGTCTTGCACCAAAGCTCTGGTTGATTAAGTTTGAGAGAGTGTAGACGCGTGCAAGAGCAATGGACACCAGAAAGCTTGACCGCAGCTCTAACTCAGGCGCGTGTGTTGCTAAGTAATTCATTCAAGAGATTCCGATTCGATGACATTCTGACAAGTCAAAATGAGAAGGAATTCTTTATTTGAGCATCCAAGCCTGCAGACACAGAAGACACTATGTCGATTGTATATTTTGTAAGCCAGCGGAGGAGAAAAACGGAAGCAGAGCGAAAGAGACGTGACGCGGTCGCGTCATTTGGTTGAGTTTGCTGCGCCTTCGCCGAGATGCCGGCGTTGACGTGAGAGAAAGGATAAATATTTTGAAAACCATTCGCTGGTCCTATGTCTTTCGGGGCTATTATCTCCGAAAGACATAGGTTTGAAATCAGACGATTTCCTGCGGAACGGGCGGCTTAGAAGTTCAGAATAAATCCATGAATCTCCCTCTCTTTTGTCCCCTTTCCCTCTTCTTTCGTTTTGAAAAAACGCGTTTTTTTCCCTCCCGTCCACAGACATAGTACATGAGCCCAACTCCACTTAGTTTAAGGTGTTTTTGAGAGGCGCCGAGCGGATTTGCTGCTTTTTAGTATTTACAAGCCAAAAATCAGAATCTTGGCCCACAATCAGTTCTGAGAAGCCGTGGATTTTTTTTGATCTTTTCCCTACAAATTGTCACGCCGGTGGAAAGGCAACGCAGAGGGCCGTGACCGTGACTTCTAAAAAGCAACGGAGGTCATCGTGACCGTGACCGTTGTTTCGATACAGGGAGACACAGTACTCAATAGCGAGTTTGCGATGCAGCCATTGGATGGCTAATGGCTACTCAAAAGTCAAAAAACAGGCGCATTGACAAAGGCTAACCCTAGTTTCAGCATCCAAACTTCATTCCAGGCACCTCTTGTGTAATTTGACAACAATTCTTGGGCCATCAAAGTTCCCTAATCGGGAAATCGTTAGCCATTCAATGGCTCCAATGGCTCATCGCAATCCCTCTAATATGAGTTATTTAGGCCCCATTTAGCGTTTTGGCCATAGATGGTCGGGAGCTGGCGAAAAGTGAGACATCAGTGCCATCAATTTTGGCAACTTTCATCAATCGGTCGTTTACACACTACAAATCTGTGAACATCGACACCCTCTCTTCATCTAAATCCTCGAAAATATTGTTGGACACTCAGTGGGGTACTTAGAAAAGGTCTGTGTACTCAGATGTGGCATAAGAACAAAACATGAAACTCAAATCTCAAAATCATTTTTGGTGTGTAAAGGAGCGTCAAAATACTGTAAGGCTTACATTTAATTTGGGGCCAGCAGTAAAACACAAACGGAGCCTTATTTCGTGCCGTGCAAATGAAGGAGTAGCGTGCCGAGTCTCACCGGAGCCGAGAGATCTCGCCGGAATGATTTACCATCAACACAGCCCGCATCAAATTGCCATATTGGGTGCGCACGTTGCGGCGGAATGCGCACAAGTTGCCGGGGCGCGCAATCATCAGCTCTGCGATCGGCCCTCCGGCCACCCCTCCCCTGTGACATGGAGATGATCTGAGATGATCTAGTATTTATTCTAAGCAATCAAAACATAAACTTGGACCCACAAAATACATTGAACCAGTGACCACCGAGTTTTCGATGGGACACGGCTTGTCGCGGCACAAGAAGGCGAAGAAGCGTTCACTGCCACTGTTTGCCACTTCACGTCAAGTTCTTCATGGTTTTCCAGCGCGTCTGCATCGTGCCCGACGCGGTTTGACGCGTTAAAAGCGCGTCAACATGTCCATGAGGCTGTGATTGTTACGTGTTTGAGATGTGAGTCAGGAGAGTTGAAGATATCAACTGTATTTCGATTATCAATGAAAATGGTGAGGCGTTGTTTGTGTCCTGTGGACTGTACACCGAACGTGGAACAATACCACCACAAGGCTGAAACAACACACAAGGCCTCGAAGAAAAATATGGTATCCTTTGGGGGCCGCAAAGGAACAGGTGCGAAGAAACCTAGCAGAAGCTCAGGAATCCAAAAACCCATTCCTCCCAATGACGCGTCACAAAAAATCGTGGCGTCAGCCTCTGTGATAGGATTCCAATCCAGAGACTCAAAGAGTAGAACACCGTCGGATTGCCTGGGGTGTTGCAAGAACCACGACAAGTCAGACTTAATCGCGACGTTGATGTAGATGAGCGCCTGTTGATTAGACTTGCCAGACATCTTTTTGTAGACGTTGGACAGGCCTGGACGGAGGAGGAAAAATTACCTTGCTTGACAAGGTCTCTCCAACCTCATAATCAGCTAAGCAGCACATCGGATGCAACGCATTGATGCCCGGTTCTCCCCGCTGGCACAGCTTTTCAAATCGTCCGAAACCACGATGCCATCGGGGCACTAGATCCGAAAACAATTTCTCCGCCAAAAAGCCAAGCGCACCCAACGCGCACCTCTCAAAGCCCTAGAAAGCCTGTTGCAAATGTCTCTATCAAAGCACTGTAAGCCCGCAGCAGGTGTTCTACTCAAAGCAAGAAAAAATACGGGCAACGTCTCCTCGCCATCTAGATCCTCTTTGGGGACCCTCTTCAAGGCCAAGCTTGAAGGGGCCCCGGGAAGCTTCAGCAAATCTTGAACGTCGACTTCCCGAGTCGTCAGGCCTGAATAATTAAAGTGCTCAGTTGTTCCGGCTCTGCTAGTATCTCTCTCGCTCGCTCGCTCCTAACTCCCAGCTCTTACATTTTCACGACTTCTTTGGGCAGGCTTCCAGTCAGCTGTCAACGTCCACAGTTTCCACTCATCCAATTCAGTCTCCTATAATGTCAGATGTTCGTTACAACTGGCTGCAACTCGCCCAGCCGGTGCCCATTATAGCCCTCTTCGAAACATAGTCAATCCAACAAATTCCTTTGATTCAATCTCGACACGATTTCTCAGCTGTCAAGGCTCAATGTTCAACGAGAAAACTCTCCAGGATACTGAGAAATTTGGTCGTATTGTACTTGCGTACATGCAAGATGCCTCTTCCAAGTCAATAACAAAACCAACTGTGAGAACACGACGACTGGACAATGCTCACCGCAATGCGCCTCGTTCCTCGACTACCTCCTATACCGACCACAGTTCGCACTCCGATATGTCCTTGCGGGCTCTGTTCTCTTCTTTCCAGTGTCATTGTCTCTCCCGGACTCTAATCTTCAGTAGCTTCTCTTCAATGGCATCCCTTCGGCCTACATGTAAGGGTCACTTCGTAATCACCCTTACCTACACATGGTCCGTGCACATCCTATTTAGTGCGTCATGTATTCCCGAGACCGCTAGTCGAATCAACGCCAGTACCTGGCTCCTTCCCCCGTTTCTCTCTCTCTCTCTGGTCCTTCAGTCCTCTCGGGGTTTCCGTGCCCGTTACAGTTTGATTCGACTAGACCCTCCGGCTGGCCCTTCTCTTCCCTCTGGGCTAGCTCTCGGCTTGTCTCGCCAAGTCGTACCTCTTGTCCCTCTGAACACCGGCTCGTTCTATCTGGCTTCCTCAAGAAACTCTCAGCACATTTGGTGGTGTAGGGTTCAGAGTTTTTGAGCTCTGGTGGGATTTCAGCCTATGTCTCTGTGCTGCTGAGTCGGTCTTCATTCCTCGATTCTTTCGATTCTTCTTCGTCACCCCGACCCATTCCTGTCACAAATGGAAATCCCTTGATTCATTTCAAGGCCGAGCGCCTATGCGTTTGTGCAGGTCATCACCGCACTCGAGTGCGGCCCCCCCTGGACACTCCTTGATCATCCCTTTCTCCCTATTTTCTGCGTGACCCTCACCGACATCTGAGGTATGTAAAGCGCAAAGATAGGTCGAGATTTCATTCCTGCCGTCACTTTCACCAAATTCAGCTCATTTTCGACGGCACCTTTCAAATTATTTCCTTTCATTGCCTCCCCGACCTATACTTTCTCCCACCCACCCACCCTTCATCAAAAAGGAAGATACTTTCTTTTTGATGACTTCACAAGCGTCGGAACCACCCATTCCCACCGTCGCTCTCTAAGGGTCTCTCCTTCCTTCATAAAAAGGAAGATAAACGGGTAACCGGGAAAGGACTTAGGAAGGAGGAGGAAGGACGACTGACGTGCCTTTCCGAGCATGCAAGCCCGAATCCTTGATAAGGGAGTTACTTGTAGGCTCTTCTGCGCGCCAAATTTTTTCGCGTCTTTTTTTTTCCACCTCACTCCTCACTCTTGGCAAACTCTCGGTGTCTCCCGCTCTCACCCTCATGGGATTTGATGGCTTTGGTCGCCATTTCTCACTTTCGACTCTCGGTCGCTCGCACTTGCTCGCCTCTCTACTCTCGTGACCAAAGGCTTTGGTCTTAGTTGCACACCCCTTCTCTCCTCGTGCAATCTCTCTTGGCCTGGCGATCCGCACAATCTCCAGCGCCCTTTTTTTCGATTTGCGAATCGATTTCTGCGGCATTTGCTCCCTCTCTTGCACACTCTCGGGATTCATCTCTAGGCTCAGCTCCGTCTCGAGCCCTCGACCTTTCGCGGTCACCCCTCGAACTCTCTACTTCCGATTCTCCCAATTTCTTGACCTTCCGTGGTCCTCACTTTACTCCATTTTTTGCTTTACTCTTCTACATACCTTTAACATTTTTTTCGTTGGTTTAGCTATGTCTCTTCGTTCCTCCGCCGTAAAAAGGGGGGGTACTGTAAGGGTCACTTCGTAATCACCCTTACCTACACATGGTCCGTGCACATCCTATTTAGTGCGTCATGTATTCCCGAGACCGCTAGTCGAATCAACGCCAGTACCTGGCTCCTTCCCCCGTTTCTCTCTCTCTCTCTGGTCCTTCAGTCCTCTCGGGGTTTCCGTGCACGTTACACTACATTGCACACATGGATGCACATTCAGCCCCTGGGCATCCAACCAATGCACAGACTCATCGACTCGAAGTATCTCACACTTTTACTTTGAGACCGATTCGTTGTCTCAACTTGTTTTTGTCTTCGTCGCCTGTGACCTATGTCTTCTGTTGAGTCCAGCTAAAGACAGGTCGTCGCTTTCGTCGTTCTCTGTCTGCAGACTCGCTCACCTCACCGCTCAGTTGCCAGTTTCTACTTTGCGTCATTGAAGGCTCTCATTCCATATCCTATGCGCTGTTCTTGCTCTGCGCAGTGGAACTCGTAGCTTCAATTTACTTTGGGGACTCGTCACATCTCTACAATTTTGCTACGGCTCGTTTCATTTGAACACTAGGCCTTAGTAATGAGTCATTAAATTATCTATGCAGTCTCTCTCTCGCACCACCATCTATTGTTTTACTACTTACCCTATTTAAAAGCTGCTAGCGCTTTACATGTCGGCTTCGGACTCAGTTGATAAAAAAAACGCCGGAGAGTTCATCATCCGGAATCTATCCTTCGAGCAAGCAAGGTGCCTTCCGACGTAGTCGGAGCTTCCTAGTATACAGTTGCGGCAAAATCAAATGTCCCTACCATAAAAGGAAATTCAAATCAATCTCGACCTTTTCCTACATTATTGGAGGTCTTTGGTCGAACAGAGGATGCAAGACGATAGTGTGGCAAGAAATATGGTACTACATCGCTTGAAGAAATCTTCGCCGTGTTTGCCTCAGATTGTATTCAGATGGCTGGAGCCATAACTCACTCGTTACTGGGCGAAATCAAAATTTAAAAGTTCTGGGTAGGTCCTAGATGTCTCCTCATTCTTTCTATCACCAGAAATCTGCATCAAAATATGTGTGATAGGGCAAAAGGTCGATATTGATGTGAATTTCCTTTTATGGTAGGGACATTTGATTTTGCCGCAACTGTATTGAACGACCAGTTAATTTTCGAATCCGGAGGAAGAGTAGCAGTCATAGCGTTGGGATCAATCTCGGAACCGATGATGGGAAGGGATGAGCCGTGCAGTTGTTTCTTCCCTTTGTGGGGAATAAGTACCAAGAAACAGAGAAGTAGGAGCTTTACTTGTTTTGTCGGGAGCATCTTGTTGTATGGGCGATAGAACGTTAGGCCATTTCCAGCTTCCCAGCCGAAGTTGTCATCAACATAGCACAAGGTCTTTGACAAACAAAGCAATCCAGACCACCAACCCCATCAACGACGCCCAAATACGCGGGGAGCCCCAATTCCCGAAAGTGCAGCACCAGACGAACGAAAGCCTGATTTGGATGGCGTCTTAGAAGATTCTCAAGACGTTCGACACGGATGACTTTCGGTATTTGGAAGATGTCGGGGTATTTCCGGATGGTTCGCATAGCAAGTTCATTTTCGAACTCGTGCGCAGAGGGTCGAGGTAGAGGTTCATGCATTCCGAAGCCGGGTGACCAGCCGTGTTGCAGTCGCTGCAGGCATGGCGGCAACTACATCCATCGCCAGCCCTGCACCGGTTGTTATTGAAATTGCGGCAGTCTTCCGCGGTATGCTTTCGTTGTTTGTTGCCAGACTTGGGCTTATTGTTAGATCCCCCAGGCAGCGAGGCGGCAACAACTGCGACACCCCCCTCAGTGATGAGGGCATCGAGGATGTGTCGAACTTCAAAACTTGTGCGACTCGTTGAAGAGGACGTCTCGCCTCTGTCCAACGAATACGCGTGCTGCGCGATCGTAGTTGATGATGCGAGAATGGATTGAGGAGTGACGGCAGTTGAAGAGGTCGTTGAGATGGCCCCAGTAAGTTCGCAACTCCATTGTTCGTCCGGGGAAGGCAAAGTTGACTGCATCTTCCCAGACACGGAAGGCATTGATCCATTAGCCATGAGTGGTGACTTTCGAAACCATTTTAGGTTTCGTGACTTCAAGGTAGAAGTCACCAACGACAAGCTGCCGCGATTCTTCCGCGTCAGTAGTGGCAAATGTGCTGGCCAAGATGATGTCGAAGTCGACAAAGCGGTCAAGGAGGACGGGTTTCCAGAGTACGTCGGGGAGTGCAGGCGTTGCAGCAGAGATGGTGGCATCGCGGACAGTTTCCTTGATATTCTGCGAGTGGATGTCAATCCTGCGAAGGACTTCCTTATGCCCACACCATTTCGATTGGATTGAGCTGGCAATGGAATTTTGGAAGGAACAAAATCTCAACTCCCTCCAGTTCAGATTGCTCTTCAAGCACAGATTTTGCAGCCGCGAAGTCGGGGAGATTGAAGCCGACGCTCCTGCAGCAACACTTGGCGGTGTCACTTTGATCCGCGCATTTGAATGAAGGGGGGGGGATGTATTATACTCGCGCGGTCCACAGTCTGAACTGCGAGTTTACAGAAGACATACATGTAGTACTGTACGGGTGGTTATCCTCACAGAATTCTACAAGATGTCAACCGAGCACAACGTCTTTCCAGGGGGTCAATCGCGCAACGCAATCAGGGAACTGGCCGGCCGCTCGTATGGCAGGACCTCTGGTTAAAACCCGTAGGACCTGTGGGGAGATGAAGGACATTCCTTTTTCAGCTGGGCCTCGGCGTGCATACCGCGCTCTTCCAGGATCTGTTTCATACCCTTGAATTTGCCGGGATGGAGAGGATGATTGTCAGGGAAATAGAGATCCTGTAGTCTCACCAAGTCAGACTCTAGAAGATTTATGATAGTCGATAAATCTTTTTATCTGAACTTGATGGCACCTGTCATCCAGGACCTCGGAAAACGTGACTCTTCCCACGTCCTAATTGGGTCGATTCCACTATTGCGAAGGTAGTAGGGCTATATATATAGGGGATATAATGGTAGCTAGAATGTATTAAACAGTGCCAGAGCAGTTCCTATCTTTAACATAGCTGAGGATGGACGGCAAATGCATGTTCAACCAATTTTGATGGAAGCCACCAAATCCTCCAATCTTGACCCAAGATTATGGGAAAAAGCTACATAAGGGAGCTATATGATAATTTAAATGCACTGAGTACCGGTACAGAGCCATATAGTGAGTCGAAGTGGGTAAACGAAGCCTTACTTATGTCCCAATTTGGACGTGGGAAAAGTCACGTTTTCCCGAGGTCCGGGTTGACAGGTGCCAGTAATTTCAGACTAGAGATCCTGGGGTTTACGGTCAAACTGTGCACCCGTCATTTTAATCTTCTCCTTGACCAGATTACGCTTGGAGTCATAGACCAGCTTTCCCTCCGCATCACGTTTGTTAACCTCGACAAGTAAATTCGCTGACTCGTGGTTTTTTCGTGTACCGGAAGGGGCTTTCGGCATTCCGGCATTCCGGTTGCAGTGAGGGAGCCGTCGGGACGCTTCTTATGAGTGGTAGCGTTGTCGTACATGAACACATGGTCAAAGTCGGGCCAAAGCTCTTTGACGAGCGCACGAGCTGCCGAATGTGCGCAACCTAGAGATGAGCGTTGTATCGTTGGCTTGTCGGCACAGATCTGGCCAAACTTGGGGGTAAAGTGGACTTTCCAAGGCGTTTTCAACATAGCCACAACGAATCAAAAATCAGCAGTTCTGGCCAAACCAATTAAAAACCGGTTTATAAACATGTTTACAAACTTGATCAATAAACAAGACTCTAGACCCGCTTCGAGTTGAGATTACATGAACAAGAACGGTAAAGAGATGGGCGCAGGCGAAGGATTCGATTCCATTGGCATGAAGTCTCCCCTCTTGTCAACAGAGCCTCTTAGAAATCATTTCAAAGGTAATAGTAAAGTACAAATTTGTCCTGGTCACGGATCATAATTGGTCCGAATGCCATGACTGCAACGCGATCGAGATCTACGAAGCCGCTGGGTAAATCGATTGGCACAGATTGGTCGCTCCCTATCCGCGACACGACGGTTTGAACGTCATTGTTATGAGCACGGTACTGTCGAAGCCCATACTCCGATCTGAATGTTTGATCGCGGCTGAGATTCACCATCGGTTTGGTGACGAGATGCAGGTTTGGGGCTGCTTTTGAATGAGAAACCGTCAAAGTATATCGCGTTCTCCTGGTTTGCCACTCGACCTGTCGAGTTGTATTTGGGACAGCTCGAGTGGGACTTGACCACAATCCGACAAGGCGCTCCCAAAGCGAGGGCACGGATGACACAGATATGACCGTATCTGCTACGAGGTCGTACGTATCTGCATGAAAGGGATTCTCATAGATTCTTTCTCAAAACCCTCCATGGATATCGAGGAACGACGGTCGTCGGCAGAGACGCTCGTAGTAATATTGAAGTCGTTGGTGGATTGCCACAGACCATCGAACGCGAGGAGAGAGAATACGTTGGCGCAGCCACCGTAGAAAAGAACAATGTGCCCCGGAAGAAAATGGAACGAATCAAAGAACTTAGTGCGAGCATGGTAAGTAATAGCGTGAGCGATAAATAGCGGTTGAGAATACCTGCAGGGGGGACGGCCCCAGACAGATTATGTCAAAGTGGTAATCATCACCGTGGTAAATATAAGGGAATCACGCCACCTGACGAGTCTTTTTCGACGAAACGTTGCGCGCCTCAACGTCGTGGCCCCGCTTCATCGACCCCCCCACTCTCTGGCATCTACAGGCAAGCTCACAGGACCCTGCGGGTCCTGATCGCAGTCGCTCGCGTTACTCGCTCCCGAAGAAAATGGAACGAATCAAAGAACTTAGTGCGAGCATGGTAAGTAATAGCGTGAGCGATAAATAGCGGTTGAGAATACCTGCAGGGGGGACGGCTTGATGATCACATATTGTTCGGTTCGCCAGTTTATTAGCAATAGCTGACGCCGTGGATTTCCTTCGTAGATGAAGTCACATCCCAGAAAAACTCCCGATATGTGCAGCATCCAGCCTCGGGAAATATCAATCCGCAGAGTAAAGACCGTATGGAGGCCCCTTTCCGGACTCAAGTCACCTTCCAGCACGCAGATATATGAGCCATCGCTTGAAGCTCAGTCAGATTCGAGTACCATACACACTGCACATACTTACAAATCTTGCAAGCTCAGCACCACAAGGGGAGTGGAGAAACTCGAAAAGTCGTAAGCCGCGGAGAAAATGAGGCATTGTGAGATAGACCATGTCCACAACTCTCGCCCAGTCTCCGCCTCATAGAATTGAACTGCCCGTATATCCTCCCCTCCGGTAACATTCCACGGCTCCATGACTACCAACGTATAGAGTGTACACGCAGCAATCAGGCGTAAACGCTTTGCGGAAGGCAGAGGTATAACTTCTCGACGGATAACCGTCGGAGGTGTGGGAGAGGGGACTTTCCATGTCTTGGGGCCATCCGCGACTCGCTTGACTGCGTTCTTGAGCTCGTCCACCGATACCGTTTCCAGAGCATTGATTGGAAGAACGAGGACATGCCGCTTGTAAAGCTGGCGCACCAGAGAGCCAGACAGCTTTGGAGCAAGATATTTCGTGGAGGTATTGGGGTCCTCGCTCGACGCTCCCCTCGGATTTCGAAAATTGAAGGAGTTCTATTTACGATGTCCCTCATTAATTACATCATGTATTTTACTACGTGAATCGTCGAGCTACCTCCATTGTTCCGATTTACACTCCGGGTCCCGGCTATTTTCCCGTCCTTAACCGGACATCTGCCAATCACGGACCTGCGAGAGTAAGATAAACCTGTAAACATTCATCATAAGACAGCCCGGGTTATATGCCAGGACCTGGATAATAAATGAGTTTGTTAAAAATGAGGCGTTGCGGAGCCGCGTTGAGTTCAATTCTTGAATTCCGCGAAGTTCCCTTCGGCGAGAATTACCCAGACAGATTATGTCAAAGTGGTAATCATCACCGTGGTAAATATAAGGGAATCACGCCACCTGACGAGTCTTTTTCGACGAAACGTTGCGCGCCCCAACGTCGTGGCCCCGCTTCATCGACCCCCCCACTCTCTGGCATCTACAGGCAAGCTCACAGGACCCTGCGGGTCCTGATCGCAGTCGCTCGCGTTACTCGCTCCCGCCTTAACCACCGTTTCGCACCTTGAGCATTCCCACCGCTCCCACACCCCACCACTTTTTTTCCTGCCAACCCCGCCCTCACACCGGCGACGTATCGGCACCAAAAGTCTTCTGTACACCCCGCACACCTTCTGTGCCGCTTTTTTGGTCTCCTCTTGCCTCTTAAAGCTCTGTTATGTCAACTCCGGCCCCCATGGAAGTCGACACCCACCAAAACTCTCGCTCCTCGGGCTCACGGTCTACCAAGCGACCCCGAGATACTGGTGACGGCTCCCCCTCCGGAGCTCCACCGGCCAAGCGTTCGGCTGCTGCTGCTGCAGTAGCTCCTGCCTCGGTACCCCTGGTATCTTTGGCCCCCACTGCTACGGACTGGATGCGGCATGTACAGCGCCAATCTGGTAGCTTCCGCGTCCCCCCTCTTGCAGTCCTGGAAGGGATGGAGACGGTTCGTGACTCAGCGCTCTTGGGCTTTGACCGCAACCTCTCCTCCCTCCAGAAAGCCCTGGTCGCTGCTATCCGCTTCGATCAGGCATCCGAGAACGGTGCAGTGCCATCTCTCATCGGTAACACGATGAAGCTGCCTGCTCCCCAGCTGCTTAAAGACACGCCTAGCCTTGACGAGGTCGAAGCTGTCGCGGCTGCACGGGAAAAAGCTGTCTCGGACCTCAGCACCGTCCATACCTCAGCCTCCACTTATGTGAAGGCTATCTATGAGGCACAAGTTGCACGTTACCGTGCAGCTACGGTTGTTGAGACCTGCGCCGCGTCTTACGCTGACGAGCTCACGAGCTTTGTCAAGGATATTATCCAGCGCAGAGACGGCCCAGAAGGCGATGTCCATATTTGGGATAATTGCATTGCCTTCTTGCGTTCCGAGTCCGTTCTGGATTTCCAGAACCTTGGCTACAACTATACCGCCAGGCTCCGCAAGGAGGAACTCGAGAAAGAAGCTAAAGCAAGTGCGCTTGACATTGCACGTGCTGAAGCCGAAATCGCAAACGCCGCCCGTACGGTTGAGGAGCTTGTGAAGGAAGCAACAGGTGCCGCCGAATCTCGTGCGTTACCTGCCTTCTCTCCCCCATTACCGTCCGTTGACCTCGTTTCTTATAACATGCTATTTAGGCATCAAAGAGCTCGAGAAGCAACTCCAGCAGCTTCGGCAGGCCCAAGTCCAGACCCCACGTCGGAATGGACCACGCCCCCCTCGCAAGCCGGCCGCCGCCGCTCCAAAGCCGGCGCCGGTGAAGGGGAATGCCAAGCGCCCGAACGGTCCCGCCGCCGCCGTCGCCGCCACCGCAGGCGGCAGCAAGGCAACCAATGCGGAGAAGAAGACACAGTACAAGGGCAAGGGGAAAGCACCTCAGACCGCTGCTTAATAACCCCAAACCCTGATACCCATGTCTTAAATTGGGTGAGTTCTGCCGGTGTACGATTCCATCATCATCGGCCTGACTCGTATCCTCCCCAGTTTTTCGCCGCCTCTCCGGACGTTCGTATAAAATTCATTATCAGTAAAATGTCGTCGTTATATTTTGATACACGGTTGATAAATCGATCATTTCATAATTTGACGGACATCCGGCTTAAGCCTGGACAGGAAAAGATCCTGGCACTCAACCCGAAGTTTACACCTCGGCCTAGGCCGACTAAAACTTCGGCGGTGCTTCAAAGCTATGATGATTTTACTCGCCGTCTCCGACTTCGCATCGAAAAAGATAACGAGAAGCGGATAGACTTACGAGATCACTTTGGTGTTGAGAATGCGAACTCTACTTTTGTACCCAAGTTCCACATTCCTGAGCCCGATGCCCAAGGGCCACCATTAATCGATTGCATTGAAGCTGCGTTGGCTAAAACCCGCAGCCAAATTGAAGTCGAAGTGATGGGCCGGCAAATGTTATTTGTACGACCCAATATTCGGGATGAAGATCTCAAAACGTTACTGAAACTCTTATCGGATAACAGCATCCTTGCCGTACCAGCAGATAAGAACTTAGGTATATGTCTTGTGACTGCTGAATGGTATCACAAAACGGCCACCGGCCTACTGGAGAATGCATCTTACGTAGAGGCAGAACCAATTCATTGGTTATTGACTCAGACGCTGGAATTTATTATGAAGAAGGCTAAGCCTCTTCTTAATCGACAGCAATTTGTCTGGTTAATGGCTCCAATTCTGGAGTCCCGTGAAAAGGTTCCAGTACTCAAAGTGATCCCAAAAATTCACAAGTCCCCAGCTTCCGGTCGACCTATTGTCCCGGGATTCAACACCCTGCTGGAAAATGCTTCAGCATGGGTTGACTACCAGATCAAGCCCTTGCTTAACCGATTTCCCTGGATCCTTCCAGACTCTAAATCGTTTTGTCGGGATCTTCACAACGTGAAAATCCCTCGAGGTCAGAATATTTGGCTGGTCACCGGCGATATTGTTGCAATGTACCCAAACATCCCCATAGATGATGGGATAGCGAACATTGCCTCTATCCTTGAAGTGCCGCTTGTACCGTTCAACGATATGAGTGACGCCATGAATATGGACTTCAAAACATTGAAGGAGTTGACTTTGCTCTTACTCCGATTTGTGCTGAAGTACAATTACGTCTCTTTTGCGGGAAAAACGTACCAACAAGTTATTGGTACAGCCATGGGAACAGCATGTGCACCTACATATGCCAACCTTTTCTTGGCCCCGCTGGAGGAAATCGTTCTGAAAGATATGGCGAGCTCTTTGCTCTTCTATCGTCGCTTCATTGACGACACATTTGCCATTATCCACGGTACAATGGATGATGTTCGCGACTTTCAGACACGAATTGGCACCCTTCATCCAAACATGAAGTTTGAATGGGCGGCGTCTAGGCTTCATCTGCCTTTTCTGGATGTTCTCGTTCAGCTTGAACTTGACCGCGGAACCCCGGCAATATTGCCTCAGTTCCGTGTTGTGACGAATGTCTACCAGAAAATGTTGAATGCCTATTTATATATCCCCTGGAATTCATGCCACTCTTTGAACTCCAAGCGTGCTTGGATCAAAGGCGAGCTGGTTCGATACACTCGGATCTGCTCTCGCGAGCAGGATTTTGCTGAGATTCGGTTAAAATTCTTTAAACGTCTCCGCGAACGTGGCTATCCGGGGATTTGGCTCCAACGTACCTTTGAGGAAGTGAAATACTCAGTTGAGCGCCCATATGCGCTCAAACCCACTGCATCTGCTGATGGGGACTTTGAATTTCACGTCCTCAAGCTCACCCACAATCCAATTTGGGACGAGATTAATCTCGGGCCCATTTGGCGCGAACTGGAGGAGACATGGAAGCTATCAGACTGTGGCTATTCTGATTTCCGTTTCATGGCTTCTTTCAAAAAACCAGCCGCGCTGGGTGACAGGTTGAATGTCAACAACCGAGAGACGTTGCAGACTTACCACGAGTTATAGTGGCATCTGTTTAGGACTCTTTTTTCTCAATCCTCCGTCCGCGCCATCGCTGCGGGCCCTTCCGGGTCCTCGCTCGACGCTCCCCTCGGATTTCGAAAATTGAAGGAGTTCTATTTACGATGTCCCTCATTAATTACATCGTGTATTTTACTACGTGAATCGTCGAGCTACCTCCATTGTTCCGATTTACACTCCGGGTCCCGGCTATTTTCCCGTCCTTAACCGGACATCTGCCAATCACGGACCTGCGAGAGTAAGATAAACCTGTAAACATTCATCATAAGACAGCCCGGGTTACTGTAGCCTTGTGTATGGGTGAAACGGACTCTCGAGCGTGACCTGAAACGCAAGGCGTGAAACCAGAAACGACCTGGGAGTTACGCGTGACACCTCAAAAACTTTGAAACGGTTGCAAGAAACAGCTTCAAAATAGTGGCTAGAAACGACAGTTCTCGAGGTAAATATTGATTTCGAGCTTACAATGACTGCCAGGACCTTCTTATCTGGGTAAAAATTAACTTGCAACTAGGATTCAAAGGGAATCTTGTCAGTCCCGACCGTCCCACTGTCAAATACAGGCCAGAAATTCAGCCAGGAGCATTGCTTTGGAATCCAGAAGAAAATTCGAACAGCACAAATAAATTCAGCAGCAAAATTGGTTTTTTTGTCATTTCTGTGTCACGCACCTTTCAGTGAAACCAGCCCTGCGTTTCGCGTGACGGTTGAAACGAAACGGGGTCTGCGTGACGCGTTACGTTTCACCCATACACAAGGCTACAGTATATGCCAGGACCTGGATAATAAATGAGTTTGTTAAAAATGAGGCGTTGCGGAGCCGCGTTGAGTTCAATTCTTGAATTCCGCGAAGTTCCCTTCGGCGAGAATTACCCAGACAGATTATGTCAAAGTGGTAATCATCACCGTGGTAAATATAAGGGAATCACGCCACCTGACGAGTCTTTTTCGACGAAACGTTGCGCGCCTCAACGTCGTGGCCCCGCTTCATCGACCCCCCCACTCTCTGGCATCTACAGGCAAGCTCACAGGACCCTGCGGGTCCTGATCGCAGTCGCTCGCGTTACTCGCTCCCGAAGAAAATGGAACGAATCAAAGAACTTAGTGCGAGCATGGTAAGTAATAGCGTGAGCGATAAATAGCGGTTGAGAATACCTGCAGGGGGGACGGCTTGATGATCACATATTGTTCGGTTCGCCAGTTTATTAGCAATAGCTGACGCCGTGGATTTCCTTCGTAGATGAAGTCACATCCCAGAAAAACTCCCGATATGTGCAGCATCCAGCCTCGGGAAATATCAATCCGCAGAGTAAAGACCGTATGGAGGCCCCTTTCCGGACTCAAGTCACCTTCCAGCACGCAGATATATGAGCCATCGCTTGAAGCTCAGTCAGATTCGAGTACCATACACACTGCACATACTTACAAATCTTGCAAGCTCAGCACCACAAGGGGAGTGGAGAAACTCGAAAAGTCGTAAGCCGCGGAGAAAATGAGGCATTGTGAGATAGACCATGTCCACAACTCTCGCCCAGTCTCCGCCTCATAGAATTGAACTGCCCGTATATCCTCCCCTCCGGTAACATTCCACGGCTCCATGACTACCAACGTATAGAGTGTACACGCAGCAATCAGGCGTAAACGCTTTGCGGAAGGCAGAGGTATAACTTCTCGACGGATAACCGTCGGAGGTGTGGGAGAGGGGACTTTCCATGTCTTGGGGCCATCCGCGACTCGCTTGACTGCGTTCTTGAGCTCGTCCACCGATACCGTTTCCAGAGCATTGATTGGAAGAACGAGGACATGCCGCTTGTAAAGCTGGCGCACCAGAGAGCCAGACAGCTTTGGAGCAAGATATTTCGTGGAGGTATTTACTGACCTACAAAATTCGTAAACCTTTAGGTAACACGGGGACGTATGCACGAAAGGCGTTGAGCTTACTCGAGATATTGAGAGAACGGTGTACACATCCGTCAGACAGAGGATGGAGAGGAGGACATCCGCGTCAAAAGTCATTAAAAGCCCTGGTGAGATTTGGGTGAGCCGTGAACCAATGCTGTGCACTGTCTGTTCGGTTGCCTTCGGTCATCGCTACAGCTTCTGCCGTGGCGGCAGAGGACAACACCAAACAACAACGGCATTTCAACTGGAACGTTTGAACTTCGAAAAATGAATAACTATGTCTTGTAATGCCGGTGCCCGGCTTACAGATGAGGGGGAGCTTGCGCTAAGTACGACGGAAAAAAAAAATCAAAGCTGTGCTTCAGTCCAATGGAAAAAAGAAAAATCTTTCGACCTGAGAATCATTCACGTGATACCACCTCGCCGAAGTGTTTGAAAATATGAACTCAAAACAACTGCTACAGATAGTATAAGATAATTAAGCACCAACAATCCATTACACTCCGGCAAAGAGGTACATGTACTGTCTCCTCCGTTGCCTCTAATATCAAACATAGCCAAAGCTGATCGTCCCAAATAGGAAGGACTGCCGGTGAAACCCGGAAACAGCGATGTGAACCTTGTTGAACAGAATATTTCGAGTAGAAACAACGGTAACAGTGATTTCTGGGTGTATTTGAGCTCCCGGAACCATATTCCACCCCCCAAAAAATAATCAATTTTGTTCTGACCCTCCCGGGTCGAAACACCCTCCCTGCCCTAGGTCTCGGCTTGCGGGCCGGCACACCCTTGCTTTGTGCCATGTGGTGTCTTTAAGGGTCGGGATCAAGTCGGCATGACTCCTGATATTTAATTTCCTATTGATGCCAGCCCTTGGCTGAGAGTATTCCTTGACTGCATTTTCCCTGAGTGCACCGCTGTACAGTAGGCCACCTTGAGGCCACTCGTCTCAGGTCTGAGTCGTCTTCAAGCCTCCATCACATATTGATGGCGTACCTGTGGGAGATCACAGCTGATGGCGTACCCGTGGGAGAGTAGGCACATTGCACAGCCATCCACTTTTCGGGAACCTCAGACAAAAGGGGGGAGCAAGCTCCCCCAATCAAGAGCGGTGAAAGGTATTTAGCCAAGATCTTTTGGCTAGCAGACTGGCAGTATCCAGCAATTCCACCCACTATTACAGCAGTTTGCAGATGTACATAATGACACCACGTCGCATCACATGAGAAGAAAGCACAAAAACTGCTTCCTGAGAGTTTCCTGAGTCATTTCTACTGGAGTCATTCTGTTCTGACTCATTCTAGTTCTATAAATACATTCTCTGTACAGTATATAAAGCTCGACTTGAGCCCCCATAATATATCTCGTTCTTCGTGCGATTTCAACTATAACGTACGTCTCGATGGACATCTCCGGCGTCTTCTTGGTGTTCATCATCAACCGGTACGTTGCCACCACAGAACCCAGGCCTTTGACCAAGTGGTACTTCTGCGGGACTGCGATCGTAGCCAGCGGATCGTGGTCAATGCCCTCGATGTGCACGTACTGATCTGGGTCTAAACTCTCCACAATCAACCCAGCAGCGAGCTGCTGCTTGGTACTCCATTCCCTCCACTTCGGACCACCCTTGACAGCAGGCTCGGGCCGCTTCGGTAGTCCAATATCCGACTCCTTCGCTGCATCGGCCTCGGTAAACCACTCGATGTATTCCAGCACACCCTTCTTCCTCATCTGTGCTCTCCTCTGAATCATCCAACTCTTAAACACCGGCCCACCAGCATTATCCTTCAAGATGATCTTCGCAACCTTCGAGTCGGACAAGAGTCCTGCACTCACCTTGCTGCTTTCCAGGCCGATGGCGCCGCACCAACGCCGCACTGCTGCACTCGCTGGCGCGCGTCGCCGCGGGGATTCTCAGGCTTTGACAAAAAGTCACGGGGTGAATTTCCCTTTCTGCGCGCAATGCTGTGCCCGTTGTGTTTTAAAGTATAGGATTCAAGATGATCTTCGCAACCTTCGAGTCGGACAAGAGTCCTGCACTCACCTTGCTGCTTTCCAGGCCGATGGCGCCGCACCAACGCCGCACTGCTGCACTCGCTGGCGCGCGTCGCCGCGGGGATTCTCAGGCTTTGACAGAAAGTCACGGGGTGAATTTCCCTTTCTGCGCGCAATGCTGTGCCCGTTGTGTTTTAAAGTATAGGATTCAAGATGATCTTCGCAACCTTCGAGTCGGACAAGAGTCCTGCACTCACCTTGCTGCTTTCCAGGCCGATGGCGCCGCACCAACGCCGCACTGCTGCACTCGCTGGCGCGCGTCGCCGCGGGGATTCTCAGGCTTTGACAGAAAGTCACGGGGTGAATTTCCCTTTCTGCGCGCAATGCTGTGCCCGTTGTGTTTTAAAGTAAGGTAGGGGACATACAAATGCTGTGAACGTCCAAATATGGACAAGATCAGATCAATTCGAATATCGCGCGACCTCTGACCACTTTGGGGCTTATCCGTCCCATGAATATGTAGATATACTTCTTGCCTACAACTCCAGCTACTTTGTACAACATTCGGCGAGCTGTGGATACTGTAGTTGCGGCCAGAACAAGCCATCAACTTTTCCCATGATTGATTGATGGGAATTTTGCGAGCACATCTCCTCCCGCAACTCGAGGTCAAATCCTTAGCGGGCTGGGAGGGGAATGTATAGAAGGTTTATCTACAGATTCATGGAAGGAATAAAGCAGTGCTTGAACTGACCTGGTGAAAGGATTGATCTGATCTTGTCCATATTTGGACGTTCACAGCATTTGTATGTCCCCTACCTTATAGGATCCACCTCCTCCTTTAGCGCTCTCCTCCTCCAGGCAGTTACGCCATCCCTCAAGGAGCTCTCCGCGAGATCCGAGGCTCAGACCAAAGCCATTGCATCGCTCTCGAAGGAAGTCGCTTCGTTCAAAGCTCTTTCGTACGCCGCGGTGGCCGCTGCTGTCGTGAAGCCCGCCACTCCCCCTGTTCCCAAACCAAAGCCACCTCCGCTACCCGCGCCAAGCGATGAGCGTACATATTCTCGTTCGCTTTGATGGTGACGTCCCACCCCTCTTCAATGCGCCTTACTCGGAGATCATCGCCACTGTCAATAAACACCTCGCTTCCTTCTCCCTCCCTAGCCTACTCTTCGCGAAGAAGCAAAGCAGCACCAGCATCTTTCTTGTACCTGGATCTGCGTCGGCTACTGAGATACTCAGCAAGGAGTGGTCTCGCTGGGGTCCTGCGATCTTGTCTGGCGGTCGCGTTGCGCCGGTAGCATTACATGGCCACCTTCAGGTGAACGGAGTGCCGTTTGATGAGGTTGCAGACATGGGAGAGTTGAAGCGCGAGTTTGAGATCCGGAATCCAGATTTGGACCCAGTCACCGGTCTCCCAACTTGGGTCAATCGCCCGCCTTCCGAATCGCAGACAGCCGCCATCGTGGCCAGCGGGCGTAAGCCAAAACGTGCCGGTTTTGTATATTTCCTTCTCCAGTCACGCGAAAAGGTCGATCTTGCGCTCTCACGCGGCCGCAGCATCCTGTGTTCCACTAGTCCCACCGTCGCTCGTGGCTTCCCACATCTTCGCATCTCCCAGTGCTGGGGATGTCACAAATACGGACACACCAAGGCTCGATGCAACGTCAAGAAGCCATCTTGCGGCATATGTGCGAAGCCCTCGGCGGGCCATCCTCACAGCGACACCTCCCAATGTTCTGGCCCTGTGGAATGCCTCAATTGCGGTGGAAAGCACCGTGCGGATTCGTATACCTGCCCGCGTCGGAAAGAGTTGGCGGTAACTCTGGCGGAGCGCATGAAGGACCTTCACGAGGCTTTAGATAAGTCGTCGGTCCACCCTCTCCCGTACATACAATCCCCTCGTTAATCCTCTCCGCTCTCTTTTATTCTTCTGTATTCTTCATCCTTGATTCATACCCACCCTATGTCTCCCTCTTCCCCTTCCTTCCCGTTCCATCTCAAATATTTGATACTGTTACTCCTCAAACTTTCATTCCCTTGCGCGATACTTAACCTTCTTTTCCTCTCTCTTTATAGTCTATATTACCGTTTCCAAACTACCTACTATATGAAATCCCCGCCAACCCTTACCGTACTGCTGCATAGCACTTCCGTAGCCAGATACAGCATATATTAGAACTTCAAATCAAATCAAATCAAACTGGTGCTGTGAGCAAATACTGCAGTGATAGTGATGATTATGTAAGAATCAGGCCGTTTTGGGAATTCCGTGATCGTCCGTGCAATCCGGGTTCAATTTTCAGTTCGATAAACAGATCTCCGTTGTTCTCTCAATCTGGTCGCAATTTTCACTTCTTAGTATGTATCAGGCTACAGTGAACATGTATTTTACAATTTCGATTACAGCGCTTTGCATAATTGATGACAGTCGCCGAAAAAAAACAAGTATATACAGTTCTTTTGATGCCGGCGGTCCCCCGCCGCGTTTGAGCCCGGCTGAACCGTTTTTCGAGCGGCTGGAAGGTACGGAACGGGATTTTGGACCCTAGGCTACCCTACCAGCACTCTGAATCATGGAAATTGAGCCAGTAGAAGGCTAACTTTGGGCTAACTAAGTGGATTTGACGGAAAAATCAGTTGATTTCGGCAGTTATCAACAACTCCTACTCCATGCGTTGGTTTCGTCGTTTCGGCGCAAGAAACGGCTTCTACACTCAACCAGTCCCTTTCCGGCGCCTATTCGGCAGCTACCCCGGCCAAACTGGTCGCCAGGCTGACGGCATCAGCGGCCGGGGAACGTGCAGAAGATCAGCGAAATCATCACTGATCCGTGACCAATAATCGCCCATCAATGCCGGCCGTTTTGGCCGGTCCAGCTGCCGAGGCGGTGCAGAATCAAGAAGGGTTGAATGTAGAATCTCTTTCTTGCGCCGAAAGGACGAAACAGCGCGGTTGAGTAGCAGTTACAGATAATTGCTGAAATCCACTTGTTCTCTGGTCAAATGAGCTCTCTGAGCCTTCTAATGGCTCAAGTGCCTTGATTCAAAGTGCTGGTAACGTAGTTTAGGGTCCAAAAACCCGTTCTGTACCTTCAAGCCGCTCGAAAAACCGTTCAGTGGAGCTCAAACGCGGCGGGGGACCGCCGGCATCAAAAAGCTGTTTATATTTGTTTTTTTTCAGTGACTGTCATCAATTTTGCAAACAGCTGTAAGATGATGGGTTTGATTTGGTGTCACATAGAGTGACTTATGTGGCTTTCGCTGTTTGCCGGCCTGAATAAACCATTTTGGGATTCACTATTTGGCATCGGCGGGTGCCGAGCACTCAAAATGGTAAACGATGGATCACCTGGGTCCACTTGACATGTCAAGTCTCACAGCCACCTTCGGACCCAGGACCGATAATATTTTTTTATTCTTCACAAGCATCGTAACTCCCCCAGAACGTCCCTGCACATGGGAAAGACTGCTATTAATGATCCCAGCTACAAAAATCGGGAAATTTTTGCGTCCATTGTCAAAGCCATTGAAAATGACGCGCTGGGGATGCCAAGTGTGACGTGATGGACTTAACCGCCGTAACCTTGCCTTCCACCATCCACGCGCTTCTCTCATTTTCCTGCGCGCTTTCTGGCATTTTCGACTCCTCAAGACTTAGCCTCTGTTTTCATGGCGTTTTAGCCCCGGAAATGGGCTGGCAATTGTACCGGCTTCGGCGCCGCTGTGAGCGCATTTTCTGGCCAGATTTCAACATACAGGGGTCTAATGGAATGGATGAGTATGTGGGAAGAGCTCTCATGGTTCTCGGGTGTGTTTTATTCCTAAACTACTTATTGTGTTTATTCTATCTTCTGTGCTTTTGCTCAGTCTGCTTGCCCACAAAGCTACGCTGAACACGCCCCAGCGCCTCTAAATTCAGGTTCTTCCATCTGGATGGATTCTCATTGCTCCCCTTCGCGTTTTTTGCCTCGTCGTTGTGTCTGTTTTCCGGTGTGCAGTTCTAGCTTACCATCTCTGTATTAATGTGCATTTAAATTTGAATTCAATGACCTAATTTGTGAACATCCTGCATTGGCAGGTGAACCTGAATAAAGACCTATTCCCTGAACTGCCCAGGCAATCACCAGACTGAGTTCTATGTACAAATTCTCCCTTTCTCTCTCTTTTCGATTTCTTTTTCGGCGATTTGACCCCTTCGGGGACCCAGTAGTATGATCGGAAAACCCTCAAAATAATCGGGCAATTTTGAGCAGTATTGCCGTGGGGCACGTGCCTAGTGTGCACAAATCATAGACGGCGCGCCGCAGGCGGAGAAAATTTCATTGAAGATCCCAGCACCCAGATTTTGGGTCCAGAACGCCTCTCAGCCTAGCTTCTAAACTACTGGTGAGATTATTCTCTCGCTCTTTTCCTTCCCTCTTCCTCCTTCCTTTTTGGGATTTTTTTCATTTTTCTCTTTTGGGATGCCCACAACATCAGTATAGCCGCATTGTAAGCTCGTTTTCTGCCATACGACAGAGCGGTGGGTTTTCACTGCGAATGAACACCTCGTTTGATTGATTGAGCTCCGCAGTTATCTTTGAGTGGACTTTCATTTATTTCTTAGTAGTAGCGAAGCGCGAGAACCTGCTATTGCAGTAACGAGTCAAGAAAGACACGTGCTACGCCGTGGCTGAAACGAGCGGCGAAAGCATCATATGCAGAAGGTTTGCGGAGCCCCCGTCCTTTGCAAGTACCTGGGTGTCCTCTAAATCTCTGTCAAGGTCGTCCAAAGCTTGCGCCGCGCCCGACATGTGTGCAACACGGGCGCACACAGCATGAAGAGCCAGCAGCTCAGAACTCGGAAGGGGGAGTTCAAGCAGGCCACCAGCGGGCTCTTTGAATTTGCTTGGGTCTGCGAAGTTAGTCAAGGTGATGCGGTTCTTAAGGCCAAACAATCCTAAAGCTGCCTGAGGATAAGCGAAGATGATGTCGTACGTATTCTGCGGCGGGATTCAGCTCAAAGAACACTGAATGAATGATGAAACTGGCCTGTTTACCCGACACCGGCTCGAAGGCGAGCTTAAGCTCATCGAAGGCTGAATGAAGCTCGGTACTTAAGGAGAGGATGTTGGATAGATCATGTACCCCCGACGCAGATGCAACGTCCGCAGAAGCGAAGGAAGTAAGACGCTTCACAACCTCCGTGAGTCCAAACATTTTAAGGATTCCCATTGCACCCGCCGCTCTCTGCCGCTGTGAAACAAGGGAATCAGAAAAGTAAGCATCAGATTCATCGGAAGACTGAGGCGCCAACCCGAGGCTCCTGCGGAAATTCGGCATCCACCTCGATGTTTTGCAGGACAGACTCATTGAATATATGGCAAGTCTGAATAAGACGAACTGCAGCGCCAGTCTGCGATTGAAGTTTCTTGATGGCGTCGTGCTTATAGAAGGAGTGGGCATTGATAGTGTTGGTGACCATGCAATGAAAGGCGTCACGAGCAAGTGCCTGGATCAGGCGAGGCTTGTGAGCAGATTAAGACAAGATTTTAACACGTACTCTGGTCCTGGCGCTGCTATGATCGGCCGCTGAGGTCTTGATTGCATCCACCAACATATCCTCCAGCTCTGTCATGGAAGGGCGTGACGGGTGAGTAGAAGGGGGACGGGTTGCCGAGGTATTGGTACGGACTTCGTTTTTTCTTATCAGTGAGTCTCAAAAACGTCGAGGGTTGTACGCACAGGAACATATCAGATGATCGATGTACCTTGTCCCCACGGCATATATTTCTGTGTGATTGCTGGCAGACGTAACTTCCGTCGCAATTCTGTGGATTGGGGTGATACCAAGACAGTGTTCCATGTTCAACAGCGCGGAGAAAAGGAACCCGACGACTCGCGACGTAACGACGTGTCTGGCGGCCACGTCTCTGACAGCTTTGGGCTGGGTTTGACAACGGACATAGTCCTCAACGGCCGCAAGTTCAGCGTCAAGGGCTATGGCATACGCGCTGACGATACGAGGTACCTCGCAAGGCAGGTGCTTTGGGAGGATGGGTTCTGTGAGAGGAGGTGGGCCGCCCAGCTGTGGGAACAGATTGGGTGTGGTCATTGTAGGCAAATGCCAAATGGTGGTGAATCTGATGATCACAGACGTGGCACTCACGTGATCGATTTTTTTTTGATAGATCACGTGATCGATGTTGACTACCCAGGAAGCTCCGACTGCGTCGGAAGATACCTTGCTTGATGAAGCCACAAGCTTATCGCGTCCCAGTGACCGTCCTACAGTGGCGGCAAAATCTGATGTCACCCCCAAAAAAGGAAATTTTCATCAAACCGCCTCTAATCTGCCCTTGCCATCGCCGTCTGGGGGCGACAAGGGCACGGATCCATTGGCACGGCCAATACACTGCCTGTGGAAGCACGATTGAGAAAGATAGGTCCATTCATTGAGGAGAACTGGGCCAAAGATGATTGGAAAGTCTTGGCCAAAAAGTGTCAATTTTCGAGGTATCCTAAGATGGAAAAAGGTGCATGTGTTTCAAATGTATGTTGAATGCACTCTGAAAGGTTCGACCACAGGAAAGAGAAGAAAACGGGTTGAATTCATGAGAATTTCCTTTTTTGGGGGTGACATCAGATTTTGCCGCCACTGTATAGCCCTTAAAAGTGGGTCAGCGGACCCTAAAAGCCCTTCTTAAGGGCAAAAGCCTATAGTTATAGGACTTTATAGGCCTACAGTGGCGGCAAAATCTGATGTCGCCCCCAAAAAGGAAATTTTCATCAAACCCAAGGGGGAATCGGCATTCGAAAATCGGAAATCGGGTCGACTTTTTTTTTAAGGGCTTGGGCTGACCCCCCCTCCCCCCCTCCCCTCCTATATAGGGTAATGATTCCCCACTGCTGTCATCAAGCCGTCCTGCCGGACCCGCGGTAAATCCCGATGCTCGCCCGTCCTGCGGTTTTCTGCGTGTTTGGGGATGCAAAAGGCATAACCCATGCTCGGTGCATGCTGAGTTAGAATATACAGTCATACCAGGACCTTTCCATCACCATCCACCCGGGTAACAGCTGTTTTGTCTCCAAATGAGTGCATACTGCATCTCTCTTGAACCCACTGTACATACTCTATAAATGCCCAGATATACTTAATGATTGAGTAGGTATCTAATGAAATTGGCAAAAGTCTCATACTGTACCTAGGTACCTTTGATTATTTGAGGAAATAAGAGAATGAACCACGCCCGCGACGTTACTGATGTAGCGTGCGAAACCGTGCCAAATCAAGAAATTTCCACTGTTGTCGTCACTTCAGCCGCCTAACTGTCTATTTACAGTCAAGTCCTTCTCGGAAACAGGCCGACTATCATTCACAAAGCATTCCCTGCCCACAAAGGTTTTCAGCACTAGACACAAGAAAATTTTCAAGGACCTGCCCCGACACCCCCCCCCCCCCCCCCCCCCCCCCCCGGGTACGAAATTTCCCCCTTGATCGAACCGCCTCTAATCTGCCCTTGCCATCGCCGTCTGGGGGCGACAAGGGCACAGATCCATTGGCACGGTGTTGAGCCTCGCGCCTTGCTGGCTGCGTATCACATTTATTTGTAGTTGTAGTTACGACCTGTGTTTGTATCTGTTTCTATAGATCACTCTTGCCTTCCGCCTCCATCTCTCTCGCTCCCTGCCTCCGTCGTAGCAGTGGACTCAGGCCCCAGCACACGAGCAGCTTTGTGCCCGCTCGCACACCCAGCCCTGCCTCGCCTTCCACGCCCGGACGCCTAGCAGGTCTATCAACGGCAAATACACTGCCTGTGGAAGGAAGATTGAGAAAGATAGGTACATTCATTGAGGAGGACTGGGCCAAAGATGGTTGGAAAGTCTTGCCCAAAAAGTGTCAATTTTCGAGGTATCCTAAGATGGAAAAGGGTGCATGGGTTTTAAATCTATGTTTTAAATGCACCGTGAAAGGTCCGACCACAGAAAACAGGGCACAGAAAAGAAAACGAGTCCAATTGATGAGAATTTCCTTTTTTGGGGGTGACATCAGATTTTGCCGCCACTGTATCAATGTCACGTGTTAGCGCTTGGACCACGCCTCGAGCCGCAATTTCTTTTGGCAGAAAAGCCTTATGAAAACACAGCAGAATCAACCCTCAGATGAAATGAACCGCTGTTCCGCACCTTAGCTAATGCCACTCACCTCTCTCGCTGGCTCTGTTGACTGGGGCAAGGACATGTGACTTTATAGCCCCTCTTAAGGCCTTCAGACTTGTCCGACGAATGCTAATAGGCCTCATTATAGCCCACCTATAGCTTTTAAGGCCTTTGCCCTTCGGCCGCCCTCCCTACGCCTGGTGCACAGCTTGTCGGGGCTCCGCCCCAAACCCCGCGCGGATTTTTTTGCTGGATTGCGTGCCCGCGGCAAGTACTGTACTATTTCGGTCAATTCGCCCGGCCTGTGACATGTGACACCTCGGAACGAAATTCAAGGTTCGTCAATGGGCCCGAGAGACTGTGACACCCCAAAAATATTCGTCAATGCCTCGAAAATGTCTCCTTTCCTACTCCAATCTATTCCCCGGCTCTCTAGCATGCAAGCATAATATAGAGTTTGTGCGAGCGACCCAGGTCGCTTTTCCATCGCCCAGATCTCGGCAACAACAGATACCAGGTGTGAGCTCTAAGCGACCTAGAAGAGTATTGCCCTGGGGCATTCCTAGGTCGCTGGGACTTCACACCTGAGACTGCTCGTTGTGGAGATCTGAGCGGTCCTAAAGCGACCCGGGTCGCTTTGCACAAACCCGCTAATATCAAATTGGAGGAAATTTAGGCTAGATACCTATGTTGTGGGCAGGAAGGGAAACAAATAATAATTGCCAAAAAAGGGAAAAAGGAAGAGAAGGGGGAGAGGAGAAAGAGAGTTTCTCCTCATCCTGTAAACCTGTACTTTGGGTCAATATAGGATTCACTCTCGCCGACTGATATGCGGGTTTTTCCCAGTTTGTTTCCAGCCAAATGCCCGCGCTGGAAATAAAAGCTTGCTAGGCACGGGACGAGAGCAGATATTCGTGCGAAATCGCCTTTTCAGGCTCAATCCACCGGTTATGCGCCGCTAACCGGTCCCGGTCTCGTGCGCCAACGGATACCTCAGAACCCAATTTGGTTTTTTTGGCGGCATTTCGGCACATTGACGGGGTGAGCGCAAATGGAGGCAAGCAATGATGTCATGCCTCGTCCACACCACCACCACCGCCTGCCCGCCGCAAACCCCCCCTCAATCGACCGCAATGCCTCCCACCCTCAAGATCTTGCTCACACATTGTCGGAAATCGGCTCCCCGTTGGTGCCGTCTGACTCGAGTCTCGCCCTCCAATCGTCTTCGTATTCGGCTGAAGGCACGATTAGGTCCTGGTTTTGTCTCCCGCCTGCTTGTTGCCGCCGCCGCCGCCGCCTGTCCTCTCTCTCTGACCTCGCCGCTGCCTATTCTCTGCTTGGAATGTTTTGTTCTTTGCTGGTTGTTGGGACTTCTGGATGTTCCGAAAGTGTGGACAGTTAGCTTTGGGTTTTCAGGTGCGTTACACTATATATACCTTATAGTACAGTTTACTGATTCGTGTTTGCACACCTTAGAAGAGGCCGCAAGACCTTGCGGCCTCTTTTAAGACAACAAGTCAATGTTTCATTGACTTGTTGTCTTGTTACATGTGCACCAACACCACCACTCTAGACGCGTGGCGCTGCGCTGTCGCATCTTCGCGTCCAGCGTCGCGCGCGCGTCTTGATAGGTCGGCTGTTTGTCCCATGTCCGTCCCCCCCCACCTCGATCGTGCCCAAACGCACTCCTGCCTAGCCAACACCGCAAACTCGACTCCAACAACATCCAATCCCAGTGGCCGCTTCCTCGTCCCGTCGTCACAGACACGTACAATTTCCCTCATACGTGTCTCGACCTCCTCATCACGTTGGTGGATTTTCGTTGCACGAAATGGGGATGCCGCCGTCGCTGAGTTTATTTTGATATTTACTGACATATTCTTTATATCTAATTACTGACAAACGATAGCTGCTGGTTAGTCGACTGCCCATTCCATGCAATACCAAATTTCTTGCACACAGCCTTGGTAAGCTCGTTCCGATCCAATTGGGAAAGAGGTATGCAGCGTCGCTTGTTCGCGGCTCGTGAAGAGCGGCCGACACACAACTTGACGCTGCGCTGGCTGCAATCTCGGCATTCATGTTCACAATTGAACCAACTACCTCGCCCTGCGCACCCATCTCGTTCGCACCGCGGGCAAACTCGAACTTTTTTGCGTTTCTTCGTACCGGGTTGACCTTGTGCTGCGGCTTCGGCAGCACGTTTAGAGCTGTTACGAACCGTGGCCTCAGCGGCTTCGACAGAAATCTGATTGACTTCAGCATGTTGCTGCTCGTATGAGGTAGTTGCACTGTGAAGCAATGTTTAATACGACCAGATCCAAAAACAGGAATAACCCACCAATGAGACGATGCTTCGTTCTCCGCAAACCCTGATGAAACACGGGGGGGCACAAGTTGGCCAACAGGTGTGTTGATTATTTGATTTGTACGGCGAGGATTCTGAAGCTCTTTTTCCAGAACCGCTGTCTGGTCTTGTACTCGAGAACAAGATAGACGAATATTTGCGGCATCTTTGTATGGTCCATTGAAATACGCTGTGAGTTGTTCCTCAAGCTTCATTGTACCACAGCATAAGTATCTAGCCGAAAAACTAGCAGTACCATTACTTTGCGATACATTCGGCACATTTGATCCCCCTTGAGAGTGTTTCTTCTGAACTGTTGATGACTTGGCCGGTGTTCGCACTGGCGGAGGAAGCTCCTTGGGCTTATTTTTTGAGCCCTTCGGGCGGCCGGGTCGTCGTTTTGTCACTGTAGCGTCGGGCTCGAGATTGTCGGCAAGGCGGTCCGATGACGAAGGCGGTGTGAACGCCTTCCATCGATATTGAAACATGCCGTTCAAAAGTTATACACACCGCGGGAGCGCGCAAAAAAGGCTCCCCACAGTTAGATTTTAATTTTAGATAATAAGGCACAAATAAAACTCCCAATATGGTGCTTTAATTTCAAAGATAAAAGGCCCTCTGAAAATTCCCCCGATTAGTCTTAAACTTAGGTGCAAAACAGGCTTCATCATTTTTGAGATAAAAAGCTGCGACTTAAGCGGCTCATTTCTGCGCAATTTACACCAGGTATCAGGGCGCCTGATTTTTTCCTTCTTTATCACAGATAATAAAGAGCTGTTTTTGAGCCTGATTATTACATATAACAAGCGCCATATTCCGGGGCTCAAAAACAGCTCTTTATTATCTGTGATAAAGAAGGAAAAAATCAGGCGCCCTGATACCTGGTGTAAATTGCGCAGAAATGAGCCGCTTAAGTCGCAGCTTTTTATCTCAAAAATGATGAAGCCTGTTTTGCACCTAAGTTTAAGACTAATCGGGGGAATATTCAGAGGGCCTTTTATCTTTGAAATTAAAGCACCATATTAGGAGTTTTTTTTGTGCCTTATTATCTAAAATTAAAATCTAACTGTGGGGAGCCTTTTTTGCGCGCTCCCGCGGTGTGATACCGGCAGAACGAGGGAACCAGATGAGAACAGTTGAGAACAGTTGTACAGTGCCGGACGCGCAAATTCGACAACTTTGATCTTCCATTTATGGAAGGTGTTACACATGCCCAGGCGGCTAGTTCTTTGTCTAAACACGATGTTACGGACCCAAAAAATGGTTTTGCACGAGCCGGTTTCCCCCAAACTCAAAATCAGAAAAATTGACCCCAAAAATTTGGCCGAACACCTAAATTTGATGGGAAAATTACGAAACATAGCGCAATCGACTCCATTAATCGGGCTGGTTCTGATCCTAATAAAATAAAAACAATTTCACGAGCCGTTTTTACGGAGCCGTCCCGCGCCATGGAAAGTTTGCACGGATTTCCGCCTGAAATTGTAGTCCCGGCTGTCATACTCTCTCCGGCACCACTCAAAGATAAAAAATTTGGCGGTCGGAGCTCAAAAGAAGTACACAGAATTCCGATTTTTGACCCCAAAAATTTGGCCACAGCCAAAATGTCGTGGGAAAAACTTCGGAGGTGGTTTTTTGAGCTTTTCCGGGGTCGGCGAATCCGATTCGGAAGTCAGATTTATCCCCAAAATTCCCGTTCGCCGGCAATCAACATTGTCGACTTTGCGTGTCCGGCACTGTAGGCTCGAAACCAGCCGTTATAACTTAGTAGCAATGACGAGCAAGCAGGTATCACTGACAATAACGGCTGGAAGCACTTAGCCGTAAACTGATAGATGGTAATTTCAAACTCCGATTATACCTTTTTAGGAAGTATCTCCGAGGCTCGAAGCGACTTGTTTTCACGTTTGCCTCAAGATAATATTTCAAAATATGGGCTAACCACATTCTCTATTGACTAGATACTTCCTAATAAGGTATAGTCGGAGTTTGAATTTTCCATCTATCAATCTACACCTAAGTGCTTCCAGCCGTTATGGTAAGTAATACCTGCTTGCTCGTCATTACTCCCACTAACGGCTGGTCTCGAGCCTAGAACAGTTGAGAGAATAGAACGCGAAGCTCAAGCTGGACGTGAGAATATCGCTGTCAAAGACGTTGAAGAGCGTGCCGAAAAGCACAGCCTCTCGACACCTTGAACGCTCTTGACAGCGGTGTGGATTTAACAAGAGCAAACGGATGATAGACCGTTCATCACGGACAACCCAATTTGGTTAAATTCTGACTAATCCAGGTATCCCGAGGTATCTACCCACAGCATAAGTATCTAGCCGAAATTTATCCTCAAAATCAACTCAAATACACGGCGAAATAGGCCGAGACACAGCCGCGGCAGGTGCCAAAGAAGCCGGGAAGCGGAGCAAAATGTCAGAAAACGGCATTTCGGGTGATATGCGCAATATCCGGCCACGAAAGCGCGCCATTGGGCGCGCAGAGGAAAAATTGTATTTTTTACGGCTTTTTTCGAGGATTTCGACATTCGCGGTGACCTGTGGCACGTACGAAAAAATTCGTCAATTCGGGGGCCTGTGACGCGTGACAAGCGAATTGATCGAAATAGTACAGTAGTAGGGTTCCTTGGATACGAACTTTGATCTCTCCTTTCTACTGCTCGCAATTAAACAGAATAGGATCCCAATTTCTGTAAGTATGTACTAACGGCGTGGGGGTCACCGCAGGTTACTGATGGTGACCTGTCACGTGCATCTTTGCCCGCCAATTCTACCAGATGTACTAATCATGGTGACTTTGGCAAAATATATCCTCAATCTGATGAAGTAATCGAACGATTGAATGGATTGTGCTCACGATCGGAAGGATTGAAAGATTTGGTAGTTAATGTACAATCTGATAGCTGAAGTTTTGTTTGGCTTTAATTGTAAAACTATTTAATTAGTTTGACAAATGGGTAGTTAAGTATTCTAATTTTTTATACACAAAACAATTTCCTGTCTATCATCTCTCGATGGTTATTTGGAATTCAAGAGACAGAACATGGCTTTATTTGACAGTGCTTGCACAGAATTCTCCTAGCAAGAATTTCCCACACATCGGCAATTGCCGCCTTAGTGCTGGCAGTGTGCTGGCGGATACTCGGAGTCCTCGGACTCGGTTCTCCGATCACCAGAGAGTACAATCGTGTATTCCGGTGGTTACCTCGGCTAAGCTAAGCGGGGGTCACCAGCAAGGTAACCAGAGTGGGCTGGTTACCCTAAGTATAAGGGTGTGGGAAAGTAAAAATTTGGAACCCTTTCTCGGGCCGCAAAAAAAGGCCGATTTCCTCGGAAACTGCGGCAAACGACTCAGTTTGATTGCAGCTATCAGGCTTGTAAACGGCTAAGCTGTAGCATAAAATTTCAGTTTTCGGACCCAAAAAAAAGGACCGACTGCACAGCCACACACTGTTTACCGGTGCATAGAGCCTCGGACCGAGGCAGAATTGTGCTTTCACGGTAAGTAGATCAAGGTTTAGACCGCCAGGAGCGGAGAAAAGGGCAAAAAATGTAGGAAATTTGGCCCACGTCCCATGTCGGTTGAGAGAAAGGAGAAAAATTGAAAAAAAAAGGGAGAGAAAAAAGAGAGAAAAGGGAGAAAAAGAGAGAAGATTTCAAATTGTATTACAAGGGTGCCCGCGTTTGAATTTTGAATGAAACAGCTTTGTATTGCGCAAACCAAGCCTCCCGGGCTTTTGATCGCTGTCCTGTCCCATGTTGTTGCGGTGATTTCCGTGTCCCAAGTCTAAACGGGGTGTAGTCCTCATTTGGACATGGGCCAGCCAATCGTTTTTCAAGATAACAGACGAGATAATCGAAAGGTGATTATCTGCCGGCAACCTCCGGCGACTTACTGTAATCCTCTCCCACGTCGCTATGACGCGTCAATTTCGGTTTTCCGCACATTGTACTGGGTAGCTGAAAGGGGAAAAAGGAAAAAAAAGAATGCAAAAAGGGAAAGAAAGGGAGAATTTCAAGGAAATCATGTAGATTCGGAATTGAACCAAGAACACGAACATTATATTCACTATACACAATTTACATCTCCCAGCCTCAGGCCAGGCACTCTTTTGGACCCTTTTTTTGTGTAGTCTTTGTTGTAAGTGCATGTTTTTCGGAAATTTCCATCATCCCCCTGACATCTTAGCTGCTTGCATGTTTTGCAAAGAACGGTGCAAACAACCGGACACTTGAATATCCTACCCGCACCTTTGCTGCTTTGGCATCGTCTGTAACTGAGAAATTAATATTGATCCAACGATTCATGCCGTACCTGTTCCCTGTACCTTCTCCAACAAGGCCTTAGAAGACAGATGGCCCCAAGGAGGACCATTTTAGGGGAGATAGCCCATATTTTGAGCATTTGAGCCGGCCCTGCTTGGGGGATTGACAGTAGGTGGTGGCATAAATGGTTTGAGACTTGCGGGGTATTGCTGAGGGATAGAACGCGTTTTTTCCGTGTTTTGGCGTGGCAAAACGTGTTGAGCACAAGTAGCTGACCACCAGTAAAAGATCGTGCCCTAATATGATGAGTGCGATGCGCACGAAGGACAAAGGCGGCGACTATGCACATAATGTGACGTGACAGTCACATCAGTGCACATAACTTTTGGCGGGCAACTTCAAGTCTTGCTACACTTCCGTAACCCTAAAATGTGCCTCAAAAACATTGAACCTATCTTGAGTGTGCTTTTGCCAAATACAGCCAAGCTGATGGCTGAGCATTCCATATTGGGACGACTTGACAAGAATGGCCTTGTTTCGACCAAAGAATGGTCAAAACTGATTGGAAATAGCGGAAACAACACTTTTTACTCATTCTACGGGCTCTCAGGCTGATCCCTCTGCAAAAATTCAAAGGTCATTATTTTTTTTTATCGACCTCCTTGGCTGACCCACCCTCCCTGCCCGGTGTGCCGGCTTCTCGGGCCGGCACCCCCTTGCAACACAATTTGTCTCCGGACATTCGTATTGGCTAATGGGCACATAATGCCGTCAACCGCCCCACTACAGTTGCGGCAAAATCAATTTACTTACCAAATAAGGAAATTTTCATCAAATCCGCTCTACCACACAACAAAACCACCACAAGCACGTTGAAATAGCACCAAGCGCCTGTACTTCCGGATTTGAGCCGGTCTACGCCCAAAAAACAACCGGATTCGTCATGTTTCTCACTGTTTTTGGCTGCACTTTATGAGACAAAGTTGCTGGTTATCCCGGCGAAACCAATACAAAGACGCCAGTTTTTTTACATCAGGAATACAGACTAGCAGTTCTTAGTATTCTTATCACCTTACCGCTCGAAAAAAACGAGCAAAAGGAGCGAATTGACGAGAATTTCCTTATTTAGTAAGTAAATTGATTTTGCCGCAACTGTACGTCGTCAGGATCTGTTGAGATCTATATCTATATTAATTGAGGACCCCCGGTCCCTGCCAGACAAACCAGCCAACATAATTTGTCTTCCCTTCATTCGTATTGGCCAAAGGCCCCACAATGCTGTCAACCGCCCCACTATGTCGTCAGGATCTGTTGAGATGTTGAGTTCTTGCCCACCGCTCCACCAGACTCCACCCATGAGCTCCTTGCATTCTAACTAAGTACTGTACCACCATGCCCTCGACTGGACACCATTTACGCTCACTGTTACCTGCAACACCGTCCATGACTCGACCTGAACCTTTCTTGCTCGAAACAAAAGAGGAATCTCGAGTCCGACGCAAATGTCAACAGGAATTCGGCTCAGGTTTCAGACTCAAATGAAGCGCAGCTTCAGCAATTTGACCATTTCAAAAAACAACCTCGATCTGAATTCCAGCGTCGTTCAGCTGGCCAAAGAAAGAGAAGGGAGAGGGAAGCAAAGGAGAATTCAACCAAAGGTGATGGCCTTCTGTAGAGTATGTCCAGCCCCAGGTCGTTCTGTCGCTCACGTGAACTCGCCGCCAAAATTGAGGATTTGTTGGATATCAACTCAGAATACGACAGTCAACAGTCGCGAGCGCAGAAGCTGAGACGGAAAGTAGAACAGGGTGAACGGAGGTTGAAAGCATTCCCGGATTGTGGTATGTTGTACTTCAGTCATATATTGTATCATGATATGAAGATTTGTCTCCTTTAACAGATCACAGTCGGGTGTTAGACGAAGCACTTGATCATGAATGGAAGCTCAATCAACCACGACGCGAAGATCGACATCGAGAAAGTCAACGCAGTAAGTTCCTGAGATATGAAGGGGAACTTCGTAGCGGGATGTATAGTCAGGAAGTACTCCGTGAATTGTCGCTTGGATGGCAGACAAGGCAAAATGATATTAATTAATTACCGGGAAAGTGACAAGTCGTCCGACTCAAAAGTTTAGATACAACCTATTAGTAGGAGGCTGCGAGATTGACAACCAGCAGGCATCTTGATATTGCAAGCTAAAATTGTCAACGGCGCGAAACTTCCGTGCTCAGTTTCAATTCAACGAAAAACTGTGTATCCCGTAGCGAAGCACGGGCTCACTGCTAGTGCTATTAAAACTGACTTCACAAATATTTCTACGGTTCAAAGTTGTGCAGAAATGCAAAATCTACTGCCTCGGATTATGTGCTCCGAGTGGCTGTGTGTTATGTGTGTTAAGTGCACCCAGCTGATCGGACGGTTAACCCTGATCCCACTCTCCCGCGCCGCGGTGCACTCTGGTGCACTCCAAACTACAAAGCTTACAAGCTCAAGCCTCGATAATCTGTTGCTATGCTTCACTCCCCAGAATTCTAGAACACAATTTTACACCGGAAATCAGAACCAAATCCGAACTCGACAACTTTCAGAATTTTGCAGCAAAAATCATTTCATTCTCGTCTCTCTCGACAGCAGATCCCTTCCATTGCGAATAACCTCCCCGTCCTCCATTCGATCTGGCAACACATATGCCTACAAACCCTTACCTGTGTCTCTGCTGTCTTTAATTTCGATTGCTCGGGAGCGCCATCACTAGTCGGCATTACCAAAAGTAACCGAATTTAGAAATGCCTTGCTTGCGACCAGCTAATACAGTTAGCAGTTGGTTCAACTGGTGGGCGAGAGGGGGGATGGTCGTATGCTATTGCACATAACACGCGTCGAAGCTATTGGGCTTTCCCTGTGCTGATTTTCTATGTTTGTTTATTTATGTATCAAATCAACACTTTCTTGCTCTGTTTTAGTACCCTCATTGAAGGATGAGGATAGCCCAGCAAACTCTGAACTCTCAGGTACAGAGTTATGAGATAGTAAACCTATTTTCGAGGTACTCACCCACCTGAAATCCTGGTGACTGTGTTCCAAAAAAGGAAAACACGGCCAAATTAATGGTATTTCGAAGATTAATTCATTCACCCACTGTGTGAAAGCTTAGCCCAAGTTTATATCATGAAAGTTGTAGCAAACAGCCTGTAAATGAACCCTTCATCGCTTGAAGTTCTTTGACCATCGTAATTTCGTGGGAAAAACCCCGAATTCGGTTACTTTTGGTAACTGCGAGTACTTCAATCAACACGACACCATTAACTTGAAAAATACAGCCTCAAGTTTCTCATTCACTCTCTGCTGTTTCCCTTCCAATTCAAACACGCCCAACCTTGCTCAGATCTCCCCCAACCCTTTCCTTCCCCATATCTTCTGGTTTCGTCTCGAGAATGTCACGCTCTACCACCCTGATCAACATGAAAGCATTAAAACAAAAATTGAAATTTCTCTTTCAATTTCCGCTCGTTTCCCTGAACTCAAGCGTACCCGGCGTAGTTTTAGACTTCTCTAGATTTTTCCTGCTGTCTGTTTGTGCGGGGGAACGCCGCGCTCGATGACTACCATCAATATCAGCATCAAACCAAAAATGTATGTTTCTCTTTCAATTTCTGCTCGTTTCCCCCCAACTAAAGTCTACCCGGCGTCGTTTTAGACCTTTTCAGCTCTTCCTGCTGCTCATTTATGCGGCCTTGTCCCGGGAACGCTGGTGTTTACTCATTCCCATCCGGTCGCGACGCTTCCCCGACTACGGCAGTTATCATTGACCTTACATGATGATGTGCTGCAGTATCTTCTAGCTCCCTGCCTAGAAGAATTGGCGCTCGATGCGTACGTCAATCACGTTGCTGGGTTTGTCTATCGCTCAGGGTGTAACGTGCAAAGCTTATCGTTTGCCTGTCTTTGCCCGCCCATTGAGATGATAGATGTTTCCGCCATCATCAGATCGGTTGGCGGGCTGCGCAGCCTGCGAATCAGTATCCGTATTTAAGATACCGAAGATGAGGACGCCGAGATTGACGATGAAGATCACTACGACCATTTTGTTCATTGCTTCGTTCGTTTCGGCAATGGGACAGCCACATAGATGTGGGTGTGGCGAACACACAGCGGCGATGAGCCTTCGCCGCTGGCGCCCAGGTCGTGGGGTGATGGGATGCGCGAGGATGAACCCAAAAAGAGACGCCCAGACGAGCGGATCCCACAGGCCCACGGCTAACCCAAAACAGAAGGCGGCTTTGAATTGACTTGATTTGGGTCATGAAATTCGAAACAACTTGGTTGAGTGGAATACGGGAGTGGCAAGATTGCGTTTTGGGAGAAACAGCTTCGGAAATGCGCTGCCGTGATGGAGTCAAGAAGGAATCCTGTGTGTTATTGGATTTCGGTGTTAAACGTGTCTTGATGAAACTATCGAGACTCGAGAGTGATAAGCTGGGAGGAAGTAGTTGCCTTTAATTGGATACTATGCCATTTGAAAGAGGTTATGAATAGCAGTAGGGGATTGTTAGTTGAACTTGAGTAGAATCTGAAGTGTTCGCGCCGTAATCTTGAGTAATTGAATATAGAGGTACCATGATTACGTCTTAGGCCCGATGGAAGATATGTGGAATTTAAAAATGAAGAAGGTCCGAAGGTCGCGAAGGAAAAGCAAGCATGAACTTGATGAAGATCCAGGGAATCACGTTCCGTGAAGTCGAGGAAAATCTATGAGGTTGAGCTAGAATAGGAAGAACCCGTGAATTGGATGTATAGAGGAAGTATTGGAGTATTGAGTTGGAGCCCAATAGGTTGCGTCGACGGACCATGGCTTCTTGAGGATTATGCCTTCAAAAAAAAAAAAGTACAATTGATCGAGGCAGCGCAATCAAATAGCCTCAATGTATGGATTTGACTTGAAGGACAGGTTCGATAATGCGTAGCTATTAATCGGATATCAGTGAAATGCCTCTTAGAATGCCGACACAAGTTAATCGGGAAAACGATGTTCTCTTGTATATCATGGTTTGACGGCATAAAAACGATGTTGACGGCCGGGAAGAAACCATTCAATGTAGTGAGACAGTTGCTTGTGGCAGCTGCCAGAGGATGTGAAGTTGCGCGTCTATCAGGGACGCAGAATGGAACGCAAAACGGAGCAGTTTCGGTCACGGTAAGCCTTCGATTTTGAACCGGCTTCAGACAACTGTCGGTGGGTGGTAATCGTTAGGAGATTGCGAGTGCGCCGAGTGCGTGTAATGGTGAATGGTGTAGCTGTTAATGCTGAGTAGTCAAATTTTTGATGGCCAGGATTTGCGTTAAGAAATTGGTTGACTCTAATGGATAAGCCAGTTGAAGGTTGATAACTTGTAACGTGACAATGGCCGTGAACCAGCGTATGGAATTGAAATTTGAATGTCAGCGAGGTGCCGTGAGCATCAGATTCTGCACTGACACGTGCACCGAGTGAGCTTGAATGTGAAATGGTTATCACCTGAGCTTGAAATAAGTATTTGATCGTTAGCGTCAGGCAGTGTGTGCGCGGTATTGAGAGAGTAGAGAGGCCTTAAAGGACGCCCCAGGGAGCTAAATGGAAATGCTTGACCAGGAAGGGGTATTTTATGTGAATGGCGGGGAAAAATTTGAGCCTTGAAAGAAATGAGATCACTTTGACCGTGGATGTGAGCATTGGAAGGCAACATTGAGCATAGATGCGAATGGAAAGTGTAGCCGGACGAGATGTCGCTGAAGACATCGTCATAAAACGTGAGGTAATTCGTGAGATTGGAGATTACTGAGGCTAGACATCAGAATGACGCCGACTCTAGTGTGAAAGGTGAGAGATAAGTACGCGTGTGTGTGAATGGTTAGCCACTGGGCCGGGATGAGATCGTGCAACATGAAAATCGGTGTGAGCTTGAGTGTGAAAATGAGAGTTTCATCGCTTTGGCATTGATGCAATAGTGCGAAAATTAGAGGGAATGAAGGTGTAGTTTCAATGGCAGAGATTGGGATGTATTAACCAGAAAGGTTGAAGGGCTAATTTCTCAGACTTGAATAGGAAGCTGAATTTCAACCGTAGATCTTGCTTTAAGACGCGACCTAAAATTGAAAACATACGATAAGATGAATGTGATTTCGCGAAGGCGACTCGGAGAACATCGCGAAATCAAAATCCCAAGAATTGTGGTGCGTCATCGAGATTGGACTGCGTGGACCTGCGAGTCTTGAACATGAATGCGAGGGGTCGAGATAGAGGGCTTGAGTATGGATAGGGCGGAGAATGCAAATATGATTCGTGAATATTTCGAAGGATAGAGCGTGGATCATGAGGGAAACCGTGCGGTGATATCTGATCGTGAAAGATGATTTGCCAATTTTGACGGTGGGAGCGCGCTCAAGCACCGCGCGCCTGCCGCTTCGCCTCTAGCACCCTGAAGCGGAGGGCTTGAGTAGCGAAGTGAGAATTGCAGAGTCGATCTGGAGATGTCGGTCGCCGCAAAAATGCGGGAGCTCACAGGAATAATACATGAACTGCGAATACGAACGCTCGGTGCAGAAATATTGAACAAGCCGAACGTTGACGCGAGAATGCACGAATGCATAAATCATAACCGTGAACGCTCGACTTGCGTGATGGAATGATACTATACCAGTCACGAACATCAACTTCAAACGGCTAGATTCGCTGGGGTGCAGAGATTCTTAAACTTGAACTGTAATCCGGGAATGCGATGCGTGAATCATCATTGTTAACGCTCGCCCCGGAAATGGAGATTCGGGAATAGTGAACGTCGGCTTGAAACGGCTGGACCCGCTGGAAGCAGAACTTGAGCGTGAACTTTGCGAATGTGTGGATGCCTGATTTGTGAGCGCCGTCGTTTGACCTATGGTAAAGTAGAAATTCGTGAATTACGAGCGTCAGTTTCAAAAGGCTGGGCCTGCAGAAACGCAGGAATTTGTGGATCGTGAAATGTAAACATCAGCTTCAAACGGCTGGACCTGCGGGAGTGCAGGAATTCGTGAATATTGAACATCAGCTTCAAATGGCTGGACCCGCGGAAAGGCAGGAATTGGCGAATGTTGAACGTCAGCGTCAGGAGGCTGGACCTGCGAGAGTGCAGGAATTCGTGAATATTAAACATCAGCTTCAAATGGCTGGACCCGCGGGAATGCGGGAATTTGTGCATCTTGAACGTCAGCGTCACAAGGCTGGACCTGCGGGAACACAGGAATTCCATATAAGGTGAACGCGAATCTTCAGCTCAGCTAGACCCGCGGGAATGCAGGAGGTCGAGAATATCGTTAAGCGTGAGCAGGGATTCGTGAGGCGTGTCGAATATGTGAATTGTGGTGGTGGTGGTGAAGGCTAGCCGAGGAGAAATGCAGGAATTTTCGAATTGTGAAAGTGAAGGATGTATTCATAAGGTTGCAGGGATTCATATGTGCGCCGAGGCAACTGTATCAGCGTCAATCGGGTAGCAGAAACGTTCCAGTGAGTCGTGAAATGAGAAATGGCGCCAGAGCGTCGCCAGCTTCAGAGATATGGCAGCAGATCCGGAGTGGAGGCCTCGAAGGCCTCGTCGAGGGGGGAGTGATATGTTTCGGAGGTGAGGCATAGGTCAGGGGTACGAGTCGGGGAGGATGGTTGAGAATGTAGGAGAGGTCAGTGAATGTAGACTGTGTGGGACTTGTCTGTGCCGGGGGGGAAGTTCGGAAGACCACAGTCTGTCGAGCATGAAATTGAGTGCAGGAAGACCTGGCGTCGGCGAAAGATTAGATAGGAGTACCACGGAAAGGGACCTGGAGGCTGAAAAGATCGAGGAAAGAAAGAGAGAGCAGAAGAAGCAAAAGTGTCGTGAATGATGAGCTCTAGCGAGGTGAGAGAGGGTAAACGGGAAGTCGATGGTGGTGGTAGAAGAAGAGGAGAAGCTCGGATCAGGTCACATCAGATCGGCCCCTCTCTGCTGCATCACAAAACGGCACACTGTCTTCCCAGGCTCAGACAGTGTTTCTTACAGGTTGAAATTTTGGTGGAAAACCTCCGTGCATTGACTCTCACCAGCACTTCGAAAGATCTCTGCCCCAACTTGGTGCTACTACAAATCGACAGTCTGGTATATGAGTACGCAAAGCCGATGGGGGCTTCGCTATGCTAGAGTCTAGATGGGGATCTCCGCATTCGACCCTCAAGACAGTTCGAATCCCGGATCTGTACCACAGTCCCTCTGTGTGGGAGAGGTTGACTGTGTTAAAATCTCAAGGGCTTGACATTGAGGACCTCGACAACCTCGCGCCTGACTCGGACTCAGACTCCGACGAAGACTGGATTTACTCGCACGAATAACGTTGCAGCGCACTATGGCGCAATGCGTAGCTTAGGGATCATGTACTATGTCTGTGGACGGGACGAAAAAATTGCCTTTTTTCAAAACGAAAAAAAAAAAGACAAAAAAAGGGAAAATAGGACTGGATAAAGGAAAGTTGTTTGTGTGTGTGATCCACTTGGGGCTAAGACGCATCCAAGCTAAATTTAAAATGTCGAGAGCACCAACATTTGCCTTGAATTTGTCAACGACATCCTGGGCATTCATTGTGAGTAGCCCGACTTCAAAGATTACAACGATAGATAGGCAGGATAACTCACGGCTATGATATCCGCTGTGACGCGACCAGGCTTTCTGATGACCCTGCGCAGTTCTAATGTGATTCGATGATCCGATCCAGGGGCATACGCCAGTTGTTGATGAGCTCGTGTTTCGAGACGGCTGAGTCGAAACTGTTGTCAAACAAATTGAGAGCGAGATTGAGGGAAACTGGAAGCCGATATGCGGGGGCGCAAGACGATCTGACCAGAGACAAGAGAGGGTCGTGGTAATGTTCTGCCATCCTTGCTGGACTCGTCTGTAAAGACCATGTGGTTTGCGGTGATGTTTGCAAACACCCAACGCATCCAGTTTGTGCGTGGTACATCATCGCGCTGGGCGGCAATACGGCACAGGATTTTCCGATTGTATCCGAGGTCTGCAATACTTAGCCCGAGCAAGAGTCGAAATCGCCGGAAGCTCTCCATGCATAACACTGAAGTAATCGGCAATCTCGTCCAGGTAGAGTGTCGGTGTTTCGTCAAGAAGTTGGGTGAGAATGTGAAGCAGCGGTACAGGGATAGCTCGGGGGCGCCCTACCATTGCAGAGTGCTGCCTAGCGAGAGTGAATGTTGATTCCACCTGTGTGCAGGTCCACGCCATATAATGTCTCAATCCCTCAGCATTGAATATTGTTCCTAATCGTCGCGATCAAGCTGAATTTTGTCGGAATTCAGTCACGCATATTGCAACAATTCTTCTTGATGGTGTTCGTGCGTGGGCAGAGCACCTAGGGATCGGCACCGTAACCGTAAAATACGGTGTACGGCCCCGTACAATACGGCACCCGTAGCCGTCCCGTACAGGGTCTCGAGGCCCTTCCTTACGGTACGGGGAGGCGCCGTCACGACTGCCGTATGAAGCCGTATTTGTACGGCCGTGTACGGCGTTGTACGGTCCGTATCCACATCATCCTGCTGGAGCATGATTATCAGGCTTCGGCTGAGACTCGGATGTATCAGCAGCTCGCCTATACTCTGTCGGCTATCCATTTGCCTTCGTCCCATCATTTCGGCTGAATACTGATGTGCCGGGTTGTGCCGGGTGGTCTCTGGCTCGTGCGTTCGCCAACACATTGCATGCAAATACAGTCAGCGTCCACACAACCGTGCCCGAGACTGTTCAAATATCAAAAGCTTACCTTCAACTAGCTCCCCGCAGCTGAAATTGACCCTCCCTATGCCAAATAAGTGGGTAAAAAATGGTACGGCCGTATGACCCCGTAAACACCCCGTAAAACATGCCGTACCGTCCCGTATAGGCCCCCAAGTTGACCTATACGGTTACGGTTACGTCCGGGGTAACCGCCGTAAGGCGCCGTAAAGTGTACGGGCCGTACCGTATACGGTACGGTGCCGATCCTTAAGAGCACCGGGAGATCATTCCCAAGTTCGCGGATCCTCACGCTCCTCCCAGAAGACAGAGGAATACTTCCTCCCTACATATGATCAAGATCAAAGCTCGACACGGGGAAACATGCTTGTGATGGAGCATTATTATCAGGAGGTACTCGCTATGCCTAAAGAAACATTCGAAGAGCGCTTCAATTTTCTGCTGGGGGATCGGCTCACGACGGCGAGGGCCCGGGCGGCTCAGGACCAGCGAGCTGTGGATCGATTCGAAGATCGGATTGACCATCTATTGAGCTTTGCTATGCTCAGTGGTCTCATGCATATCTGCATGAACATGATCAGCAATATCGGTGACGTAATCCAAGGTAAGGCTTAATTAAGGGTTAAGATGGATCCAGCTTCATGTTAACCCTTAGCATTAACTTGAAATTAAGGGTTAATTCATTCTAAGGCTTAACGCTTAGGAGGAACACTGGCCGCAAGTATGATAGCAGACACAACTTCATATCAAGCCGGAATTTTGGCCAAAATTCTTTGAAACTTGAGATTTAGCAGGAACTTGGGGTGGGTTTATAGGCAAAATTCGCATTTCAGAGAAAACGGAGAAACCCTAGTCTAGGGTTAGAAAAGCGCGAAATTTTTGCGCAAAATTTCAAAAGTGTGTGTACCTAACTTCAGGTTTCCGGAAAAAAACCATCGGATTATAGCCTGAAGTTGGTCAGTAGCTCAATTCTGACCCCAGCAAACATCCATAGCAGAAGTCCCTTGGATTTGGTTGAGATTTGGTGAAGGTTCAGTGGTGCGGCAGACATTTGATGCGCTGATGGCATCGTACAGCCACCGGCTATGTCTCGGCCCGGACCGAAAGCGCGAAATCCGTGGAAGAAGAAATGATTTTGTGGATTTTGAGACTTTTGACCCGAGGGATCTCTAGTCTTCCTTCTTATGGTCATTTCTGCACAGTTTCAATGCCACTGGGTAAAAACTGAGGGCACAGTAACAATTTCCAACTTAGGTATCTGGCTTGTCACGAAGTTCGGTCCGCTATCATACCCTTGACCACGCATCAGGCCAGTGTCGGAGTTTGAAATTGGCAGTGCATTGCCGACCACCAGACTAACACCATTCGGCCCTACTGTAGCCCCCAGCCGGTCACGTGAAGGGTAGAAATTGCGAGCGAAGCGAGCAATTACATCACCTGTCAAAGCCTGGGAATGACCGCTTTTTCGGCCGAGTGCCGTGGGAGAGCGACACGTGCACTAACACGTCCCAAGTCCATCATATGGGTCGCCGACGAAAGACAAAGGACTACGAAATTGAGGCTGTTGTGGGGGAAAAGGTTACATCCGGAGAAGTCAGTCTATACTATCCTACCTTTGCTTCAGTCCCTAACATCTCACGTAGAGGTGGTTCAAAGTCAGATGGAAAGGATGGAGTGAAGACTACGATGAATGGAAGCCGGAAGAAGATGTGTAAGTGAGCACATCTACGACGGTTTCCAATGGCCTGATCAGGTGGGCAGGACTGCTCCGGAACTAATTGATCGCTTCCTGGCTGGCCAGCATGCTGCTCAAGCTGGCAACAGCGCCTCCGCATCGATTGCTCCTCCTTCAAAATTCAAGCGGTCATCGAGAGTCACAACGCCCAAGGAAACATACCCCCAGAGTGAAGGCCAGTACTCCGTTCCTCCTGTCTCCGCATCGGCAATGGCGGCCTTGGCTTCTCCGCTCTCCAATTTGCAACAGCTCCCACCCAGTTCCGTAATCTCCTCGAACCAACTCGAAGACCCAGGTGCGTCGGAGCCGTCGTCCAAGGCATCTCCGGACCTTGCGAATGAGAACGATACCTCCGGCAAGCACTATGCGATGGAGAACAGTTCTCTACCGACTATCACGCCTGTTTCCTTAGAGCCCGTACTGCAGTCCGATGACGTTGCTGTGTTGAAGCCCTTGTCTCAGGCATCTCCTCTCCCTATTTTCTTACCGAGCGGAGCGGACAAGACTGCAGCACCGGAGCATGCGGATGGGATCGCTGGCTCTGGCGAGCATTCTGGAATGGAGCACCGTCCCCTACCGACTATCACGCCTGTTTCTCCAAAGCTCGTTCCGCATCCCGATGATATTGCTGCGTTGAAGCCGCCATCCGAACCATTTCCAGTATGTACCGGTCTTCGCTCCGAGTGGCACAGAGACCTCACCTATATCCCAGGATGATAATATCAATAAGACCGCTACTCCTCGCGAACACTTATTGGCCACGACGGGTGTTTCCCCAAATCTGCTCGAAGACATGGTATTGAAACCGTCCTCCAACGCTTCAGAGGGACAGAGGGACAACCAGAATGCATCTACAGGGAACCGCGAAGACATCACCGTCAATGATGCAGAGCAGCCTAGAAATGACAGCAACGCCGCAATGCAAGTTGTCCCTGAGCTGGCCGTGCATCCGAGCGATCCCGATGCCATGGCTCAAGCATCGGGTTCAGCCCGGGACGCGAACAAGCGGCCACGCAGCCCATCATTTTTTTTTGCTGATACAGAGCCGCCCGCAAAACGCAAGGTGGCATCAGGTCTTGTGCGAGTCTCTGATATGTCCCAGTATCAGGATGAGCCGAGTTGGGAAGGTTTTGTACAGAAAATCGAAACTGTTGAGGATGTCAACGATGAAAGGTTTGTCCATTTGATATGGTGCGTCACTCTTCTAGTTCCATTCAGATGCAAGATTCACTCCGCTCAGGCACACGGGAGAGCATAAGATTGTTCGCTCCGAAACCTGTCATTCAAAACTCCCCTCTCAGGTAACCGTCGTCGCTGTTACCACTTTCGTTTACTGATCTGTTGCCAGCTACTTCGGTTCTATGAAAGCAAGCTGCGCTGGAAAGAGGATTGACCCAGGAGGTAGACGGAAATTACCACCAGCTTTTTGGCAACTGCCTTCACGCCAAATCAAACCAGTGGAATCATCGTCGGCGCCGGCCCCTCGAACGAACAAGGACTGAAGAAATGAGTGTAGCAGTATCTTTGAAATATATTTTTTTTTCCTTCCTCGTCCTCCCAAATTTTGCCGAGTTCCTGCCCGTACCATCTCGATGTTATTGCAAGCAGGCGAAGATCAGTAGCGCTGAAGATTTTGCGACGGCAAAAATTTGCAGTCACTTGCAGGTAGGGCATCCAAATGTCGATTACAAGTTCACCAAATTACTTATGTTCGCGAAACATATAGTGTCCTGATAGCGTCCTGATAGCATCCCGATCGGGCACTGTCGGGCGGTTATCGGGCAATATAGGACGCCTATCGTATGCTTATTGCGCCCGATCGGGCTGTCGGGCCCGATAACAAAATAAATAAATTTGCGACAAAAATTTAAGGATGTCAATGACGGCGGCATATAGAAAATTCCATCAGCTCGGGAATAAGGATAACACTGACATCCTGCGCTCGAGCTTTCCTGGACATATTTCGGATTTGCTGACGACGGTTCCGGCTTCCCATTAAATGATGAATTTTAATTCATAAATTTGTAAAAAAAAAAAAAAAAAAAAAAAAAAAGAATGAATTCAAGTGTGTACATAAAATCAAAGTACACTCGAGTACACTACAATTCTAAGACAGAGCGCGGGGAGAGAGGAATGGGAGGAGAGGAGGAAGGTGAATGCATAAAACGAGAGGCAGGGCAGGGAGGGGACTCGAGGTGGGGGAGGGACTTGAGTCTTGAACACACGGAGGGGAGCGCTTGAAGTGGGAAGAGGACTTGAAAGGACAATATTGAGGTGCTTGGGTGCTTGAGGTGGGCGCTTCTGAAGCTTGCAATCTTGATTTTTGAGGGTTTGGAGCTTGCGACCCCGGGGTTTCGCAGCCTTGAGATCTCGCGCACTTGAAATCTTGACTCTTGCTCTCTTGCCCTCGACGAAAGCTTGCTTCGAACCATACTTGCGACAGCCATTGGCCTTGAAGCACCTTGATGTGTGTGCGGTCAAAGATAAAGAGCCTCTGAAGAGGCGAGCATGGGGAGTGGGCAGACAGGGTGGGGGGAGAAGACAAGAGCGACGACGTGGCAGCCAAGACTGACAAACATCAACATGACAACATCGTGTAAATTTGACACAGCCTCTTCTCCGGAATTCTTGGAGTCGAAGTCTCTTCTGCGAGCGGGGAAGTAAGTATATATACAGGTTGCTCGAGCCTCGAAACCTTTGAAGAGGAAATTTTATAGTATTCCGAAAGAACCATCTATTGTAGATGCAAACATCCCTCGAGTCCACAGGCTTAAGTTTAACAACATGAGGTAGACACTTGAGATTCTCAGAGCATGCTGGGATATTCTGAGATGTCCTTGGAACCTCCACCCGCTCATCGACCTGAGGTTCTGCGGACGTTCCGGAAAATGAGCTTCCCTGGACATCGCCAATTATTGTTCCGGGGAGATCAGGCCTCGGACATCATTTCCACATCCTGTCAAAATGGTGGTGTAACGGTCCATTTTGCGTTTCAGTCATACAGATTGGTACAGTAGCTTCGACTTCGAACTGAGATACTGATATTTCTATCGACATCCGAAGGGGTCAAGCGATGAATTAGAGGACAAAACCTCGGGAAGGACTCGAGAGGACTTGACCGAAATGTATTGGCTACCTATTGTACGGAACTGCCTGGATCTTATACCACACGCTTCACACACAACTTCGCACCTTTCTCCCCTTTCCCGTTGAGCGGTAGTAGCGTCGTGGCAAGCCGAAGACGGAAAAGCCCATCCTCGTTCTCAGAAGTCGCATAGAAATCAAGATTTTCCGGCGCTTTTGTGGGAGCTACAGACGCTCTGGAGAGCTTGTCTTTGGGGAACAGAGTCTCAGATACATGGTGAGTCTCTCTCTTTTCTCTCTTTTTCTCTCTCTTTTTTTGCAACTTGAAAACTTGAATTCTCTCGGCTCTCCACAGACATAATTCATAAGCCCTTAATTCTCAAGGGCAGTTAAGGTCTTAATCCGAAATTCCCACGGCCGTCGGCAGTGCAGGCGTCACTCCCGCTGAGTCCCACATCATCCTCGCGAAGCACCGGCGACGATTCTCACGTACTCGCAGCGGTGATTTTGCACATTAGCCCTCGAGATCGCTGAAACAAACGACGTCCTTCTCACCACCTTGAAAACCGGGGGACCCGGGGGCTTAAGGCCTTAATTAAGGTCTGCCCGAATTCTCTGAATTGGTTCCCAATGGATGGCACACAGTTTTCCGTCCCTCCCGCATGCGATGTTTCGCAACCAGACCGTTGGGATCACGAAAGATGGACAAAATTTCGGCGGAATTATGATGGAGGGTTGGCTCAAATTCGATGAGAATGCGTCCCCAATGAAGGGAGATGACGCAACGAATATGCGTCCAGTCGATGTTGTCGTCCATTCTTTTCGCTCCCGAGAAGCAACCTTCGCGTAGTATGGTTCCGCGTCGAAAGCACCTTCTGCGACATCATCGAGCTCAATGCAGGTCCCTGCCGTTCCGACTATCAGCTCGCCCTGTCGTCCAAAAGGTGAAGAGGGGAGATTGGCGAGTAATTTGGCTGCCGATTGGCATATGATCTCTATTCGGTTGACGGGATCTTCGAGAGTGTCCAACGAACCATGGCAGAACACGCCTCAGCGTAACATTGTCCTCAAACCCTACAACTGAGGCCGTCGTCGGTGCACTCGCTGCTTTTTCCCACTGGGTTTTGCGCGAGCTGTCTCTCAATTCGACTTAAGTGGCCACCTTCACGACATCACACTTGATTTAATTCCCACTGGGTTCGTCGAGGTACCCGTACCTAAGCATTTGTTGTCTAGACGAATATCATATTGTTAAATTGTTAAATCTACTCGGCATTACCAAAAGTAACCGAATTTAGAAATGCCTTGCCTGCGACCAGCTAATACAGTTAGCAGTTGGTTCAACTGGTGGGAGAGAGGGGGGATGGGCATATGCTATTTCACATAACACGCGTCGAAGTTATTGGGCTTTCCCTGTGCTGATTTTCTATGTTTGTTTATTTATGTGTCAAATCATCATTTTCTTGCTCTGTTTTAGTACCCGCATTGAAGGATGAGGATAGCCCAGCAAACTCTGAACTCTCAGGTACAGAGTTATGAGATAGTAAACCTATTTTCGAGGTACTCACCCACCTGAAATCCTGGTGACTGTGTTCCAAAAAAGGCAAACACGGCCAAATTAATGGTATTTCGAAGATTAATTTATTCACCCACTGTGTGATAGCTTACCCAAACTGTATATCATGAAAGTTGTAGCAGGCACTCTGTGAATGAACCCTTCATTGCTCAAAGTTCTCTTACCATCGTAATTTCTGGGAAAAACCCCCGAATTCGGTTACTTTTGGTAACTGCGAGTACTTGACTGGAGTGTAACGGCATGAATTGCGATTGTGCCCCTGCAGACCACAGTGGCCACAACAACTTGGGGCTCTAGGTCGAGTATGGTGCACATCGCATAAACACCACCAAACAGGAACGAAATTTATTGCACCACATCAGAGCCTTCCCACGCCTGATCCTCTGGCCAAAACACTCCGATTGGATAGTAGACTAAACCCTCTAGAGGGATTTCTCGTCCGCTCAAAACTCACAATAAATATATTTTTCACGGCATGGATTTGAGACATCACTGATACAATCAATCAATCACTCACGTGTGCTTACGACACATATCCTTATTGGGTATCCATAAGTCCGGACGCCGAGTTACATGCTCCCAAAGTCGTTGGAAAGCTATTGGCTGCAACTTATGTCCTTCCCCTAGCGTTTTGAAGAAGCCCTCCATGAGATTTCAGTACAGAAAATGCAATATAAAATTTGGTTTTTTGTTCTTGGGCGATTTGAGACATCAAAGATGGCATCAGTGATGGGACCTATTTGGTGGTGTTTATGCGATGTGCACCATAATATATTAGGAGGAGAGGGTGGCTTGGGAGCCGTTGGTTTGGGACACGTCTTGCGATTATGGCCACGCTGTCTACAGTTGCTACTTACATCTGTCTATTCACTCAGATAGGTCAGTGACCAAGCGGAAAGAAAGCGCACTGCGTACTAATGACTCCGGCTTTGCTCGGTATCGAGCAGCTTTGCGACTAGTCACAAAATTATATAGTTCATGTGTTTGAGGGGTTGAAGGAGAACATACACTGTGATATTTCGGGGCGGAGAAAATTTGTAATCTTTTGTTCGATGAGCCTTCAGACGGTGAGGGCGAGCATAGGAGTTGGCTAATGTGCATACAATGTGCATATTCGTGAGAGGGTAAAGGATGGGTGTCCTGTGCTGCTTGTTCGGGAGTGGCCCTTTTCTCACCAAATGGTGATGGGGCTGTGTTGGAGCGTATGATGGGTGTCGTAAATCAGAGCTTGCCGTGATAAAAGAGGTTGAATGCAAGAGTAGTGTACATGGCAGGTCAGTTCTGCCGGTCTGCCAGGCAAAACGGCAATTGCCGGATTTCGGCAGAATTGGCAGAACCTAATAAGGAAATTATCACCGAAGCGCAAGTACAGCCAATTTTGGTGCAAAATAACACTAAAGATGCAGTGTGTGGACTCAGTGAAGATATTCCAGACTGCATACCACTCTACATCTGGTACCATATTGCAACCAGTGGTCGATTTGGTGGAGACGCTTTCTCTCACGTGACATTCGGCGAGCTGCCGCCTACTCGGCTAACCTTTCAGAATTGTTTCAGCTTTTGTTGAGTGTAGGAATCAATAATGGGGCTGGGCATCCGCGATTGCCAAAGTGGACTGTGTGTACGTGTTTGTTTTGTGATGGCACATGGTTCTACTCGGTATTGACAAAAGTAACCGTTAATCCGACGATTGCTTCGCGACCACGTGACATTTCTCCAAGACTTCGAGTTTGAAAAATACGTCGGGATATTCCTTAAACCTACACAAGTTGTTGTGGGCAACCTCTCTTCCTGGCGCTCGTCAGAGCCAGCGCAATTTTGGCAATAGCCTGAAATTCACCTGTGTCTTTCAACTTCTGCTCATTGTTCAACGGAAATCTTAGCAACTGCCCTTCCAGACCACTTTCGACTACATACCTCTAGCTTGCACATGTGATCCATTTAAATGTTTTTGCACACCTGCATTGGCTAATAAGGGTGGTAAACAAGCCTACAATCCGGAAAACTCTTCGGCCCCTTACTTGGCCAAACATGGGGAATTACGGAAGCCATGGAGGCCTCCTCTGCGATAAAAGTATATTGAATGTGTAGATAATAGGGCTCAGCACTGTGATGGATTGGAAATTAACCAAGACTGTAGCTAAATTCTTTGCTCTTAGCATCTTTGAACGGCCACGCAATATTTGGGTCCGTGCAGGAGGGACGGTTGAAATTGAACCAGTCCAATGTTGACAAGAAATTGATGCAATCAGAGATTTCGAGCAGTGAGGGACTGAAATGGATCCTCAAGTATGACCTACCGTCTGAGGGCATGTTCTTGTACTGTACTTCAAGAAAATTGGAAATGCAGTCATTTATTGCAACAAACAGTGCAAAACAGCTGCAAATTAGAATCTGTTGAGAGATCAGTTGTGCTTGATGGATTGGTGCAGGCCTTTGTCGGGTGCCGTTTAAAACACGCAGGAGAACATTCTGATCCATTTAAACCTATTACATACTGCAATATTCGGACCCTACGAGTCGATTCACGGTTACTTTTGTCAATACCGAGTATTCGTCTCTTTCAGCGCATTCTCTTGCCAGAGAGTGAGTTGGTGAGGCTCCCTGAACCTTTGTGAATACATCAGAGCTCCAATCTGACCTCCAGCAGGGCTCAAATGCGTGCTTGAGCCCAGTTGTTTACACCGACAAGCTCACGGCAGTTGTGGAGACTTGTGGAGCTGCACGGTGCCGCTGACGGAATCGTCAACAACTGTAATTAAAATCGAAAAGGAAAGAAGATCAAAACCAGGATTTACTAGCGAAAAAAACATTCGCCTACTTGGTTCAATATTCGTGCCCCGGTCCTGCTTGGTCCTGCGCCATCTTGCGTCTCCCTATTTGGCGTAGTGACAGGCTGTGACTGCGTGACATCAGGCCTTTTTCCTCTGCCAAACAGCACAACCTGAATGCAACTTCGGCATCTTCATCATATTTCGACTCAAAAATCATTAGTTGGGGTTAAGAAACTCAGTCTACTACTACAGACCTCGTTAAAACGAGGATTTCGGCACAAAATCACTGCAAATACGGCCAAGAATTCATTAAATCATCCACGAAATAGTGATTCCGACTCGAGCACTGCTCACCATCCGGTCAACGGATCGCCTAGAAATTTCACCGAGGCGAGCTTGACATACCATACTAGATTTTACTAGTTTCCTATCGTTTTTTATGCTGTTTACACTGCGTGGTTTGCAGGTGAACACGGTGATAAATCTGGACCAAAAAGCCGCCGGTGAAAAGTGGCGCTCAGAGCAATGAATACTTATCTAAAGAATATGTACATTGACACAGAGGTACTCATACATGTCTAGTACAATATATCTGTTCAAACTTTGCGAGGGAATGCTTACCCGAGGGAAGGTGGATGAAACGATCCAAAAACCACCCGTTTTTGGATATTGGCAGGGAACAAACATGTACACACAATCCACTTCGGCAATCGCGGATGCCCAGCCCCATCAATAAGGCCCTCCCGGAACATTAATCAGGGCTCTCCGGCATTCACGGAAGGCATTAGCCGAGGGGTTCTGCCAGGTTCTGCACAAGCTCCTCGAGCGACTGACGGCAATTGCCAGGTTGGCAGAATTGATGGGCAGAACTCTGCCATTCTGCCAGCCACACTATGCAGCAGCAAGAGGCGTCAGATCTCTGGATCTGGCCCACCCATCACTTCACGTGCGTGAGTGATTGCTGACGTTGTCCCCTTTTGCCTTGTGTCAGCCAGCGGTATGAACGAAAATCGAAAACGAGAATGACCATCAATCCGTGATCTCCGCTGTCAGGGAACTTCCGTAGACTGCTCGAAACGTCTAAGTCCAGTGCCACCTTTCACAAGTCACATCAGGTGACCGTTACTCGCTTCTCCTTCTCATCATCAGTCTTCGACGCCATTGACGCCAGAAAAACGCCAGAAGAACGCGCGCAGCCCACAAATGGCAGAACACACCCGAAAATGCTCAAAGTGTCGTAAAACAAAAGAAGTTACCCCACAAACGTGGAAGGCGACGTTCAAGGAGGGCGGGATTCATCTCACGAGCATCAACGATCCGGAAAAGGAGAATGAAGCAGACAACCCAACAGAAGATGCTACGGACGCGTCTGAATTCATTGGAGTTCCCGCCATGGTTATCGACGCGTTGACAGCTGCTGATGACATCAAACTATTCACGGCACTTGTCGACGTCTCGGCGCTTGGGAAAGACAGTGTCAGAGATGCGGCGGACACCATTGCGGATTTAATTTGGGAAAAGATTGATTGTCGCTTCCTGTGTGTATTTTTTCATCCTTTGTTGGCAAGAATTTACTTAATATTCAATACCCAACTATCATTCTGTCTACGAGTTCAAACGAAGCTCAACCGCGCGCTATGAATACACTTGTGCACAAAATTCTTTGCGTCAGGAGAAGTCACAGAAAAAACCTGACAGCGGAGATCACGGATTGATGGTTACGGCATGCGCTCCAGTGTTGGGGGAATAGCGTTTACAGCCGTTTTGGAAACACTATACGGGTTTTGATCGAGTGGTGCTCATTCGTTTGTGCTTACCTTTGTTTTGCTTTCACTTCGGCCGAATCTGAGTTTGCTTCCGCCACCTAGAGAACACCAGGAAAAAAACAGGGGGTTAACAGAAACTGAGGATCAAGACTCAGCTGCTACTTGCCCAGAGTTCGACAGGGCCGTGACTTGCGAGCAAGGGCCAAAACAAGAGACCAGCGGCACTTGATGTGGTAGCATCTGCGAGTGCCTCCAGCAGCTCCGCCTCTGCATTGATCTCCTTCTCTGCAAACTTCCGTTCGCGCCACCAAATAGACCATCAACGAAAGATTGTCCACCGTGCTGCCACTCCACGCTGTCGAATGTGCCGGTGTTCTGCAGCAATTCCTTCTCATGCTGGATGCAACCCTTGCAGTAGGTAGCCCAGTGGCTGCTGTTGAATTTAGGCTTCCCATGAAGCTTGAGGAAGTGCGTCCACATTGGGCTGGACGTCGATATCGAAAGAAAAGAGATTAGGTCGGCAATCAAATGGCTGAAGGCGCCGGGCAGCCGGCTGAGCCGGTCCGGGCATTTAAGCTGGGCAGCCGTGCTACGGCTCTAAGGGTTATGATAAGGCCTTAATAACCCTTAACGCAATTAAGGCCTTATCCCTTACGGCCAACACTGGCTTCGCGAGCATGAGCAGACCATTTGGTCTGTTGTACGGTCGTACTTCTCCCTGCTCGACCGGGACCGGCCACGGTTTAATCTCGACAAGCCTTGGCAGCGTGTGGTAATACACCGTGTTCCTGTCACCACTGACCCATCCTACCGCTCCATAGCGGAGGAGCTTCGTTGGTCGAACGAGGCGATTGGGTCTCTTGGCGATGTAATGGGGATCCGCGACTTGTGTTCGCTGGAAGGGTTGAAGAGGCGCCGGGAGGGATTGCAGCAAGGGTTCGCGCAAGAGACTTCCTTGATGGTCATGCTTCTCAACGCTGACCATGCACGTCGGTTCCTTCGGGAGGGGGTATTCCTTTATGGATCGCACTGCCGCGTGTCGGTGTACGAATTCCCTAGAAAGGGCTTGCGGTGAGGGTACCATACTAACATTACACTCCCTCCATTTGCTTCTTTTACTTTACGTCTGACTTAGACACTACCCACAAACTCCACGACTATACTCTACCAACACCGGTCGAATTTTTCACGCCACCAACCATTTCATTTGCTGTATTGTAGTTTACTATAGTACAGCACCGCGTCTTAGATCTGAGTAGTTAGTTTACTTGTTGCGGTATAAAAATGCTGATACAAAAAAAAAAAAACTTTGGTCATGTGACCGCTTGTTGTGATTCGGTTTATGGCACAAGCTATGCTAAGATAGGCCTTATCCATATCCATCCAAAGATCAAAACATGTTTCCCACGCCTTGAAATATTAGTATTAAGTCTCGTAGGGCAAAATTAAACATTCTGGCCCGGCAAAGCCTTTGAAAGGATGTGAAAGGGTGCCTCCCAAATTTTTATAACGTTTGAGTAAGAATTGAGAGACGAGATAGCTTTTTACTGTGCTGGTCCGTTGATGTCACACACATTGAGATCAGTAAAAACCTATCTCCTCCTTCATTTCTTCACCCAATGTCTTCAAAATTTGGGAGGCAACCTTTCACATCCTTTCAAAGGCTTTGGAGGGCCAGAATGTTTAATTTTGCCCTACGAGACTTAATACTAATATTGCAAGGCGTGGGAAACATGTTTTGATCTTTGGATGGATATGGATAAGGCCTATCTTACGTAGCTAAGAAGCCCGCGTAGAGTATAATACTACGCAATAAGTAAGGTATCGTCTTGGGTGATATGTAAGTAATCGTCTGCGGTGTGTATTAGCATCGTGCTCCGAGTATCCAGTCTACAGGTGTGGTCTGCGTTTGAAAGCGCGCGGATAATTTGAACAGACAAGAGTAAAAAGGCCGGGAGGGAGAGCATGGGTCCTATAGCATATGTAATAAATAGATGAATAGAAGAGAAAAAACGGCCAGTGTGGTTCTTTGTAGTCGTGTGCGAGCCTGTGTGGAATGGTCGCTGTGTCCTGATCCGCGTCGTTGCGCGTGCTTCAAGTTGATGTGGCGTGAACGCCTATTCGTCGTCATCGCCGTCCTCGCTCCCCTCAGGCTCTTCCTCTCCCGAGCCCTCTTCCTCTTCCTCCTCTTCCCCGCCTCTCCATTCTTCATCAGAGTCAAACTCTTCAAACTTCGGAAAAAGAACGAGAGCGACAAAGGTCACTGGAAATGGATAGAGACTCGGAACGTCGAGCTGACCATTGGTCCGAAGATGAGCATGTCAGGACAAAGATTCAGCAAAGAGATTCAAAAATGAATACGAAGACGTCCGCCTCGTTCAGGGAGAATATAGGACCTGAGGGAATGCCAAACCCGTAGTAAGAAATCCGACGAGGGTAATTAAGCAAATTTGAAGCGGTTGCACGGGTAGGGCAAAGAGCCAGGATACGAGGAGGAAAACTAAAAGAACCAAGAGAGCGAAACAGTTGACAAAATACAGTCAAATTTTGTATCCAACCTTGCCGTTAAATTTTAATTCGACTTGCAATCATAATAAGAAAATACTTTGCGACAATACCAATATCGGCCCAGTGTCGCCGGGTAGTCAATTTGATATCGCTTGCCAATGGTGAGGTGCGACAGTCTGGAGCACAGCAAAACTTGCGAGATTCGGGAGAGGGAAAAAGACGAGACACCGAAATTTCGGATTCTGCAAACGAGGAGCTCGAGAAAGTATGCGCCGTTCTCCCAATGTGCACTGGCATATATCCATCCACTGAAAATTCATGACTGTGGCGCTCCCTCCATGAAACGAACCAGGTGCAGGGCAACACTGGGGTAGTGTCGGTTGAAAGCACGGCAAGATGAAGTTGGCCGAGAAGGCCGAAACAAGACACGAAGCCAAGTCCACGAGAGATATGCGCCGAATTGGAAGAAATAAAATGGTTCACGGATGAATTGGTATAATTTCACCCCCAAACTTGTTGCAGACGAACGCGGAAGCGCTAGCAAATCAGCCGAAGTACACGGGTTGGCCGCAGAAGATCACAGACGAATTGGACACGGTAGAACACCGTCAAAGCGAACGGTTACGATGCCAAATTGGCGAATAAAGAATCAAATGCCGTTAAATTGAGCGAAAATATAGGCTACCTTGCAATTTGGGAAGCCAAATCGGCTGAAATGAACAATTCAACAGCGAATTGGATAAGTAGATTGTCGGGTAAGCCAGACGAACTTGAAGCAAGGAACAGGCGACAGAAAGCCAAACTTCACAAAGAATGGACAGAGACTCACCGAATCAGCTTCGCTTGAAGAGAAAAATGCAAACAGTACGCGCACCAGCGTATAGTAGCAAGTTCAACGAGATCAATTCCAAACAGACGGAATAGTAGCAGTGAGGGCAGTAGAGTACCCGGATATAAAAATCAGTCGCAGCCGCATAAAGCATGTGAGCAGGATACTCGGTCGCAAAGGCGGGAGGGGCATATGAATCGAACGTGGAGAAGTGTAAGCTTTAGCATAGTAACAAAATGGAAGGCGTCGCAGGGGCACAGAGGCATGAAACAGAGATAATAGGCAATGGAGCAATCAAGGAAATCAATACTCGCTTCGTAGCGCCCATGGACAGGGCATGAAACAGCGGCATATTGGCACAGAAAATAACACTCAAGCCGGGAAACAGCATACAGGTCGCAGCGGCGCTCAATGGAGCATGCAAATGCAGGGATAGACAGCGGAATTTGGTTTACAGAACGCAGGGGCCTGCAGTAGCGCATGCGAGCAAGATATAGTGCACTGCAGCACGGAAGCGTACAAGCAAAAATGATACTGCACCCTGCAATCTCAACTGATGGCGCGCAGCGGCGCATATGAAGGGGATAGTCGTTACCGAAGCATAGCGGCGTACCTGGGAGATACTTTGTCGCAGCGCTGTCAGCGGCACAGAAGTATATCAAACTTAAATCTATTGCCATGCTTTGACGGCAAACTAGCGAGTCCAGCTTTGTGACCAAAATGGGCATGGTAGCGGTGTACAAACCAGCATACCAGCGGAATAATTTGTCGCAGCGGCACGAAGGCATGCGAACGGAATGGGCGGTGTACAAACCAGCATACCAGCGAAATAGTCGCAGCGGCACGAAGGCATGCGAACGGAATGGGCATAGTAGCGGTGTACAAACCAGCATACCAGCAAAATAGTCGCAGCGGCACGAAGGCATGCGAACGGAATGGATATCGCAGTGGATCATACAATTTGCACTGTAGAGCTGGATTTTTGGAAATCCCCGACGAAGAGCATCTGAGATCTCGACCTGAAGGAAGGAGAGCAGTACATTATCTGCAAGTATGACGGAGAAACTTACCAGAATGATAACCCGCCAACATTGGCCCAACTACAGGTAGTTTACAGCACAGTGGCATGTAGGCAGAAATAATGCTGCAGAGGCACGAAGTTCCGGCGTACAGGTCGCGGCGGCCCGCAAGGAGCATGCAAATGAAACAAGTAATAGAAAGCCATACTGTCCGTTTTGGATCCCAACCCGATACAAGCACCAGCCAAAGGGAACCAAGAAGCAAAGTACAGTGTATATTGAAGCCGGTTTAATTAGTCCACATGAGAAGGACTCGTCAAAGAAAGGCAACCTAGTAAAGACCGTTGATCGTATTCAGATGTGACGTCGGGCGTGAGATGCAAAGATAGGAGTGTAGTGAGACTCGATGCCTTGCTGGGAGCTGTCTCGAGACTGAGGAGGAGGAGGAGGATGCATTAACCGTGAGTATATGTGGAGAGCATAATGAGGGCCTAGACTAGAGTGCAGATTTTGAAAGCAATTCGCCAGCGAGAGAGTCGTTTCCGTCGAATCCGGGTAGGTTAGGGGTTACTACCATTTCATCTTCCTCGCGCGGAAATGATACAGAAAAGGAAGAAATTGAGGCTCCATTCGGTTGTGTCACTTCGGAGCACTTGACGTCACTTGAGAGTATTTCTTACCAAAAGTTTGGCGTGGAATTTTTCCCAAGTGCTCCAAAGTGACGCTAAGTGACGCTAAGACACGACAGCCGAATGGAGCCTGAAGGATATGATGATTGGAGAAGCGGAAGACATGGCCAGAACCACCCCAGAACCAGCCAAAGACAACGAAGTTCACAAGCCGAGAAAGTGCGGAAGGCAAGAGAGACGATCAACAATCAATGATCGGCATCTTTCCTTCTCGCTCTCTTAGCTAGCCGGCTATGTGCTCTGGCTCGCGGTGCTCGCTTGGAGCACACGCTGTCATGGACTTTGAGTGAATTCTTCTGGGGTTTATTCAATTTCTGTTTTCCTGTGAACTTCCGCGAGAAGCAACGCACTCGATTGCGTTCTTGCCTTCAAGGCACCAAGTCAGTGTTGATTCACAAGGCCGAATGGGAGCGGATATACAACACCATTGGTCTTGAAGCCAACCAGGAGAAGGTTGTAATGTTCTGGCGGAGCCTCAACGCCGACATACGCAAGGAAATGTTCCGGGATAAGCTTGATCCCGAAACCTCTTCCTGGGCTGTGTCGGAAAAATCAAAAAAGGGTTGTTGGGCCTGGGTTACGGCTGGTGCTGAGAGCGCCGAAATTATCGCCAAGGTCGACGACGATAACGATGAACTTGATACAGCTGGATCGAGTAAGACTCAATCCAAGCCGGATGACCCAAAACTGGACTCAGATTCGAACGGGAAACGTCGTACTGGAGGGCGCGTTATCTCGGTTTCTAGTGTTGAACCTGAACCTTCAACGACTGCGTCGAAATCTCGCGACAGCGGCAAGCATCTTTCGGTTAAGAAACGAAATGAGTACCTTGCCGCAGGTTTATGCTTTAACTGTGGTGTACAGGGTCACCTTTCTCGTAACTGTCCTAAACTCAACACGATGGTTTCGAAAGGAAAGCCTCCCGGTTTTGCATCCCATGCGGTTGATTTCGCGCTGAAAGATGATCGCGATGCTCTGTTGGAGAGCACGGAAGTTCTTGAACACTTCTAAATTCGCACGATTTCCTCCCTCGACATCGAAATGTTCGTCGAGGAGGGCGAGAATACCCAAATGGTTTGATTTTGATTTTTCGAAGACCATTTCGAACGTTGAATTGATTTTGAACAAGATTTATTGATTTTTGTATGAAGATTGAGCTCGTCGTGGTCGACGATCTGGAGGGCGGATGTGACGGATCGGCGTTCGCATCCGCTCACGGCGAGAGCTGCCCGTGTCGTCCCCATGACTCCACGGACACAGCCTCGATCTTCCTGTATAAGTAGTTTAGTTCTTGTCGTAGTAGCTTTTCCCTTGGTCAATTTAGTACTTACACCAGTTCTTTGTTGATCCCCTTGTGCCGGAACTCGACTCCCTCTCGCTTCCGTCACACCCGCATCTACAATTACTTTGCGGAGGCCCATCACTGGGTCCTCCTCTCTCGGGATGAGGTCATGGCACTTATTCAGCACTACCTAGATGATTGGCTCAATGTCACCCCCGCTTGCAAGGGTGTGGAGTATGCTCGTCATGGTCGTGCTGTCTTCCGGGCGGTTGCGGAGGAGCTAGGCTTCTCCATCTCCAGCGACAAGGAGGAGGGTCCGACCCACTGCCTTGAGTTCCTTGGCATTGAGCTGGACACCATTGCTATGCAGGCTCGTCTGCCCAAAGATAAGCTTGCTCGCCTCCTTGTCTTTCTGGATGGGTGCCTGTCTCGTCGGACTGCCAGCTACCATGACCTAGAGAAACTCTGTGGCCATCTCGTCTTTGCTCAGTCAGTGATTCCCGTTGGACGATTCTTCACCCGCCGTATCCGGGACTTCATGCGCCGCCTTTCACTTCTCCCCCGTCACCAGCGCCGCCGTCTCCCTTCCTCCGCTCGACTCGATATTGCGTCGTGGAACACCTTCCTCCCGTCTTTCAATGGCATTTTCGCCATCGGACCCCCGCGCCCCACCATCGAGATCTTCACGGATGCTAGTGGTAAGCTGGGTTTGGGCGGTTACTGGGGAGGTGGTGACCTTTTCTTTACTGAACCTGTCGCGGTGAAGTATGAACGCCGCCATCCGATCCATTGGAAGGAGATGCGTGCTGTGCTACGGGCAGCGGAGGTCTGGGGTCACTGTTGGGCTGGGTTGGAGGTTATCTTTCGTATTGATAACGAGGCCGTCTCTACCTGTCTGCAGTCTGGCTCTATTGATCATCCTCCTACCCAAGTGCTTTTCCGCCAGTTCGCTCTCCTTGCCGTTCAGAAGGACTTCACTTTCCGCCCTGTCTGTATTCCAACAGACGAGAATTCCGTAGCAGATGCCCTTAGTGTTTTCCTGGCTTGGCTTGGCCCGAAAGCCATGGCTTTGGCCTGGCTTTATCTGGCTTTGGCTCAGAAATTTCGAAGCCAGAGCCGTGGGCCAGTGAAAGCCAGGGCCAAGCCAAAGCCGCTGGCTCAGGCCATGGCTTGTCACGAAATTTTACTTTGCTTTATTTTGATGCGCCATGTAGGTTAAATAACCTTATTAAAGCCCAGAGATAGGAAACTTACATTATTGAAAGCCACAGAGCTCTCCCCTGATGCTCTCGCTGCAACTTTCCCTCGTCGACCATTATCTCTCTCACTGTCAACCAACACTTTCTCCCTCTCCGTTTTCTTCGGCCTCTGTTTATATCTCTCAATCAAATCCTACTCTCTCCCCCTTCGATGCTACTCTATTCAATATCCGCCATTTTCTCATCACTCTCCAACTCCCAAACTTCCCCCAACGTGATCCTCAGCGTCGTATGCAGGCCAAGCGCCGATTTTTGAAGAAAACTGCTGAATACTTCATGAAAAATGGCCAGATGTTCAAGCACGCTGGCGAGAATAAAATGCCACTCGTGGTCATTTTTGATCCTGAAAAGCGTAGAGAAATACTCGTTCAAGCGCACGAGATGCTCGGTCACCGTGGCGAATTTCCCACTCTCGAGACAATTCAACTCCGCTTTTTCTGGCCACACATGCGTACTCAGGTCATTTAATAATAAACATGTTTGCAGCTGCCATGAATGTGTCGGAAAAACCCTGTTTCGCTTACAACGGATTAAGCCGGCTTCCGACCTTATCACCGCTTTCAAGGGATTGCAAGCCGCCCAGCGGGGGATTGTGATCCGCGACCAGCCGTTATAATCGGTGCATCAGCCAAAAGCTCAGAAAGCCTCTGTAGTAACTTCGCCGCCTCCCGCGGCATACCAGGAAAACATCTTCTCCCTTGTCTTTCCCTGCGCACCTCAAAAATTTGTTCCCCCGGTTCTGTGCCGAGATTGCCGAAGCATTTACGACAGCATTCACACGGGCTCCACAACTCCCTCACACAAATACATGAGGTGCTGCGGAACGCCTCTCACGCCTCTTCTCACCCAACCACCACAAGGGCCACTGCAACTTGTCTGTGCTTCGCCTGCTCCTTCTTCGTCGTCGCCCTCGCATCGCAATGCTGCAACGCACAGGCTCGCTTCTCCGCTGTCCCGACTCTTTCGCCATACTATTGACATGAAGTCGGCCGCTGAATTGTACGCCGGGCGCTTGACCACTGGTTTCATTGCAGTTTGAGGTGTACGAGGAGTCGAGGACCGAGCTAATGAACCGCCTGGTGAGTTGCCATGCTCGAAATTTCGAGTCATATCTTTTATCTGAACTCTCTCGAGTCAGTTTCTATTTGCCGCCATTCAAGGCTCTTATCTGTGCGTTACCAGTCTGTTTCATATGGATTGAGCACTAACGGCTGCTCTCCAAGTGCTTTGTGGTAGCGGGTATGATTTCTATGGTACGTTTGTTTTGTGCCAAGTCACAACTTCAGCATCCGTTCATAAATGTCGACCAGGCTTGATTTGAAATCTCGGATTTGGCGTCAATTCCATTGTGGGGCGCTGGGGAGGTGTTGAGTAGGGCTCAGTCTTTGTCATTGTCCATGAATATATATCTTTTGCCACAATACGCAAGCCCTAAGTATCTAAATGTAATATAAATGCGCTGTAATGCACGGTAATGGCTTATATGAGCCTTAATCCCCCATAGTCCCAAGGGTGGATTATACGCGCTTGAATGGTCTACACCTATGCGCTATAATCCCCTTATTGATTATCGGCTTATGGCGGCTTGTACTGGCTTACGAGCCGGTATAAGCAGTTCAGGATTTTTCCGACATGTCAACTACGCACCCGGATAGCGATTCAGGTTCCTCTGACTATCTCTGCTCCTGTCACCATATTTGCAAAAGTGTACATCGACATCATGTACATGCCAAAGGCCCGAGGATTTTGCTACATCGTTGCTGCCAAAGACGACCTTTCTGGAGTCTCGGAAGCTCGTGCACTTCAAAAAGCCAATGCCCGCCCCCTCGCTAAATTCTTCTGGGAAGAATTATACTCCTATAACTCTCGTGCAAACGGTGTCGTTGAGCGCGGTCATTATATTCTTCGTGAATCATTGGTCAAAGCTTGCGAAGGGAACATGAATCTATGGCCTCTAAAGCTCCCCGCCGCCAAATTCGCAGACCGCGTTACATTCCGTCGAGCTACGGGTCAAACACCTTTCTTCACCCTCCATGGATTTCATCCGATCCTACCTTTCGATCTCGCCGAATGTACGTTCTTGGTCGATGGCTGGACTTCAAATATGTCCGCAGTCGATCTCCTTGCTCTCCGAACTCGCCAAATTGAACGCAGGCCGGATGATATGAAAGCCGCAGCTGAACGTTTACTAGCCAGCCGTATGCGCTCCAAAGCAGAGTTTGAACGCAGATATTCTGCTCGATTTTACCGCGAAACCTTCCAACCAGATGAGCTCGTTTTGGTGCGCAATTCACGACTAGCCACTGATCTTGGACGCAAATGGAAAAATAAATGGCTTGGTCCCTACGCTGTCGTCCGAAGAACCGCTGGAGGTTCGTATGTTCTGCGAGAACTCTCTGGCGCGGTCAGTACCCAAGGGATAGCTGCCACTCGTCTTCTCCCCTACATATCCCGCAATGATCCTCGCTTAGCCAAACTCGCTGAAGGCTTCCCTCTTGATGATGGCATGGAAAACCCACTGAATGCAGAAGAATCCGACGAGGACGATCCCGAGTCATCTGACGAGGACGATATTTGAAGACCATGTATACCCCCTCCCTTGACTTGTTTCTGTCTCCCTTCAATCTCCTTTCACTCCCTCTCCCATCGACGCAACCGAGGACGGTTGATTTTTCGCGTGCCCCGCGGATGTGACACAGCTTCGCTGTTTACATTGAAAACACCCTAAATTCACATACCAACCTCCCAGTTTTATTCGTCCATTTAATTCGATATACCCTTGGCTCTCTATCCTCCAACTTTCACCTCTTTTGCTCCACCGTCACCATCGACACAATCCAGTTGAACCGTGGGAATCTCGGATGATCGCATCATTTCGCCTTACCTCGACTTTTGAATATCTGTTCCTGGCTCTCGCCTCCGGCGCAAAATCAATTTTAGGGTCAGAACACGTTCATATGGTCCAGATCACCTCGAGGCAACCATTGCAACGACTCCACAAGCGCCCCATGTGGAACAAATACCCACATTTCTCCCCGACTCGATCTTACTGGTTCAACTCAACTTCAAGCTGAAAGAACTTAATCTGTGCCTTACTACGAGCATGCGGGCGAGTTCTCAATCATGGAAACGACCCCTGATTTCTGATATTTGGCTGTGCGAGCCATATGGACATCTCCTTCCTATTTATTTTGTACCGCATGTATGGACCCAGAATACGGGTACCTCTCCTCGTATTTATTCACAAATGTACTTCATTAGCATCGTACCAATTATCCCCCACTTTCTGAGTATCCCCTGGTGCCAACCCACTGACTGAATAAACCGAGTTAGCAAGAATTACCTCTTGGAACTCGAACTTACTGCCACACTCGCCCTCCTCAGAAATTCTTCTGGATTCAATTAACAACGGTAATCACAAGCCTTACTTTGTTTTAACGTCTCTACCTATAGATCCACCCCTTTGCTTTGAATCCTCCACGACTTGCCGAAATACAGCGGGGTCTTCATCTTCTATCGACTTGCCTCCAGAATCGACAACTTGCCTAATTGGGATTGGAATTAGACTGAACGGAGCTCAAACCCACTCACCCGTTTATCGTAACCTCACGACTGGTTTAAACGATACTTCGGGGTATTTAATATACGACGTCACAACAGCCGGGTGGTCATCCGAGACGTGCGGGTAGATGGAGGTAGACAGTCTCCGAAGTTGATGCGAGCTCGGCGTAGATCAAAGGTGTAAGCAAACAATACCACACGTGCAATATGAGCTGGCTCGGCTCGACGCGCCACTTGTCTGACGCGTAATTAGTCCCCTCTCCCACTCTCTGCAGACAAACCCGTCACTATGAGTATCCAGAAACTCGCCAGCGCGCTTCAAAACTTCCCTGAACTCGCTTTACTTGACTTTCACGGCCTCAATCTTTTCATCCGCTACGCCTCACTCGCGAGAGAAGTCAATTCAGAATCGCGAAGAGTGTCCCTTGACTTTGCCAACAAAGGTCCTTCGAGTGCTGGCTTCCGTTCTTGAGGAATGTGACACCCGCTTGATCGAGATCTGCTGGTCAGCCTTTCAGGAACTCGTATGAACTCAGCCGCAGATTGCCCAGAGATTCTGGCATTCAATGATGCAGCTCTTCTTCATCACTGTAATTGTTGTTATTCTAATCTGTTGAGCTTTACTGAAGGTATCAGAATATATACCGAGGCGGCTGAAAGCCGGGAGAGCTCACAGAGGACGACGAGCTGGAGGACGGGTGCGGGGACGCAGACGACGAGGGACGTGGGGGTAAAAGACAAGATAATTCGATATCGATCTACGCGCGACAGGATGTGAGAAGTATGATACTACTACCGGGACTCTCGGACCGACGCGAATATATACAGGTTCTGACAGAAGGGTCCAAAGCCTTTCCGCATTTATTTTCCTCCTGTTCGTTCTTGCCAAAGTTCTATCTGCGTAAATCACCGGGACGACAAAAACATAATGACTCTAAAGGAGCCACTCACGCATCGTGCGACACTTTTCACAGGTTGAATTGTTTGTTTTAGCTTGTCACATCCGTTACTACCACGACTATCAGGTTTACAAACAGTCTTCTCTCCGAACGTATGATAGCAGACACAACTTCATATCAAGCCGGAATTTTGCCCAAAATTCTTTGAAACTTGAGATTTAGCAGGAACTTGGGGTGGGTTTATAGGCAAAATTCGCATTTTAGAGAAAACGAAGTAACCCTAGTCTAGGCTTAGAATCTAAGCCTAAAGCGCGAAATTTTTGCGCAAAATGTTAAAAGTGTGTGTACCTAACTTGCGATTTTGGGAAAAAAAGGCATCAACCCATGGCCTAAAGTTAGTCAGTATCTCAACTCTGACCCCAGCAGACATCCATAGCAGAAATCTCTTGGCTTTGGTTGAGTTTTGTTCAGGGTTCAGTGGTGCGGCAGACATTTGATGCGCTGATGGAATCGTACAGCCACCGGCTATGTCTCGGCCCGGACCGAAAGCGCGAAATCCGTGGAAGGAAAAATGATTTTGTTGATTTTGAGACTTTTGACCCAAGACCAAGGGATCTCTAGTCTTCCTTCTTATGGTCATTTATGCACAGCTTCAATACCATTGGGTGAAAACTGAGTGCACAGTAATAATTTCCAAATTAGGTATCTGACTTGTCACGAAGTTCGGTCCGCTATCATACTACGGTGGTGTTCCCGATGTTGTGCAGGTTGCACAGCATTTCTTCGTGGAAAGTGCGCTGCTCGAAATCTTCACTGACAACATGGTATTTGGCTGGTATGTTTCTTTATTGTCTTGATAATTCAAGCATGCGATTGATGTCTTTTAGGCTCTCGGGCACAAATTGTGCTCGTATCTATAACGAGGCACTGTCTAGTCCTCATGCACACATTTTGAACTACAAGACAGCCTTTTCCGCTATATACCGCGACACTCGACACTTCACGCCGGAAGACTGGACGGTAACACGATTTATTCGTAAAGAGGACACGATGAACGGATTCTTCTTGTATTCGCTGTTGCTTGATAAAGCCGAGCATGGCGGTATCCTTGTTCTGCCGCATGACGAAGCTAGCCAGCGCGATCGGCTCCAACCAGCTCTGGCGGAACGCAACAGCGCAATGGAAGGCACGGGGCAGGAATGTTACGCTCATGCGTGCGATTTCTGCTTCCATATCATTGAGAACGAATATGGGCAATTGAGTAAGTGGTGAATTAACATCGACAATGAATATCGAATAAAGTTGTTTGTTAGTGAAACTTCAGGCTGCCGGTTGTGATGGCAATACTATAGAACATCGGTCTTGCAAGGTTCATGACTGCAAAAACCCTCTGCCGAATTTGCGCCACTACTTTTGCGAGGACCACGGGCACTTTCGCTTGAAGTGTGCTGTCGTCGATTGTAGCGCTGAACACACTGTTGGCCATCGCACTTGCGATCGAACAGATCATCGGGCACTCGAGACTGCGTATTTCACCCGGAGAAACGCCATGTTTCAACTGCGTTCTCGGTTGAAGAAGGCTGGGGTGGCGGTACCAGACAATTCAGTGTCTGGCTCGGACGATGGAGCACAGGACGAGGAAGTTGTTTTCGACATGCGTCCTGGTGGACCTGTTGAGCTTGACGCAGACGAGTGCGAGGGCAAGCCTGACACTGGGAACCGGCGCATGCGAGCTATCTTTGGGGGTCGCTGGACGCACAATGAGCAACTAATCATGCGTCCTTGTGGTGTAATCCTTTCCCGGGCTACGCTCTTTGGATCCGAAGCTGTTTCTGCTGTAAATGTGAGCGCCGTATTGACTCCAGTCAGCTTATACTCAACTAAATCCTCTTAGCTATTTGCAAAAGCGACGTTCCCCACTCCCGAATCCACACCCGAGCTCTTCATATTTGACAATACTGTAGATACTTGTACCGAGGCAACCGACCCTGACACCGTGGCACCGTGACCCGCCTTCGGCAACGCAACCAGAGCGGCAGTGAGCGTGACGGTTGGATTTTGGGCAACCAAGAACGCGAAAATTGGCCATGATCTCGGGCAAATTCAGACTTTGAGCAGTCTAACTGCGACGAAAATAGTTGGAAAGACAATTCCAAGAATTTTTAGCAAAAATGGCGCCAAACATGAATATTTTCTGAAATGTCACGATTTTTTGGAGGCAACCAGACCGCCCGGGACCGTGACCAGCCGCGGTTTGGGCAACGCAATGGACCCCACCGTGACCGTGACGGTTGCCTCGGTACAAGTATTTACAGTAATTGCAAACTCGATGCCCACCAGCGTGCAATCGGTGACGATCACTTCAAAAATACCGGTAAATCTGTCGACGTCTTTCATTTCCGGTGCAAGCACAAGCTCACCGATCTCGGTATTGCAACCCCGCAGCGTTTCCTGAGATGATTGGACGAGATGGCAAGTGGCACTTCAACACTTCCATCTGCGAACAAACAAATGTGTGGTTTGGGGGCTTTCTTGCAGTCGTTCGTGATATGGAGGTAACACGGTATAATTTCTTTCTCGACGAGATGATCAAACGACGGAATCGATACATTGTTGCTGAACTCGAGAGGAAGGGACACTTCGAATGTTCCAATGAGCAGCTTGTTTCCTAGCTCAGACTAACACTACTCAGTGTACTCAATTCATGTAAATTTATACATCTATGGCCCTTCGTAACTCGCAAGTCGAATCGTCTTCAAGAGTTTCCTCTTTTGGAACTGCATGTTGTTGGATTTGTGAGCCCGAAGTATAGCCGAGGCGGCTTACTCACGGCTTACGTACAGGTTCTGAAAGAAATTGGCTGTCTGAACAAGGTAAGCGTAAACCTTTTCTTTCGTCCAATTCTGACGTGATTACTCAGATGTCGACGCTCACCTACGACAATGCGTCAAACAACAATACATCCATGAAGGAGATCTGCGACGAATTGCGTGAACTTGTGATGTCGACGGCAATCACATTCGTGTTTTACTTAATCAATTTCATGAAGACGAGTTCTTATTCGCACGTAAAGCTGCTTCCCTCATGTTATCAATACGGATGGCTGAATCCCAAATGATTCTTCTAACCAAGAGGTGAGCGATCTCTGGATCTGTCAATTTGATGTTGGCGTGCGAAATCACCAATCACTCACTGATCTCTTGCAACTCGCGGCGTATTTGCAGCGAAAACTGCATCTGGAGGCACAACGAGCACTGGTGATGGAAGTTCAATGAATTTGCTGACCCTCAGGAGGGTCGGTTGCAGTTTTTTTTTCGTTCCTTTGTATGAGGTCGTAATAATGGAATCATGACTGAGCTGAATATTCCGTTGTAAATATTCCGGACGCCGAGTCACAAGTTACATGCTCCCAAAGTCATTGGAAAGCTATATATTTGCTGAAACTTGTATCCTTCCGCTAGCATTTTGAATAAACCCTCAGTACAGAAAATGCAATATAAAATTTGGTTCTTTGTTCTTGGGCGATTTGAGACATAAATGATGGCATCAGTGATGGGACCTATTTGGTGGTGTTTACGGGATGCGCACCATAGTTTACAGTTTTCTCTCGTCATTTTTTCAATAACTAGCAAGGTTGAAGGCGCGGAAGAAATTGCAGATGGGTTGAGTGTTTGTAGCCTAACACCCCCGATACTTACAATTTTCTCGCTGAAACAAGCCAGACGACTCCGCATGCCGTCAGAGCCACCAGGTGGCTTTTGGCTTCTCACCGCAAACTCTCTAATAAAAAGTGGTAGTTTTTCTCTCCGCACCGAGTGTGAATAGTCGCGTCGTCTGTCTAAATTTGTTTCGCACAATAAGCATGGATATGCTCGGCTATTCACCTCATTTTAGGTCCTAAGCTTAAAAGAGAGCAGAGCTCTATCCATCGTTGTTATGTCTGTCCTTGGAAAGTCCGTTTGGCGGAGCTCACAGCCCCACATGTCAGGCAGTGCGGCAAATAAATTACTGGGACAAGCTCTCTAGGCAGTGGATGACTCATTAGCATGCATTTCTTGTTGACGAAGTCGCTTTGGAATTTACCCACGCGAAACTAGCCTCAACCTCGGCTGTACATGGCAAACCCGTTGTAGACAGTCTTTCGCCGCCGCCAAGGCTGCTATCTTCAACCTTGTGGTGAGTACCCTCACTTGCAAGTGGGGAGATTCACTTACAGATTCGGTGTCATGTGCCTCTGCGGGATGGAGGCTTTCCTGGAGCAGACTCTCAACCACAGAGCGCACAGCAATGCGCGGGGACTCACGCTAACAGAGGAAAGGAACTGTGCGCATAGTTCAAACACTTGCTGGGACGGCTGGCAATCGGGATAAGGGATAGCGTTGACTGAAGGCAGATAGAGCCCTCACCTCTGAGCTAGTCATTGACAATACACCCAAGAGTGTTGTGAGCGTATCGATGTTGTGCCACTTGGTAAAAGACTCAATGACATGGGACAAGTTTCAGCGATCGTGACCTCCGATCAGATTTGACGTGCTTCTTTGATCCCTTTGAGATGGCAATCAATGCACCCGAGTGGCAATCAATGCACTCGACAACCATCTATCAGCGGTGCGCGTCACTTAGTCACCACCTCTTCGTGACAACGCTAATTGTGCCCGCAATTCTTACCCTGTTTTTATTTTCTCATGCAAAACGTCTCCTTTTTTTGGCAAAAGGGATTTTCGAAATATAAATATTTGAAGGAGTTATAAATTTTCGCCCCACCCAATTTGGCACTACAGGCCAAAATCGGATGTTTTTGGCCTCCGGAAGGTTCAATATACAGCAATATTGAGCAGTATGTCTGAATTTTCGCAGAAATTCATGGGCCCCCCCATTCCTAGACGCACATCATGTTTTGCACGAATAAAAGCGACTGTGGTGGTGCTTGTCACACATTACTCAGTCCTTGTCTTGAGGACCATCCTCTCTTTATCTACTTTTTGACTCCAGAATGAGAATCTTTTGGGCTTTATTTCAGTATCTGGCCAAAAGACGGCAAGCCGTAACGTGTGGGATCCGAGCGATGACAGCGGAAAAAGCCGATGTCAACCGCAAACGGGTCGGAGAAGTATCACCGAGATCCCCGAATCTCCCTCAATCTCCCGCAATATTTTCTTTCTTTACATATTTTCTTCCTTCCTTCCTTCCTTTTTTTTTTTTTTATTTTTTTTGGTACACCACCATCAGTATCGGGCCGACACTCTGAGGGTATTTCCGAAACACTATGTCCGGCCGGAATAGGGTAGATATGGGCCTCGAACACCAAATTTTCAAGCACTGGCAGCTGGGAGAACTTGGGTTTATCCAGCATTGGAAACGGCGTGTTCGGCGCGAAAATTGTGAAAAATCACCAAAAATCACCAGGAAATCGAATATTTTCGCAAAGGTCACCTATGGTGCGGGTCACTTGGTCACCACTTTCTTTGCACTAGTGCCAAATCGGCCGGAGGCCGAATTCTTTTTGAGATACCCTATTTCAGCCTGAAATTTGACTGAATGTGGTGCTTTTGGAGGGAACTTTTGACGTACCTACAGCGCGATCTTGGGTGTAGTGAGCACTGAGACAGGTAGCGGTAGAACCAACTTGAGAGCTTCTCCAGCTGAAATTTTTAGTAACGGGAATGAGTTGCGACATAGTAATTCACTTATCTCGCCCGACTGTGACGATGTCCATGTCAAACAACTCTGCGATGTTCAAATTTCGTTTATCCGGCAAATGCTCGATGTCCATGGTCGGTCCATGCTTATCCCGCTGTACACTGAGACGGGAATTGTGCCCCTTCGAGTTCGACGCTTCATTCTAGCGCTTGGATACCTGCAATATCTTCTGAGCTACGAGACCTCCGTCTGTATAGCAACACGGACTGGACAGCTTCGGTTAGGCTGTCCGGCACAGCTGCCGACCTGATCTGTGTGATCGATTGACCGTTTGGGATGTCAGGACCCCGAAGCCTACCTCTCAAGCCACCATGTGCGTATCGACTTTTGAATGCATAAGTCCAGGTCACGCGTCTGCGCGTAGGAGATCCCACGCAATAGATGACTATAATGTTCAATAATTGGGCAAATTGCTCATGAATTCGACCCCCCACACAAAATCCTCGCATTGAATCCCACAGAAACCAATTTTCATCGACAACAAGTGAGTTACCAAGAGTTGACCATCACATTGGCCCCAAGCTCGGCTTGATAGAGCCCGAAGGACTCGGCTTCCAGAGACTGTGTTTCCCCGCTCTGTTACATACATTGACACTGATTGATAAAGTTCAACTGTGAAAGTTTGACTTTCTAGTGGAGTTCCCGCGACCAATAGGGTGTTTCACGGTAGGCCGATTTGGAGCCCGACTTGAGCTCCAACTTAAAAAAAGTTGGACCTCAAGTTTTTGGCCGATTTCGAAGTTGGAGTGCAAGTCGGGCTCTACCCCTCGATTTGCATCCCAACTTCGTGCCCGATTTCGAAGTTGGGACGTCGCCAACTTCGCTTAGCCCACCGTAGCAACCCATCAAATCACCTCGGACCCAACCTGGGTCGATTTCGGGTAAAAGGGCGTTCACAGCAGCACGTCCTATTTCGGCCCCAACTTTGCTTCAAATCGGGGTGAAGTTGGGGTCGAAATAGGGCTCAAATCGGAGTAAAATAGGCTACCGTGAAACCCCCTAATGCCAGTCCAGCGGAAATAACTTTGATTTGTTCGTCATTCAGACCTACATCTGACGGATCTGGTCTCCTGCACTTAGTATGAATTTTTGGGCGTTTGACGAACTCCGACGTCGAAATGGCGAGGTAAGATTATTGAGGATTATTGCTTGCCCTTAGACTTCTGTCAATAGAACTCACTTTCAATGCCCTGTGAGCAATACATTTTTGAGTGCCGTTAATTTTGTTTTATAACTCTATGAAGACCAACAGGATGCTCACCACCTCTTATACAGCAGCATGAACGCCGTGTCGGACGAAGAAACTCGGAGTTCAGGAGAGTAGCTGCGCCAATTACTTCCATATGGCGATTTTAATGCGGAATCCGCCGTGATCCTGTCTCGTCTGCTTAGCCCATTTCCCCTGGTGTGAGTGTCATCACATCTTTTCCCTCGGGAAGAAATTCAAACGTTATTCGAGATCGCTGATGTGGCAACACTGCGGGGCAATTTTTGAAGCCTCAAGTTGAATTTTGCGGCTGACTGGCACTGCAAAGAATCTGTTGAGGTAATGACGAGTACTGCCCTTCAACTCAAGTTTCTGAGCAGTTTATGACCAAAATCTCGATAGCGAAACCCTAGCTCAAAGGGAATGAAGTCTTTTCTTCTCTCCGACAAGATTTTCCAACTTCGGAAACAGTGTCTGATTTGGCTGTTCAAGTTGTGGCACAGACGAAGATGTTTGACATAATCAACGCCGGACAGTAATTGCACCTTCGAATCTCAGTCCAACCGACCCAAAGAGGCGGAATTGTCAAGATCAAAGGGAACTCAGCTGAAGATGAAGCCGCCACTGTGATTCAACAATTCATGGGGTGTTCAAACGCAATAGATAACTCTGTTTGGTGGTCCTCTCAGAGGTAAAAGCGAAGTAAGGGTCATTGTTGGAGTACCAGACATCAGGTACGAGATAAATTAGAAAGAGGTGTTCATACGGCTTGCATACCCCAACCAAAGATATTTTTTATAATCAGGAGCTCAACCTCATGGTCGTAGTAACACACAGAATGTTATTTTTTCTAGGAATGGAGATAAACCAATAAAAATGAGTCCGCATGCAAAAGTAATTAATTGCTTTGTGAGTGTCTACTATTATTGGCTAGAAATTTGCCTCGAGGTGGTTTAGGTCTTATAAATGAGGTCTGAGATCTGAGTACTGAATGGACTTTTCCCGCGACGCGTGAGCCAGGAACGAATATTCGAAAGTTGACTTGGCCCCAAATGATGCGATCATAGGAGATTCCTACGTTTCAACTCGTTCACACTGATGCGGTTAGTAGAGCCAATTCAACAAAAGTATGAGATTGAGAAGGGAGAGGTATGTAGCTGATATTGAGAGAACAAAATAGAGTGGTTGGTATATGGAATCAAGATGGAATTCAGGTGATTTCTTGAATGTGAACAGCATAGGTGTGTCACAATGTTCAACTGGCTTGAATGAACTAGGGGATAAGAGCCGGAGCACAAAGTGAACTAACGGAATAGAAGGGCCCGGATGAAACGAGCGCCAAGTTGTGTTCTTGTTCCTTGGTTGAGCATCTCCTTATGTTAGAGGGTCTTTGGCTATCAGCATGAGGCTCCCGGAGCAAAAAAATGCCCCGGGACAAAAAAGAAAGTGTATTATATGTGTATTAAAATTTAACAATAATATATCATGATAAAACTTAATATAATACGATAATAGTAGATACAGATACGATACGAGCCTCGGAACCATAATATAATATTGGTATAATACGATACGCAAAATTTCGTATTAATATCATATGTGGACAGCACTAGCGCCAACAGAGGTTTGGCAGCGCGGCAGTTCGTGTTTTGCGTGTTGGGTTGCACCACTGAGGCCCTGCTTCAAGTTCGGCCGAAGCAGGCAGGTAAAAAAATCTGGTTCAACAGCAAACATGCATTCAAAAAATGATAGAGCTTACAAATACTACACCACCAAAACCGAAAGGGACAGAAACTAAGCAAGAACACAGTGCCACGACCCCAGCGAACGAGCTAGGTGACTCCAGCGCGCTCGTGTTCGTCGATATACATTGCAATTCCTCCTCGGATGCATTTTAGGCTTCGACTTTTGGAGTGGCAGCGGGTTACAGGACACTACCTACAGACTCCCAAACTGCCAGTATGTCGGCTTTCGCGTCTAATTTCGATTCCGAATTAGATTTTTCGCTTGTTTCACTGCATGAGACGAATTTGTTATATATGTTACAGTACTTCTCGGTCTATATTATTCATGACCTAGCTCCAATACGTGAGAATGATGCAGGAGTTGGATAGAACCAGAATATTTCGCATCGAACTTGGTGGTAGTTGGCGGAGAGGCTGAGCCCCATGGGCGAACAAACTGGAGGGAGCTCATGTACATACATAACAGTATATTCATCTAAGTACTTTCCGTCTTGCTGTCCAAGCGCCGGTAGAGGCCGGCCCCTTTTTCTACATTACAGCCTGAAGTTCAGATAGAGGGATGTCTCCGGGGTCCTGGCATCCCCAAAATGCCAATCCATCATGCCAATCACACATGCCGCAGTGCCGTCTCGCCTAAACCAAGCTGTCCACTCCGTGTTGCCATACGTCTGTGCAAAACGCGGTGATGACGGAAAAATCCACGCCGCAAGTGATCGAGGTCGACGAAGACGCCTCTGTGGCCAAATCGACGACAAAACCAGTTGAGGTTGTGGCAGGGGGTACAGCGAAACTCAAGGTCGGTGTTGCCGGTGGTTTCAAGGTCGGTGTTGCCGTTTTTGACGCCTTGTGTGGTTATAGATTAAGTTGCCTCCCCCAAAAGCCGTGGTGCAGATGCCAATAACGCTTGCGGACTACGAAGAGGTGAGCCCGGTTTTGATCAACAATAGACTGTGCTGAGTTTTCTGCCCGTTTAGCCAAAGAACAAAGCACCAAAATCAAAGCAAGTACCCGACGTCGGTCAAAAAAAAACAGAGGAAAGCCCCTCACGCTGAGAAGGACTCCGGAGATGCGCAAACTCGGCGCACGAGCAAGCGCCTGAATCCTCAGAACTAACAGGTTTTAAAGTTTGGACTTTGTCATGGACTAGGACTTTTTCGCAGATTTTTCTTGGACTCTCTCGTAGACTTACTTACCGTAGCATGAACTAACTAGCACTGCCATCACGTATAACCCGAACTGCTGTAGAATAACCATTTTGAAGAACTACGTAGCGCCGAAAAAAAAGATTTTCCTCCGTATTTATTGTTGTTTACTCGACACGGGCAATAGCGTGTTTGTTATTGTTGACGCGTTTGTTGACGCGTCTCTTCCTTTCCTCCCACCACCCTGCCCGACCCCGCGCTTTCTGCAGCCTTCTACGCGTCGCATACGGCACACACTGACTCTAGATGTCGCCCAACACCTCCCAACCGCCTTGTAGTGTCTCCTTGGCGGGCTGCTTGCCCGCTCGCAAGGCTGACGCGTCGGACGCGTCAGGTTTCGACTGTCTTCAACGGGCGCCACCACACGCGAAAATCGGTCACCCACGCCGTTTTTTGACCCCATGACGCGTCCTGTCTTCATTTTGACGCGTCTGAGGGAGGCGAGAGGGTCAAACGTCGCGTTGTTGACGCGCTCTACCTCCCCCTCGACCGCTTGATGATCCGCGTCTGACGAGATCTCTCCATTCCTGAGGGTCCCAGAGCTCGCTCTCTGGCTGTCCAAGACGCGGCATCCAGTCGGTAGCCGGTCCTCATTACTCGGTCTCACGCAAAAACAACAAGCATGCACCGAGGTCGTCAACTCGTGTACGGTCGCGTTCAATTGCGCTGACGGGTCCTTGTCTCCTAGAGATGTCCGCAACAGTTATCGTGGGGTTCAGGTCGGTGCATGTCGCGGTGCATTTAATGGTGCGTGTACTCGTATGCTGTGTTTAGTCCAGCGATGCTAACTATTTCACGCGCAGGATATCAGACGTGGCCTGTGTTCTTGTTCTCCTCGTCACGCTGGACCCCTGACTCGTATTTGAAGGCGACGACAACTTCCAGTTCAAGCACGAGGACCCCTCAGCCATAGGTCAATACTATCAACGACTTTCAATCAGGGCAACTGCGGTCGTCAGCCCCCGGCCGCCGCGTCTTACACTGACAATGAGGCTGCAGGATCTCGCTTCCCAATCAAATTTCCGCATCGCCGTCTCTTGCACGGTGTTTTTTTTTGCTGATTGATATGGGTATTCTTACCAACTCAAACAGCATATCGCCTTCGGCGTCAACCGGTAATGAGTGCGTTTTACCACGATTGCAAATACGCGGGTGCGTTGATCAGCAACCTCTACTTCCGGGTTTTCTCGTTGACTGACAAGCACAACAGCGTCGGACGTACAGAGGCCCTACGGCAAGTCATCCCGCTCCATGAGCGGCGGGGCCTTCACGTCGTCGAATTGATATCCAGGTAAGTGCTTAATCTGGTGCTTTTTTCTAAGTGTTACCCTAACTAGTTCATTGCATGTTACACGCGCAAAAAATACCGAGGGAAGTTGCCGTCTGGGTGAGTGCGCCGCCATTTTTACGGGTCTACGCTCCTGACGCGATAAGATTGTGCAGCGCAGGGTTGATGCTGGAGCGGGTACGTGGGCCGCTCATTTGCAAACAGAGTCTCAAATCCGGTCCACATAGGTATAGTGCTCAGGATTCCTGCCTTCGGCTGCGAAGGATGAGCGCGGTGAGTCGCTTCGCTGTACATTTATCAGAACTGATTTATTCTCGTGACTTTTGTATAGGTTGGCTTTGTGGTTCAGTTGAAGCTTAAGGTAGGATTCTACAGGTATCGCGAACACTTCGGGCGACTGATTCGTGTATAGATCTTCGACTTGCCGCTCACAGTTGACTTCGCTGCTGCTTTCTAGTGGTTTTGATGCGGATTGAAGACTGGTCAACACGGTGATGTTCCATCATCGGCAGGTAAGTACGGGCGTCTGCTTTGTGTTTGGGTACAATGCTGACACTTGGACTTCAGGAGTCGTGAGTTAGAGCTGGCATCGTGCGACTTGAGCTAAGTTCCCGTTAAAATGTGCCGACGATGGATGTATTCTGGAAGGCACGCTTGTTCGTGATGCGTGCTATTCAAGGGCAGTCGAAGGTATGGTTTACTTTATCTTCGGACTTGAACCTGCTGCAAACTTGGTATCATTGTAGGTCGGTGGACACGCCATCCGGCGCTGGGAGAGTACGAGGCGCAACCATCGACTGTGTGCGATTCAAATAGGATATGTATTCATTTCCTCACATCATATGTAGCAGGAGGCTGCCGCAGCGCAGCATCATCAATGCAGTAGGTTCTTCTCGCTCGACTGGGTTGTGCTATGTCGCTTGCTAACGGGTATTTCTTTCGATAGATCGTTCGACATAAATTTGGACCTTCGAAGGTATGTAATATCTAACGTATAGTTTATACAATAGCTAACATATCGTGAACAGCACCAGCTCAGTATGCGCGTCGGTAATAAAAGGTACATTTCCGTCTGTACGAGAATCTCGCTGATTGCACCCCACTCAGATGTTGCGAAACAACGGGACGACGCGCATCATTCAAAAAGGTACATCGTTACCTATAGGAGAATCACGCTGACTTCACTCCCACTTGAAACTTAGATTTCGTGAACAATATGTGGTTTGGTCACAGCTAAGTGCCGTTACATTGAGCGATAACTATGATTCTTAGATATGTCATAGATTCACGGAAACCATGTCTAGGTGAGTGCTGTGTGATATTGAATACTTTGACGATTCTGATATGAAGTTGGATAGGAGACGGCGCGTCGTTAACTCATGGGCGCGGTCTTAGAGGATATTTGCTCGGCCAGTGAGTGGGTAGCTTATCGAAGTTTCTTAACTGATTTCTTTTGCTAGGATTGTGAGGATTGTCAATTGTAGGGGTACTCGGTGTGACCAAAAGTAACCGGAATTTGGCTTTTTAGAGCGGAATTCCAAAACTCAAACAACTTCAAGTGATACAGGGCTCCTCTAAATCATTTCTTCTACGACTTCCATGATATGGGCATGGCATGCAATGTTTTGTTTTGAGTTGGTGATTCAATCTTTGAAAGTGGACCAATTTGGAAATATTTCCGCTGTCTGAAGGGGAGATGCCGGAGGTTCGGGCCAGTAAGTACCTCAGAAAGGTGCTTAGTATCCCAATAGTCTATAGATCCGATATTTAAGATTGCCAGGTGTTTCCCGTTGTTCAGAGAGGGAGGCAACTCGGCACACCAATTTCCCGCCTCAAAGCATACAGAAAAAGAATGTGTAATAATAGGACAAAGAGACCATGCAACCTTTTGCCTTCCTTGTATGCAATGGTATACACTTATACACTGCCGATGGGGTCAGTTTGCTCAGCAGTCACCCACAAAATCTGGTTGAAAACACGCAATTTCCGATTCCGGTTACTTTTGGTCACCCTAGAGTATAATCTATAGTACAGCTTGGTGGTGGTAGTAGTATGCTAGATCGAATAGTAATACAAGATTTTATCGGCGATTGGATTGAGCGTAAGCAAAGAGTACAATGACTGTGTAGACACAGTCAAGTGGACTGTGTGAATGCGCGCCAGACTGACTGTGAGGGTACTGCTAGGCTGGCTGTGAAGGCGCAGCTGCACTGACTGTGGGCCGCGGTCGGGCTGGCTGTGGTAGCGCAGCAGGTTGGCCGCAAAATTGGCCATAACGCAGCTGAGATGGCCGTGCGGGCACAGTCAGCCCGACCGCGGTTGCGCGGTCAGGCTGAGCCCATCCCACGGTCAAACAAGCCAGCGCTCGCGCGGCTGTTCCGGCTGTGACTTCTCCCCACAGTGCTGAGAGATCACAAAGATGGCAAAGCACATAAGTTGAATTATTGATCAAAGAGGAGCGATTGAACGATTCAATCCGCGGTTGGGAAGAAGTAACACGAAGTCTTTGTACTGCCTTTTCCAGCAGAGAAATATCGAGATCCGCTACAGCTTTCATGTTGACCTCAGAAGCAGGCTCAAGCTTTCCGCAAAACGAACATTCATATCGCTTCAAGGCCATATTACTTGTACTCTCTCGAAATTCTCGTATAATCTCATCTTTTTCGGTTTGGGAAAGTATGACCGGAAAACTGCGAGCGTCAACATTGCCGCCAGCCATCTTCTGGCGTTTTCTGCCCGTGGGACCTCCTTGGGCTGCCGCTGCTTTTCTCTTGCCGGAACCGGAGCGAAGTTTCAGAATGAGCGAGGATTCCTGGAGTTCAGTAGCAGTCACAGCAACTGCAGAGGTCATGCCTGCGCGTGCCGCTTCGGATTTGAGTATCAGGCATGCCTTGGTACATCGATGATGTCCAAATTCGATCTGCAAATTTGCGGCGGTCTTCTCCTTACGATTTGCGGTCAATCTGCCTATATTCTCGTGGCGTGCAACCATCCTATACTTTAAAAGAGGACGGCACAGCCTCAGCTCCCAGAAAGGGAATTTCACCCCGCGACTTTCTGTCAAAACCTGAGAATTCCCGCGGCGACGCGCACCGGCGAGTGCAGCGAGCGGCGGTGCGGCGCCGTCGGCCTGGAGGTGCAGGAAGGTGCCGAGTGCGGTAGCCTGAGTGGCGATGGCACGGGTCGCATAGCTCGTATTTCTCAATACTTGAAAAGAGGGCCAGGCCATCAGTCTCGTGATTTTTGACAGGAATTTCACGGGGTCTTTGTCGAGATGTTGAGAACATACCAGACGTCGCGAGCGCAGCGGGGTTTGGGGCGGCCAGGGGCAAGTCGGCCGTGCTGGAGGCAGGGAGCTAAAGCTTGTAAACGTCTGGTTTTCCGAAACTAGGAGCCGTCAGATGCTGATACTTACTGATAAACCGGAGTTTAAACAGCGGCCCGATCAATCCCGCGGTCAAAATCTGACAGCTTCTCGGCCATTCCCGGCCAAAGTTCAACTGCGATCGCGGCAACACCCCACAAAGTGGTGCTCCCGGCTTTGCCGATGACAGAATCATCAACAAACGTAAGCACAAATGAACGAGCACCACTCAATCAAAACCCGTATATTGTTTCCAAAACGGCTGTAGTCGCGTCTTAGTAGTTAGTTTACTTGCGGTATAGAAATGCTGATACGAAAAAAAAAAACCGTCCCCCATACAAGAGAGGGTGAGACGAGCCTAGAGTAAAGACTGGGAATTCCGATCGCCCAGAAATTACAGATATTGTAAAAGTTGTTCTATACATGCGCGTGTTTGTTCACGGCGAGGTTGACGCCGCTGTACTGTACAGACCAACTTATACGACCGGAAAGCCCCTTCCAAAACTACACTTGTCGCAAGTATTCGCTAACACTGTGACGTCCTTGATAAACGGCGCGCCAAGTCTAAGAGTGATGCTGATAGTTTTCGGCCAGAATACAGATTATGTGACTCACTGTTGCCTGCAGCTCGACACACAATTGTGAACTTTCTGCTTGTGCGTTCCACTATGAGCACAATCTGACTTTTCACAGTCTACCTGTTGTATGATATAAATTAGTCGCACACAGGGAACAGCAAGTGAGAAGTGCCTTGAATGTGTTGATTGACCAACGGTGTGTGCAGCTATACAGTCGACAGTTTTGCGTCTCGAAACACATGTTGTATGTCGCTTGAGTGTGAGTCGTCGGATACCCAGATGTTTGGCTCGATACTGATGGCGGTGGAATTTACCGGTATCCAGATTTGATCCAGATACCGTCGGATTTTCAAACGTGGGCCGGCTTCCGCGTACAGCCTTAGTCTCGGATACCCAGACGTACTACAGCATTCACGACTTAACTGCTGCCGGATATGTTTCCGTATATGGTCAATAAAGTATGATTTTGACAGCTGATTGATTTTGAGGGGTGGGAGAATTTTTGGGCTGTAGTTTTCAAGTCCGAGTCATTTGACGCACCCGTGCGTGCCTGAAACGAATTTGCAAAAAAGATTGTCAAGACGACACCAACTTTCCGCACGTGTTCTCTCGCTGCTCTCTCTTTCCCCTCACCATCTCTCTACCGATGTCTCTCCCCGCCCCTCCAACGACGCGCCGCAACCAACCCAGTGCCCCGGGACTCACGACTCGGAACGGAAACAAGAACATACACCCTGCTCAGCTTGCTGGGCTTGTACCAAAAACGGCCGAGGAAAGAACTGAAGAAAAAGCACTGCAGCCGAAAACAAAGCTCAGTCAGACCACACGAAAGATACTGCGCTTGCGGCTATCGCTGCAATTAAAGACGAGCAGCGGCGCGAAGACATAGAGTATGGCGGGACCGCTAATCATCCTCCATCCCCAGCTCGTCCACATCGTCAGACCCAAACACCACAGTTCAGCCCTGAAGAAGAGGAGGAAATGGATAGTGGTAAAAATTTGCCTTGTCTGACGCTTGAATTTGTTTTCACTTGCATCTCAGATCCAGAAGCGGACAATTCCAGTGGTTCGGACGCTTTGGCAGTAATACTGGGCCATAATTCGAAGTGTCGTAGAAAAAACACGCACCCCTTCACAAATTAGCACACAAGTTGGTTTTGTTGATTTACACACCTTGAGGCATCAGAATATGTGCACAAGTCAACATTTTCCAAAATATTCACACCCCTTGCTTTATCACAACAAAAGTGCACAGGTTGCTCTGCGCATTTTTTTTACTGCGCAGGTAAGGAAATGTGCCGAAAAAATGCACAGGACAGAGCGCACCACTTTTACGCACCTTCGCGGCACCAACAAAACAAATGCACAGGTTCAGGTTGTAAGTAATTCCTTTTACGAAATAAATGATACCTTGCCCGTTAGTGTATTCCAGCCTCTGATTTCAGAAGACAACGCAAGGGTTTGGGAGCGCAACATAATCGCATCAGGAATCGTCGGGGATCTTCTTCACTTTTGAATCTTATCATCAGCTTTCATTTCTTTCAATTCTCTTCACCTCGCCACCGAAACATTCGTCCTGTACTAATACTCAAATATCTTTGCTGAATCCTGAGACTCGGATTCTTAGACTTCGAATTAAGTGCGCTTCAACTCAGTTCAAATTCCGTCCAATAGAAGCCAAGGGTGCAATGATGTGTCAGTTCAACAGTAAGCCATCAAAATTCATTCATGTGCTGGACTCCTTCGATTCATCTGGTTCGAAGCTGGATCTGCCAGTCTCAACGGCGGCCATTTCCAAGCCATTTTCGAGTTCAGTCGATTTCGGCAATCAGCCGCAATATTTTCAATTCCATCGGTCAAGGGTAGAGGCGGTAAATGTGTCGCCGTGTGAAATCCAGAGCATGGTACGGGAATAACGGTGTGATGGATATCGGTATTATCCGGCTCTCGAGTCTTCCCGCGCGCTCGGCGCATTCTCGGCATTGACAATCATGGGACCGTGTTCATGACGTCAATGCTGCTAAGTTCTTTCTCTTAGCAGCAAAGCGTCATACCTCCCTCTTGGATCGGCACCGATCAGATTCAATATACGACTTGCAACATCTGAACGAGTCACCGAGAGGTATAGTAGAATAATCCACTACTTTCCTCAATATTCCATTGACTTCTTGAACATTCTATAATATTCGAACACTCGGCAAAAACCGAAGTTTAGGATCATCCTAAATTGAAAGAAAAATTTTAGCAACAAATTAAGTAGGCCCTAAACTGATACAAAAACGTTAAGTAAAGGACCAGCAAAAACCGTTCCCAAAACATCAAGTTTTGGCAACAGTTTCTGAAGGTCCGAAACAAAAAGATTCAGACTCACCTAAACGGCTGCCAAAATGATTCGTTTTGGCAAGGATTTTGGTCGCACCGAAACAATAAGTTTCGGCAACAGTTTTGGCGGTGTTGCCGAAACTTTTGATTTCGGTGCTTCCAAAAGGACTTTTGGGCTGTCCAGAACAACGGTAGCCTGTAGGGGACTCACTCTGGTTAGGGCAGTACCTGAAGCTGCAAGTAATGGTTCCAAAGTATAGAGGTGTCTACCTCAACCAAGCGCCCGAGTTGCCCGAGACGTCGGGTTTCGGGCATAGTAGGCGGAGAAACGGCGAGCTAAGTGGCAAGACGAGTGCGGAGCGACGTGGGAAGAAGCAAGAGAAACGAACGTCATGTGACCGAGCCACGCTGTCAAATCGATTTGATCCGCCGAACCTGTGCAAAAGTTGAACCGACTGGGTTGTGTAAATAAATTGGGGTGAGTTTGGCGCTACTTGTGCACCATTTGCTGAACTCTACCTGTGCATTTTTTCTTTGAGGTAAAGAACCTGTGCAGTTTTTGCATTCCGTGGGGTTGTGTATTTTTTTTGATGTACAGTTGAACATCTCATAATGCATAGCGTCCGTGGACCTCCAAGCGCTATGCATTATGAGCAATATGCATTCCTGCATACTGTCACACCGTGTGACGTATGTGACATTGTCACGAATTTACTATATATGGTAAGTGCGGCAGATGCCGGATTGTCCACCAGTTGTCGTAAAAGCGGTCAAAATCTTGGATTTAGCTGTAACATGTTATAAACTGGTGTTTTTGACGTCAATAGTACCCATATGCGTTAGAAGAGTGACACAAACGCCCAAATTGCCACCAAATTGTATCAATTTTGCGATCTCATAATGCATAATGCACTAAAAACTTGCCCCAAACCTTATGCATTAGTCAATATGAGAAAATGCATAAAACACCAGCCTACCAAGTTGGTGGACCCCAAAACACTATGCAGAATGAGGTTTATGCATTGTGAGCATACTCGCAGTTACCAAAAGTAACCGAATTCGGGGTTTTTCTCACGAAATTACGATGGTCAAAGAACTTTGAGCGATGAAGGGTTGATTTACAGGTTGTTTTCTACAACTTTCATGATATAAACTTGGGCTAAGCTGTCACACAGTGGGTGAATAAATTAATCTTCGAAATACCATTAATTTGGCCTTGTTTTCCTTTTTTGGAACACAGTCACCAGGATTCCAGGTGGGTGAGTACCTCAAAGATAGGTCTACTATCTCATAACTCTGTACCTGAGAACTCAAAGTTTGCTGGGCTATCCTCATCCTTCAATGAGGGTGCTAAAACAGAGCAAGAAAGTGTTCATTTGATACATAAATAAACAAACATAGAAAATCAGCACAGGGAAAGCCCAATAACTTCGGCGCGTGTTATGTATTAGCTGGTCGCAAGCAAGGCATTTCTAAATTCGGTTACTTTTGGTAATGCCGAGTATGCATTATGAGATGTTCAACTGTACCGAAACAACTTGCGCAACAACTTTCAAGAAATTTCATTGATGTGAGTTTTCAGTCAAAATACAGTCAGCTGTGTAATTTTTTACTTCATCAAGCTCAGGGTGTGCACCATAATTTCAAAAATATCCTCCCCTGTGTCAAAAAGTGCGAGTTTGGAATTATGGCCCACTATTACAGCCATAGTGACGCGTTTCAACCGCCAGACGATTCCAACGACTCCAGCGACGACGAAGAAGACCCAGACAATAGCGAAGTCGACGAAGAGGCGTCCGCGGCCATACCTTGCAAGAACCGGCCGCGCCGACATCCAGGCGGTGCGTCAGACCCAAGATATTGCCGGTACTCCAGAAATCGGCGGTGATGGCGGGAAGGAAAGGCGAACGACAACGGGTGCGATCTTATCTTACAGATTCAGAGACCATGATTGCTTAGAACCTGTTCGGATACCAGTAATAACTATTACAGTAACCAGTCGCTGTTTTCCTTACACCGTTTTGGAAACAATATACGGGTTTTGATCAAGTGGTGCTCATTCGTTTGTGCTTACAGCCGTTTCGGAAAAAGAATGCGGGTTTTTGATTGATTTTCGTTTTCGAAATCTGCTGACCTGTGTTTGGTCTCGCGTCCTCGGCTCCACCCTTGCCGAATCAGCTACTCGGTATTGACAAAAGTAACCGTTAATCCGACGATTGCTTCGCGACCACGTGACATTTCTCCCAGTAACCATATGAAGTTTGATTAATCAATCCCGGTATAGGCCGCAAAACAGGTTTAAGCAGTGTTTGTTTAATCAGCTTGTAAGGCGGCGGGGCATCCTGCATCACATGGGGCTGCAGGCGGACCACTGAGATGGTTGCGTCCATCAGTGATTGAACAGAAACTGTTTAATCATCGTTTAACAAAACAGTTTAACAGGCCAAAACTATGGTGTTGAATGAATCAAATATATTCACCTTCCCTATCGACTGTACAATAACTGTTTATCGACTGTTCAACAAAGCAGTTTAGTAATCAGGGTTTAACAAATCAGCAGATGCGACGGCTGAGGATGGAAGAACGAAAAAGATAGGAATTCGTCACAATGCTCAAAGACAATGCCGCCGACGCGGTATTGGAAAGTACTCGTAGCAGGTTACTGACTGGTTCCGCGAAGAGCCCGGGTGCCGTGACCGTGTGTGCAGTTTCGAGGTTCGAGTGAGTGCAAGAAAGGCATCACTGAACGAAGAATCAGTAATGCTAGATCAGAGTGTATTTAATCCGTACTGTATTCTGTATTGACTCTTGAGAGAAATACCACAACGCTGCCGCGTCGAGCTATAACCAGAAGGGTTCTGGAGGAACGGAGAGGATCGCACACAGCGTCGACGACCTGGCAAAACACCAGAAGCAAAACTATGAGAGAGATGAGTCAATAAATGAAGATAGACACATAGAATTCACACACCACTACTGTCGTAGCCACAGAGGCAAGAGTAAGACTGCCAGGTGGAGTTGAGAGGGGAGAACAGATCCCGGGGGTATATAGGTCTCCCCAATATGTCAAGTCAAGGCAAGTCGAGACTCGACGCGGCACCTAGACACTTGTCACCAGTGTTCCTCCTAAGGGTTAAGCCTTAGAATGAATTAACCCTTAATCTCAAGTTAATGCTAAGGGTTAACATGAAGCTGGATCCATCTTAACCCTTAATTAAGCCTTACCTTGGATTACGTCACCTTCTCGGCTACGTTCGGCAGGTTCGGCAGCTTGGTTGGCAGCTGCCAAAGGCCTGCAGCATTGTCAAAGGGATTCTCAACGGCAGTGTCTGGCAGGTTCCCTTGATTCTGCTGAAGGCCGTGTCGGAACATGGGTCAAGCCCTCAGCTCGGCTACCTGCATTGCCCTGGCGGGAGCAATTTCAGTCCAGAGACATCAAGTTCAGCCAAAACTGAGCTGGAGCCAGCCATAAGAAGCAAACCCGCTTTGGAACTCCCCGAAAAATGCATCTAAAAAAGCCCGGAAAAATTTGCATTTTTCATCCTAAGGCCCCTTAATATGGAGCCCTTAATAACCTTATTAAGGCCTTTAAGGCCTTAGCCTTCGGAGGTCCCCTTAATAAGGCCTTAAGAAGGAACACTGCTTGTCACAAGGTGGTGTGCGTGGAGCGGGCTTGAGAGCGAGGGACATTAGAGACGGAAAGGTAACAAATGGTCTTGAGGTCGACTGAGCCTACGAGGCGCGTCTTCGGAATCGAAAAAAATGGAGATGGAAAACAGTGAACGCACCCGCGCCAATCCCTTGATCTCTACGACGTTCATCTCCGCATCTACAATATTTCAACATACACCGTTCCTGCCCGCCCATGAACCGCCGCTGCAGCGGCATCTCGAGAAAGTAAAAGGAACAGAAAAATCAGTCATCTTCGTCCGCATTGACGGGGGAGCTTGAAAACACACCAGAATTCAAACTGCCAACGAGACGCGCTTCAACGCAGAGTCCACGGAAAGTGACCTCAAGTTGGGTACTTGTAGGCCTATCGCGACTCGCAAGAGCCAGTCAGCTGAGGCAACTTAAGAGTACAAGAAGAGAAGTACGGGGCAACCCCACGGGCCGCCGTAACCATGTGAACACAACCAAGCATTTGAAATGAGAATGTTGAAGGCGTGATTGGATAGTCGAATTGGTGCTAGGCGAGTCCGTCTGGTCGAGCAATGCGCACCAAAGGAGGAAGATGGGAAGAAACGGTGTGACGGTTGTGACACAAACAAAGGGCTTTCCACGAGCACGTGAATTTCCACGCTGTCACGACTTGGTGAATTTCGACTCGCACTCGACACTGTGAGATCTGAGACATCATTGCCCTCAAATTGCCCTGCTGCGCCCTGCAAGTCAGTCTTACACCACCATAGTCCTACTTGCTAATAAGCTGGATCTCTTCTTGGCTTTCTCGGCATGGACTCCAAGTGGACTCTGCAAAATGTTACAGTTACTTAGAAGTCAAAATGACACCGTCTTTCACCTCTGCAACGGCAAGAAATTGAACTACCTTTTCACAGTGGCGCTTTGAATTAGTATAATGTCTGCGAAGTTTACGCTGTAGTATGATAGATAAAGTTTTTTCGGCTGGCATGTCGGGCTTTGAAAGTTTACTTACCGTATTACCCTTTGCAACTTTGACTCTGAGTCGTTGAACTGTTGTTCAACGTACTTTGTGGCACCCAATTTTAGAAAAACTGTGATCCCAGTTGAGCATTGAACAACGGTTGAATTTCGATAATTCCAACTCAGGTCTGCCTGAGAAACAAAATCACTGTAATTCGAGATCAAGTTTTGAGTCGATGCTCGGCGCCGGCCGTTGCGGGTGTATCTAACGAGAATTTCGAGTGATACCTTCACCGATACTGGCATTGTGTTGCAGACAGTGTAAACACAGCAGCTTGAAGCTCATCGTCAAGAGAATAGAGCAGGGTGCTTGAGTTGAATACGATGCCAAGCTGTGTTGAATATCAAATCATGTGTCAAAATTGCTCGATTTCGCACGCAACAGGATCCAATCAGCTAATCATCCCTAAATTCTAATCTTTACCCAAACAAGCGCTTAGACCCTCAGCATGCCATTCCTGAGAATTAGCGTGTTCCTGATGTGAACCTTGCAGTGGCCAACCGCAATCATTGTTGACTTAATGTTGACTGAGAATTTTACATAATGCTCATTTTGCAGTCCGACTTATTTATTTTCCCACAAATCCGAGCCAGATAGGTACGTTTATTGCTCAAGCATCAGAAAATGGCAGGTTTCTTTGATGCCATGCACACACTGTCGACGCTCGAGGTGGACGTAATAAAACGTGACCGCGTTGTTGACAAGCTGGCACGTGATGTGAATATCAACCGTGTCACATCATTCGTCGTCAAGGCAGCCAAAAGGCAGCTTGACTCTGTTCCACCACGCGCACTCTCCCCTACCCTCCCTCATTTCCACTTACCGCCAGCGACAACGATGGACAGCTGCCTTCAACTGCCTCTGTGCTTTCCCTACGCGGCCTCGGATCGGTACCGCCTTACAGCGTGAGGAGTCAGTGGAATAAGTACGTCGACTCACTTTTCTCTATTTCTCCCACCCATCGGCATTCTCGCAGCCCCCGTCGCTGTCATCGCCTGCCCTACGCCCCTTGCATGGTGTTTGCCTCCGGGTTCGAACACCTTCCGCCTTCTCCCTCACCGACACTCTTAAGAATAAGTATCACCACGCAACTGCCTGCTCAATCCGCTATCTAGCAACCCGACACCTTTCCGCCTCCCGACCCACTCCCGCTCCCTCCCATTATCATTGTGCGCCATCCCTCTTCTTTCTGATCCGACGCTGGCGTACCCAATTCCTCCTCGAGATGCCGACTTTATTCCCACTCGTCAACACCTACACTGACAGTTATCTCAATCCCTGCACACCAGCGATGCATCGCTTCCATCTGGCTACTCATACGGGGCAACGAGGTGTGTTTATTTACCTATCTCCATTTGCTTCCACTCACACATCCTCTCCCGCCTCTCGACACCGACTTCCGCGAAGACATCGCGCTCTGCGCTTGACACACGGACGTCATCCTGACGCCTTCGAAGCACTCCCTCGCGCATCTACCTACATAACTGACAACAGCGGAAACAAGGCTGTTTCCATCTGCGCGGGGAATCCGTTCAGCCGCCTCAACGTCGAGCTGCTACTCGTACTCTGTACGCATCGTCTCGGAATGGTACAGTGGCGGCAAAATCTGATGTCACCCCCAAAAAAGGAAATTTTCATCAAACCGCCTCTAATCTGCCCTTGCCATCGCCGTCTGGGGGCGACAAGGGCACAGATCCATTGGCACGGCAAATACACTGCCTGTGGAAGGAAGATTGAGAAAGATAGGTACATTCATTGAGGAGGACTGGGCCAACGATGGTTGGAAAGTCTTGCCCAAAAAGTGTCAATTTTCGAGGTATCCTAAGATGGAAAAGGGTGCATGGGTTTTGAATCTATGTTTTAAATGCACTGTGAAAGGTCCGACCACAGAAAACAGGGCACAGAAAAGAAAACGAGTCGAATTGATGAGAATTTCCTTTTTTGGGGGTGACATCAGATTTTGCCGCCACTGTAAGCACCGTCTGTTCACGTGATGTCTTTTGCCGACAATTTTGAATTGTAGTTGTGTGGGTAAGGGAGTGCAGCGCTTGAGATTCACTGCGTCAACAATGTTGTGATTGTGAGTCTCATTCAAATTATCCTTCCGTTCTTCTTCCCTTCACGTTTGCATCGAGGTTGCTGTTTCGTTAAACGGACCATTTGTTCTCCTAATCTGTCGAGTGAACACTGCTTAAACCGTTTTGTTAATTTGTAACATAAACAGTGATTATCTACAGATAGTCAATAAATTTGATTCTTCCCCCGTCTTGATTTCAGTGTTCTGTTAAACATTGATTAACGACCTCTGATTAATCCGACTTGCGCAGTGCCAATGCAAGCGGGGCCGCAGGTTCATGCACAGGCCCAGGTAGGTGTTTAGCAGAGCATTGCTTAAACGTGATTTGCGGCCTATACCGCAATTGATTAATCAAACTTCATATAGATTCATTTTCTCCAAGACTTCGAGTTTGAAAAATACGTCGGGATATTCCTTGTACCTACACAAGTTGTTGTGGGCAACCTCTCTTCCTGGCGCTCTTCAGAGCCAGCGCAATTTTGGCAATAGCCTGAAATTCACCTGTGTCTTTCAACTTCTGCTCATTGTTCAACGGAAATCTTAGCAACTGCCCTTCCAGACCACTTTCGACTACATACCTCTAGCTTGCACATGTGATCCATTTAAATGTTTTTGCACACCTGCATTGGCTAATAAGGGTGGTAAACAAGCCTACAATCCGGAAAACTCTTCGGCCCCTTACTTGGCCAAACATGGGGAATTACGGAAGCCATGGAGGCCTCCTCTGCGATAAAAGTATATTGAATGTGTAGATAATAGGGCTCAGCACTGTGATGGATTGGAAATTAACCAAGACTGTAGCTAAATTCTTTGCTCTTAGCATCTTTGAACGGCCACGCAATATTTGGGTCCGTGCAGGAGGGACGGTTGAAATTGAACCAGTCCAATGTTGACAAGAAATTGATGCAATCAGAGATTTCGAGCAGTGAGGGACTGAAATGGATCCTCAAGTATGACCTACCGTCTGAGGGCATGGTCTTGTACTGTACTTCAAGAAAATTGGAAATGCAGTCATTTATTGCAACAAACAGTGCAAAACAGCTGCAAATTAGAATCTGTTGAGAGATCAGTTGTGCTTGATGGATTGATGCAGGCCTTTGTCGGGTGCCGTTTAAAACACGCAGGAGAACATTCTGATCCATTTAAACCTATTACATACTGCAATATTCGGACCCTACGAGTCGATTCACGGTTACTTTTGTCAATACCGAGTATTCGTCTCTTTCAGCGCATTCTCTTGCCAGAGAGTGAGTTGGTGAGGCTCCCTGAACCTTTCTGAATACATCAGAGCTCCAATCTGACCTCCAGCAGGGCTCAAATGCGTGCTTGAGCCCAGTTGTTTACACCGACAAGCTCACGGCAGTTGTGGAGACTTGTGGAGCTGCACGGTGCCGCTGACGGAATCGTCAACAACTGTAATTAAAATCGAAAAGGAAAGAAGATCAAAACCCGCATTCTTTTTCTGAAACGGCTGTACCTTTGTTTTGCTTCCCGTCACCAGCTCCACTTCAGCCGAATCTGATTTTCGCTTCCGCCACCCAAAGAACACCAGGAAAAAACAGGGGGTTACAGCTGTTTTACGGTTTTTGTCCGGTTTCTGATGGAGTGGGGTTCTTCAGAGGTTGTTTACCTGTGATTGCTTGTGCATGCCCTCGCCGGAGAGCCGGCGGCAGTTCAACCGCTCCGCCGCAGCCCCATTGCATTCACTGGTGGAGCAAAATAGCCCAATTTGTCAGAGTGGAGCCATACGGCGACTCGGAGGCACACAGGTGTAAAACATGTTGGGTATGTGGACAATGGTCCACATAGGAGGGACAAAAACCGTAAAACAGCTGTAACAGAACTGAGGATCAAGACTCAGCTGCTACTTGCCCAGAGTTCGACAGGGCCGTGACTTGCGAGCAAGGCCCAAAACAAGGGACCAGTGGCACTTGATGTGGTACGGCAACGCCCCACAAAGTGGTGCTCCCGGCTTTACCGATGACAGAATCGTCAACAAACGTAAGCACAAAAACGCAATCAAAACCCGTATATTGTTTCCAAAACGGCTGTATATGGGCTCATTAATCATGTCCTATGTACATAGGTCTGCACCCGTGCTGATTGACAGATGCAATCTGTTCCGAGTGATCCTTACACAGCTTGACACCGCCTTCTTCCTTGACGCGTCTACCTGGTACCACCCACGGTGACCCACCCTTGTCAAGTTCTTTGCTTCGATGCCCTCCGGCGGTTTCCGCTATGGCTCTGGCCGTAAGAAGAAAGAAGTAACCGAATCAGTGCCGAAAAAGAGAGGGAGACCAAGAAAAAATGTACCACACTCTGTCGCACCTTCTCAAGCGAGTACCTCGGCGCAACCCCCTGCTGCCTTTTTTGCTCCATACAACACCAATCAACCCGTGCCAACCAATCCCGATAAGATAGAGAGCGTGGGATCCCCGCACCCTTATGTCAGCATCACACTGTGACATTGTCACGCTCGACGTCGAGGGCTTAAAGTTATAGCACGATGCTAAGGTCCAGATTGGGAATTTTGCCCAATACAAGTCTTAGATAGAGGTTCAATGAAGGGTTCCTATCGGGCAGAGTTGCCAAAATGTCCCCTGGTTTCTTGCTATATGACCCACAAAAAAATTCAGACCACTTTTTTTCTGAGTGTTTCTATGTGGTTTTCTCACCAAATGGGACACTTTTCAAAAATTTCGGAGGAAAATTTGGCCAGCACAGCCACAGGATAGTCATCTCGGCATGCTTTGGCAGCTCGCTTAAGGGTGGGACCTGTCAAACCTTTGCGGCGCAATGAGTGACAGAACCTCCTTGCAGTGTGGAACGTGCTTTTCAAACCAAAAACCAAAATTTCAGAGCCGAAACAGCGAGAATGTCTTCTAAGTCTGTAGGTCAGCCCTTCCGCAGGCCGGAAAGAGCACGAAATTTTTTGTGCGACTGGGGATTTGGCCGTGGGAACGATTAATAAGCGTTACATAACGTGCTTAAGTAAGGTGCGTGGATCCCACGCTCTCTATCTTAGCACCTCCGGTTCGGCACCATCTGGCACGGCATTTTATGCCGATATGCACCGTAGTGAAGAGCAAGCCCAGTCCGCAGGTAAATATTCTAATTCTGAATAGATCAATTGTACTTGCGACTGATATCAATTGTAGCTAACACAGCGCAAATTTCTCGTCCAGAATTTGCTCAAGTCAATGAGCAGCTGGATTTTATCGAGGAAAATGACGAGTTTGCCGACATTGCATCCGGCAATCGGCAAATTGACGAGAGTCTTATTGACGAGGTGCTTGAGAAGGGAGAGATGGATCCAGCTGCAGCTGAGGACTCGGACTGTGATGCTGGCGACGATTCTGTCCAATTTTTGGATCTGAGAGCACGACTCTCTTCAGAAATAAAAAAGCACGGAAGTCCGCTGTGTTATCACGCGGGAGATTTTTTTGATCGCCCTCGTCATCCCGTATTTGCGATACACAAAAGTATGGGCGGGGCACGTGGACTTGATCCAGACGACCTTTGTGCTCGTGAGGTCTTTGTCTGGGTCCCGAATCTGCTTCCCAGAGCTCCATCAAGATTTAAATGTGTTTGCGGAAAAGTACTCAGTCGAAACGGCGAGTGACTCAAGCAATTCTTTCAAGCCGTCTGATTTTCGGAAATCTTTTGAAGGCTGGAATGACTATCCTATTGCTCGCCGTGTCCGAGCTATGCCTACCGATTTTTTCCTCCTCACAAACCGGTTCGTTTGTAATCCACGGCGTGCTGAGCCGGGATGTGGAAAGACCTATCAAGGAACGGATCCGCATCTCATAGCCCAGCTGCCGCTATTTGTGCAAACTGCATTTCCAGGTTCGCTTTTCGGTATTCTACGAATTTCATCAAAATGATCAATTCTACCTAGCGTATATTTCTGCTCGGGGTGCAGTTGCGAAGTCAATGATGTGGCAAATGTCAAACACTTTTGCAACTCGCTTTGGTGCTTCACCCTTCTCCGAAATGGTTTCCGAAATCCAGCATCGCCATCATGCTGATGTTGAACTCATGTATCTCTCTGCGGTAAATTCCTATGGCCAGCGCGGATGCAAACCATTCTCAGCATTCAATAATACTCGTGAATATACTGGTTCACCACCATCGATTCCATATCTCCGAGCTCTATTTACCGATTATATCTCGGCTCACCGTCTCTATTTCGAGCGAGACATTGCGAGTCTCCCCCTTACCATCGCAAAAGCTGATCATACCTTCGATGTAAGTTATTTGAATTTTTAACTGAATCCATACTCATTTTATCAACTTAGTTTCTGAAGTACATGGGCGGGCTCAAAGGCGAACGCATTTTCAGCGCTGCCTACACTATCTTGAATGAGTTTGAAGAGGTTCGGGGTCATTCATTGACACCGACCAAGTCACTGGCCTATGTTGAAGACATGATAAACCTCATCAATGAGGGGTTGGCATATTCGAATAATCCCCCAACTCAAATTCTTTACACAGATTCTCCGCAAGGTATGTGATGTAGTTTTGTTTGAATCAATCTCATGCTCACAATCTCTCAGCCGAGCGGAAATTTCACGAGTCTATCAACCGCGCCCTTGCTCGTAATGTTGTACCAGTCACTAATTGGTCATCGCTCCCGGCGTTTCAACCAACAACTGAATGTTTCGCTACTGTGGTGTCTGACTCGATTGATATTGAGGAAGCAGCCAGTGGAATTCTCGCTGACTGTGTGCACACCTCTGGTTCGGATTTCGAGGTCATTGCGCTTGCAATCAAGACCCTACGAGGTCCTCGAGATGTGTCACTCTTAGATACTATACAGATTCGAACCAAAGCTAGAGTCTATATTTTCCAGGTACGATGAGTTTTTTGGTGTGCGCTTATCTCAAATCAAATTCAGGTTCACGATCTATGTTCACCCAGCGACTTTCTCCCATCATTGCAGGCTGTTCTCACCAACCCGTCTATCATCAAGATGGGCCATTCGATTCGCCAAACTCTTCAGACCATATCCCGTGCATTTTCAATTTCTGAAATTGATGACATGCTTCGAGGTCGAAACCCTCCCCTCCTTGACCTTGGAAAGTACGCCAAATTGAAAGGCGTGCTAGGAGATTCTTCAGTCGCCTTCCCCGCACTCATCGGTGCTGTGCTTAAATGCTCATTGTCTAGTCCCGAATTTGGGCCGGAGAGCTCAGCGCGATCGATAGAATATCTCTTGCTTGAGATTGAGTCTCAATGGGCGGCATTTAATTCTCTCCGCTCCCGTGACTCTCTCGGACTCCCACTCCAACCACTACAGGCTAAAAACCACGGTCAGCGCGTCACTTTGATGCAGGCTTGCAAACCAATTGCAGAGGCGACCATCGTTGGCGAGCACATTGGATTTCTCGATGTTGTCATGGATAACGAAGGCCGGACAAAGCGCATCAAGATTTCCGCCACTCGTTCTCTCATTCAGATCACCAAGGTTTGCTAAATCTGTGCTTCGAGCTATTCATTTAATTGATTTTATAAAGGTCCTGATTCCTGGTGCGATCCATTCGGAATCACTTCATCCGCAAACAATGGAGTGGATTTTCGCTCACGGAGCGCACACAGTTGTTCTAACGTCACAACTTCTCACTCGTGGCGAGATATATCCCATTCGCACAGATCCTCTGATGCGGATATTCCAAGTACCTGCACCTCCACCACAACTTGACGACACAGATTTCTCGGCAACATACCGAATTTCCGACTCGTCCGAGACAGAGCTGCAATTCGAACACTGGTCAGAAGATATTCTAGACGACTTCGAAGGCTCGAGTGACTCCGATGATTATGATGAGTCGGATATTGAGTTCGACGAAGGTTCTCTTATAACATTTCAAGTCAATCTGCCCGTGAGTCGGTTTTTATTCAAATTGTTTTCGAGAATTTCAATGTTGTTTAGGGCGACTCTCAGCCGTTTATCGCTCGCGCAGACAATGTAATCAATTTAGTTCACTTACAAATGACCGTCTGATTTTTTCATTCAGACAACTCCGCCTGCCCAACCATAATGTCTGCACTGTTATCGGGGCACACACGGGTCCTTTGAGCCAGTGATCTGTTCGAAGAAGCTTGCGGTGGAGGCGCCGGACGGTTTTCGCGGGCTCTTTGGTGCCTTCTGATTTGACCGAAAGAACGGGCGGTAGGAGCGGCGGCGGAATTTGGGCGGCATATTTTCATCATGCTGAGCAGGGACGCGTCTGCGGCGGGGGCTGCCTTCATTGATTTCACGTAAGTCGCGTTGAATCTGTCCTTGTTGTTGTTGATGCCTTTGCGGCGTTGTCGGAGGGGTTAATAAGTTCCTAGAAACATTGAGCCTACAATGGAGCGAGGGGAGGATTGACATGTACATTACTGCTAGGTGAAGACAAAGAGACGCAGATGAAAGGCTTTGAGATCACACAAAAGGGTTAAAGAAACACGTTTATTGAAGGCGAGGCTACGGTGATACAGCTACATTACGTGTGGGGTGTGTTGGAGCGTTCGTGGAGCGGAGGTTGGAAGACGTAGCGGAGTTGTGGTGAGCTGTTTGGCCGGAACGGATGACGTTGGTGGAGCCCTCGGGTGTTCCCGGAACCACTTGATTGATGTTTGTCCGATTGTAATGAGTACGTAGGTGGAAGGAGATGCAGTAAAGCACTGCTAACAGCTCACATAACCACCTCTGACCCTTTTCCGCAGCCGCTGCCAGATTGCTGCCAGAAAGGCAATATAAAATATGAAATTTTTGTTTCGTCGATTTGAGACATCACTGATCCCATCAATGATGGGACCTATTTGGTGGTGTTTAATCGATGCGCACCATACTTCCAAACGAGACTGGTGACGGAACGGTGACAGAATGTCACGCAGTGCCGCGCTGCCGTGTTTGACAGATGGTGCCGCTTCAGCCGCGTAAGCACGAAAGCGTCGAAAGCGTTGTAAGCGCGAAAGCGCAAGTTTACTTTGAATGCCCCTAATGAAAATACTCCTTAGCAGCGAGATATTGACCAAAAACCGATCGGACATTTCTTTTGTCCACTTAGTGTAAAGGACCCAGGTATACAGTATGCTCTGTCAGTCTGTCTAATTTCGCTGCTCCAGGGCGTAGACATTAATTGTGCTCTGTACTTAGGCCCTGTTCGGGATCCCAAATTAAAATCTCAATTACGATTTTCTCCCAGCCAAAACTTCGACGAATTACGGCCCAAACACCTAAAAAGGTAATCACAATCAGTCACCCTCGGTCTGGACCGGTCGCTCCGTGTTCTCCAAGGCTCCAACACTTTCCTTTCGACGTCGTGCTGAACAGTCCCGCCTCCCAAATGCACGACCAGGTTGGTGTATGAAATATTGTAAAAAATCATGTATATTCATCTCGAAGACTTACAGTTGCGGCGAAATTAAATGCATTACCATAAATGGAAATTTCTGTTAAATCAACTCTGGACAGGGCAACACGGCCGAGTCATCTGGTGTCGCCAATTCAGATGTTTTGGCAGTGAAAATGATCCATGGGAAAGTTAGTCTGGGCTCCGATTGGTCGATTTAGATAACAGCTTATTGCACCATTCTCGCTCAATCGTGATGCAAACGACCTACTTCATACTTTTGTACTGCACTTACAGACCTGCCATCGTATCATGAAGCTATATCGAGCCTTCTACCGGCGCTTCCAAGCCAGAGGGGATGAAAATGGTGATAATTTCCTTTTATGGTAATGCATTTAATTTCGCCGCAAATGTAAGTAGGGAAATATGCTTAGTGCGCCGTTGATATTGACTATATGAGTGAAATACTGTAGGGCATCGTAGGAGTCGGGATCGTGGCGGGATCCCGGTGCTGTGGCGCAGCAGTGACAAGCACCTTTCTCGTAGTCTGTAGTTTACCGCGCGACAGCTGTCAGGAGGGTCGGGTTATTATGTAAACATTTTGAAATGGAAAGAGTTTCCCACACCCCATTTCCGCTATATTCCAGCGGCAACATCGATTCTGCCTTGATTCTATATGAGAAATAGTCTAAGAGAGCTGTATTGGCACCTCTGTTAGCTTGGAATGCTTCATTTTAGCGGAGGAGAGCACTAACCTCTAAGTTTGCGCTGATTTGCAGCCAACCGGCATTAGCCGAAGCAATTTTGATTTCGTCCGTTTCTCCACCTTTTTCCTCCGTTGAAGCGCGTAGGTCGATGAGGCGAAGGTCAAGAATATGATGGTAGGTCCAAAATTTCAAATAACGTGCGCTATGAGCGACATCGACGCGTCGTGTTTTGATACTTAGGTAATAACCGGACCCTCCAGCCGGTGATCAAAGGGAGTTGACAGACCACAACACACCGCAGGTACGAGGACATTCGTGTTGTTCCGTCTGTTTACAAGAGACTACCTTTCTCGTTTGTCACAAGTCAGTGACTTGATGTGACCCAATTGCTAGCTAGCCAAAATATTGATTCGTAGCGGAGCACGAGTTCCTGCCAGTGTATTATATATAGGACCGCTGGATGATACAGCTCGGCCCCAGGTCATTCTCAGGCAACACTGACCAGTGACCACACCCCCAACAATTTTGTGCGGCTGTCCCCTTCAACCCCTCTTGTGCGAATGAAGTACTACTAGGTAACTTACAGAACACGTACTATGCACATATACGACGCCGAGTGCCGTTCTGTGACGGAAGCGAAGGGACGTCGAATTCCGGCACACAGGGACCAAGCAAAGAACTATCAGAGTCTTGGCAACGACTCGGGGAAATATCGCCGTGAGCAGATGCAGGACCTCTGACTATACGGTCGGACCCTAGATCCCGGTTCGGACAATAGAGAGGTTGCGCAAAAGCCATACGAGCCATCTGGTGGCTTTTGGCGTGTGCGCAGCCGATGGCTCCAATGGCTGCTGATCTTGGGCATTCTGTTCACAACTACATCAAAACCATCTGTGCTTATCCAGATAAAGCCCGGTAATGAACTGCGGACCTTCGTGACGGGCAATACCCAGACAGTGAGGGAGAGACCACTCAAGCAGAGAAACTGTTGTTGATGCCATAAATTAACCGTGGATTCTGGTGATTTGAGGAAGCCCATGACAGCTACTACACACTCTGCGGATATGTTGCATACAATATAGGTATGATGCTTAAACGTCCAAGAATTAGGAGCCATATGCTGCGCACACGCCCAAAGCCATCTGGTGGCTCGTATGGCTTTTGCGCAAACAGGTTAATTTCTCCGGGATTTGGCCCAAAATGCGACATCCGGTTCGGACAAAATCTCCCCTCCTGGCGGTGGGTGCCTACATCCTGGTTCGGACAAAATGTCGGACATCAAGGGTTTATCGAGCAAATTTTTACCAGGAATTTCGGCCGATCCACGCTGGAACTGGCGAAATTGGCGATTTCGACGCGTTTTGAGCTAGTTTGAACGATTTTCGACGATTTTTGATCAAGTCACGCAGAAAATTGCCGATTTGGGCACATTACGTCAGGCCCGGCTAGATCCGGTTCGGACGATTTCTCGCCAAAACGCCCAAAATCGGTTCGGACAATTTCTCCTCATTTTGGCCTGGCCGCACTGTGAGCCCCAGACCGCGCGAATTTCACGAGGCTGTTTCGCCCTGTTTGTGGCCAATTTTCGCTCCATAACCACCGGAATTTCACGGGCAAAATGTGAAATTCACGCCCAATACCCGCGAGCACCGTTCACGGGGTATATGGTGCTTTTCGCGGCCATAATTGAGGCGAATTTCGCGACTTTCATGGTGGAAATTTAGAATCAATTGTTGTTAGTCTCACGGAATATAACGTTGAAGCTCGCACTATTATATTCCAGTTTCACACCAATTTCAAGTGAATTTCATATCAAAATTGAGGGGAAGTACTACACAAGGTGCTACACATTCGACTTATTATTCAGATTCGGGTGCTGGAGTAAGCGAGGGAAGACGGTCATTGACGTGACCTGTACCACATCAAGTCAGTACAGCGATAGGCAATGCACAAGGTAAATGTAGCTCACCTTCTTCCGTTTGTTGAGGGGAACCAGAACCAGACCCTGATGGCTCTGGCGAAGGTGAGGTGGATGGTGCTGCAAGGGTTCAATTTAGAATGCGTCAAATGCGTCAAGAGAAACTCAACTCACGTGCGAGTGGGCCGCGGCTGCCTTGACTGCCGGAGTCGTCGTCATCGTCCGAGGAGGCCCGCTCTCGCCTGTTCCGCCGCGTGCGGAAACGATACGTACCCTCTTTCTCCTTACAGCTCTCGTAGGTCTTCTGCGCGCTGAAGGAGTCGTGAACGAGAAATTCAGCTGCCCAATGATTGGTGCAGCGCTTGAGAGGGGGAAAGACATCTTCTATCTATAACACAATGAGCCATCAACAAAATGAAATGAAGACATAACATACCGCGTCGTAAATCTTGAGCAATTGTCGAGAGTCTTGGCCTTTCCAGTTTTTGTCGAGTTGCAAAAGCCCTGCATCCATGAAGCGGCGGACCTGTCTCTGCTTACTGTGAGATATTGAATACGTAGAAGACAAGACAGCGACACACCCGAAGGTCATTCCACTTCCGATCCGCGGACGAGCCGTCCATCCCGAGTCGGCGTCGCAGCCCTCCAATTGTCAAGTCAGACATACGTTCAGGGCGAGGGATGGCGGGAAAAGTGCGCGTGGGCTCCTGTGCGCCTGTAGCCGCCTCAGCCGCGTCCCGCTCACCGCGGGCACGAGCGAGCGACGCTGCAAAGAATTAGTACATATAGATTGAGGTAGAGCTGTAGACCAATGTGAATGACTCACCGCGCAATTGACGCACCTCGTCAGAGTCATTGGGCCGCTCCACGATAAGGGCGTCCTCCGCCTGACGTGCTCTGAGCACCTGGCGACGAGCCTTGCGATGTTTGCGTGCAGTCAGATCCAACTGAGCTGCACGCTGAGCCTCGCGGGTGTGTCGGAGCTTTGAAGTAAGCGTGCGCTTGCGATGAGCGCGTGGGGGGTTTTCTTTGTCGGCTGAAGATGGCATGAGTGGGTGAGTGGGTGAGTGGGGAAGAGATTGAGTGTAACGAAACACACCTCAAACTCTTTTATATGTGTTGTGGGGCGGGTGGAGCAACGATGACGGCGCGACTCCTGCATCCCCGAGAGTCGCTGCCGAGCTCCACATGACGTTTTGAGCATCCAGCTCACTCGTCCTCAACTGTACTCCCTCCAACGATGCCGCGCGACGACCACAGAGATTGTCCCTGCGGGTGCGGGACAAAGCAACACCCAAACCAAATTCGGAGGCACCTCCGCCAACAAACGACGCAATCTGTGCGAGTTGCCCAGCAGCACAGCTACGCAGAGCAGCGACAGCGGCTTTTGAGGCTCGAGGTGAAGGAGCTGATAGCAGGGGAGCCGAGAGACAGAGGTGGTGCTGGTGGGGAAGATGAAAACGAAGACTTCACGATGGGCGATGATGGAGGAGAGCCTGCGGCTACTGGGGCAGATTCTGGGTTAGCCGGGATGCAAGTAGACTCAGATAATAACGACGCACCTCCCCAATCTCCCTCTGACCGGAACAACACCCCTGATCTCAGCGAGGAGGGGAGTGATACGGACCAGGACTCTGAGCTGGGCGACGATCCTTTTGAAACAAGGCTGCAAGAGCTTTTCTGGGATGATTCGGACGAGGAGGACGAAGGGACAGGTCTTGGGGATGATTTCCGAGCGGCGCCATGGATTCAGGGCTTGGCCCCGCTGGATCGTTTGCGAGAGGTGTTCGATATTGATGCTGCGCAGCGAGGTGAGTTGGAGAAATGTACTGAATCTGTCTCTGAGAACTAACACACACAAAATCAAGGGCATGAACTCACAGCGAACGAAATGAAGGCAATCCGTGCCCACAATTACAAAGTCGACACGGATTTGGGCGCCCGTGCATATGACAAGCTCTCGCGCGCATTCCCCGAGCTCGCCGATCTCCCATCTCGACAACGTCTTCAAACGCAGATCGCGTTCCTTTCCGGAGTCGTCCCAGTGAAGTACGACTGCTGTGTCGACTCTTGTTGCTGCTTTACTGGACAGTACGCGGAACTTGAAGAATGCCCGTATTGCGATAAGCCATCTCATCCCGCGTCTGGTGAACTTGTTCCAGGACGACACCACAGCGGAGAAGCGACAACTCATTCGCCGACGCGTGACTATCGATGGCGAGACCCTCCCTCACAAATACTTCTCCTCCCCCACCGACCTTGCGCTTGGCGCCTCCACCGATGGGTTCTGTCCATTTAAGCGACGAAAGAAGAGTTGCTGGCCAATTATAATCATCATCTACAACCTTCCTCCCGAAATTCGGACTTGGCTGATTCACTTGCTATGTGTTGGCGTCATTCCTGGTCCTAAAGGTCCCGCCGACATGGATTCTTATCTGTTTCCCCTCATCGACGAGCTTATCGAGCTGATGCGTGGTGTCCCAGCATTCCATCACCGCAAGATGCGCGAATTTACGCTTCGCGCGTATCTTATTTCTCTTTTCGGCGACATGCCTGCTATCGCCAAGCTCATGCACATGAAGGGCCATAATGGCATCTCTCCCTGCCGTGCCTGTCGAATTCTTGCCGTTCGCGATACCACTCGTGAGCGATCCAACGTTCATTATGCCGCACTTCGCCGTCCCGATGGAACTCGTTACGATCCGCGGCGTCTTCCGTTGCGCACACACGAAGAGTTTATTCGCCACGCCTCCGCAGTCGAAGACGCTCCTACAAATGCTGAGCATGATCGCCGGTCGAAACTGTATGGCATAAATGGTATCCCCCTCCTTGCCCGCCTCTCTAGCCTCTCGTTTCCAGACTCCTTTCCCCACGATCTCATGCATCTCATCGAGAATATCATCCCTATGATGATTGACCACTGGACCGGGAAGTTCAAGGATCTGGACCGTGGTTCGGGGGATTATGAGTTCACGCCAAGCGTGGCAGATGCTATCGGCGAAGCATGTGCGAAGTCGGGAGCCACCATGCCTTCAGCGTTTGGTGCACGGGTCCCTAACATCATCAACGACCGCTATCAATGCACCGCGGAGTCAGAGTTCTCTGTCCTCACTACATTCAAACTTACTCAAAATTCAACAACAGATCCTGACCTCCGGATGGTCTATCCGAAACGTCTCACCGCGCTAGATAACGCGCTGCGGACCAAAATAGCCAATTTTCTGGCCACAAATTACAACATACGGCGTCAAGATGCTCTCAGACTATTCCCCCAGGAGTTCGAGGTATGGGGTAAATTTAAGCAGCTCAACGCCGGCGACCTCGTTCACGCGCGGGATCTTGTTTCTTCTTATCACACATCTCCCGATGCCATACGCGACGCTACATTTGTCAAGGTATGAATTCGTGTGATCTCTTGCGGTTGTTTGCGTTGACACATGTTGGATAGTACCATCTACAAGTCGACAAAAACCAGCATTTTGCCAACCTTCCCGTCGTGCTCGAGCAACAAACCTTTTTCGGGCAGGTGCGAAAGTTTGTTGCGCTTTCCCTTCCACCCGACTTCCCCTCCCGCCGCGACGGCGACGACGACACAGCGTCCCCGTCGACTCTTCTTCTCGCTGCCGTTGCTCAAGTTAAACTCGTCTCGAAAAATCCTGCCGGAACCGTGTACTTCAACGGCCGCTCAGCGGATTTGGGGCCGCCGACTGAGGTAATTGAAGTCAGCTCGATTGACTGTCTTGCGGGGCGTGTTCCCGATCATAGCGGGAAGCGATGGGCATGTTTACTACGGCCAGACATCGCTGCAAAGTTTTCCTTGGTTGAAAATTCCGTGGGGGATGCATTGGATGATTTGTAAAAGTAGTCTTGTATTAATCTAGTGCTCAAAATAATTTCGCTGGAAATTTGAGTGAAAGTCTCCTTTCACTAGGTCGGGTGAAACAACTTATTTCACGCTCATTGTACGTGAAACCCGAAATTCGCTATGTGGCACCCTGAAATTCGCGTGATCGATTCTTCACAGTGTTACGACTCGTGATTTGGGACAAAAATATTGCATACGAGCTATGGGACCCGTGCCTTCGCCACTCAGGGCCCCTGTAACCGTGTTGACCTACACTCATTTGCTGCTTCCAAGGCCGACGGCGCCGCACTGCCGCTCGCTGCACTCGCTGGCGCGCGTCGCCGCGGGGATTCTCAGGTTTTGAAAGTCACGGGGTAAAATTCCCTTTCTTGGAGCTGAGGCTGTGCTCTTCTTCTTTTCATGTATAGGATTGAGCACAAATCACCTGAGGCAATAGCTGGATAAAGCTGCGCCGCCAGCTGCGAATGTGGCTGCACGGTGGATCTATTAGTGATCAAATGTGGCCCTGTCATCTGTCTACCACTTTGTTCGACGCTATTGTTTTCTGCGGCCACTGTACATTCATGGGATCAATTGAGGGCTGCTGTATCCCAAATCTCTAAACAAGCACTGGGTGGCACATACAGTTAGGCATAGTAATGGATCAAGACCGTCCCCCCCACTGTGACGGCAACAACGGCCCCGTTTCGCGCCAACCTCATGCAGCTCCAATTCTTTTTCCGAGACAGCACCCACCGTGACCTCGCGCGCCGTTTTCCCGTCCTCCCTGACAGGGCGTCTACAATAGCAGAGCCGGCGTTAGGGTCTGAGCTTGCCAGCAACTGCCCGGCGTTGAGGCAATTAATAGCCCGCATACGAAATCTGTGGAGCGGATAACTGCGCTGAAGAAGCAAGAGCAGAAGGGTGGATAGAGGTTTGAAGCTTGCAAGGAAGTTTGAATGCCGGTAGCAAACAGTAAATTACGACGGCTTGGGTTCGGAGCTGGCCCATGACGAGGTCGGTGGCTCTACGCAGCATGGAGCTGTGGGATCGAGTAGGCTTGTGGGCATACACGCCTACCCTGTATGCGTCGCGGTATAACAGACTAGGATACACCCACAGCTTGGTATAAGTGCCTTCGTCCAGAGCATCTTGACCATTTGTCAGAGGTTCAAGCTTTGCGAAAGGGATGTCGGGGAAGGGAATCGTTTGGAAGTGCGTGTCAAGAAACTGGAACCCCTCCCACATCAAGTCCAGATCAGGGGGGGAGGTAATTGCCAGGTAAGTGTGAAACGGTTTTTCGTCTTTGGTATAGAGGGCTACAAGATGGTTGGGGGTCAATTTGGTTTTGACCTGCAAGGAAGGCGGTCAGAGTCTTGACGCAAGACAAAACCCAATCGCATCAGCTTACAGCCGTATACGGATAACTCATGTAATCCAACCTCAGACACTTCTCCCGTCGCCAATTAATAAGGACGACTTTCGTCTGGTTGACATGGTAGGGAATGAAAGCAAATACAAGCAGCTCTTCCACAAGGCCAGGCTCTCTGCACGAGCCTCTCCCCGTGAACGCTAAGCTGAATACCTCGTTGACCTGATCATTCAGAAGATCAACCTCTTGAATGGTTAGACGGTCACTTGCGCATCAGGTTAGCACCGAACATTTTGTGGGCAAATCGGACCTACGAGGATGGGCTGGTAGCGGGAACAAGAAGTACTCGAAGGATTTGTCCGCCTGCGAGCAGCTCAATGGACCAGAGGGTGCGCTCGTGGTCGACAGGACAGCAGTAAATTCTACGGCCCGTGTCAACATGGTGTATTTGAAGTGAGTTCAAGGTGCATAACCCTATATATTGCCCTCCTCCTAGAAGATGCAAATCGATAATTTCTTCTACTGGCTGTGAAACGAGGAAGCTTAATTGGCGTGCCGGCTGGCTCAAAGGAAATGTGAACAGCCAGGACTTGGGACCCCCAACCGCGCATTTGACTAGCTGGATGAGCTCATCGGTTGAGACACTGAGGCGATCGATCGGAGGGAGGTCGAGTAACCCATTGAATGCGAGATTATCCAAGATGTCTAGCCAGAGCTGTTTTGTCATTGTAATGACTCGGAGGCCTCTGCTTGCCTGTTTATCGACACTCAGCAGCTGATACTGTAGCGGGAAAGGAAATCACCAAACCCTGGAGAGAGAAGCAGTAGCATGAACCCCACATAGAGCCAAAACTTGCAAGATAATGTCGGGACCAAGATCCTCCAGCATCGCGACCATAAGTGCAGTGGGTACACCATTAAAAGTGATGGTGTACCCGTGGGAGACTTTTGGACTCCGGGAGGCCCCGCTCGGTGGCACTGCCTTGTAGGCAGACATCTGCTATGCCTTAGGCGTCACATCAGGTCACTTCCTCGGAGATCATTCCGCTCTCCGAGCTGTCAATTCGTAACCATCCTCCAACCCTCTGTCGTCAACGCCGGCCGCTCTGCCCTCATCGTGCTCGACAGTGGCGGCCCGTCCATTTTTTCATTTCACCAGCGCTTTACCTGCCAGCTCTGCGCATAAGTAGCCTCATATCAAGCTCGCAAACCAGGATAAAAAAGATTTTTTATTTCTTTTGCTAATTAGCATCTGCTGTATCCGACATTGACACGTGACAACGCCGTGGATGATCGTCATTGATTAGAGAGTTTGCGGTAGCCACTGGTGGCTATTTTTTCTCGAGACTGGATGGCCGCCTCACGGCATACGAGCCACTATGTGTGGGACCCATGATGGATGGGATAAAATAGTGGCTACTTTGGGCCCGAGACCCAAACAACCGTCCCGCTCCAGGCCGCACAAGAGCCACCAGTGGCTCACCGCAACCTCTCTAATCGTCTTCGTCGCGTTGATGCGGGACCGTGAGGTAGGCAAAGACAGCCGCGATCGGCTTGGAATAAGATAGGTGGACGACGCGAGGCGCCGTAATGGCATACAGCAGTAACTACAGACTAGGAGTGGGTGAATACTAGTATTGGGTGGGTAATCGCAAAGAGATGGAACTATTAAGACGAAGAGAGAATGAGTCAATGTAAGAAATACGGAAAGAGATACAGTACTGACCTGGCGAGACGAAGAGAGAACAGATCTCCATCTCGTCTCGCCAGGTTCATGTATTCAGCGAATGTCTCAGAAACAAGAGCTGAGTTTTGATGGCAAAACCCTGCTTTCGGCCACGGAGGCGAGGGTCAGCGCTGTAAGGCAGCGTGAAGAAATTTGCTTACCCGAGCGACTATGACTACTTCCGACCCGAGGGGTGAGTCAAGTCGTGTATCCCACTTGCGACCTAGGAGGTGGGGATACTGGGTAAGCCGAGGGAGCAAGGTGAGTCTGCTGAGACTTGCCTCAATGATTAGACTCGAGTAAATCAATATTTAAACCCGACTAATCGTCTTCGTCGCGTTGATGCGGGACCGTGAGGTAGGCAAAGACAGCCGCGATCGGCTTGGAATAAGATAGGTGGACGACGCGAGGCGCCGTAATGGCTAAGAAGGGTAATAGGAGGAAAGGAAGATGATATTTAGATGGTAGGAGCTCGTGTCGTCAATTGCGAGCATGGAGCATTGCTTGTAGAAGCGCGGGATGTTTCCGGATGTAGATCTGGAAGGTGTTCGAGGCCCAACGACCGGCAGCTTGAATGATATGAGGGGCTGCTCCATCCTCAGCGAGAGCCGTTGCACCCCCTGCGCGCATCGATTGGCCAGCGATTTGAGTGTCAGGGAAGATGTGTCGAAGTCTTCTCATGAACCAAGCCCTTGTAGGAACCTTCCCGTCGCTGCGAAGCCACAGGAATGGGTTGAGGGGTTGTAAATGGTCGCGAGAGGCAAGATATCGTTGGAAAAATTTGCGGGCGTCAGTATCCGTGATGATGACACGATTGCCTTCGAAAGTGGAGTCGGCCTTGTGCGCGGGGAGCCAGAACTCGTAGATGGTGGGAGAGACAGTAGCAGAACTGCGAAGGCTGAATTTTCGAGGATTGCGGAGCTTAGGATTGTCTGGCATGGTAACTTCTCCAAGACGTAGGAGGGCGCGGAAACCAGTGAGGAGTTGGGAGAGGAAGAGAAGATCATCGTGGGAGGGAGAAGGAGGTAATGCGGCGATGGCTTCCCGCAGATTGTCGCGAGATAAGGGTAATTTCCGTCGAACGGCGGTGCCTCTCAATCTCTTGCAACCCTGCAAGGTGCGTGCAACAAGCATGGATTTCCGGATGTTACGGACATCAGGGAAATGAGGCTCTAATTCGTTACAAATCCCAGAGAGGTACGAGTCGACGGAGCGAGGGTTGATGTGATGGGACATGAAGACCACGAAAAAGCTGAGTGTATCGGGAGTGGGTTCCACGGAAAAATTGTGAAGGCGACAGAATTCGATGTAGGAGTTGAGGGCGGAGCCGTATGTTTGAGCAGAGGAAGTGTCGATAGCGGCACCGAGAGCAATGGCACGTTTGTGCACTAATTGCTCCAAGGTCCAGGCCTCCCGCTGAGGTTGTCTGAACCTGACGCGTGAATGTATCATAATCTCGCAGCCCCCAGCGCTTCTCGAGGGGGTTGAAAAGGTTGAATGTGTAGGCCAGGGGCAGCCGCCATCGCACCTCTGAATTTGGCACGAGAAATGGCATCCGCAACCTCATTCTCAACTCCAGGGACATGCAAGACACGGAGATCGACACGGTGCACCAGGAGGTCGTCGACGGCTGTGCGGAGTAACATATTGTAAGCTGGAATTGCACTCAGGGAATTAAAGATGTCGACGGTGTTTTGGTTGTCCGTGAAAATTGTCAGGCGGTGTTTCTGACGATTTGAGGAAGGAGCGATGAAGGTACAGAACCATCGCAAGGCAGAGACCACGCACAATGCCTCGAAGAAGAAAATTGTGTCGCTGGGTGGTTCGAGGGGAACAGGAGCAAAGAAACCCAGCAGACGCTCGGGATCCCAAAACCCCATACCACCAAGCGAAGCGTCGCAGAACAGGGTTGAGTGGGCCTCTGTAAGAGGGTTCCAATCCAGCGCCTCGAAAAGAAGAACACCCTCAGACTCTCTCAAATGTCGTAGAAACCACAGTAAGTCGCACTTGATAGCAGTGTTGATGTAGATCGGAGCATGCTGTTGTGTTTTGCCGGACATTTTGTCGTAGACATTGGAGAGCGCGGGACGAAGGAGGAAAAACATGTTGAATGACCAATTCATCCAACCTGTGAGACATTGGAACTCGCGCAACGTACGACGCCGAGAAGGGGTATCAATGAACTGTTGAACCCAATTCTCGAGGTCGGCCTTGGAGTCGGGAGGTAATGTAGCGGTCATCGCGTTTGGATCGATCTCGAAACCAATGATAGGGAGAGAGAGACCGTGGAGTTGTTTCTTCTCTTTGTGCGGAATACCAAGGAAGTCCCAAAGGTAGAGTGGCATGACTTGCTTGGCTGGCATCATTTTGTTGTACGGACGGTAGAGCAACAGATTCGATTCCAGTTCCCAACCGAAATTGTCGTCAACGTATGCGAAGATGTCTTCGAGGTACTTGACAAACAAAGCAATCCAAACAACCAGACCCATCAACGACGCCCAGATGCGCGGCGAACCGCAGTTTCCAAACGTGCAGCACCAGTCAACATTACGCTGAACAGGACCGCCGGTCGTCCCAGCACGAACTTCAGCTTTGGTGGGTGAGTTGGAGGTCGCCACTTGTTTTATCTGCATTAATGGATGAACGGGGAGTAGGCGGAAAGCCTCCAAAACGTCCGACTTCCAGACGACTAGGCGGGCATCAGGGTGCTCCCGGCGAAACCTCAATAACGCAGGGATGAATTGTTGCATCGTATCCATCCTTGGGCCCTTGGTCTTCGGTTACCATCGTGTTGGGCGAAAAAAGGCCGCAACTCTGGTGGGATACTAGCCGGAGGTCATCGGAATGTGGTTTAGGCACAGCGAGGATAGGTGTGGAATACATTCCGGGCAGCAAGTCGGGTCCGAAGGTGCGAGAGAATCTGTTCTTTTGCACCTCAACGTCCCGCTGATTGTTGATAAAATTCCTTTCCCTATCGCCAGCTGGCGGAGCCCAGGAATTATCCCAGGTTGACGGATAGCCCTCAGCATGTTGTGTATCTATCCAAGGCCAAAACCCATTGCGCAAACCCCACAACACCGAGCGGACAAAGGCCTCGTTCACTAAACGCTATCCCCCAACACCTGTGCCCCACGTGACCCGCGGATCAACCTTCCGAGATGGATTCCACGCTGTCAGAGACTTCCGCCGTCATCGACAAGTCCGTTCACAAATAAACTTGCAAAGCCGCCCTTAGCGCCTCCAACTTCTCAGCCTTGCGAGGATATCGGCTGTTGGGTAAGATATTCGGGACTCCACGAAGACGAAGAGCATTGAGTTGTAAGTGGATTTTTTGAACGGTAAGGGAACTGAGGATGGCTGCTCTGCTGACAATGGAGATTTTTCGGAGCTCCCTGCGCGTATCGAGGGCTTTCTGCGCCGCCGCGATGGCCTTTGCTTTGTTCATTTCCGCGGTTTTGATGCGGAAATCGACAATTTCTTGTCGGCGCAGAGCTTCTTCACCGCTAGCATCAATTCGACGGGCCTCACGCATGATGTAGGCGTGGTCTTCGTCAGTCAGAACTGCGTCCGTGAAGTCTTGAGTATTGTTTCGACGGTACATCTGCTCTGAGTTGAACTGATGCAGCGTGAGGCAAGGTTTCCCTCGGATTGCGACGCGATACCCGCCGAGGGTTCCCTCGTTCGCGTCGTTTGTTGCTGGCATCCATGCTAGCTGCTTCTCGGTCGCCGAGCATTCATCGATCAACCCGCCAGGCGCGAACTCCGCCGAAAACCGAATCCAGGTTGCGAGAGAGCCGCGGAAAAATGCCAGGGTGATTGGTTTGAGATGCGGAAGTGTTGGCATGAGCTTGATGACAGCCTCGATGGCCTTGGGATTGTGCCATTGCTTCCCATCCAGCGTCGCCGTCTCGAACGCCAATTCGTCACCGAAAAGCAGGTCTGGGTTATCGAGAATTTCTTGGATATGATCATGAACGGCATGATGCAGAGGACCGAGATCAAGAAGGTTTGTATTTTCCATCCCGGGGCCGCGAACCTGGCGCAAATATGGATGGGAGATGGTTTGTTGGTACAAGATCATCGCACAGAGCTCCGTGAGGGTCGCGGGATCCTTCAAAGCCTCCGCCAGATTTTTCTCGATGTTGGTGAGTGAAGGATTGTCTTTCGACCACTGAATTACATCCATGATCTCGATGTATTCAGGGAGGTAGGTTATCAGCTCAGCAGCCGCCTCTCCGTGGCTCCCGAATCTTGTGTTATTTGTACCAGGGAACCGCTGGTGTTGCTCGCCAAGTTTCCGAGTCATGAAGTCGACATGTTTATCCGCTTGCCCCTTCTTGTCGTCTTTCTTACTGAAGATAGCCCCAGCCAGCGCGCAAGTCTTGACCCCTCCACATGTCGATGCTTCAAAAGCCCGCTGCTCATCTTCACTCATCGCGCGGTTGACGGGAATTGCGGGGTCGAGAATATTCCGAAGAATGGCAGCGTTCTGTTTGTTTGCGAGCATCTTGGGACCCACAACTCCAAGTTTCTTCCACTCCTCCATCATCTCCGCATTCCCTCCCTTGAAACTATTCTGGTCCTTGTGCATACAGCACCCCAAATGAAGAAATCGATGCGGCGCTGTTCCTCGGAGGAGAGGTTCTGGTACGCTTCTCTTCCCAGGGTGGTGATAATCTCGTCCATCAGCGCCTTGTCCCGTTCAGCCTGCTCGACAGTCGACAGCGCCTCCCACGCCTCAATCCCTCCAACTCCCGCTATCTTCTTCGCATTCCAAGCACTCAGATACAACACCAACTCCAAGAACTGCTTCCCGGCCAGGACCTGCTCTCCCAACTCCCTCACACCCTCCTCGTGCTTGATATTTCCCATCCCCTTGGCTGAGCGCTTCTCTGTCGACGCGTGGTCTCCGTGCATCGACTTCAAGACCTTCAAGAAGTGGCGGAACGTGTATTTCTTGTCGAGTCGGCGGGCAAGTGGGCTTCCATTGAAGAGTTGCATACTTTCTTCAATGCGCCCCTTCCATGATTTCACGGATTCATCGCTCGAGTGGTCAAGAGTTTTCTCGACCCCGAGGAAGCGAACACGGGGAGTCGAGCTGGCGTCGACATGGAGGTTCCCAGACTTGTAATCAGGTGCGCGGAGAGAGATATGCGAGCTCTCGATGTTAATTCCACGGTTAGATGTGCTGTCTGCGCTAATCGAGACTCCTGCGATGTGTAAGTAAGAGTCTTAGCTGCAAGGACCGAAACTTACCGTTATTTAGGCCAATCTCATAAGCTATTTGCATCTTGGCTGCAATACCACCTTCTGCCACGGCGCGACTGACTGTGCGGCGGCTCATGGCCCGATCAATACGAATTCCGAAAACCTCCCCGACTCGCTCCATCAACGACCTAACCTTTCCGCGCGCACATCCCGAGTCCACCATAATCCGTGCAAGTTTCCGCGCTTGAACCGTATAGATCCCCCTTTGAGTTACCCTGCTAAATAAAGGCTTTTTCTTCGCTCGCTCGATGGATCGTGCAAGATTCTCGGCTGCTCGCTGGACCTGTTTCTGTAGGGCCTTGTTCTTTCCCCGCAATGCCCCCACCACTCCCTTCGCTTCAGCCGCCTTCCTTTCTTCGGATAACAACACCCTGTCAACGGCTTTCTGCAGGAGCGCTTCTCGACGCTTCGATTCCGCCACCTGCCGTCTAGCTGCTAATGTGGCCTTCTCGCCATCTTCTGCCTTCGTTTTATACGCGTCAAGGGCTGCCTGAAGCTTCGTTCGGCGAGTTGTTGCATGTCGAAGCTTTCTCTGAAGGTTTTGATAGTCTTTTCTGTAGTCTTTTGGCTTCCGAGCAGCCTTTTTCTGCTGCGTAGATGCTGGTATTGGGGCGATGGAATTTTCCTTGTTTGCTTTGTTCAAGGACTTGGATACAGCCTGTTGGGCTGCAGAACGCTTCTTGGATCGACGCTGCGACGCTTTCGGGTTGGCCATTCCGGTGTACAGTGAATGTTGCGCCCTTGCTGGTCCGTATGTGCTGAGATAGGATTTGTCTTATTTAAGAGCTAATAAAATTCGTTAATGTGATTCAAGCTGATTAACCGGTACTCAACCAACCTACAACCCTTTGGTAAGCTTTCCTGGATGAGAGACACGTCGGGGCGATGTGGAGAGCGTCGTCGACGACTTGTCGCGCGTCGGGTCACTGTGACGTCACGCGAATGTCACGCTGCCGGTCACTCTGATGGAGGCGCGACGTGCAGCACGTTTTGCGAGATGCTCCGGCATCTCAATGCCGAACTTGGACCGCCGAAATTTTTCATTTGTCGATATCTCGGGGATGTAGTAGGGAATTTTGGAGGAAGTGAATATTGCATGTCTTTGAAGATACGACTGTACTCAAAATTTTGAATTTCTTGATTTCCCTACTACATCCCCTAGAGAATTTAATTTAAACATGTTTGGCTTCTAAGGATTTTGAAGCCGGGGTCTGTGCCGCAGGGAAAACGTGTCGGCAGTTCCAAATCAGCGTTTGGCGGGGCAGCTTCATCAACAAACAAGAACAACTAAATCACTGATTTGGCAGGCGGTGCCCACCTCCATCGGTATATCGTGCTGTGCGGCTAAAACTCAGGAGCTGATGGTCATTCCAGCCCATGCCCCGCATATATTTGGGCAAGAAAGTCACACCAACGCCGCCATCCAATATGTCGTCATCTGAGCCATCCTCATCCTCCCCCCAACTCGCTTCTCGACGCACGAACTGCTCAAGGAGGGTCGGCAGCCTAGCAGAAAGCTCAGGCTGTTCGACGCTGCTTGTCGGGGCAGTCGAGAGCTGGATGGCCAGCCGTGTTGCACTCGGAACACGCATGGCGGTAGTGGCAGTTCGCCCCGGCCTTGCAACGATTGTTGTTGTAGTTGCAACAGATCTCGGCGGTGCCTTTCCGCTGCTTGTTGCCGAGTTTCTGTTTACCGGGGCCAGTCCCAGAACCTCCGGAGAGGCCGGCAACGACCGCGACTCCTCCTTCCGCCAGGTGGGCGTCGCAGACATGTCGGAACTTATGGCTCTCGTTGAAGAGAATGTCCCGGCGCTGCCCGATGAAAACGCGAGCGGCGCGGTCGTAGTTGATGATTCGGGAGTGTAAGGAGACATGTCGGCTGAGAAACAGGTCGTTGACATGATTCCAGTAGGCTCGTAACTCCAAACTTCGCCCAGGGAAGGCGAAATTGACAGCGTCTTCGAAGACCCGGAAGGCATTGATCCATTGGCCGTGAGTTGTGATTTTCGTAGCCATTTTCGGTTTTTTGACTTCCAGGTAGGCATCGCCAACGACCAACTGCTGCGTGTCAGTTGTGGCGATTGTGTTGGACAAGATGGCATCAAAGTCAACGAAGCGGTCGAGGAGAACTGGCTTCCAGAGCGTGTCTGGGAGTGCAGGCGCTGTAGCAGAGTTGGCGATGTTGCGAACGGCTTCCTTGACATCTTGTGAGTAGATTCCAATTCGTCGGAGAACTTCTCTGTGCTCGGGGGTGATCGCGAACGAGTCGAGGAATTGTTGAGCTTCGGATCGCCAAGCATATTGGGAAGTGTCAACTCGGGCATTCTTACGCTCGCTGCGTTCCTCGTCACCGTAGTCGCCGTCGCCAGCTCGTCTCTTAGGTCGGCCGCCGAGTTCCCCACCTTCGTCATCCTCACCACCAGGGGGATCCCCGCTCCCGCCATTTCCACCACCGCCGGCAGCGCCACTGCCGCCGGGGCCCTCGTCGGGCTTCTGGGTAGCGTCGTGAGCATCGAGCTGCTCCAAGTACGGGATGAGGAGCTCCGGCTTGTACGGCGTGTCGAGTTTTCCACAGGCATTGACGAGATGGGCGGAGAGCGACGCAATGACGTGCACGCGGGAGAGGTCGCCATCAACATACTTCTTAACCATCTCTTGGAGCGCTGCGACGTCTTCGGCTTGGAATTCGGGAGGTGGTGGGACACCATCGGTCATGATCAATGAGATTTAGATGGAATGTATATTCAGTACTAATCGCAAAGAGATGGAACTATTAAGACGAAGAGAGAATGAGTCAATGTAAGAAATACGGAAAGAGATACAGTACTGACCCGGCGAGACGAAGAGAGAACAGATCTCCATCTCGTCTCGCCAGGTTCATGTATTCAGCGAATGTCTCAGAAACAAGAGCTGAGTTTTGATGGCAAAACCCTGCTTTCGGCCACGGAGGCGAGGGTCAGCGCTGTGTCTCGGAGACAAGGCAGCGTGAAGAAATTTGCTTACCCGAGCGACTATGACTACTTCCGACCCGAGGGGTGAGTCAAGTCGTGTATCCCACTTGCGACCTAGGAGGTGGGGATACTGAGTAAGCCGAGGGAGCAAGGTGAGTCTGCTGAGACTTGCCTCAACGATTAGACTCGAGTAAATCAATATTTAAACCCGACTAATAGATTATCGCCGAATCATCACAAAAAAAAAAGTGACAGAGGATTGACGTCTTGTGTACAGCCAATGTACACACACTGAATGCTTTATGTTGGTCTGTTATGTGCACATATCTGTTATTTAAACTTATGTACCTCCTCTCCTTCTGAACACAATGCTCCCCGACTTCGACCCCTTCAGTTCAGACCCGAACTCGGAATCTTACATCCCCGAACCGGATGTGCCCTACCGCTTTGGACTGGGGCACCCAACTTTAAAATCACATAGTGAGTCTTTTTTTTTTTACCTTTGTGGCAACAGTGTTTGTAACGCCGTCTGCCCGCCGTCGAGATTTGAGACCGGCTCAGCGAGGCATGCAGCGAAAGTCATCCCGCGTGTGTAGTCCGGGTGGTAATACTTCGCAGAGTTCCCGGTCAAGCCCATTGAATCAGACCACAGGATCGTCAGGGAACCTGGAAGTGTGTATGCGGTTGTACTGAATTTCGCCGGCCTAACGAATTTTTACCGTGAAGGGAATTTTAATGCTCGATGCCTGGACTGATCGCCTCTCCCGAATAACTGAAGACGATGAGCTGTACCCGTACCCGAATCCACTAGCCTTGATACAAATGGCAAGGGCAGCAGCGAGCTAGGACTCGTTTGAGACTATTTCTAGCAGTCCGCGAAGTTGGCTGAGAAAATTAGGGAGGTTGTGCGAGCAACCCAGGTCGCTATTGAACCGCTCAGATCTCCACAGGGAGCAGTCTCAGTCTCTCAGATGTAAAATCCCAACGACCTAGGAATGTCCCAGGACAATCAGTCTCCTACCCAGCCTCACTTTCGGGGTTGGGGAGTCATAGAGGGCGTAGGTTTTTGTGAATTTAGAGATTTGGGCTTACTCGTAATATCAATTGTCAAATTTGATCTTATTGCTTCCGACGGTGCGCGGGCTGCTTGGGCAGCCAGGAAGTACAAGGGACATCGTGTCCTCCCTGTAGAGTTCAAGAAGGAGATGGCGGCCGCTGGAATTGGTCGGGGAGGCAACACAAACGCCGGATTATAGTACTTTTGGCGGTAAAAGTAGAACTAGTCTCTCAGTTTTGCATAGATTCACTCGAAAAAAAGCCCCGATGTTCATAAGATGTATGTACAGTGGTGGCAAATAGAAATTGCCGTGGCTTTTCGGCCAAAATCTTGCTGTATACTTCACCGAATGACCTGAAATAAAATGTAGAGATAAATATATGATACTACTGTACCACTTAGAACACTCAGCTATATATTATGCCCTGACAATGCATCAATAACAGGACAGTTTCTGATTATTGCCATATCTGGAAAAGCTCAATGTATCCTCAGCGAAAAGGTGTCATAATAGGATGAAAGTACTTGAAAAACAGTCCTAGTTTCCACTTTGGTTGAATGGAATTGACCCTCATTTGGGCTCACAGCAGCCGCTCAAAGTTGGCTATTTTCACACAAAATAGCTGAAAATGCAGAGAAAATAGCTAAATGTCATAATAGGATGAAAGTACTTGAAAAACAATGCTAGTTATCACTTTGATTGACTGGAATTGAACCTCATTTGAGCTCGCAACGGCTGCTTGAAGTTGGTCCTTTTAGCTATTTTGATCCGTCCTCGTTCCGCTTGTTCACTGGAACAAGGAAATTGGAGTCTGGTTTGCTGTTTTTCGTCTTGCGGGTGCCTGAAATAAATTTCGGCATGTTCCTCGCCGACAACGCTCCTTCACCGCGTTTGCGATGAGTCGTCGCATTATCATAAACAAAAACATGATCGTATTCTGGCCACCTCTCGTTGACAAGGGTGCAGGCCGCAATAGCCTGCTCCTCAATATCAGCCGTTGAGAAGTATCCATCCCGATTTTTTCGAGGTCGCATGGCGCACCGAGCGGCAGCTTTCCCATCCCGAGTGCGCAACCAACCAAAATCAGCGGAAAAGTAGTCCGCCCCCATATAAGATGCGCCGTCCCCTTTTTTGTAGGGGACGGCGGGGGCATCCTTATGGTACCAAGACTTCCGGCGGCGGCGGTCGTGAGCATAGAAAGCACTTTCATCGTAATACCAGCTCACGGTTCACCGCGCTCCGGGAGGAAGTGATGGTGTAATGACAGAACCGTCGGCTTCAAAGACGCACGAAGAATCCTGGAAGCCTTTGAGAGTCGGCAAGTACACTTGTTCTCTGTAGTACACGTCATCGCGCTCATGCCCATCAGAGTATTGACCCTTCTTTTCGGACTTGAAAATAAATTCCTGTGAAAGATTCAAACTGCAGAACAGCTCACCGATATCCAGATATCTTCGCGCTGTTCGAATACTGATCTTTTTGTCAAGACCGTGCTTCTCCATCACATCCTCTCGGGCCAAATAATCAACCAGCTTATCAGCCGTGATAAATTTCCCTAGTTCTTGCAAATGATTGCGGACATCATTCGCTAAATCCTCGTCTGACAGCATCGAAGTTTTCCAAGAACCGTATGGATTCATTGGTAACACCTTGCGAGAAGCAATATACTCTCGGCTAAGGCTAGCGAATGTACGAGCGCAATGAACATCGATGCATCTCGCCCAACTGCAATGGCAGCTTGTCGTGCTGAAGCGCCCCATTTACCGTAAGTGGCCGAATTAGGATTCATATATATTGCGATAAATGGCTACGAATCCCTTCCATCCGCACACGGACCCAAGTGCTCAATTCGGGCGGCTTATAACCGCCACATGCACCTCGGCTTGGCCCACGGAGAAAATTGACATATCTGTGCATGCAGCTTGGGCTGAGGTGATATCGGGAGCGACAGCACGACTCTGCTTAGCACCAAGAGCTGCCATTCTCTCCAGAAAGCCCGGGTGGCGGGGGCCGAGGGTATCCGTCACCAGTAAAGCCCCCAGCTTCGGGGACACAAAGCTCATCAAGTTCCGGAGGGACTTGCTCATCCTCTGGATTGTAATTCGAGTGGTCGTCGTCGTCAGATTCAGCTAGCATAGAGGGTGGATGTGGGGCAGGAAATGTATTGATTGACGCGGCATCATCAGAAGTAAGGTCCCGAGCACTAGAAAATGCTGTTGTAAGCTTTCCCCGGAGTCTGAAACCTTGGGGCGCGGCGGTTGGAGGCGACGGTGTCGATCCTTGATAGAATACATCGGTGAAGTGATCCGCTGCAGGCTCTTGGGCGGAGGAACCGGCACAATCTTTGGGTTCGAGATTTTCCTTGTCAAAAGAGTCCTTTCAATATTTCTGTGATTAGTTCAAGTTTAAGGACGGATTTCATGTCTCACAAGACTGCGGTGGTCATTGTCGGCACTCTCTTGCCGCTGCTTCTTTTGTGGACGCGCTTTCACGGGACTTAACGCGATTGCCGCGACGCGTTTGATGGCCTTCTTTGGTGATGGTATACGGCCGTTTAGACGACTCAGGCGGTCCCGCATGAACTTCTTGGGAGGAGGCATGGAGAGAATGAAGACTCTTGAGGCATTCCAAAATTTTCAGCGCCCAGGAGCCAAAGAAACTTTACACGCGTTTCGGAGAGCGACGCGCCAATATACGCTTGATCCTTGCTTGATCCTAGTCTCTTGTAAACAGACGCTACATACAATGGTCCTCGTACCTGCGGTGTATGTAGTCTGTCAACTTGCTGTCATCCGTGATTGGAGGTGAGCGTAATGCCGTAATGATTTGAATCAATTTGAATCAGTCGCGTCGTTCTACCTTCTACTTCGCGTTCTTGGTTATTCTGCTTTGTGTGGTACCATAAGCGATTCAATCTGATTATATTACTCACTTGAATGAAAGGAAACGGGCCAAAATTGAGCGAGATTAGAATTTGGTGGGTTGGCCGCCGGCCACCCGCAATATTGTCAATTCCTCTTGCTGCGAGTGGAATAACTTATTTCAACTTCACACACCTATTCAACTAAGTTAATCTGACTACCCTACCCCAGAATTCATGTGCTAGAGTGCGGGCGCGGTTGTGGTATAAGATGAATAGTGTGTGGGAACTATGTCCCAATTCGTACATTACGGCATTATCCCCACCTCCGTGCATCACCCCCGCGGTAAAATACAGACTAGCTTGATCCATATTTGGGGAACTCTTCGCTGATTTTGCCGAGATTTAAGCTTTGAGAGCAACAGAGGACCGATCTGCACCGAACTGTTGAGCCCATTTTTCTGTTTTACTACATGTGGACTACTTATTGTACGGTTTCTCAATTCCTGTCCCAATATGGTCATGTCACATCAGATTACGTGGGGTAACCACACTTGTCACTTGTGTTTAGGATTCTCAATCCATCGCCCGTGCTCTTTCTCCCGCCCCAATTTGATCCCTGCCGACACCGTCCATCTTCCCCACCGAAAACGCTACTGCGGACGCATCGGCTATCAGGAAATAAATGCAGAAGAAACCCCCTAAAAAAAAACAAAACAAAACAAAACCTTGCACGTGTACCGGGCCGACACGTGACGCGACACGCTTGCTCATGTCCAGCTCAATCTTGCGCTGCCGGCTCCTCCCCCAGCGTATTCCAGCTGCTGGGCAATCACGCACGACAGGGTTCACCCCGATTACAGAAAATCAGATCGCGCAGTCCTTACACTTATCGTCAATTCCTCTGCATTGGTCCATTGCCCCGGACTTGACCACCCAGCTAGTGGATAGAGTTACAGGGGATCTAGATCGACTCCTTCCCCAACAACCCCTGCTAGTAGCAGCATTCACCGCCTCCATCCACCGCCTTGTCGCAGACTGGAGCGAACACTTCGGTGATGACAGCTATTTTGATTATGACCAACAAGAGACCGCCACAACTGATGCTTCGCGTTTGCTATTGGGGAATTTTTGTATGAGTGCCGTCCGTGCTATTCAAACTGCAGCAATTACTGCCGGGCTGGCGAGCACCGACGATGACCTAAAGCTTCGGCGAAAATTGGCGGCTCCGGCTGCACCATCCTTCATAATCGACAATTCCGTGCGCCAAGACACCACGTACACATTAGGGATGGAGGATAAGCCGTCTCGCTATTTACCTCCGGCCATCGCAGAGCTCACGAAACGTGGATTGAGCTGCGGTGTTGTCGAAATTGAACGAGAGGCTACCGACCATCAGCCAAATTGGTGGATCATTGCCAACAAGGTAATGATGTTTGCCTGATTTTGGGTCCCTGATTCATGGACTAACAGGGTGCTCTCTATGCGGCTGCGTACGATTTTAACTGGGTGGTCTTCGGGGCTATGACTGCTTATTGCGTGGGTTATCGAACAGCTGACCACATGTTTTGGTGTCCAGTAATCAACCGCCGTGATAACAAGGACGAAGTGACACCCCATGCCGATGGCACTGTGGCGAAATTATTTGGAACTGTGGCTCCTCCAGAGCCCCAGACCGGCCCTTCCTCTGCTCTTCTTAGCGATTTTGCTGAAGGGGATGATGGAGAAAGGTGTTTGCCCTTGGCTTTCACAGTGGTTCCCCGGAGTTTCGGACCTTGAACCCCATGTCCCCAGCAATGAACCACAAACACACGAGTATACGATTCACGGTCGCGACCATTTGAGTTCCTCCTCCGACGATTCCAGTGCGGACAGCAGCGACGGCGACAAAAGTGGGGACTTCATTGGGAGTGGCTCTTTTCCTCGAACCACCCTTTGCGATGCTCGTTCATCTGGTGCCATCTCCGCCGGACCTTATCAGTTCAGAGGCACCTGGATTGGCTATCTGGGAGAGCCATCTGCAGTCCATGTCACAATCACAACACTGTTATCGGCAGGACATCACGGAGTTGTTTACAATGGGAATTTGGTGGGCAAAGGGACACCTCACACGAAAGTGGCCATCAAGGCATCGGATGATCCAGACACTTTGTTGGCGGAATACTTCAAATATGAAGCTCTCAAGATCCCCATGGGTCTATATCTCCCCAAATGTTATGGTCTATTCCTGACCTCCCACTCTGCTTTTCTTATCATGGGTCTTGTCAGCTGCCCCAAACGAAAGGGTCGGCTGTCGAAAGCGGAAAGGTGCGTCTACGAATTCAGTTGTCTGCTGTTGACTAATTGCACAGAGGCTCCGTATTTGCGGCGTTGCGCACCATGCATCAGGCAGGATGGACCCATAACGACGTAGTTCAACCGGTTGCGAACGCCATCCACAATGTCCTGTGGGCAGAAACGGGCCGACCAGTCATTATTGATCTTGTGTCGGCTGCAAGACATGCCTGCGCTAGCAAGTGCGCAGAGCTTGCTGCTATGAAGAGAGTGTTGGGGTTGAGTGATTACGAGCTTGCAATATGGGCAAGGTGACCATGCCTGCGTTTCAGCTCTGTACTCTGTGGCAAAGAGGTGGCGATGCATGAAGTGATGCAGTGGGTTCAAGAAAGTAGAGACAAAGTCTGTACAGCGGTTCCCGAAATTCTTGCCCGGATCACAAAGTGATCGCTTTTAATTCGTAAAAATCAAAAAAATGTAGTTAATTGAATTAAATCGTTTGCTCTTGCTCTACGTCCTCCCGCTCTGTCTGCTGCCTCAAAACCTCCCTCGAGCATGGTGTACAAGCCCCACAGCAGCGAGGTCAAGTTCCTCGCGCTTGCAGCCCTCGAACGAGGCGTGGCAGTCCCCACCATTGAAACATTATATGGCGTCGACCGGCGCAGCATTTTCCGCTGGAAGGCACAGGTGGAATCAACATTCACTCTCGCTCGGCAGCACTCTGCAATTGTAGGGCGCCCCCGAGCTATCCAAGGGGCGATCTGTCAAGCGGCATCAAAACCTGACCCTCGCAGTATGTTCGTGTTTATGATGGGCATTGATCCCGCTGTCAGGTCACGTAACAACGCGTCCTCGCGCCAATCTTCAACCTCTGACGCGTTTTGGGGTGTTTCTCGACGGTTATTCTTGCCCTCAACATATTCCTTTATGCTTCTGTGATACTAGTAATGTATTTATGGGCTTAATTTACCATGATAGCAAGTATAACAAATTAAATCTATCACTTCCTGGGGTAATGTCGCGAGAATCGTAGGTATATATATCTGGAAACCCATTTAAATACGTCTGGGGACCTGTGTACCACTTCGTTTCATCCCCCATGTCATCTAAACCTCGAGTAAAGCCAACATCTGAGCCTCAGGTCCTTCGATTACCTACCCCTGATGGCATCCGTGAATATCAAACCCGTTATATTGCTGCAAAAAGAACTCATGAAGTTGATTGTGATTTGTGTGGCATGAGTGTCACAGCTGGAACAGCTGGCAGTAGTGATTATAGGCTAGGATTGCACAGAACTTCTTGCTTGCTTGCTCAAGTTAAAGAGCAAAGTAAACAAGCTCGGGTGAGTTGGTTTAGAATTGGTTGAAACCTTTCACTGTGGTTCAATAATTCTTTCTAGTTAGCTGCAAGACAACAGGCTCAAGTTCCCTTGATACCCTCTGCCCCTCAAGAAGAAAGCTCAGATACTGGACTTGAAACCTCAGATACTGGGCTTGAAACTCCGGGAGCAACTACACCCCGACCCTCTTCACCAATTGAAAAACAAAGTTCAGATCCAACTCCGGACGAGCCAGAACCAGAGACTTACGGTCTGTTTGGTTATTATTGGTATATACTCAGGCCTGAACTGCTATTTAGATGAACTGGATTCTCTTCTGGAAGACAAGAAAGGCTGCCCAGGAATTGGTGTTAAATGGACTACTGGATCAGTCTGGGGAGATTACCCTTATATCCTCCATGAAAATCCAGACATTGGATGGGAGCCAATCAGCTTTGATTCACAAACTAATACCATCTACTTCCGCTCAGATCGATGTAAAGGATCTAGCGAGGGGAATTCTACAAAAGTTTGTCAGCCCTGTGAACAACTCCCATCAACTGTCACTTTTGCCAACGTTCAGGAGCGGGCAAAGGAAGTCAAAAGCCATACAAACCTGCGGTACTTGACATCTCGGCAGAAAGATGCCCTTATCACCAAATTGCTTCGTCAAGTTGAAATGATGCGAACCCAGGTTACTAAACTTCTCATTTACAATGCTGATCATTGACCTTGTTCTACAATCAGTTGAATAATACTAAGAAAAGCAACAAACGCTATAATACCCAGATATCTGATTTCAAGAGAATAATTGCTTTGATTGCAAGTGAAGAAGTTGCTGGGTTACGTCGTATTCTGGAGCAAGCACTTGCTCGAGGTTCAAGTCCAAGGAAGGTTCTGGTTATCTTAGAAAGAACACTTCGCAAACTCTATCATGCCCGGGGTGGGTTCAATGAACGAGAGCTCGATATCTCTTTCTTGGTCAAAGCTATTGGAGGACCTAAACTCCTGTATGCATTACAGAAGGCTCTAGGACTAGCTTCTGTTTCCACAATTAGACGTCGTCATCGTGTTCCAAAATTACTGCCGTCGCTTGCAACTCCAACATCAGAGGAGGTCCATGCAAATATCCAGGCTTTCTTCTCCCCAGATATCAAGCCTCCTCCAAAATTCCCAAACTGCTCGGAATTACCTGGGAATGTTATGATGTTTGATGGTGTTGCACTGGAAGGACGGCCTCGCTACTGTCCAGATCGAGACGCCATTCTAGGCCTTTGCCGAGAGCATTCTAGCAGGGTGAATCTTCAAGTTGATTCTTTGGACTCAGTTGAGCAAGTTCGAAAAGCACTTGCAGAGACAGATAAAAAATCTCAAACTCGAGTTTGCTATGCGTGTGATGCTACAGTTGTAGCAATTGCTCCGTATGCAAATGAGCAACATTACACTGCTGTGCCTATAGTTGCAGCTCCTACAGATAAGACCGAAACAGGACTGCAATTTGCCGCGTGGCTTAAAACTGTGCTTGAAGCATGGCGGACTGATCCCAACGGGGAAAAAATGTATGGACCTATCTGGTCAATTGAAAGCGATGGGGATGGTGTCTTCCGTCTGGCAAAGTTTACTATTTGCATGGAACAAGAAGTTGATCCCAACAGTCCACTTGGAAAAATTTTGGCCCCGCTTCTTGGGATCAACAAGTATACTTCAAAACATGGTGTCATACCTGGCTCTGATCTTAAGCATGTAGCCAAACGTAAGCTCTCTATGATCTATCTTTTTTGATGTTAAAGAAACACAGGATTCGCAACATTGACTCGACACATGCTTGGCATTGCTATTTCAGACACTGTCCTGAAGCCAACTGATGTCATCAAGCATCTAACTATGTTACCAAATATAACCCTTGAAACGGCTAAGGGACTTCTTGATCCTGCAGACAAACAAAATGTTCCCAAGGCCATCACCCTAGTTCAAAGAATGCACCAGTTGCGGACACTTGATATGCCCCAAAATCCTAGTGACAGGAAAATGCGACATGCAATCAATTTCTTTTCAGAGTTTGAAGGATATCTCATCTTCCCATTCATTGATGTCAGGCAAAGCCTCTCTCAACAAATCCGATCACTGTCAACCTATAGCCATCTCTGCACCGCAATGTATCTGAAGCATCAAACAAATTTCCTTACCAATCCGCTATTCGCAGACTCACAGCTCATTGTCCGATGTATTGTCATCACCACTGCTCGACTACAGGTTCTGGATCCAACACTCAAATTTTATATCATCCTAGATGGGACCGATCGATTGGAAGGTGTCTTCTGTGATACAAGGACAATAGATCATGCCTCCAACTTTGACATTTATCAGTTGTCTCAGAAAATTGCAACAGGGACACTTATCAATTCAACTTTTCAAAAAAATCCAGATCTTGACCGTGGGCATCGAAAACTGAAACTCTCAGGGGCCCTTGGCATTGACCACATAAATCCTGCGTCATGGATAGGTGATGTTGTAGTTGGACATGTGAACATACCACAAGAGTGGGAGCTTGGAAGGAAAGATGCTGATGCTGTCCTGGCAAAATATTTCAATGGTGATATAGCGGTGGATTGGGAAGAACTATTCGTCGATTCAGCTTGGGATCATTTGCGGCCAATGGGAGAATATGTTGGAACTTCATTCTCTCCTAATGATGTCCGCTCTGAAATGGAAAATGAACGTTTTCCTGTTGCCGATCCAATTGACCCCAATGCAACCTCTCTTTCATCTGAACAAGTCAACCGCACATTGATTGAGGCAAATGAAGGGCCACAACAAACTGCAGACTCACTGGGTCTTGATCTGGACAATTATTTCCCTGAAGATCTGGATGATATTGATGCTGAAAAGATACCTGATATAGTTGAAAAGTGCTTGACAGACAAGGAGGGCAAAAAATATCTGAAATCCACTCTGATAGCAGGTCTTGCATCAAACCGTAGCAAAAAATCATCACTGAGAACACAGCGAGTTCAAGGAATGGCTGTTGCGGACTTCCACCAGAAACGGCTTGACATTGATTTTGATCCTTTAGAAGAAGAGGATATGGTTAAAATTGATGATCTTGTTGGAGTCCTGGTCAAAACCAAAGAAGAAATCTGTCTATGTGCATTGCTTATCAAGGAGTTCAAGAGAGAGAATCAAACCACGCCAGTCTCTGCTATACATCTTGATGAACAAGAGAATCCAAACTTGGGAATCACAATCATAGGTCAGCTCATGGAGATGACTCAGTCTGTAGAAAAAGACACATGGCAATGGAACCGGAAATTTCTTGTGCTTGACTCCAGTGTGGGAGCTGCACAGACAAAAAACAGACAACTTTTGCTCTCTGTCCCTTCATCCGAAATTTATCCTCTTGCCCCCAACATCTCACAGGACAATGATATTGAGAGATCAACATGGACAATCACATCCTCACAATTAGAGGAAACCAAAGATTTCGCTTGGGAAATGCTGGATCCAGAAAGTGACGATATTGCCACTCGAATCAATAATCTCCCTGAGGTCAATAACTTATCTGTGCCTTACCGGGCTCTGGATGGTAAGCAAGCTTCTTGAAGTATGTACTATCTTAACTTCTGAATGCCAGGCAATAAATCTTTTTGTGTCAACATACCATCTCATGTGCGGTTGACACCGAAGTTAGATGCAAAAGAACTGGTTGAATGTAAACTTTGTCATGCGACCATAAAATTGAATGGTATGCGCAACCATGTTGGCCACCACATTCTCTTTGCCATGCGCAACAAACATGACCCTAAACTATCGCCTGATACCACAGTTGCTGCAGAGCCTTGTGGATGGTGCGGGCTGGAAGGCGATTGTCACACACAATTGACTCATAGCAAAAAAAACCACACCACAGTACAGATCACATCTAACTGTTCTTACCATTATGCAAAAATGATGTACAAAGCTGCCAAGACCTCTACTGATGCATCACCATGCACAAATGTTCCTCTACAATGCCCATTATGCCCCATTTCAAAATCTGGCAACCGAAAAACCATCTGGAAATATAATGCTGTTTTTCACCTTATTTCCGAGCACTCAACATCAGGTAAAACACCACCAAAGGTCCCTCCTCAATTTTGGATAGAGACTCATATTCGACATGCTGAGGAACAAGCTTTGGGCATAACAGTTGATGAGACATCCAGATTCAGAACTGAATACACAATTCCAAACAGTGATGCGGTCGATGGTTGGGAGGAATATGAAGATGAAGTGTTAACACCCCATGGAAGTCCGGAGAAAAAGGGCAGGGAGAGGTCAGATACACAATCTACTTCTCACTCTGTTGCCCATAAACATAAACAGATAAAATTAAGCTAATAAATAGAATTTTGTACCCATAAATACATTACTAGTATCACAGAAGCATAAAGGAATATGTTGAGGGCAAGAATAACCGTCGAGAAACACCCCAAAACGCGTCAGAGGTTGAAGATTGGCGCGAGGACGCGTTGTTACGTGACCTGACAGCGGGATCAATGCCCATCATAAACACGAACATACTGCGAGGGTCAGGTTTTGATGCCGCTTGACAGATCGCCCCTTGGAGCTATCCCTGCACCTCTGCTTCACGTTCTCACCCAACTTCTTGACGAAACACCGACGCTTTACCTGGACGAGATTGCCGATTACTTCAGTGTCATGCATGGAGAGCTTCCGGCGATTTCGACCCTTGCTCGGGCTATTGTAGACCTCGGATACAATCGGAAAATCCTCCGCCGTATTGCTGCCCAGCGCGATGATGTACTACGCACAAACTGGATGCGTTGGGTGCTTGGAAACATCACCGCAAACCAGATGGTCTTTACAGACGAATCCAGCAAGGATGGCAGAACGTTAGCACGACGTTATGGTTATGCACCGAGTGGTGTACGTCCCGAAGAGTTCTTTAATCATGATCGCGGGCAGCGATGGAGCATTCTTCCAGCCCTCACACTCGAGGGCTACCTTACTGTTCGGTTTGTCGAGGGCTCTGTTGACGGCGAAGAGTTCTTTGATTTTATTTTGAACGAGCTTGTACGTCTTCTTTTATGGGCCGTGAATTGTACTGACGTTTTCTTTCAGCTTCCCAAAATGAACCCTTACCCGGGCGATCACAGTGTGCTTATAATGGACAACTGCCGCATCCATAAGAGTGAGGCAGTACAGAAGGCCTGTGATGATAGCGGTAAATTGTGTGCTGGCTGAGGTACTTAACCGATCTGAATGGTATTTAGGTATTCTATTGATCTTTCTGCCGCCCTACTCTCCCGATTTCAACCCTATCGAGGAGAGCTTTAGCTGTTGTACGTCTTCACAATCACCCCCTCATTTTTAATATTGAAAGTCGTTCAGTGAAAGCTTGGTTACGACGCCATTGGCGCGAGTTCGAATGGACTGATGACCCCGAGACTGTGCTCTTGAGAGCGTGCATCGAGGCAGTGTCAGCAGACAATGCTCCTGGGTGGTTTCGTCACTCGGGTTATATACAGTAGCTCTTGTATTCCCATAGCTTGGCTCCTACTATACTGATATTGCAATTAGTTGTAATTAAAAGAGTGAATCATAAGTAAATAAAGTGTACGGAGGATAAACGAGTGGTCGAAAACAAGCCGAGATAAAGGTCAGGAAGGGGAGCCAATGAAAGTCTACATGGCTGGTGGACCACCAGCACCGGGAGCATCCATGTCGGGATAGGGTGTATTGGAGAACGGGGACGCCGGGAAGGATGACGAAGATGGTGCACTTGCATTCTGAATATTCATGAACGGCATCATCTGTCCCGCGCCATTGTGTGGGTTTGCGATGGGAGTCATGGGTGCACTCGCATTCTGCGGGTTTGCAAATGGAGCCGTCTGCGGGAACCCGCCAAAGGCTCCCGGGAATGGAGAGCGTTGTGCGCCCATGACTGACATGAATGTCTGCATCATGAACTGCTGTTGCTTTTGCGCGGCTTGGGCGCTCTGCTGCTGCTGCAGCAGCATCTGCATGAGAAGATCATTGTGGGGGGTCGAGGGCGCAACAGAGGTCGAAGGGCCAGCAGCAGGTTGAGTCGGCTGGTGAAAATCGCGCGACTTGTCCGGGCGGAATGCAGATTTGCCGATTGGCAGCGTACCCCACTGGTTGCCTTCGTGCAGGACGGAAAACACAAGCGTGTCCTGCTGGTTCTTGCCGAGGATGAAGTGCCGCCCGGAAGAATCGTCACGCGCGCATGCCTCGGTGTGTCTTGGGTCGCCGCAGTGAAACTTTCCCCCAGGATTATAGAGCTGGAACATGTGGATGCGTAGCGGCTCAAGCTTTTCGTCGAGGGTTTTCTGTATCTATTGTCAGGACTGAACAGATTCAAATAGAAAGCAAAGCTACCTTGCCATGAATGATCTTGGAACGATCATTGATAGGCTCGACGTGCATGCCGAGGATGCTATCATCATCCACAGACTGCAGAGATATTAATGTAAATTGGGCACAATTGAGAGCAACCCACATATTGCACTTTTTTCACAGCCGGACGCGCCAGATGGAGCTCAAAGTGGACCATCTCACCGGCCTTCGCCGCAATGTTGACACTCTTGATGTGTGTACGAAAGTGGTTCAGTCCGTTGTCGTCTTTGAGCGGTAGAGCAGAGCCAACTGTGCGCCCATTCTTGAAAAGTTTGTACATAAAACTTGCGACATCGACAGCTTCGACAGGTGCGGCGATGGTGGTAGCAACAAGAAGACGAAGTCCCTCAATGTCCGAGGGATCCAGAGTGGTGACAGTGGTGGGTCCGATCGGTTTCCCATGATACGACTCACCGAACCACATGGTAAGCAATTCGGGGCCAGTCAGTAAGGAAGAGGGAGAACCACATAAGATATTTCACCTTGATGGAGATGAAGTTGGCATTACACTCGTTGGCAATAGCCTTGGCAAGCATGGTCTTACCAGTACCAGGAGGTCCATAGAACAATACACCCTTTGACGGCGACATTCCGTATTTGAGGAACTTCTCCGGGTGCTCGACGGGGTACTGCACAGTCTCCTGCAGTTCCTGCTTGACCTTCTCTAGACTATCGACATCGTCCCACTTGACGGTGGGCACCTCCACCACCGTCTCGCGGAGCGCCGAGGGGTTGGAAGTCCCAAGTGCGAACCGGAAGTTGTCCATAGTGTGACCAAGCGAATCGAGAACCTCTGCATCGATCGTGTCTTCGTCAAGATCAATGAGGTCCATCTTTTCACGAATTTGCTGCATGGCGGCTTCGGAACATAATGAAGCAACATCGGAACCGACGTATCCGTGGGTGTCGGCGGCAATCTAGTCAAGATGAGCGAACCGTACCATGAATATTTGCGGGATACACACCCGCTCCAAGTTAACATCCTCCGCAAGCTTCATGTTCTTGGTGTGGATACGCAGAATTTCGAGACGGCCAGTGGGGTCGGGAATGCCAATGTCGACCTCGCGATCGAACCGACCGAATCGGCGAAGAGCGGGGTCGATGGAGTTGGGTCGGTTGGTGGCAGCCATAACGACAACGTTCGAGCGCGCCTTCAGTCTATCCATGAGGGTAAGGAGCTGCGAGACGACACGGCGCTCGACTTCACCATTGGTCTAAAATACGATGGTTTAAAAAATGAATCGCGGGAAAGAAGAAATGTGTTACCTTTTCACGCTTAGGCGCGATCGAGTCAATTTCATCAATGAACATAATGGCAGGGGAGTTCTTCTCCGCCTCCTCGAACGCTTTCCGCAAATTACTCTCACTCTCGCCCACCATTTTGCTCATGATTTCTGGACCGTTGATGAGGAAGAAGTCTCGTTGGCCACAGCTCTTGCTATGAGGGTTTTACCAGTTCCGGGAGGGCCGAACATCAGAATACCGCGAGGGGGGCTTGATACCGATGGACTTGAACAATCGCGGGTGGCGGAGGGGAAGCTCAACGAGCTCGCGAATTTGGGCTATTTGTTTGCGGCATCCACCAATGCCATCATATCCGCCATCGTTCAGATTCGACTCCTCGTCTCCGCGCTTGACGGTGTCACCCTCTGCAGAAGAGAATAAGCGGAAATAAAGCTAACAAAGGGAAAATAACGTGCCGGTGTGGATCACAGTATCTTGTTCAACGATACAAAATTCAGCGGGGTCGGTTTCCATAGCCTTGTACTCGGGCGGGGGTGCGGCGAACTCGCGGGCGGTGGCGGTGGTAGTGGCGGGAGGAGGGGCACGGAGAGAGGTGATGGGGAGGTGGATGTGGGAGAGCCAGAGTGAGGTGTCCGCTACGATCGGGAGGAGACGTCGTGCATCCCCCACCTCAATCCGTGCCCTCTTCGCGTTCGGTGTCCACGGAAGTGCTCTTTGGCGTCGATAGACGGAGGGCGCGCAACAAGAGATGGAGTGTGATGCTGGCACTGGCCTGGGTGCGAGCGCGGCGGCGGCAGGGACGCGGATATGCGTCGTGCACGCATCTGCGTGCTGTCCGATTTTCGCGCTTGGTGTCCACGGGGATATTCGTCAAGCGAGATGCGCGCTCGTCGCAGTAATCATGACTTTGATCAAGATATGCCAGCAGATAATTTTCTAGCGTGTTTCTGGCACTAATTTCGGCAATACTTGCAAGTCATCGGCGAAACACCAGAAACTTCTTGAGCTCTTTTTTGGTTTGTTTTGAGGCTATTCTATGCCCAACTCAACACCTTCAGGCCTCTGGATCAACAAGACTTGCACATCTTTGTTTTTTCGACGGGAATTTGGACCGCGGCAGATCCAAATGCTCAATTCCTCCGATTGTCTGCTAGCTCATCAAACTCAAAGCCGTCCCTGGTGCCATATCTCCCTTGTAGACTCAAGACATTGCTTTAAGCCTCTTTCTTTAACCTAGAGAGGACTGCTTCTCTCTATTTGAGTTCAACTGGAAGCTCTGTTCGAAATGTGTTAAATTGTCTTATGGCTGTTTTAGTGTTTCAAACTCTGTTGTTCAATATTCTTGACTTGGGTTGCTTTCTAGACAGTCAAGAATGATCTCTATATATGAGGACTCATCCTGCCTGGACATCCCTGATCTGCTGTAACCAGCAATTATTTGCCAGTCTCTCTCCTTTGTATTCACCATGAATGGGTGAGTCTGAAATCAAGTATGTGCAACACTTCATTCTACACAGGAAGCCTCAAGTCAGGCATTTGGCTTGCTATATATTTATCTCTACTGTGGAACTCAATATTATTCCGTAACTCTCGCCGCCGCCTCAACCTGAGTTCAACTTGGTTATTTTCATGTACAATACTTCAGTGTCCCAGAATCAAGCAAATGAGCTCAGAATTATAGTCTGAGATGCTTTAGTATATGTAGTTATATAGCAGTTTTGCTCGAGAAAACTGCCTGTTTGAACGAAGAATTGGAAAGATGTTCGAAATTTGGTTCAACTTCGGGGTTTCGGCCTTTTCGGCCATGTCGAGAGCATTTGGGAGTTGGAAATAACACGCGAGATGTGATGATCGCGGGCATGATCGGTGGCATTTCCCACGAGTGCCATCACCAGGCCGCATACCGGAACAACGTCTTGGTTGCATAACATGGCCAAGCAACGCGTGGATGTGGTGTTTTTGGCGCGTTCCAACGCGACTTACGGGCGGTATACTCGACCTAATTTAGTCTTATATGACGCAGACCTTAGCTACTATTTTCTATGTATTAATATCGAAGGATCTACAAGATACATATTAAGTGAGTGCCTTGTTGGGGAGAGAAGTCTTGAAGAATACGTGATGCGCCGGTGAGGGCGCTTGCAGGGCATACACCCGTTTATTTAAAGCCTGACCAACCTTCTGCGTGGGCATTGCCCACAGGATACTTGTATCAAGGAGATTGTCTCAGATTGATGGAGAGTCACTGTCCTGATCAAGGCTGGCGGAGCCTGCGCGCAATGAAGACAACCGACAAGCCTATAACGCACACAGTCTGTGACGGGCAAGCCCCGGGCCAAACGCACCGACGGGCGGGGAGAAACAGCAAGTACGAGCGCGCTGTGTATCTTTATTTGGTGACGGCATCAGCAATTGTTGGCCTGTTTGATGCCGATGGGATTGATGGCGGCCTGAATCATGTCATTTCCAACTGCCGAATTTTGTGGCCATGTCGGTTCTAGGCGAGGCAAGGATCAAACGGAAGCGATCGGATCTGCCAATCAGCTCGGGTGCAGTCCTATGTACATAGGCATCCACGGACATGGTTAATGAGAGGAATGGAACGATATTTGTCTTCCCTTCATTCCTATTGGCCAAAGGCCCCTCAATGCCGTCAACCGCCCCACTATGTCGTCAGGATCTGTTGAGATGTTGAGTTCTTGCCCACCGCTCCACCAGACTCCACCCATGAGCTCCTTGCATTCTAACTACGACACCATTCACGCTCACAACACCGTCCATGACTCGATCTGAACTTTCTTGCTCGAAACAAAAGAGGAATCTCGAGTCCGACGCAAATGTCAACAGGAATTCGGCTCAGGTTTCAAACTCAAATGAAGCGCAGCTTCAGCAATTTGACCATTTCAAAAAAACAACCTCGATCTGAATTCCAGCGTCGTTCAGCTGGCCAAAGAAAGAGAAGGGAGAGGGAAGCAAAGGAGAACTCAACCAAAGGTGATGGCCTTCTGTCTCCTTGACAAACACGAACCCGTAGAGTATGTCCAGCCCCACGTCGTTCTGTCGCTCACGTGAACTCGCCGCCAAAATTGAGGATTTGTTGGATACAGTACAAGCTTAAGCACCCCGCCTTCGGCAGGGCCGGCTCGCTGCGCTCGCGTCGCTACCTACGGGGGGTACACAGCTTGTCGGGGCTCCGCCCCAAACCCCGCCTGGATTTTTTTTGCTGGATTCCTTGCCCGCGGCGCCGCACTGCCGCTCGCACCAAGGGGTATTCAATCATAAAATTTTCTATACAACGTCGGAAAAGTGATTTAAGACCCTTCTGACCCCTCCCTGGCTACGTAATGCTGATGTAAGCCTGCCTAATACAGTAATTTATTGACAGTTTTCTCACGATCCGAGGATACTTTTGCTCGAAAGTGCCTGGTTTGGGAATATTTGCCGCAAAAAAACCATAGCAAAATCATCCCTTGGTTTCTTGCGTCTTTCTGGCAGAAAGATTTCCTGCATCTGGCTTGGGTCGGGGAACTCGGCGGACGGTTAGTATTATGTAATATATTACATTTTCTTCCTCTTTTTTCCCTTGACCCTCCCAAACGTGTTTTTGAAGCATTCTGCAACTTTGTCCAAAAAGTGAAATAAGAGGTCCGGGACCCACCCTCCCTGCCAAGGCGGGGTGTCAACTGCTGGCCGCAAGTTGGACAATTTTCGCGTATAGATTGGGTCCCCAAACCAGTATATAACCTGTATGCGAGCGCATGTGAGCACCTGAGGACACCGATTATGCATGAAAATCAGTATTTCGACTGGATTCTGTGTGTCTAGGCTGAAAATGCCTCCGGCCATCAGCAGTCGGCATGGTTGAAATCACTCCCACGGACGCTTCACTGACATACCCCCCAACAGATCCTAGACTAAACAATATCGACCTTTGAAGTGACAAGTCAGACTTACCCGGCGAGGTAAACACCTTCATCGCATTTTGTAAAACCGACGGCTAGAAGTACTATCTGTGGGTTGGATTCAGGATAAGTAGTACCAGATTTCTTGAACCTCACCTTGAGTTCCAGCGAAGCGCAAGTTCAGATCCATATCACTCGGAACCTCGGGGCATGGAAAAATCGGTCATTCCGAGGGCTTTTTAGATGCCGAAAACGCGTTTCTCCCGGCCGAGGGCTTTCCCCGTCAAGATGGATTGTTGGCGTGGGAATTCGACCGATGCCAGCGGGGGAACTTCTCCATTCCGAGGGTGATGGCAAAACGGTCGAGACTCCCACGGTGGGTCATTGTTTTCCCTTCTCCAAGGGGAAATCCCTCGGCCGGGAAAACGCGTTTTCGGCACCCAGAAAAGCCTCGGAATGACCGATTTTTCGAATTTTGGGAACCACTGTATTGATCACGTGCCCGCGACACTGTTGGGTCAATAGCGTTTACAGTAGTCGAGGAGGAGAAAGCATGGATGGCGATACACAGGATGTGATGGGCTGACGGAGAGGCGAGGTAGAAGGGGAGGTTAGATGATCGCAGGTCCGGGTGAGGGTTCAGACGGTGCTCGTCGACTCTTGTGTACCCGCTGGTGCTGTGCTCGTCGCGAGCGCACATATTCTACTGGTATGTGGCTACCTCTTCAGCCTTCCTCGCCCACTCACTGCTGTCTGTTTACACAGTCATTCAAAACATTTTCTAGCTAGCACAATGTGTAACACGCTCAAATCAAATGAAGTATCTATTTTTTTCTATATCACCTTCTACCAGCTCCTTGTTGTCCGCCCCAGACGCTCTTTCGAATGCTGGTTATCCAGGTTCCTACCCACGCGCATAAACAGTGGACTTGAAATTTCTCCGTGATGTATTTTATGTTGCAAATTTCTCTGATAAGCGTAAGCGTGAAGTCAGCCAAAAGTCGGTCTATCACATTCTATGTGTTTATGCTCATCGAATTCATTCGTGAATTTGAGTAGGTATAAAGTGAGCGAAAAATTCCAACTACGTCGATGTGAATTCACAGAAAGCCCCCGTGATCGTGAAATTTACGCACCAATTAATTCACATTTCACGGGCCCCAGTGTCCCTAAGAATATGCGAGGGCGGACTTACTTTTGCAAGAAATCGAAGGCTTTCGTGGCTCATGACAGCGGTTATTCTATGTTGGCGCTTGCCCAATCAGGCAAGAGCCAACAACGGGCTTAGCACATCCTTTTCCAGGACTTCCTCTTGATCTGATGTCGGGTTATCCTCTCGTTCCTTACTTCCACCACCATGCATCTCATATGCCCCGTAAGTATCTCAATGAGTGTGGTGTCCGTGTTTTTCTCGTATTCTGTTAAATGGCTTCATCCCCTAGTTATCCCAAACAGCTCAAATATGGGCCCATGTCCCATATCTGTGGACGGGATGAAAAAATCAAGTTATTCAAGTTGAGAAAAAGAGAGAAAAAGGGAGAAAAACGGAGGGAATTTCTTAATCAAGTTCTTGCCCACCCCCGCGGTCTTTCGGTCAGATTTGCTTTGAGAGCGGGCGCTCTGAACAGAATTCATCTTGATTCCCAAGTCCTAATTTGGCCGCGGCTTGAAAAGATTGCGGCATGTCCTTAGTGCATTCCCCGAATGGACTAAGGATCTGGCCAATGTAATTCAAGATATTTTTATTTAGGTTGCCGCCGCCGCACGCAACAACAACCGGAACGTCCTCCGAGTCGTCCCGGACTCCCACTTCATCCTCTCCCGCTGCCCTCTTCCTTCCCTATCCCTCTGCTTGTCTCCGACTATTGGCTTCAATCTCGATATAAGATACAACTGAGTCCGATTCTTCTACTTATTGTCCCCGTCTAAACCCAACTCGCATCAAACGAGACGTGTCGCGCAACACCACTTTCTGTGCTCTGCAGCGTCTGCTCGGTGCTGTATCCATTCGACTTCGGGTGTTTCAACAGCTTCTTTCTCCAACCTCAGGCTTGCCTTCTCTTTGCCGTTTCTTTTTTTGCAGGCCACTTGGCTTGCCTCTACTCTGAGAGCCTTCACCAACCTCACTTCTACTCTCCTGCCTTAAATATTTCGGCTTCCTGCTTCGAACAAGATCAAATCGAGCCGGCAAATCTGTAAAGGCGGCTTTTGAATGTCCTGGTGAGCCCTACTAATTATTTCTCATAAACTGGACTTGTACTGTCGTTTGCGAGACGGAGATGAGGTGCACAGCAAATGTGTGAGGGTGATTGTCCCCACACACATGATCTCCGCTCGATAACGCATTCGCGAGCCGCAGCTTCCTAGCATGCGCCGAAGCACATTGATCAGACTAACCGCACACACACCTTCACACGATGTAGGCTATTTGGCACCCTTTTGGTCTCCACCACTTTTCCCGATTGCTTACAAGGCCTCAGAGTCAGCTATTTTAATTGCATTTCTTATAAGCCTTGGCTCTGGCCTATAATTTTTTTTGGCAGTGAGTCGAAATTCTTATAAGCCCTTGCTGGTTACTATAAGTTGTTTTGCAGTTCCTAATGACTGAGGGCAGATCTGACTGTGCTGTGGATTCCAGTGTGAGCTATGGATTCCGGCAATCTGAGGTTGAGTTTCACCCTGGTGCACTGGTGAGCTGTGGATTCTTCCCACGACGCTATGGATTCCTCCCATGGAGCCGTGGATTCCGGTGGTTTGAGGGACCTGTTGCATGGAATTGAGCTCTCAATTCTCCGTTACCGTAGCTAAGTCTTTCTGGATTCCCCTCCGCATTCCAAGCTATATCACCAAGGCTTTGTCCCGGGCCAAGGGCGTTGACTCTAGCTGTTGGTAAAGTGGCTCGACGGTGTTCACTTGGCTGGTCCAACACGGTCTTGGATTGTATTGACACTGTTGAGCACTATAAGGCTCTGGCTGTATTGGGTACTATTCTGGCCTTATAATAATGGTCAACCTGTACTGTTTGAAGTGTTGTATTGCAGCTCCGTGGTCTCTGGCCTTATAGCCGCTGGTCTCAAGCTGAATATGTCTCTGCCCTCACTCCGATGACCTTGGTTTCCTTTACGATAGCGGGGAGGTTTGAGTGGCTAGTTCGCCAATGTCTTGCTGCATTCCGTTGTTAACCCGTACACTGCCTTGCTGGATTGCGTGCTCTTCGATTTCATTCCGAAGCTGCCGAAATTTTTTTTATATTCTGGTGAATTCCGTTGGGGGAGTGGGGTCGCTAACCTTAACATCCGTGCTCTTGGGTTGTCGCAAACCTTAACGTCTTTGCTCTGGTGTTGCCTTGCTGGATTCCGTATAGCTTTGGATCGGCGTGTTTGGGTTTACGCAGTGTCTATACTCATTGAAGTCGATATCCCTAAACCTTGCCAGGCCACCAGAGACCTGTAATCCGTGGTTTTGAAGGCCTATCAGTGAGACGTATTCAGGTGATGCAGTGCACTTGTCTCTGCACGCAAATGACCGTCTATCTTCGACACGTCCCAGTATTTGAGTACCTTGAAGTGGTTCGCTTCAGCCGGCCATAGTCCACCCTTGTGGCCTTATTTAAACGCTTCAATTCGAGCCTACAGCCAAGGCAATCGGTGCACAATTGACTCTGCTATCGGAGTTTCGGTTTTCGCCCCACGGTTTCCGTTCGAGGCCATATAGCAAGTCAACGAGACCCGTCAGGCCATTCGCAGTGACACTACCATGGTTTGTAAGCCATTTGGGACATATTTGGTTCCAACAATATTTTTACTGTGCCTTATAAGGCCCTGACTTTGACTATAATTACGGTCGCCTTTTATTTCGCATTAGAGAGTTTGTGCGAGTGACCCAGGTCGCTTTTTGACCGCTCAGATCTGCGCAACAACAGAAACCAGATGTGAGCTCTAAGCGACCTAGAAGGATATTGCCCTAGGGCATTCCTAGGTCGCTGAGACTTCACATCTGAGACTGCTCGTTGTGGAGATTTGAGCGGTCCCAAAGCGACCTGGGTCGCTTTGCACAAACCCGCTATTACGTAATTATTAGGGCTTGTGTGCCATTATAATTATTTGTTCGGCTGTTCAGTTGGCTGTGAGAGGTCCTTTTGAGTTGCGCAGTGGATTCCCGCCATTTGGGTGGGGCTTTTCCAACTGCGCAGTGGATTCCGGTGATTTGGGAGGGCAAATCTCAACTGCGCAATGGATTCCAACAGTTTGAGTGGGGTTTTTCCAACTGCGCAATGGATTCCACCAATTCGAGGAGGCTTTTTCACAGCTGCGCAGTGGATTCCCATGGATTTGGGGACCTTTTCCACGGAATCCGTCGACGGATTCTCGGGTAAGATAGCTAGAGATGCCAGACGAAGACCAGGAGCCGGAAGAACCGATTACAGCTCAACATCTGGGAGACACAGAGTCGGAGGACAGTGGATATGATTCGGAGGAAGAATACTATGCATAATCAATTTATTTCACATTAGTTATACCTTACATTTCATATATCCACCTTGTATAATGTTTAACAACACCAGAGACACCTTATTTTGCGGCGAGCGAGCGAGTAGAAGAGAAAGTAGAGGCATCGATCAGACATCGACATGAAATCAAGACGGGAACCGGCATTACAAAACATATGTACTTTTCCTAATCTGTAATCACAATTATCTTTCATTCGCGGAAAAGCCATCCAAACAAAGACAAAGCTGCCGCTTTCGGTAGTGGCAATACACGGATAGCCCCGGATCCACTTACGCATATTGTACGCATACGCACTTGTTGTTGCGATCAGCATTACGTAGTTGTAGGTGTTTCAGGCTGACAATGAATACATATGTAGAAGTTCTGTGCGGCTGTGCTTCCAGTACATCACCACATGATCTGTACCATACCGTATAACTATAACTGAGGTTAAGATTCTGAAGGTACTGTACCATTTCATTCAATTCGTATGTCACGCGTCACAGGGCCGATTTTTTACGAATATTTTCGTACCTGTCACGGGTCACCGAGGCCTCTTATGAATGTCCCAGATAAGTCACAAAATTAGCGGAAAATTGCCCCAAAATCGAATTTTTCGCTCACACAGGCTTTTCCTCCATCGAATGGCGCCCCGAAGTCCGTTTTGATGTTTGAGTCTTGAATAAGGTCTGGGTAGCTCTGATTTTGGCTCATTTTCTGTGTATTTTACAGGCAAACCCACCTGAAATCAACGAAATTCCGCGCAAACCTGATTGTTCTCCGTTTTCTGCCCTTCGCCGGGCTGTAGGTTCTCCAGGAATGGTGGATAATGCAAAGGGTGTGTTCTGAGCCATTTATGAATTTTTTTAGGTGTCACGGTCCTTCAGAGGCATTTAAGAAAACCAAAGTTCGAATATTTGGGTCACGCGTCACAGGCGGGGAGAATTGATCGAAATGGTACAGTAACTGCCGGATGTCCTCTTTTCATATTCTCTCTGTGACACAGCACAAACTGTGTGCGCACACGGATCCGGATACCGGTTCACTGCGTCGCTGGCTTTTCCTGAAAAACCTATCGCGTACTCTTTCTGCTACGCCTACGCGTTCTTTGTAGTCTTGTGTTTACCGCGGGGGTCCGATCGTGTAGCCAAAGTATTATCTAATATCATGTAAGCAGAATTCGAGTCGCGTAAATATCCTCTCAACAGCGCGATTTTTGTAAAGTTTTGGTAGGATCTATATGACTTAAACTACGATCCTGCTGCCTCAGAATTATGAAAAGCGTGTCGCGATATCTTGTTCACAATACCCGTATTTTCGGTCTTGGGCTTTCGGCCGAAGCGGGTCCGACTTCGCAGGAACATCCTTGGAACCTGCTTTTCTTCAAATCGGGCTGTAGATATCTCAGAAAGTGTTCTATAACACTGCTTAGATGTTGACAAGAGTATAGTATCTTGTAATCAAGCTTGTATTGGGAGCAGAGGACCGCCAGAACAAAGTTCGGAAGTTGCCGGCTTACATGATATTAGATAATAACATCAGTACACGATCAGACCCCCGCGGTAAACAACAGACTCTATGTAGCGAGGGCACCGAGCTCAAGTACATAGAGCGTCTGTCTAGGAGAGACTACGTTCTTTGCACAATGGTTTCAAAGTTAGCCACACCGGGGAGCTTTTTGGGGAGCGCGAATGGCTTGACTTCCTGCTGGAAAGATTGGAGTCCCCGGAGATTTCGGATCCCCTTCGTGTCAGCTATCATGGCAAGCTCGTTCAGCCTACGCTCCCGCTGACACTGCTCACCGTTTGCCACACTTCCAGTGCCCGAGATACTGTAGGCTCTTGTTCAGTCCGCTGCGCTCAAGACGCGTTTGCCAACAGCATACAAAAATTTAACAGGATGCAGCAACAAAGCTTGACTAGAAGGAGTAGAGACGGAGTCTACAACTATGTACTGACAGTCACAATGCCGTGTGTGTGTGTGCGTGTGTTCGGAAAGGGAGATCAGACGTACTCTATTGGCCGTCATTCTCAGTGAACAAGTTAGACAAGCCTGCCAGGCTTCCGAAGGAGGAGACATGATGATTTAGATCTCGTTGGAGGCTCGACGCGGCTGCGATTTCATCAAGTCTAAAAATGGAAGGAAAGTCCAGGCCGAGTATACTCGGCATTACCAAAAGTAACCGAATTTAGAAATGCCTTCCTTGCGACCAGCTAATACAGTTAGCAGTTGGTTCAACTGGTGGGAGAGAGGGGGGATGGTCATATGCTATTGCACATAACACGCGCCGAAGTTATTGGGCTCTTCCTGTGCTGATTTTCTATGTTTGTTTATTTATGTATCAAATCAACACTTTCTTGCTCTGTTTTAGTACCCTCATTGAAGGATGAGGATAGCCCAGAAAACTCTGAGTTCTCAGGTACAGAGTTATGAGATAGTAAACCTATTTTTGAGGTACTCACCCACCTGAAATCCTGGTGACTGTGTTCCAAATAAGGAAAACACGGCCAAATTAATGGTATTTCGAAGATTAATTTATTCACCCACTGTGTGACAGCTTAGCCCAAGTTTATATCATGGAAGTTGTAGCAAACAACCTGTAAATGAACCCTTCATCGCTCAAAGTTCTTTGACCATCGTAATTTCGTGGGAAAAACCCCGAATTCGGTTACTTTTGGTAACTGCGAGCGTAGTGCGATTGGCAGTGTGAGGAGAGTGAGGTAGACCGGTGACCGTCTGTCTATGGAGCAAGCTGTCGATAGACAGACCGGTCGATCTGAGTTTGAGATCCCATCAAGGGGGTGCGGGCCGGAGAAGCCGGCACACCGGGCAGGGAGGGTGGGTCAGCCGCTGGGCCGGATAAAAAAAAATAATGACCTCTTATGTTTTGGGCTTGAATAGGTCTGTGAGGGCTCAGGTTGAGTAGAAACCAACTCTACCACTGTATACACCAAGTTTTGACCTTCAGGAGCCATTCGGAAGCCTGTTTGGTGGATTGTCCGATTTGGATGGGACCGGCAATCAAGTTGGCCGTATTTGGTAACGTCAATACTGAGATGTGTTGGAATTTCAAGTGGTGTTTCTATAGTTCTAAATGAGAGATCTCACTCCTAAAACATCGTGTAGATGGCTCTACGAGGCCTGAGGCAAGAATTGCCTGCCGAACAGCTATTTTTGATGGTAAATTCCATATATGGACGTCACGTGGTAGGGTGGTTCCCGACGAAGGGTCTCTAACGAAAAAAGCAGCATGAGGTGTTTTTTTTCGGTTTCAGTACCCCCTTGGATCCCATGTCACACCAACTTACCAAAAAAGGTTATTTCATACAGTGGATACGTGGCATCACGTGGTGGACTGTGTCGCTGAATGTGTTCAGAACTCCTGCCCACGGCACAATCTCAGCTTGGTTCAAGCTCAGGTGTGCACAATAACACTCAGAAATGCTCATTGTGTTGTTGAATTAAGAAATTTCATCGAAAATGTGCTGCTGCGAGGAACTAGTGGAATAACCTTTTTTGGTAACTCGGTGTGACGTGGCAATTCAAACTCAGATCGACCAGCCTGTGTATCGACAAGCTTGCTTCCATACACAGGCTGGATTCGAGCCTAAGAGTGAGGTTAAGCGGAACGGGAAGCCCAGATACTGATGAACCTTGTGCGCAATCATGCGGTCGCATTTTTCCTGACATGAAACCACGTGCGCGGCACGTGGACTTACCCACGCTCTTCCCGCGGCGACGCGCGCCGGCGAGTGCAGCGAGCGGCAGTGCGGCGCCGTCGCCCTTGCAAGCAGCAAGTGAGCGCGAAATCTGAACTGTTAAAAGTCTTGAGTGGCGAAGGCACGGGTCCCACAGCTCGTACAAACTGTTAAAAGTCTTGAGTGGCGAAGGCACGGGTCCCACTTGAGCTCGTATGTACTGGAGTTTGAAAGCACGTGCCATCGGGCCGTGTGGTCCGCTGAGTCCGCGCCATTCAAAAGTTCAAGTCTTTGGCCATTCGTGGTGTTAGCGCCCATATGAAAGAGTGTATCACTGTGAAGAATCGATCACGCGAATTTCAGGGTGCCACATAGCGAATTTCGGGTTTCACGTACAATGAGCGTGAAATAAGTTGTTTCACCCGACCTAGTGAAAGGAGACTTTCACTCAAATTTCCAGCGAAATTATTTTGAGCACTAGATTAATACAAGACTACTTTTACAAATCATCCAATGCATCCCCCACGGAATTTTCAACCAAGGAAAACTTGCAGTGATGTCTGGCCGTACTAAACATGCCCATCGCTTCCCGCTATGATCGGGAACACGCCCCGCAAGACAGTCAATCGAGCTGACTTCAATTACCTCAGTCGGCGGCCCCAAATCCGCTGAGCGGCCGTTGAAGTACACGGTTCCGGCAGGATTTTTCGAGACGAGTTTAACTTGAGCAACGGCAGCGAGAAGAAGAGTCGACGGGGACGCTGTGTCGTCGTCGCCGTCGCGGCGGGAGGGGAAGTCGGGTGGAAGGGAAAGCGCAACAAACTTTCGCACCTGCCCGAAAAAGGTTTGTTGCTCGAGCACGACGGGAAGGTTGGCAAAATGCTGGTTTTTGTCGACTTGTAGATGGTACTATCCAACATGTGTCAACGCAAACAACCGCAAGAGATTACACGAATTCATACCTTGACAAATGTAGCGTCGCGTATGGCATCGGGAGATGTGTGATAAGAAGAAACAAGATCCCGCGCGTGAACGAGGTCGCCGGCGTTGAGCTGCTTAAATTTACCCCATACCTCGAACTCCTGGGGGAATAGTCTGAGAGCATCTTGACGCCGTATGTTGTAATTTGTGGCCAGAAAATTGGCTATTTGGTCCGCAGCGCGTTATCTAGCGCGGTGAGACGTTTCGGATAGACCATCCGGAGGTCAGGATCTGTTGTTGAATTTTGAGTAAGTTTGAATGTAGTGAGGACAGAGACTCACAATCCGGGAATGCTGTTCCCGTCTCTTCGGCAGCCCTTCCAGCGCTGAGGTCAAGCTCTTTGGTCAGTGTGTACAAGAGTTTAATTTGAGACAATTGGGTGATATCGCGGAGGCGGTGAGCCATGCTAGCAAATGGGTGCTTCCGGCTTTTCACAGCTGAGACGAGCGAGCCGCAGAAGCGCTCCATTACAAAGGCCCAATAGCACCACAAAGGTCCCATCTGGCGCAAATTCTGTGCGATGTGAAGCAAAGCATGCACGGGGAGCGTACACGCGCTCAGCCGTGTCTCGTTATACTGATAATAAAAGCTGTGATTCGTCAGAATTGAATTTTTTAAAAACAAAGCCAATACACACCGTTCATATTTCTCAACCCAATCAATAAATCCCGCTTCTATCTCGTCAATTTCTTGCGCAGTCAGAGAGAACTGGAGGCATTTATTGATAAGCACCACCAAATCGACGAAATGATCATAATATCGTCGCTTTTTGAACTTATTATATAGGACAACGGGAGCGAGCAAAGTCGTGAAAAGAAACCATGACTCGGCGGTGCATTGATAGCGGTCGTTGATGATGTTAGGGACCCGTGCACCAAACGCTGAAGGCATGGTGGCTCCCGACTTCGCACATGCTTCGCCGATAGCATCTGCCACGCTTGGCGTGAACTCATAATCCCCCTAACCACGGTCCAGATCCTTGAACTTCCCGGTCCAGTGGTCAATCATCATAGGGATGATATTCTCGATGAGATGCATGAGGTCGTGGGGAAAGGAGTCTGGAAACGAGAGGCTAGAGAGGCGGGCAAGGAGGGGGATACCATTTATGCCATACAGTTTCGACCGGCGATCATGCTCAGCATTTGTAGGAGCGTCTTCGACTGCGGAGGCGTGGCGAATAAACTCTTCGTGTGTGCGCAACGGAAGACGCCGCGGATCGTAACGAGTTCCATCGGGACGGCGAAGTGCGGCATAATGAACGTTGGATCGCTCACGAGTGGTATCGCGAACGGCAAGAATTCGACAGGCACGGCAGGGAGAGATGCCATTATGGCCCTTCATGTGCATGAGCTTGGCGATAGCAGGCATGTCGCCGAAAAGAGAAATAAGATACGCGCGAAGCGTAAATTCGCGCATCTTGCGGTGATGGAATGCTGGGACACCACGCATCAGCTCGATAAGCTCGTCGATGAGGGGAAACAGGTAAGAATCCATGTCGGCGGGACCTTTAGGACCAGGAATGACGCCGACACATAGCAAGTGAATCAGCCAAGTCCGAATTTCGGGAGGAAGGTTGTAGATGATGATTATAATTGGCCAGCAACTCTTCTTTCGTCGCTTAAATGGACAGAACCCATCGGTGGAGGCGCCAAGCGCAAGGTCGGTGGGGGAGGAGAAGTATTTGTGAGGGAGGGTCTCGCCATCGATAGTCACGCGTCGGCGAATGAGCTGTCGGTAATGGCGGCCATCAAAGATGTCCGATGTCTTCCCCTCTTCGCTCACGTAGGTCGAGCGGTACTCTAGCTTCTCCGCTGTGGTGTCGTCCTGGAACAAGTTCACCAGACGCGGGATGAGAGGGAGATAGTGGAAAGTGTTCCGGGCTCTCCCAGCACCGTCCCTTCGTGGCTTATCGCAATACGGGCAATCTTCAAGTTCCGCGTACTGTCCAGGAAAGCAGCAACAAGAGTCGACACAGCAGTCGTACTTCACTGGGACGACTCCGGAAAGGAACGCGATCTGCGTTTGAAGACGTTGTCGAGCTGGGAGATCGGCGAGCTCGGGGAATGCGCGCGAGAGCTTATCATATGCACGGGCGCCCAAATCCGTGGCGACTTTGTAATTGTGGGCACGGATTGCCTTCATTTCGTTCGCCGTGAGTTCATGCCCTTGATTTTGTGTGTGTTAGTTCTCAGAGACAGATTCAGTACATTTCTCCAACTCACCTCGCTGCGCAGCATCAATATCGAACACCTCTCGCAAACGATCCAGCGGGGCCAAGCCCTGAATCCATGGCGCCGCTCGGAAATCATCCCCAAGACCTGTCCCTTCAGCCTCCTCGTCCGAATCATCCCAGAAAAGCTCTTGCAGCCTTGTTTCAAAAGGATCGTCGCCCAGCTCGGAGTCCTGGTCCGTATCACTCCCCTCCTCGCTGAGATCAGGGGTGTTGTTCCGGTCAGAGGGAGATTGGGGAGGTGCGTCGTTATTATCTGAGTCTACTTGCATCCCGGCTAACCCAGAATCTGCCCCAGTAGCCGCAGGCTCTCCTCCATCATCGCCCATCGTGAAGTCTTCGTTTTCATCTTCCCCACCACCACCACCTCTGTCTCTCGGCTCCCCTGCTATCAGCTCCTTCACCTCGAGCCTCAAAAGCCGCTGTCGCTGCTCTGCGTAGCTGTGCTGCTGGGCAACTCGCACAGATTGTGTCGTTTGTTGGCGGAGGTGCCTCCGAATTTGGTTTGGGTGTTGCTTTGTCCCGCACCCGCAGGGACAATCTCTGTGGTCGTCGCGCGGCATCGTTGGAGGGAGTACAGTTGAGGACGAGTGAGCTGGATGCTCAAAACGTCATGTGGAGCTCGGCAACGACTCTCGGGGATGCAGGAGTCGCGCCGTCATCGTTGCTCCACCCGCCCCACAACACATATAAAAGAGTTTGAGGTGTGTTTCGTTACACTCAATCTCTTCCCCACTCACCCACTCACCCACTCATGCCATCTTCAGCCGACAAAGAAAACCCCCCACGCGCTCATCGCAAGCGCACGCTTACTTCAAAGCTCCGACACACCCGCGAGGCTCAGCGTGCAGCTCAGTTGGATCTGACTGCACGCAAACATCGCAAGGCTCGTCGCCAGGTGCTCAGAGCACGTCAGGCGGAGGACGCCCTTATCGTGGAGCGGCCCAATGACTCTGACGAGGTGCGTCAATTGCGCGGTGAGTCATTCACATTGGTCTACAGCTCTACCTCAATTTATATGTACTAATTCTTTGCAGCGTCGCTCGCTCGTGCCCGCGGTGAGCGGGACGCGGCTGAGGCGGCTACAGGCGCACAGGAGCCCACGCGCACTCTTCCCGCCATCCCTCGCCCTGAACGTATGTCTGACTTGACAATTGGAGGGCTGCGACGCCGACTCGGGATGGACGGCTCGTCCGCGGATCGGAAGTGGAATGACCTTCGGGTGTGTCGCTGTCTTCTCTGCTACGTATTCAATATCTCACAGTAAGCAGAGACAGGTCCGCCGCTTCATGGATGCAGGGCTTTTGCAACTCGACAAAAACTGGAAAGGCCAAGACTCTCGACAATTGCTCAAGATTTACGACGCGGTATGTTATGTCTTCATTTCATTTTGTTGATGGCTCATTGTGTTATAGATAGAAGATGTCTTTCCCCCTCTCAAGCGCTGCACCAATCATTGGGCAGCTGAATTTCTCGTTCACGACTCCTTCAGCGCGCAGAAGACCTACGAGAGCTGTAAGGAGAAAGAGGGTACGTATCGTTTCCGCACGCGGCGGAACAGGCGAGAGCGGGCCTCCTCGGACGATGACGACGACTCCGGCAGTCAAGGCAGCCGCGGCCCACTCGCACGTGAGTTGAGTTTCTCTTGACGCATTTGACGCATTCTAAATTGAACCCTTGCAGCACCATCCACCTCACCTTCGCCAGAGCCATCAGGGTCTGGTTCTGGTTCCCCTCAACAAACGGAAGAAGGTGAGCTACATTTACCTTGTGCATTGCCTATCGCTGTACTGACTTGATGTGGTACAGGTCACGTCAATGACCGTCTTCCCTCGCTTACTCCAGCACCCGAATCTGAATAATAAGTCGAATGTGTAGCACCTTGTGTAGTACTTCCCCTCAATTTTGATATGAAATTCATTTGAAATTGGTGTGAAACTGGAATATAATAGTGCGAGCTTCAACGTTATATTCCGCGAGACTAACAACAATTGATTCTAAATTTCCACCATGAAAGTCGCGAAATTCGTCTCAATTATGGCCGCGAAAAGCACCATATACCCCGTGAACGGTGCTCGCGGGTATTGGGCGTGAATTTCACATTTTGCCCGTGAAATTCCGGTGGTTATGGAGCGAAAATTGGCCACAAACAGGGCGAAACAGCCTCGTGAAATTCGCGCGGTCTGGGGCTCACAGTGTATATTGCTCAAATTGATACTGAATACTGTAAATAGCGAATGGTTGGCAAAACAGACGAAAAGGGCTTCCAGCCTCGATATCCCAATTACACCACTGGAACAAAGTCTTCATCCCCCTCGTCAGCGACATTACCCACATCCGCTGGCTCCACAACCTTAGCGACCGCCATATCTCCAAGAACGCCTCCTCCCTCGTCGTCTCTATCTCGCGCGAAGAGTCTGCCAATCAGCTTGTCCGACATGGAACTTCCGTCTTGGGAAAACTCTGTCGTACCGACCACTTTATTCCGTCTCCGCTGCAATGCTATCACTGTCAGGCCTGGAATCACATCTCTTCGGTGTGCCCTAAACGTAACGACCCCTCAAGCCTGGCCTGCGCACGCTGCGCCGGGAACCACAACACGAAATCTTGCTCATGCCAACACTCCCCTCAGTGCACAGACCTACGCTCATGTCCACATATCGCCGTGAAGTGCGCCAACTGCCAAGGGCCCCACAAATCTTTCGACAATGCCTGCCCAGTCAAGCAGAAATGTTTGGCCGAGCACCTGGCGCAGCACCATGCGTCCAAAATTCCGTCTGACCCCTCTGCACCCGTGCGTGCTGGAGGGCGGGCTCTATGACAACCTCCAACGCTGTGTCGCTGCGAATGAAGTCCCTAAACTGCCGTAAAGAAGAAGAAGTACTTACATCTCTCATGAACTCTACGATACCTGACGACTGGGACATAATCCACGTACACGAAGTACCATACTCAATTACTACGAAAACATTCTGGTCATCAACACACTGGATCCCCTTTTTCCCTACGCTTACACCCACAAAAGACAATCCGATCCGTAGTCTCATCCTTGTTAATAGTAACATACCCTCAGATTCATTTGTTCAGCTGCCCTTCACATCTCGCGATGTGGTTAACCTTCATTTTGCATCTCTCAAGCTTTTAATTATAGGTATATACAACGACGGTACTCATAATAACACCATTTCTTCTCTAAATACATATTTATCTACTATACATTTACTCTCCCCCTCCTCACCTGTACATACATTATTACTCGGGGACTTCAATCGGCATCATGCGCTCTGGAGCGGAGATAGATGCCCACGCCGTAGACGGGATCCCACCAACAAGACGATGGCGGAACCACTGGTAGAGCTTCTCGCTGCCAACGATCTTCAACTCGCTCTACCCCCCGGGACACCGACATACTGGTCAGCGAGATGGAAGTCTTGGACAACCATTGATCTGGCGTTTGTCTCTGGCAGCCTCGAAGATGCTGTCGTACGCTGTCATACTGCGCACGAACACGGCTCGGACCACCATGCTCTGGTCCTCCACCTCGACCTAAAGCTCATACGGAATTCTTTCTCTCCGAGGCCCTTGTTCCGGGAGACGGATTGGGAGAAATTCCACGAGGTACTTGGTAGCCGAATGACTGCGCGCCCAGTTGCTTTGGAGAAGTTGGACTCTCCGCAACTCATTGATGACGCAGTTACGACGCTTACCGAGCACTTCCAGGAGGCGCTCAAACAAGCGACTCCAGTGTCGAAACCTAGCCCATATGCACGGCGGTGGTGGACCAAGGCATTGTCAGAGTTACGGAAGCGATTCCATAAGGCTGAGAGGAGGGCGAGGCGGAGGAATGCGTCGGAGGAGTGTCGGGAGGAGGCAAGCCGGTGTAAAAGGGAGTATTTCAATGCGATACGGTGTCAGAAGAGGCGACATTGGAGGGAATGGTTGGAAGCTGCCAACGAGCGAAGCGTGTGGCTCGCGTACAAGTATGCAGCGGCTCCGTCCAACCCCACAGCCTCCCGTATCCCGCCGCTGAAGAAGCCGGATGGTGGTCAGGCAACGACGAGTGCGGAGAAGTGTTCAGTTCTTCTTGACACTTTCTTCCCACTCCCACCAGAGGCGGATCTGTCCGACACAGAAGGGACAGAACACAGCGACCAACTGCCCCATTGGGCGGTTTCAGTGGCGGAAATGCTCGCCGCCATACGAGAATTGTCCCCGTACAAAGCTCCGGGCAACACAGGTATCCCTAATATTGCCATTCAGAAGGCGGCTAATATTGTCGCTCCAATTCTCACCGTGATTGCTAATGCCTCGTTTTTCATCTCCTACCACCCTTCCTCATGGCGCATTTTCACCACTATCACCCTGCGCAAGCCTGGTAAGGACGACTACTCAGTCCCAAAAGCATATCGCCCTATTGCGCTCGAGGACACTTTCTCGAAGGTTGTCGAGTCAGTAGTTGCGAGACGCCTTATCACGCTCGCGGAGGAGAACGGTCTCTTACCCAAAAACGCGTTTGGAGGCCGCCCCGGACGTACAACAAGTGACGCCGTGCTGCTTCTCGTGCAACGCATCAAGGACTCCTGGCGGCGTGGAGAGGTAACGTCAGCGTTGTTTCTCGATATCTCGCAGGCATTCCCTACCGTCTCACACGAACGTCTTCTCTTCAATCTCCGCAAACGGCGGGTGCCCGAGGCTCTGGTCCGCTGGATCGAGAGCTTCCTGTCAGATCGCAAAACCACACTCAAGTTCGACGACTATACCTCTGACGCCCGCGATGCGAGCTTCGGGATTCCACAAGGCTCACCCATGTCCCCCGTCCTCTACCTCTTTTACGCTGCCGACCTACTCGAGATCTGCGACAAGGATACCCGACACCAGCTGGCGCTCGGCTTCATCGATGACACGGCGCTAGTTGTCTCCAGTCCGAGCATCCAAACCAACGTCGCAACTCTGGAGGGCCTGTGCAAGGTTGCTTTGGGGTGGTCCCGAACGCACGCATGTCGCTTTGACGTCAAAAAGTTTCAGCTTGTACACTTCACCTGGAACGGACGTAAGTACGAACCAATACCTGTTGCAGTCGATGGATTATCCATCCAACCGACCGAGACAGCGACGTACCTTGGGTTTGTACTGGACCACAAACTGAACTGGAAAGCACATGTCGAGCGTTCCGTTGCAAAGGGTACAGCGGCGATAATGGCGGTGATGCGACTAACTCGGCCGACGGTGGGGATGCCTCACTGCTTTGTCAGGCGACTCTACATTTCGGTGGTGTTACCCAAGATGGAGTATGGGCTCGTAGCGTGGTACCAGCCAATACGTGGGATGGGTAGGAAGAAGGGATCGGTGGGGGTGGCGACCCAGCTGCAGAGAGTTCAGCGCAGCGCAGTGCGGCTGATCACAGGCGCATTCAAGACGGCCGCGACGGATGCGATGGAATACCACGCACATAGCGCCCGTTAAATTGCGACTGAACAAAACGGCGAACAAAAACGCACTTAGGTTGTCCTCCCTACCCAAATCTCACCCCCTTCATCCCTATGTCCTCCGGTGTGCGCGTCGATACGTCCAAAGGCACCGCTCTCCGCTACACGAACTCTACAACGCATTCCCTGACGCACGCGACGTTGAAACCATCGACCCAACCCCAACACGCTTGTCTTGGACGCCACGCTTTACATGGGCTATTGCCGGTGATAAGGACGAGGCGCGCAAGGCAGCGCAAGAGGCCGAAGCCAACGGAATCGTCGTATACAGCGATGGGTCGGTGTACAAAGGCGGAGTGGGGGCTGCGGCCGTGTGGACGACGAATGGAGTTGGCACCAGAGGTTATGTAGAAACGGGTAGTAATTGGTACGATGCTCTCGAGCAGCAACTACGAATAAATACAAAGAGGGGTACCGGTATTCTGGGTTTTTACATGTGGTACAGAATAAATTGAGATGAGGTGTCCATGTGGCTTGCACAGCCAAATATCAAGGAACGAGGGGTCGTTTCCATGATTTGGGGATCGCTCGCATGGCCGTAGTAAGGTACAGAATATCAGTTTTCACCTTGGAATAAAGTTCAACCAATAAAATTGTGTCGGAGTGAATTGTGGATAATTTCTCCACATGCAGCTCTTGGGATTGGCTGAGATTCTATGATGGAAGCAGTTGTGACCATATGGGAAGGGTAGAGGCCGTATTTTGGATATCCAGCTTGCGAGAGAACCCCGGGATGAATATTTGAAAGTTGATGTCGGGTCAAGTGATGCGATCAAATAACTTTTCCACGGTTCAACTTGTCCGTCCCAGTTGCTCCGCCGCAGCTAAAGACGTGAAATTCGGGTGCAGGGTACGGAGAGCAATAACGATGAGAATGCGGCAATAGAATTGATAGATTGGTATATGAAATTCCGGTGATTTATGTGTACACAGCGTAGCTGCGTCACATCCGCGGGGCACGCGAAAAATCAACCGTCCTCGGTTGCGTCGAGGGGAGAGGGAGTAAAACGAGATCGAAGGGAGACAGAAACAAGTCAAGGGAGGGGGTATACATGGGCTTCAAATATCATCCTCGTCAGATGACTCGGGATCGTCCTCGTCGGATTCTTCTGCGTTCGGTGGGTTTTCCATGCCATCATCAAGAGGGAAGCCTTCAGCGAGTTTGGCCAAGCGGGGATCATTGCGGGATATGTAGGGAAGAAGGCGAGTTGCAGCTATTCCTTGGGTACTGACCGCACCAGATAGTTCTCGAAGCACATAAGAACCTCCAGCGGTCCGGCGAACGACCGCATATGGCCCAAGCCATTTACTCTTCCATTTTCTTCCTAGGTCGGTGGCGAGGCGAGAGTTTCGAACGAGGACGAGTTCGTCCGGCTGGTAGGATTCACGGTAGAACCGCGCCGAATATCTGCGTTCAAATCGCGGTGGGCTCCAGATGTGACGTCGTATATTGAATACTCCGAAGTAACGTTTAAACCAGGCGTTAGGTTACGAAACTCGGGTGAGCGGGTTTGAAGCGCGTTCAGTCCAAATCCAACCCGAATAGGAAATGTTGTCGAGATGGATGAAGGGTCGACCCAGTGCGAATCAACGGCAAATCCCGTTGTTTTCTCGTACGCTGTATCGATGTCATAATCGGGAACTGCCGACAAAGTTGAACTCGGTCTTTCGGCCGAATGTGGATTGGAAGTTGAATCTCGAACTTCAACGACATTCGTGAAATGCACGTAGGATTTTCCCGGGATAAAGAGGGTTTGTGCGGTGGAGGTGAAATGGGAAGGAGTGGAATGTCGGATCAAGGCAGATATTTGACTCTCCGAGTACGAAGTCAATCGTGAAATGGTGATGATGATAAATAGTTTTGCCAGTTTAGTGCCGTAGCGGGCGACGAGCTCGAACGATAGGTAGAGAGAGGCTGGAGTAAATAGGAGAGTAATCAATAGAGCACAGAGTATAGTGGAGTGGGGGTATTGATGTTGTGATAACATATTGAAGCCGTAGCAAGTTTTACGTCGATCGCCACGACGGATAAATAAATCAAGGATGAGGGAGGATAGAATCGATAAGAGGGAGCGCAGAGATTGGTCTGAATAAATATTTTAACGTTCGAGTGCCGTCCGCGGGGCACGCGAGAAGTATAGTCCGTAGAGCGGCTAATATTGGAGTGGAACTAGTTGACGTAGGGAGAATCCGAAGTGGTGTAATCAAACTCGTCGGCAAAGATCTGAACATGCGGAATGGTTCCCAGTATCCCGCTGGCAAGTATGTCGGAAAATTCGTGGTGATGAACGAATTTGAACTGGAGGAGTTTGTTGATTACAACTGCCAAATCTTGCCAGTTTTTGTAGACTGAATCGAGGAGGAGCCTGGCTGCCGCGAGTAGAAATTCGTGTTCGAACGGATGGATCAAGGGATGGTACAAGTGAGTGCGCGATTTGAAGTCGCCGGGGTAACTAGGGGTTGGTTTCTTCACTGGCGAGTCATAAAAGGCCAATGCTCGAGTGTGAGCAGCATTGTATTCGGCGGTGTAAGTTATGCGTCGGCCAAGCTTCTCCTCCAAGGTTTGCAGAGCGATGAAGCGAGGATTGTGGATTTTAAGGAGGCGTACCACGAATGCGATACCTTCCTGAATGAGCTGACGCATTCCTGCACAAGAAATGGTGAAGAGATCCTTGGGACCAAGCTCGTAGGTGTTGGAAAAGGGAATGGGATTGAGTAAGAAGGGAGTAATGAAGTCGCCGTGGAGGATGTTTCGAATCCGCAGGTTGTCACGGTGCTGAGAAAATATCTCGAACATGATGCGGCGGAGATGATCAAAGTATCGGGGATCTTCTTTGTGACTTTCGAGGCCAACCGAAAATTCACGAAGACCGCTCTCGCCCAAATAAGGACGGAAGGCGTTCAGGCCAGGAGGAAAAGTGGTAGCTTGTCCGGAAGTTCGATCGTGCTCATCCTGAGCCTCAAGAAATTGAAAGTGTTCGTTGGTGAACTGCGAATTACAGATCGAGGTCCAGATTCGAACGACATTGGAAATGGGGCGGGGGTTGTTGCCTTCATGCTTCACACGGACTTCATCGCGGCCATCCGGCTCAATGCGATCCATAGAATAAGTGTTTGAGCAAACTGAAGCCAAAGTAAAGCATTGAGTAGCTTTATCTGCTTCGTCTCCCTCGACGCGAGTAGGGTGAGCACTGAGGACTGAGGGTGGATCATGGGGTGTAAAGCGCGCATGCTGCACAACGGAGGATGCCGCGCGCTGTGGAATTGGAGTCGCAGCGGTTGAATGCGCAATGCGGGGTCGAGTGTAAGGGGTGGTTGGGTTCTTAGGTCCGCGTGGGGTCGATGCACGAGTAGGGGTCGTGGAAAGCGAATGGGAAGAAGGCTCAGATGAGGATGGAGGTTGGTACAGAGAGGAATTGCCTCGACGCCTCGGATCGGTGGTGCGTATAATTCCCGTGGGTTCAACAGTCAACAACGGCATGACTGCATCGAGGACACAGGTAGGAACAGGGTTGGACTGCTCAGCAGCTGCGTTGGACGGGAAGTATTGAAAGCGCAAGTTTAAACCATTTTCAGATTGGTCAGGCGCATCCGAGTGGCCGTACGACATTCGTTTATAGAAGTAGCCAGTACCGTTATCGTTTACAACGGCAGGAGGGATGTCGGTGGTAGGTTGGACTGGAGAGTCAGGGTATCCGAGTTCTCCAACCGAGTCGGCTGGAGTGGATTCACGAGAGGAAATGTAGATGGGAGAAATTAACGATAGGGAGCCTGTCTCAACAGGGGAAGAGGAAGGGCGAATGTCCATGTCAGATAATGGGGGCAGAGAGTTGTAGGGGATTGAAGTAAATTCGGGGAGGTTGCGAGCGAAGGCAAGGAGTGTCAAAATGAAAGAGTGAGGTGAGAGGTTGTCTGAGATTGCTTCTGGCAATAAATAAGGCCGCCGAATTAATACCAGTCGCAAGAGTTTGCTCTCATGGTCGGAGATATGGAATGTTGGTCTGATTGTCAGGATGTTGAATAGATATTGCAACGGATTCGTTGCCAAGCGCTTCAAATCAAGGGGATGCAACGGTCTATCTTGGTCGAGACTGTGCGCAGTAAATCCCAAGGCACCACTCGGAATGTTACTGTAATCGTGTGCATGTTCCTCAATTAGGCGGGAGATTCTTGAAATAAAGGCCGTTGGGGTGAGTTGCAATTTTTCCGCAACCCAAACCAGCTCAGGATGCATTTGCAAGAATCCTTGAAAGTGAAGCAAATGTCGGGGTGCGACAAGGGACCGATCTGCGTAGAGATCACAGAACAAAAGAAGGTTTGTTCGGGCAACTCGGAATGAATAATTGAATTCCTCGTGGATTTCTTGTGCCTGAACGCGTGCAAAACCTGTGAAGAAAGCATGGACCGAGACTCCGTTGAGGTCCGGATTGAGCAAGATGTTCGGCATTCGGTCCGCTGTCAAAATAGAGTTGGCCAATAGGATGAACTCATCTCGTTGAGTCTCCCAGTCGTGAATTCGTTCAAAGGCTCCATGCATCATGAGTATTTTACAAGAAGGGCAGATTTCGCCTCTAGGAATCTCGTTTTCAAGAGGGGGAAGGTCTTCGTCTTCAGCAATCGAGGAGATCTCGTCTTCGTGAGTATACACAGGATGCATAGATTGCGAGGGAGCGCAGGAATCAACGGGACGGGCCGTATGAATGATGTGGGTCATGAATGACCCCGGCATAGGAACAAGGTTGCTTTGCATGTGCTGATCTTCTTCCTCTTCAACCAATAGTTGGAAACGATTATTTCCTGTGTCTGGGTCCCGGAAGATCAGGTACGTTCCATCCGCCCGTTCGTCTATTGACACAAAATTTCCTTTTTGCCAAGGTCGGCCGAGTAGCATATCAAAGGGGAAGGATTCTCCGACCCAAAAATTTGCGCTCGTGCTCGCACCGCCCATTGTGAGTTGTACGTCGGAAAGGTATCCCCGGAGCTCCTTTTGGCCCCCATTTGCGTCTCCCATGTTCACATGCCTCGAGATATCCATGGAAACATGTGGAAGAATTTTTCGCCAGGCTCCTCGAGAGACTAAGTTCAGCATGGAACCCGTATCAATAATAGCCAGAATATTTTTGCCGTTGATAGTAACTTGGACTCGAATGAGTTTTTGACTGTCCCTGGACACGAAAGATGCTGCGGTGAAGGCAGTGTTTTCACGGGGACGATTTGTTTGAATGGGCAACTCGGAAAGATTTTCCGCAACGGAGTTTACTGCGTGTTGATTTCGAGGGTGATTTTTGAGTCGGATTGCTTCGCTGAGTGCGTTGGATACAGAAGAAGAGATACCGAGGATTTGTCCCGCTGGTAAAGTGATTGGAGTGTTCAGTAAGGTGTTCAAGACATGGTTAGGATCAACGAAGGCAGACACTGCCGACTGTCTCGGTCCTGATTTCTTGGCCGGCTTTGGTGGATTTGTCGTTGAATTATTCGGCTTAGAAACCGGCTGTGAGTCTTCCATAATGACATCGTCGTTGGAAAAATCAATACGGGGTTCAATTGCGTCGATGGGATGCTGGATGGGGATCTGTTCTTCCCTGTGCTCGCGCTTGATTGGTTGATGTTCCAGGGCAGGTTGCAAAGGAGTTCCTGAGTCTTTTACATGTGAACGAGTTTGAGGTCGTTGTTTAGGGTATGGTGATGGCTTCTCGATGAATCTATCCGATGATCGGGTCACAGCAAATATTTTGGTAAGTTCTTCATCCGTTGTCGACGATTGAACAAAGACGGGCATGATAGAGTCCTCAGGAATCGTCTCAAGGGTATTGCATGCCTGCACTGGTGCGCTCGAGGTGTAGGTGAAATTCGCTTGAGCCGGTGGAGCAGCAGCGGGCTGTCGTTGCCGATTAAAGGCATCGATTAGGGTCTCGTTCTGTTGACCGTATCGCCGCAATAATCTTCCATCTGGCCATTCAAGAGTTCCACGATCGCCTCTCTTCAAATCCCCACGAGAAACAACTTCCTGGATAGCAGTGCATTCCCATAATCCATGTCCATTTTTGCCGCAACCCCAGCAGAGTCGATCTTCAGCGCGAACGGGTGGACGAGGTTGCGATTGATTTTGAGAAGCGCCAGGAGGTGAGTATTGATTGTTGCGAAAATTATTCGGGGGAAGAGGAGGTTGGCTGACTGTGAGAATAGGCACTCGAAGGCATTTAACAGCATGAGGATCGAGCTTCGTAGCCTGATAGTACAGGTAATTGTACTCAGGATCTTCAATACTCATTCTACTCATCCGCTTTATGAGTTCGGCTACCTCGTCGGTAGACTCCTGTGCGTTTTTCGAACTCGACTTGGGGGTAGAAGTGGTAGGAAGAGGTGCCGAGTCTTTGGCTTTACGTGTGCGTTTCTTCGTCTTTCTTTTCGGTTTCTTGGATTTCTTTTTGCGGGGGACATAGTCATTGTCTGAGTCGGTTTCAGACGAATCCGTTTCGTCCTCTGACGAGGATTCGCTATCCTCTGAATCCGATTCAGAGGAATCAAGTTCAGCGTCGAATCGATTTCGGCGAAATTTGGCTTCCACGATCTTGACAATGTCGTCTTTGGGAAATGGTTTTGACATATCCCGAGTGGGATCCGCCGCAAGAAGACGTTCCTCAACAATTTCTCGGAGGGTAGAAGGCATCCCGTGCCAGAGGTAGCGCTCGGCCTCTGCCTGGGTGATTAGTTTCTGGTTCTCCAACCAACCCGAAACTTTGGTATATGCGCGAATATAACGGCGCCATTGGGACATGGATTTAATCGGCCGTTTGCGCCATTTATTCGTGAGTTTGACGAGATCGCTGAATGTGTGCCGCTGATGGTCTTTGTCGGCGTCAAATAAGGACAGCATGTCCGTGGAAAGGTGCGCCCAATTCGGTGTGGCATAATGTTTCATTCCTTCAAGGATATGAACCACGTTCCGTGAACAATAGTCGGCCAAGCATTCGATTCGTTCCGTCTCGGAGGTAACGTTGTTTTCAGCAAAAAGCTTGTCGAGGTGCGTAATGAAACGAGCAACGTCCTTGGGTTTGCCCGTAAATTTCTTTGGGGCGCCTCGAGCATTCAAAGAGGGCATATCAACCTGGCTGCGAGCCCGTGGTTGAACTTGTGTGGTTGACATGATGGTGGAGCGAGCGATGTAGCGAGGGATGCGAGACGGGGTGGGACGAGAGAAGGTGATTCGGTGAGTTGAATTTAATATTGGGAAGGAAAGGGAGCTGATTGTCACTTCAAAACCCCTCGCGGTGGGCTCCAGATGTGACGTCGTATATTGAATACTCCGAAGTAACGTTTAAACCAGGCGTTAGGTTACGAAACTCGGGTGAGCGGGTTTGAAGCGCGTTCAGTCCAAATCCAACCCGAATAGGAAATGTTGTCGAGATGGATGAAGGGTCGACCCAGTGCGAAGACCTCGCTGTATTCCGATGAGACGTGGAGTGTTTTGAGAGAAGACAGTGATCTGTAGGCTGGACGGTTAAAATAAAGTAAGGATCGATTTTACCGTTGGTTATTTAAATCCAGAGTATTTAGACGGGAGGGCGAGTGTGGCAGAAGATATGGGTTCCAAGATGTTATTCTTGCAAACCTCAAGCAAAGAAGACGGTCGGTTGGCACCAGAGGTTATGTAGAAACGGGTAGTAATTGGTACGATGCTCTCGAGCAGCAACTACGAATAAATACAAAGAGGGGTACCGGTATTCTGGGTTTTTACATGTGGTACAGAATAAATTGAGATGAGGTGTCCATGTGGCTTGCACAGCCAAATATCAAGGAACGAGGGGTCGTTTCCATGATTTGGGGATCGCTCGCATGGCCGTAGTAAGGTACAGAATATCAGTTTTCACCTTGGAATAAAGTTCAACCAATAAAATTGTGTCGGAGTGAATTGTGGATAATTTCTCCACATGCAGCTCTTGGGATTGGCTGAGATTCTATGATGGAAGCAGTTGTGACCATATGGGAAGGGTAGAGGCCGTATTTTGGATATCCAGCTTGCGAGAGAACCCCGGGATGAATATTTGAAAGTTGATGTCGGGTCAAGTGATGCGATCAAATAACTTTTCCACGGTTCAACTTGTCCGTCCCAGTTGCTCCGCCGCAGCTAAAGACGTGAAATTCGGGTGCAGGGTACGGAGAGCAATAACGATGAGAATGCGGCAATAGAATTGATAGATTGGTATATGAAATTCCGGTGATTTATGTGTACACAGCGTAGCTGCGTCACATCAACTGCCTTGAATTTGAGCCATTATACACGTACGCGCTCAAGTTCGACCGATAATTTGAAGCCTGAAGGCTGAAACGAACCGGCCCTCAAGCGTTACGGCACGATGACGACTGCGCCCCACAAAGGTGCTGCGGAACGCCAAACACAGCCAACACTCTTTTCTCTTCCCACATTTCGGTCTCAATTCGGCCTTAGCTCTCAATGCGATTTCGTAGAATCGTCGCGCTGAGCCGCACGCAGACTATGGCTAGAGTCCATTCCGACTCGATGTAGTGGAAAGGAAATGCTGCGAGGATCGAGCACTGGTGTGTTGGGCTTCGCTGAGCACGTTGCCGACGTGATGGTGAGTGAATCCGCCGAAGGAATGTGCTTTCACGCTCACACTCCGTTCCAAGTACTCACAGAAAGCCCCAATATCCAATAATTCACTCTGGTAAGTACCTTCGTCGTCCAATACTGCTCATGATATGGTAGTGGACGCCTCAATTTCTTGCTGTATGCAACTCAGGTAAGCCGAGGAGTAGTATTTTGTCGGCCAAGTGCTTATTTTCCCTTGTAGTATCTCATTGATATCAATAAGTCATGGGCAGAACAAATGGTCAGTCATAAGGACTTTCTGTCCTCGAGGGCTTCTGTTAATCTTTTTTCAGTTTTCTAGGGATCCTCATTAGCAGCTGGTCTCGCGAGCTCGTCTTGCGTTGACTTGGACGGCGACGGGTTTATGTATATTATTCTAGTATTGCTCTCTCCCTAATATATCATATGTTTCCAACTACCTGCTCGATGCGAAATATGAGGGCGACAACGGGATGCAACGTGGTATTGGTTGGGGAGGGGCTGTGGATTATGACGTTACAGTGGCTTCAAATCCCGTAATCCCTTGGAGTGTATTAGAAGCCACCGGGTGGATTAAGAGGTTTTATAAGCCGGAAACTATGCGTTATAAGCCACGCTTATCTTACGACCTTACATTGGTTCTAGAAGCGGACAGTGACGGCTTCAACGAACACTTTTTGGGCAGTATTGTCGCTCCCTTCTTGCTCTGCTTCAAACTACCGGAACGTCTCAAGATTGAACACCCAACTGACGCCGGCGTCATCGACATTGTCGAGTCGCTCGAAGCCTATCTGGTTGCCACCTCCAGGAGCTAGAGATCACCGATGCATGTAATGACCCGGATTACTATTGCGCTAGATTTCTATCCATCCGTGTAATCGTCAAGTGATCGTGCAATAAGTAGGTTGATTTTATTGGTTCTGGAATTTCGATAGCTAGAGTTGGGACTTGGAAGCCGGAACACCAAAGTACCGTTTCTTTCCGGAATCCGCGCTACGAACACGAAATTCTCTCTGATCCAGTAGCGTTGTGGCAAGAATCCAGATAATAAACTAAGTAGACCAACCCTAACCCCAGAAATGATCATCACAAAGCCGTCGTGACTCACTCACCTTACTAAACGCTATTGACCCAACGATGGAGCGCACCACGTGACTGACACGTCGTGAGCCTTCAAGTTCCCCCGTACTATTAGTATAAGTAGTTGCTAGTAACAAGTTCTTTTTTTGGAATCCCTATTCTCCAAGCTCGTTCTTGTGTTGTTCTTGTGTGTGTGTGAGGGAATGTGAATATTAATACTTTGAGTCATTGATATAATGTGATATGTACGCAAAATGGACACAAATAATTCATGATTTTCTATGTAAAGCTTTGCATCTCTCCACCTTTTGAGATACAACAGAGTGCCTGAGAGAGAATGATAAGCCATATAGTATATACGAGTAGGTACTGTACTGATTTGTTCACACATTTGAGTACTGGCTTTGATGATTGATCTAACTTCGACTGACAGTGATTTTCAAGTTTACTGAATGATACACATAATACTACTGGGCATGTACTGAGGGAATATGTACAAGCCTTTAGAAAAGTTAACCAAGGCTTCGATTGTATGCAAATGCACAACGTGTCAGTCACGTGGTGCGCTCCATCGTTGGGTCAATACACAGGCGGCATGCCCCGTGGTTTATTTGAAAATAATCCGCGGTGGTTTATGCGCCGTTTACAGCTAGTTTATACTTTCCCTTTGTCTCTCCTTTGTCACATTTAGGCGCCAGATCTATGATGTCATCGATGTGAAAGGTGTTCTTTGAGTTGTGTTTCGCGTCCCAGTCGCGTCCGCCATAATTCATTATCGTGTTTCTTCAACTGATTGTGAACCAGAGGTATAGTGAAGCCAGGTCAGAGGTTCAGGAGTATACACAAGTATTCAAAAGTACCGAGTTCACCAGTCAAGACCTATAGTGGGGCACATTGGCATATCACACCCTTGCTGCAATGTGGGAGGTTTCCAGTGGAAATCCACCCGGAATTCTGGGAAACGCACCGGCATCTTCAGATTTTGGGGTGGAAGACACAAGCAACGCTGGACTGGCCAGTCTTGCATGCTAGGGTTAGGTTTTTTAGGGTTAGGGTTTGGTTAGGTTAGGGTTAGGGTTTAGGGTTAGGGTTAGGGTTAGGGTTAGGGTTAGGGTTAGGGTTAGGGTTAGGGTTAGGGTTAGGGTTAGGGTTAGGGTTAGGGTTAGGGTTAGGGTTAGGGTTAGGGTTAGGGT